>CP136057.1:11298695-12498695 GCA_032464435.1 Aegilops umbellulata
TTATCTCAATTGTTGACTTTTAGTTATCCATAGATGTGCGTAACAAAATTTACCATGTATAGTACTTTATTAGAGTAAGTGTCACGAACAATGATAACAATGATGAAATCATGCCATCCAACACTAGACACTTAAGTGAAGCACAGATAATGGAATTTACTAATTATGAATACCTTTTAATTTGGAAGTTATTTTTTATTAATTCATCATATATATAATATATTTATTAGGATCAACAAGGCATTGAAAAAAATAAGACTATTCATGGATTTGGAATCGAAAGGTGTATAGTGTGGAATGTAATTAGAGCCTTCTGCCCAAACAACTAACTTAGATAACATGCTTTAATATATATTGTGATGGCATAGTTCACCTATTTATACCAAACTCTTTTACTTCAATGTAATTGAACCTGCCTTTAAATATATGTTGTTTTATCGATAATTTTGTTGGTATACTACATTGAATGTTATTTTTAGGTATATAACAACACTAACAATGTAAATATGATCAAGTTTGTTATGGTAGAAATTTTTCATAAGTTTAAAATATTTAACATTACAAATACTCTGCTATTATTTAGTTTAGTGTTATAGAAACACTTTTGTCAAAATTGATTTACTACATATATACCTAAGCAAACTAGAATTATCATACTAATCCACAAATTTATGTATGCCCTTTAGTGTACAATAATTTGTTTGTATGTGCCTTTTGCATAGTATCCTGAAATATCGATAGAACTTGCTAGTTTTTTAGTGTATTAATATAGGTAAATAACTGGGCACATATGTTTAGAGCACATTTTTCAAATCCATTTAACTAAATAGATAGTCCTAGAATGTATGCAGTGCCAACCAGTTGTTTGTCCTATAATCTCCTCTTTGCAACTCGATTGTTGTAGTGGCTTGTTTCTTGGACGAATTTGCCACTTTGTTTTGTCGGTAAGGAGTTAACCATTGGCACTTGTGGTCAATGTACTTTGTATCAACATCAAATAGTTTAGAATATGTATGAGTAGAATAAGAAGTTTTGCAAATTTTAATGATGTTTAACTGATTCTTACATTGACTCACTCTACAAAAACTAGTGTGACCCGTGTAAATGGTGTACCCATTTGGATGATCTATAGTAAGCGCTTGAAGAGATCAGGGAGTATGACTTATGTGCTCCACCCATGGGGTAGGCTACTAGTGCTGGCAATGTATTATCATATTTCCCGTTCATGATAAATGTTTATTATCCAATCTAGAATTTTATTGATCGGGAACTTAAATACATGTTTGGATACATAAACGACACTGTGTCCCTAGTGAGCCTCTGCTAGACTAGCTTGTTGATCAAAGATGCTTAAGGTTTTCTAACCATAGACACGAGTTGTCTTTCATAACAGGATCACATCATTCGACAGATCCAACGGTAAGCTTAGCATCAGATTGTATCACTTAGTTTATTTGCTACAGCTTTCTTCATGTCAAGTATTTGTTCCTTAGACCATGAGATCATGCCACTCCCAAATACCGGAGTACTTCGTGTCTTATCAAAAGCCATTTCATTACTAGGTGATCATAAAGGTGCTCTATAGGTATTTCCAAAAGTATTTGTTGGGTTGCATGGATCGAGACTGGGATTTGTCACTCTGTATGACAAATAGATATCTTTGTGAATAATGAGTTTAGTCACGTCGATCTTGTATTACGAAATGAATGAAGAGACCTGCCAGTAATGAGATTGAACTAGGTATGGAGATACCGACGATCGAATCTCAGGCAAGTAATATACTGCCGGACAAAGGAAATTGTATATGGGATTAACTGAATCCTCAACATCGTGGTTCAACCGATAAAGAACTTCGTTGAATATGTAGGAACCAATATGGGCATCCAGGTCCTGCTATTGGTTATTGATTTGAGAGGTGTCTCGGTCATGTCTACATGATTCTCAAACCTGTAGGTTCACACACTTAACGTTCGGTAATGCTAGGGTAGTATTGGGATATTCATATGGTGAAGTACAAAAGTAGTTCGGAGTCCCGGATGGGATCCGGGACATCACGAGGAGCTCTTGAACGATCCGGAGGTAAAGATTTATATATGAAAAGTCATATTCATGGTTCCAGAAAAGTTTGGGAATTTTCAGTAGAGTAGCAAGAAGGTTCTAGAAGGTTCCGGGGGTTCCACCATGGGGCCCAATGATACGTCTCCATCGTATCTACTTTTCCAAACACTTTTGCCCTTGTTTTGGACTCTAACTTGCTGGATTTGAATGGAACTAACCCAGACTGATGTTGTTTTCAGTAGAATTGCCATGGTGTTATTTTCGTGCAGAAATAAAAGTTCTCAGAATGACCTGAAACTCCACGGAGAATATTTTTGGAATTAATAAAAAATACTGGCGAAAGTATCAAGGCTAGGGGCCCACAACCTGTCAATGAGGGTGGGAGGCGCGCCCTACCCCCTAGGCGCGCCCCCTGCCACGTGGGCCCCCTGGTGCTCCACCAACGTCAACTCCAACTCTATATTCACGTTCAGGGAGAAAAAATCAGAGAGAAGGATTCATCGCGTTTTACGATACGGAGCCGCCGCCAAGCCCTAATCTCTATCGGGAGGGCTGATCTGGAGTCTGTTCGGGGCTCCGGAGAGGGGAATCCGTCGCAGTCATCATCATCAACCATCCTCCATCACCAATTTCATGATGCTCACCGCCGTGCTTGAGTAATTCCATCGTAGGCTTCCTGGACGGTGATGGGTTGGATGAGATTTACCATGTAATCGAGTTTGTTTTGTTACGGTTTGATCCCTAATATCCACTATGTTCTAAGATTAATGTTGCTATGACTTTGCTACGCTTAATGCTTGTCACTAGGGCCCGAGTGCCATGATTTCAGATCTGAACCTATTATGTTTTCATGAATATAAGTGAGTTCTTGATCCTATCTTGCAAGTCAATAGTCACCTACTATGTGTTATGATCCGGCAACCCCGAAGTGACAATAATCGGGACCACTCCCTGTGATGACCGTAGTTTGAGGAGTTCATGTATTCACTAAGTGTTAACGCTTTGGTCCGATACTCTATTAAAAGGAGGCCTTAATATCCCTTAGTTTCCAATAGGACCCCCCTGCCATGGGAGGGTAGGACAAAAGATGTCATGCAAGTTCTTTTCCATAAGCACGTATGACTATATTCGGAATACATGCCTACATTACATTGATGAACTGGAGCTAGTTTTGTGTCACCCTATGTTATAATTGTTGCATGAGGAATCGCATCCGACATAATTATCCATCACTGATCCAATGCCTACGAGCTTTTCACACATTGATCTATGCTTAGTTAATTTACCGTTGCCACTGTTACGATTACTACAAAACTGCTACTATTACTTTTGCCACTGTTACCGTTACTTCCGTACTACTTTGCTACTAAATACTTTGCTGCAGATATTAAGTTATCCATGTGTGGTTGAATTGACAACTCAACTGATAATAATTGAGAATATTCTTTGGCTCCCGTTGTGTCGAATCAATAAATTTGGGTTGAATACTCTACCCTCGAAAACTGTTGCGATCCCCTATACTTGTGGGTTATCAAGACTATTTTCTGGTGCCGTTGCCGGGGAGCATAGCTCTATTCTTTGAGTCACTTGGGATTATATCTACTGATCACTATGTGGAATTTGAAAGACAAAAGAACTAAGATTATTTCCTCAAGTACGAGGGGAAGTAAGGAATTGCCATCTAGCTCTGCACTTTATTCTCCTTCTGTTTTGAGTAAACTTGCGACACCTAAACCCTGCTTCTGCTATTAATTCTGATATGTCGCATGTTATAGATGATGCCACTTCTGCTATGCATGATGCTTATGATGAAACTACTTCTATGCTTGATAATACTGTGCCACTAGGTGAATTTCTTGATGAACAACTTGCTAGGGCTAGAGAGAATGAAATTATTGAAACTAATAATACTGATGAAAGTGATGATGAAGATTCTCCCCCTAGATATGAATTTCCTGTTGTTCCTGAGGGTTATGTTGTGGATGAAGAAACTGCTAGAGATTTTCTTGCTTGCAATGATAGATCTGATCTTAAGAAATTATTTGCAAAGCTGAAAGAAAAGTCTTTGAATGCTAGAATGAAATACGACCCTTCTTTTTCTACTTCACCAATCTTCATTACTGATAAGGATTATGATTTCTCTGTCGATCCTGAGATAATTACTTTGGTTGAATCTAATCCTTTTTATGGCTATGAATCTGAAACTGTTGTGGCACATCTTACTAAATTGAATGATATAGCCACCCTATTCACTAATGATGAGAAAAGTCGTTACTACTATATCCTTAAATTATTTCCATTCTCATTAAAGGGTGATGCAAAAACATGGTTTAATTCTCTTGATCCTGGTTGTGTGCGTAGTCCCCAGGATATGATTTATTACTTCTCTGCTAAATATTTCCCCACTCATAAGAAACAAGCTGCTTTAAGGGAAATATATAATTTTGTGCAATTTGAAGAAGGGAGTCTCCCACAAGCTTGGGGGAGGCTTCTCCAATTACTTAATGCTTTACCTGATCATCCTCTCAAGAAAAATGAAATACTTGATATCTTTTATAATGGACTAACCAATGCTTCCAGAGACCACCTAGATAGTTGTGCTAGTTGTGTTTTCAGGGAAAGAACAGTTGATCAAGCTGAATTGTTATTGAATAATATGTTGACTAATGAAAACAATTGGACACTTCCTCAACCAACTCCTAAGCCAACTCCGTAGAAAAGGGGTATTCTATTTCTCAGTCCTGAAGATATGCAAGAGGCAAAGAAATCTATGAAAGAAAAGGGTATTAAAGCTGAAGATGTTAAGAATTTACCACCTATTGAAGAAATACATGGTCTTGATAACCCGACACAGGTAGTAAAGGTAAATTCTCTCTACAGATTTGATGAAGGTGATATTCCTCGTTATAAGTCTGCTAGCCAATGCTTAGATGAGTTTGATAATTTTATTGTTAAACAAGAAAACTTCAATGCTTATGTTGGTAGACAATTGAAACGTAATGCTTATATGATTGAACACTTGAGTGATTATATGTCTAGAGTTAAAGGTGAACTTAAACTCATTAGTAAACATGCTTCCATGGTTGCCACTCAAGTAGAACAAATGCTTAAGGATTAAAATGATTTTCTCAATGAATTAAACAATAAGAAAAATGGTATGCTGTTAGAGTTGTGACTAGAGGTGGTAGAATGACTCAGGAACCTTTGTATCCTGAGGGCCACCCTAAGAGAATTGAGAAAGATTCTAAGAGAAATAATGTTGATGCACCTAGTCCTTCTAAAAAGAAGAAGAAGAAAAATGATAGGACTTTGCATGCTTCTAGTGAAACACAATCTGGTGATGAACATGAACCTACTGATAATACTAATGATAATGTTCATGTTGATGCTCAACCTAGCAATAATAATGATGTAGAGGTTGAACCTGCTGTTGATCTTGATAACCCACAATCAAAGAATCAACGTTATGATAAGAGAGACTTCATTGCTACGAAGCACGGTAAAGAAAGAGAACCATGGGTTCGGAAACCCATGCCTTTTCCTCCTAAACCATCCAAGAAAAAGGATGATGAGGATATTGAGCGCTTTGCTGGAATGATTAGACCTATCTTCTTGCGTATGCGTTTTACTGATATGCTTAAAATGAATCCTTATGCTAAGTACATGAAAGATATTGTTACAAATAAAAGAAAGGTACCGGAAGCTGAAATTTCCACCATGCTTGCTAATTATACTTTTAAAGGTGGAATACCTAAGAAACTTGGAGATCCAGGAGTACCAACTATACCATGCTCCATTAAAAGAAACTATGTTAAAACTGCTTTATGTGATCTTGGAGCCGGTGTTAGTGTTATGCCTCTTTCTTTATATCGTAGATTGGATTTGAATAAGTTGACACCTACTGAAATATCTTTGCAATTGGCTGATAAATCAATCGCTATACCTGTTGGTATTTGTGAGGATGTGCCTGTTGTGGTTGCAAACGTTACTATCTTAACAGACTTTGTTATTCTTGATATTCCCGAGGACGATAGTATGTCGATCATCCTTGGTAGACCATTTTTTGAATAATGCATGGGCTGTTATTGATTGCAACAAAGGCAATGTCACTTTTCATGTTAATGGTAATGAGCATACGGTACAGTTTCCGAGGAAACAACCTCAAGTCCACAGTATCAATTCTATTGGGAAAATTCCATCGATTATTATCGGAGGTTTTGAATTTCCTCGTCCTACTGTCAAGAAGAAATATGATATTCTTATTGTTGGGGACATAAATATCCCCGTTGAGGTAACCTAGTGCTATTCGAAAATTCTCCAGTTTCATGCCATTCGGAATGAGTTTATTAACAAAACTTGATCAACCTTGTTAGTGCATTCCTTTTGATGAGCATGAGATGGATGAAGTTAGAAAGCACAACTCTCTGTACCCTCCTTTTACTTTCTGTTATTTAGATTAAATAAAGCAAAAATAGTATTTTTTTCTGTCTATTTTCTGATTTATCCTTGCAATAAAAATACCCCGAAAATAAAAGTTCTCCAAATGCCCAGAAAATGAAATATGATTTTTGTTGGGGAACGTAGTAATTTCAAAAAAATTCCTACGCACACGCAAGATCATGTTGATGCATAGCAACGAGAGGGGAGAGTGTTGTCTACGTAACCTCGTAGGCCGAAAGCGGAAGCTCTATGTCAACGCGGTTGATGTAGTCGTACGTCTTCACGATCCGACCGGTCCAAGTACCGTTACTCCGGCACCTCCGAGTTCTTGGCACACGTTCAGCTCGATGACGATCCCCGGGCTCCGATCCAGCAAAGCGTCGGGGAGGAGTTCCGTCAGCACGACGGCGTGGTGACGATCTTGATGTTCTACCGTCGCAGGGCTTCACCTAAGCACTTCTATGATATGACCGAGGTGGAATATGGTGGAGGGGGGCACCGCACACGGCTAAGGAACGATCACGAAGATCAACTTGTGTGTCATGGGGTGCCCCCCTGCCCCTGTATATAAAGGAGCAAGGGGGAGGGGGCGGCCGGCCTAGGAGGGGGCGCGCCAAGGGGAGTCCTACTCCCACCGGGAGTAGGACTCCTTCTTTCCTAGTCCAACTAGGAGAAGGGGGGAAAGGAGGGAAGTGGAGAAGGAAGGGAGAGGGGGGCCGCGCCCCAAACCCCTTGTCCAATTCGGACTAGGCTTGGGAGGGGCGCGCGCCACCTCCTGGCTCCTTCCCACTAAAGCCCATTAAGGACCAATACTCTTCTCCGTATTCCCGTAACTCCCCGGTACCTCCGAAAATACCCGAATCACTCGGAACCTCTCCGATGTCCGAATATAGTCGTCCAATATATCGATTTTTACGTCTCGACCATTTCGAGACTCCTCTTCATGTCCCCGATCTCATCCGGGACTCTGAACTCCTTCGGTACATCAAAACTCATAAACTCATAATATAACTGTCATCGAAACCTTAAGCGTGCGGACCCTACGGTTCGAGAACAATGTAGACATGACCGAGACATGTCTCCGGTCAATAACCAATAGCGGAACCTGGATGCTCATATTGGTTCCTACATATTCTACGAAGATCTTTATCGGTCAGACCACATAACAACATACATTGTTCCCTTTGTCATCGGTATGTTACTTGCCCGAGATTCGATCGTCGGTATCCAATACCTAGTTCAATCTCGTTACCGGCAAGTCTCTTTACTCGTTCCGTAATACATCATCTCGCAACTAACTTATTAGTTGCAATGCTTGCAAGGCATATGTGATGTGCATCATAGAGAGGGCCCAGAGATACCTCTCCGACAATCGGAGTGACAAATCCTAATCTCGAAATACGCCAACCCAACATGTACCTTTGGAGACACCTGTAGAGCTCCTTTATAATCACCCAGTTACGTTGTGACGTTTGGTAGCACACAAAGTGTTCCTCCGGTAAACGGGAGTTGCATAATCTCATAGTCATAGGAACATGTATAAGTCATGAAGAAAGCAATAGCAACAAACAAAACGATCAAGTGCTAAGCTAATGGAATGGGTCATGTCAATCAGATCATTCACCTAATGATGTGATCCCATTAATCAAATAACAACTCCTTGTCTATGGTTAGGAAACATAACCATCTTTGATTAATGAGCTAGTCAAGTAGAGGCATACTAGTGACACTCTGTTTGTCTATGTATTCACACATGTGTTATGTTTCCGGTTAATACAATTCTAGCATGAATAATAAACATTTATCATGAAGTAAGGAAATAAATAATAACTTTATTATTGCCTCTAGGGCATATTTCCTTCAATTTTTTCTAGAATATTTAAGAATTATTGGCACTCAAAACACACCAGAGGGGGCAACTGTTGGGGAACGTAGTAATTTCAAAAAAATTCCTACGCACACGCAAGATCATGGTGATGCATAGCAACGAGAGGGGAGAGTGTCGTCTATGTACCCTCGTAGACCGTAAGCGGAAGCGTTATGACAATGTGGTTGATGTAGTCGTACGTCTTCACGATCCGACCGATCCAAGTACCGAACGCACGGCACCTCTGAGTTCTGCACACGTTCAGCTCGGAGACGTCCCACGAACTCACGATCCAGCAGAGCTTCGCGGGAGAGTTCCATCAACACGACGGCGTGATGACGGTGTTGATGATGCTACCGACGTAGGGCTTCGCCTAAACACCGCTACGATATTACCGAGGTGGATTATGGTGGAGGGGGCACCACACACGGCTAAGAGAGAACAATGATCAACTTGTGTACCTTGGGGTGCCCCCCGCACCCGTATATAAAGGAGCTAGGGGGAGGCGGTCGGCCAAGGAGGAGGGCGCGCCAAGGGGGGAGTCCTACTCCCACTGGGAGTAGGATTCCTCCTTTCCTAGTAGGAGTAGGAGAAGGCGGAAGGAGGAAAGAGTGGGGAAGGAAAGGGGGGCACCGCCCCCCACCCTCCTTGTCCAATTCGTACTAGAGGGGGAGGGAGCGCGCGGCCTGCCCTGGCCGCCCCTCCTCTTCTCCACTAAGGCCCATGAGGCCCAATAGCTTCCAAGGGGGTTCCGATAACCCCCGGTACTCCTGTTTTATCAAAAACTTCTCCGGAACATTTCCGATGTCCGAATATAGTCGTCCAATATATCAATCTTCATGTCTCGACCATTTCGAGACTCCTCGTCATGTCCGTGATCATATTAGGGACTCTGAACTTCCTTCGGTACATCAAAACACATAAAATCATAATACCAATCGTCACCAAACGTTAAGCGTGCGGACCCTACAGGTTCGAGAACTATGTAGACATGACCGAGACACGTCTCTGGTCAAAAACCAATAGCGGAACCTGGATACTCATATTGGCTCCTACATATTCTACGAAGATCTTTATCGGTCAAACCGCATAACAACATACGTTGTTCCCTTTGTCATCGGTATGTTACTTGCCCGAGATTCGATCGTCGGTATCTCAATACCTAGCTCAATCTCGTTACCGGCAAGTCTCTTTACTCATTGCATAATGCATCATCCTATAACTAACTCATTAGTCACATTGCTTGCAAGGCTTATAGTGATGTGCATTACCGAGAGGGCCCAGAGGTACCTCTCCGATAATTGGAGTGACAAATCCTAATCCTGATCTACACCAACTCAACAAGTACCATTGGAGACACCTGTAGAGCACCTTTATAATCACCCGGTTACGTTGTGACATTTGGTAGCACACAAAGTGTTCCTCCGGTTATCGGGAGTTGCATAGTCTCATAGTCATAGGAACATGTATACGTCATGAAGAAAGCAATAGCAGTATACTATAATGATCAAGTGCTAAGCTAACGGAATGGGTCAAGTCAATCACATCATTCTCTAATGATGTGATCCTGTTAATCAAATGACAACTCATGTCTATGGCTTGGAGACTCAACCATCTTTGATCAACGAGCTAGTCAAGTAGAGGCATACTAGGGACACTATGTTTGTCTATATATTCACACATGTATCAAGTTTCCGGTTAATACAATTCTAGCATGAATAATAAACATTTATCATGATGTAAGGAAATATAAATAACAACTTTATTATTGCCTCTAGGGCATATTTCCTTCAGCAACCACCTGGCCACGAGGGTCCAGGGCACGCCCACCCCCCTGGGGCGCGCCCCCTGCCTCGTGGGCCCCTGGTGGCCCCCCTCCATATATTCCCGCAACCAAACACTCCTTCTTCCTCCCAAAAAATCACCAACCAGCTCAAGCACGAGTTCTAGCTCATTTTGCTGCTATTTTCGATCTCCTTGCTCAAAGCTCCACTCAGAAAACTGCTTTGGGGGATTGTTCTTCGGTATGTGACTCCTCCAATGGTCCAATTAGTTTTTCTTCTAGTGCTTTATTTATTGCAAATTTGTACTGCCTAGGTGACCCTGTTCTTGAGCTTGCATGTCAAATTTATTTGGTCCCAAGTAGTTCTAATGCATGATATAGTCTCTAGGCACTTGTGGGAGTAGTTGCTATCAATCTTGTTGAGTTTGGTTCATTTTTATTTTGAGTTACTAAAATTTTCAGAAATTTTTCAGAGGAAGAAATATGTTTAGGAAAATGTACCAAGGTGGTTCTTCAAGGAAGCAAGGACCCAGGCCCGCACAATGTGAGCCGGACGATGAAGCACCGAGGGAAGCTCAAGTGTGACCCTGTGAACGGCCGCCAGAGGAGTTTATGGTCCAAGCAGGCATCAAGGATGAATTTGATGCATATGTGTGTAATGCTGATCTTGAGGACATCGTGTCAGATAAGTGCCTACAGCACTACTACCTTACTGATTCCTTTGTGAGAAGGTTTAAATTTATATCTTCGCGCAATTCTCACACTGTCTTATTTGATCTTTATGATAAATCATATACCATGGACCTAGAAGATTTTAATACTACTTGTAAACTCCCGCAGTGTGGCAATGTTAGTAAACCTCGTAAATCTGAATATAAATACTTTCTTGCTAGTATCATTGTGGGTGAATCCAGAGATATCACACAAGCTACCATAGGGAGCATTCATTTCCACATATTTCATTATTTCACACTCTTTATAGGTGATGCATTAATGGTAAAGATGAAGCTTGTCACATGTGCGTTCTTGATCTTAGTGTCCTCAAGAGTGCGGTATTAGGTGATAAACAATATAACTTGGGGGCCATTGTTGCATGAAGGTTGCATCTTAATGGCACATGTGGAGATTTGTTTGGTGGGATTTATGCAACTCGTGTAGCTAATTATCTTGGTGTACCCATACATGGAAGTGACATGGAGTTGCCTCCTGCTTATCTAGATTATAGTGCCATGGTTAACCATCAGTTTCTTGAAAGGAATGAACAGTCCCTCCAGTACCGACTAATCTTTGACAGACAGTGCACTGTCCATGCTGCTCTCCCTGCTCCCACTTTCTTTGACTCTCAATCAAAAAGGAGATACTTTATAACCAGGGAGGAGGCAAACGAATATGACAGGAGGACGGAGGCAACTCGCCTCCAAGCTGCAGCTCATCAAGCAGTAGCTGTTGCATCTCAGTACGACCCCGGTTACAATTTTGGATATCCTCCAGGCCAGCCATGGGCATAGACCAACTTGGGACAAAAGCCTAAGCTTGGGGGAGTACGTATTTATCGCCGACATTACATTCATGTTCACACACTCATTCTAGTTGTCGGTGCTCATACTTTTTCATTGTAAGATCCACGCTAGTTTATTTTCCTTTTCTCGCTTTCTTCTTGTGTGTTTGAATAACCTTAAGAAAAATTAAAAAAAATAGTTATAGCTTTTAGCTAGTTTACTTTCCATGCCTGTAGTAGTAGTAAATAAAAGAAAACGCAAAAAGATTTCTCGTTCTTCTTTTGCTTGTTGGGAGCTTTCCCATGTAAATAGTTTTATTTCTTTTCTTTTCTTTGGGGTCGAGAGGAGAAGACCATGATGAATATGTTGAGTGGCTCTCATATGCATTATTGTTGATTTAACCAAGAGCCCATATTACCTTGTCTTCTCCCTTGAATTGAATGCTTGCAGATTCCAGCTTAGTCTAATGCACGTGCACTATTATTATTATCCACACCGTTCGGTCGTGCAAGTGAAAGGCAATAATGACGATACATGATGGACTGATTGACATGAGAGAAGCTGGTATGAACTCGACCTCTCTTGTTTTTGTAAATATGATTAGTTCATCGTTCCTGATTTAGCCTATTATGAATGAAACATGTTTGCAAGGACAATTAGAGATTATTGTTGCTTATTGAAAGAAATATGCCCTAGAGGCAATAATAAAGTTATTATTTATTTCCTTATTTCATGATAAATGTTTATTATTCATGCTAGAATTGTATTAACCGGAAACATAATACATGTGTGGATACATAGACAAACAGAGTGTCACTAGTATGCATCTACTTGACTAGATCGGTTATCAAACATGGTTAAGTTTCCTAACCATAGACATGAGTTGTCATTTGATAAATGGGATCACATCATTAGGAGAATAATGTGATTGACTTGACCCATTCTGTCAGCTTAGCACTTGATCATTTTAGTTTACTGTTATTGCTTTCTTCATGACTTATACATGTTCCTATGACTATGAGATTATGCAACTCCTGAATACCGGAGGAACACTTTGTGTGCTACCAAACATCACAACGTAACTGGGTGATCATAAAGGTGCTCTACAGGTGTCTCCGATGGTACTTGTTGAGTTGGCACAGATCGAGATTAGGATTTGTCACTCCGATTGTCGGAGAGGTATCTCTGGGCCCTCTCGGTAATGCACATCACTATAAGCCTTGCAAGCAATGCAACCAATGAGTTAGTTGCGGGATGATGCATTACGGAACGAGTAAAGAGACTTGCAAGTAACGAGATTGAGCTAGGTATTGAGATACCGACGATCTAATCTCGGGCAAGTAACATACCGATGACAAAAGGAGCAACATATGTTGTTATGCAGTTTGACCGATAAAGATCTTCGTAGAATATGTAAGAACCAATATGAGCATCCAGGTTCCGCTATTGGTTATTGACCAGAGACGTGTCTCGGTCATGTCTACATAGTTCTCGAACCCGTAGGGTCCGCACGCTTAAAGTTTTGTGACGGTCGATATTATGAGTTTATGTGTTTTGATGTACCAAAGATAGTTAGGAGTCTCAGATGTGATCACGGACATGACGAGGAGTCTCGAAATGCTCAAGACATAAAGATTGACATATTGGAAGCCTATATTTGGACATCAGAAAAGTTCCGGGTAAAATTGGGATTTTTTTACCGGAGTGCCGGAGGGGTTACCGGAACCCCCGGGGGTTAATGGGCCTTGTTGGGCCCTAGTGGAGAGAGAGAGGGGGGCCGGCCAAGGCAGGCCGCGCGTCCCTCCCCTCTGGTCTGAATTGGACTAGGAGAGGGGTGCCCCCTTTCCTTCTCCCTCCTCCCCTTCCTTTCCCCCTCCTAGTGGGAGTAGGAAAGGGGGAGTCCTACTCCCACTAGGAGGAGGACTCCTCCTCCTGGCGCGCCCTACAGGGTCGGCTGGCCTCCCCCCTTGCTCCTTTATATACGGTGGCAGGGGGCACCCCAAGACACACAAGTTGATCATTGATCTCTCTTAGCCGTGTGCGGTGCCCCCCTCCACCATAATCCACCTTGGTCATATCGCAACGGTGCTTAGGCGAAGCTCTTGTCAGTAACTTCACCAACACCGTCATCATGCTGTCATGCTGTCAAAGCTCTTCCCTGAAGCTCTACTGGATCATGAGTTCGCGGGACGCCACCGAGCTGAACGTGTGTTGAACACGAAGGTGTCGTACGTTCGGTACTGAGGATCGGTCGATCGTGAAGACATACGACTACATCAACCGCGTTGTCATAACGCCTCCGCTTTCGGTCTACGAGGGTACGTGGACACACTCTCCCCGCTCGTTGCTATGCATCACCATGATCTTGCGTGTGCGTAGGAATTTTTTTGAAATTAGTGCGTTCCCCAACAGTGGCATCCGAGCCAGGTTTATGCGTAGATGTTATATGCACGAGTAGAACACAAGTGGGTTGTGGACGATGCAAGTCATACTGCTTACCAGCATGTCAAACTTTCGTTCGGCGGGATTGTTGGATGAAGCGTCCTGGACCAACATTACGCGTACGCTTACGCGAGACTCGTTCTACCGACGTGCTTCGCACATAGGTGGCTGGCGGGTGTCAGTTTCTCCAACTTTAGTTGAACCGAGTGTGGCTACGCCCTGTCCTTGTGAAGGTTAAAAAAACACTAACTTGACGAACTATCGTTGTGGTTTTGATGCGTAGGTAAGAACAATTCTTGCTCAGCCCGTAGCAGCCACATAAAACTTGCAACAACAAAGTAGAGGACGTCTAACTTGTTTTTGCAGGGCATGTTCTGATGTGATATGGTCAAGCCATGATGCTAATTTTTATTGTATGGGATGATCATGTTTTGTAACAGAGTTATCGGCAACTGGCAGGAGCCATATGGTTGTCGCTTTATTGTATGCAATGCAAACGGCCTGTAATTGTTTTTTACTTTATCACTCAGCGGTAGCGATAGCCGTAGAAACAATAGTTGGTGAGACGACAATGATGCTACGATGGAGATCAAGGTGTCGCACCGGTGACGATGGTGATCATGACGGTGCTTTGGAGATGGAGATCAAAGGCACAAGATGATGATGGCCATATCATATCACTTATATTGATTGCATGTGATGTTTATCCTTTATGCATCTTACTCTGCTTTGATTGACGGTAGCATTATAAAATGATCTCTCACTAAATTTCAAGGTACAAGTGTTCTCCTTGAGTATGCACCGTTGCCAAAGTTCGTCGTGCCGAGACACCACGTGATGATCGGGTGTGATAAGCTCTATGTTCACATACAACGGGTGCAAGCCAGTTTTGCACACGCAGAAATACTCGGGTTAAACTTGACGAGCCTAGCATATGCAGATATGGCCTCGGAACACTGGAGACCGAAAGGTCGAGCGTGAATCATATAGTAGATATGATCAACATAGTGATGTTCGCCATTGAAAACTACTCCATCTCACGTGATGATCGGACATGGTTTAGTTGATATGGATCACGTGATCACTTAGATGATTAGAGGGATGTCTATCTAAGTGGGAGTTCTTAAATATGATTAATTGAACTATAATTTATCATGAACTTAGTACCTGATAGTATTTTGCTTGTCTATGTTGTTGTAGATAGATGGCCCGTGCTGTTGTTCCGTTAAATTTTAATGCGTTCCTTGAGAGAGCAAAGTTGAAAGATGATGGTAGCAATTACACGGACTGGGTCCGTAACTTGAGGGTTATCCTCATTGCTGCACAGAAGAATTACATCCTGGAAGCACCGCTGGGTGCCAAACCCGCTGCAGGAGCAATGCCAGATATTATGAACATCTGGCAGAGCAAAGCTGATGACTACTCGATAGTTCAGTGTGCCATGCTTTACGGCTTAGAACCGGGACTTCAACGATGTTTTTAACGTCATGGAGCATATGAGATGTTCCAGGAGTTGAAGCTAATATTTCAAGCAAATGCCCGGATTGGGAGATATGAAGTCTCCAATAAGTTCTACAGCTGCAAGATGGAGGAGAATAGTTCTGTCAGTGAGCATATACTCAAAATGTCTGGGTATAACAATCACTTGATTCAACTGGGAGTTAATATTCTGGATGATAGTGTCATTGACAGAATTCTTCAATCACTGCCACCAAGCTACAAGATCTTCATGATGAACTATAACATGCAAGGGATGGATAAGACGATTCCCGAGCTCTTCGCAATGCTAAAAGCTGTGGAGGTAGAAATCAAGAAGGAGCATCAAGTGTTGATGGTCAACGAGACCACCAGTTTCAAGAAAAAGGGTAAAGGGAAGAAGAAGGGGAACTTAAAAAAAATAGCAAACAAGTTGCTGCTCGAGAGAAGAAACCCAAGTCTGGACCTAAGCCTGAGACTGAGTGCTTCTACTGCAAAGGGACTGGTCACTGGAAGCGGAACTGCCCCAAGTATTTGGCGGATAAGAAGGATGGCAAGTTGAACAAAGGTATATGTGATATAGATGTTATTGATGTGTACCTTACTAAAGCTTGCAGTAGCACCTGGGTATTTGATATTGGTTCTGTTGCTAATATTTGCAACTCGAAACAGGGACTACGGATTAAGAGAAGGTTGGCTAAGGACGAGGTGATGATGCACGTGGGAAATGGTTCCAAAGTCGATGTGATCGCAGTCGGCACGCTACCTCTACATGTACCTTCGGGATTAGTTTTAGACCTGAATAATTGTTATTTGGTGCCGGCGTTAAGCATGAACATTATATCTGGATCTTGTTTGATGCGAGACGGTTATTCATTTAAATCAGAGAATAATGGTTGTTCTATTTATATGAGTAATATCTTTTATGGTCATGCGCCCTTGAAGAGTGGTCTATTTTTTATGAATCTCGATAGTAGTGATACACATATTCACAATGTTGAAGCCAAAAGATGCAGAGTTGATAATGATAGTGCAAATTATTTGTGGCACTGTCGTTTAGGTCATATTGGTGTAAAGCGCATGAAGAAACTCCATTCTGATGGACTTTAGGAATCACTTGATTATGAATCACTTGATACTTGCGAACCATGCCTCATGGGCAAGATGACTAAAATGTTGTTCTCCGGAACAATGGAGCGAGCAACAGATTTATTGGAAATCATACATACTGATGTATGTGGTCCGATGAATATTGAGGCTCGCGGCGGATATCGTTATTTTCTCACCTTCATAGATGATTTGAGCAGATATGGGTATATCTACTTAATGAAACATAAGTCTGAAACATTTGAAAAGTTCAAAGAATTTCAGAGTGAAGTAGAAAATCATCGTAACAAGAAAATAAAGTTTCTACGATTTGATCGTGGAGGAGAATATTTGAGTTACGAGTTTGGTCTTCATTTGAAACAATGTGGAATAGTTTCGCAACTCATGCCACCCGGAACACCACAGCGTAATGGTGTGTCCGAACGTTGTAATCGTACTTTACTAGATATGGTGCGATCTATGATGTCTCTTACCGATCTACCGCTATCGTTTTGGGGTTATGCTTTAGAGACTGCTGCATTCACGTTAAATAGGGCACCATCAAAGTCCGTTGAGACGACACCTTATGAACTATGGTTTGGCAAGAAACCGAAGTTGTCGTTTCTTAAAGTTTGGGGCTGCGATGCTTATGTGAAAAAGCTTCAACCTGATAAGCTCGAACCCAAATCGGTGAAATGTGTCTTCATAGGATACCCAAAGGAGACAGTTGGTTACACCTTCTATCACAGATCCGAAGGCAAGACATTCGTTGCTAAGAATGGATCCTTTTGAGAGAAGGAGTTTCTCTCAAAAGAAGTGAGTGGAAGAAAAGTAGAACTTGATGAGGTAATTGTACCTACTCCCTTATTGGAAACTAGTTCACCACAGAAACCGATTCCTGTGACACCTACACCAATTAATGAGGAAGCTAATGATGATGATCATGAAGCTTCAGATCAAGTTACTACAGAACCTCGTAAGTCAACCAGAGTAAGATCCGCACCAAACTGGAGGTCATGTTACTTGACCATGACGAACCACGAACTATGAGGAAGCGATGATGAGCCCAGATTCCGCAAAATGGCTTGAAGCCATGAAATCTGAGATGGGATCCATGTATGAGAACAAAGTGTGGACTTTTGTTGACTTGCCCGATGATCGGCAAGCCATCGAGAATAAATGGATCTTCAAGAAGAAGACTAACGCTGACGGTAATGTTACTGTCTACAAAGCTCGACTTGTCGCGTGTGACGCCCTCAATTCAATCGTACACTAATCATACACGCAAATGTGTACGATCAAGATCAAGGACTCACGGGAAGATATCACAACACAACTCTAGACACAAATAAAATAAAACAAGCTTTATATTAAAAGCCATGGGCCTCGAGGGCTCGAATACATAAGCTCGAATACAGAAGAGTCAGCGGAAGCAACAATATATGAGTACAGACATGAGTTAGACAAGTTTGCCTTAAGAAGGCTAGCACAAAAGCAGCAACGATCGAAAAGGCAAGGCCTCCTGCGTGGGAGCCTCCTAACTACTCCTGGTCGTCGGCGGCCTCCACGTAGTAGTAGGCACCCTCGGGGTAGTAGTAGTCGTCGGTGGTGTCGTATGGATCCTGGGCTCCACCATCTGGTTGCGACAACCAGAAAGAACAAAGAAGGGGGAAAAGGGGAAGCAAAGCAACCGTGAGTACTCATCCAAAGTACTCGCAAGCAAGGATCTACACTACATATGCAACATTATCAAAGGAAGGTTGTATATGTGGACTGGGCTGCAGAATGCCAGAAGAGAAGAGGGAAAGCCTAGCCTATCGAAGGCTAGCATCTTCTGGAAACCACCATCTTGTAGCAACAGGAGGGAGTAGAGTAGCATAAAGTAAAGTAGTAGTAGTGTTATCAACCTCGGCCAGAGATCCTTTATCGACTCCCTACGAGAAAGCAATCCCAGAGCCATACTATCGAAGTGTCATCACAATGCAATTCTCATCACCATCCAGTTCTCATCACAAGTATCCAGTTCTAGTTGTATCGATTGGGATACAACTCCAAGTGTCCGTTACCGTAGGACAGGCTATCGATAGATGTTTTCTTCCCTGTAGGGGTGCACCAACTTACCCACCACGCTCGATTAACTCCGGCCGGACACACTTTCCTGGGTCATGCCCGGCCTCGGCCAAACAATACGCTGCAACCCGACCTAGGCTTAATAGAGAGGCCAGCATGCCGGACTAAACCTATGCCCCCGGGGGTCATGGGCCATCTCCCCAGAAACTCCTGCACGTTGCGAACGCAGCCGGTGAGCAGACCTAGCTACCTCCTTTAACAAGGCAAGGCGCTTACGCGGTCCAATCGGCGCGCGTCGCTCAGTCGCTGACGTCTAATAAGCTTAGAATATATGTTTAGGAAAGTTATTTGGCTGATTTAGACAAGGTCGAAAAAAACCTTGCTTAGAGATGAGGTCGTTTACCCTACCTTTGGACCCTCATTTTAGCACATTTTTCATGAAAATTTCAAAAACCTCACCACAGCTTCATTTTGGATTGACTAAGAAGGATCCAGGCTTAGTTCTTCATTTTGATGTTTTAGACTTGTTTAAATCTTGGTCAAAGTTAGGTTTGACCAGAATTCAAATGAGCAAAACAAAATTCAAAAAAATCAAAAAAAGGAAAAACCATGTGCTCATTCAAACATCATCCAACAGATTTAACCATCATGTCCAACATAGTTCTAACATCACCCAACAGAAATACAACATTATTCATAATGTTTCATAATTATTCACATATAGCGTTCGGGCTTGTGTCTGTTCCTTGAGCTTCTTGCCATCACTTTGCTCCTCGTGCACCTTATGCTTATTGCTTCTTCTCTTCTCCTCTTGGTTGTCGGTACCTTGTGCATCTTCTTCAAACCTATCATAGAGCTATGCAAAACATAAAGGGTAATGAGATCTTGTCAAGTGACCCATAAATGTACAGTAGTATTTGACCCTTGCAAGATTTACATACCTAGCAGAACTTACAACAACAGAAGGTTGGTCACCATTTAGAGCCTCACTTGGATCATCATTTGGAGCCTCACTTGGATCACCAAGATCATCATTTGGAGCCTCACTTGGATCACCAACATCATCATTTGGAGCCCCACTTGGATCACCATGATCATCATTTGGAGCCTCACTTGGATCACCATGATCATCATTTGGAGCCTCACTTGGATCACCATGATCATCATTTGGAGCCTCACTTGGATCACCATGATCACTATTTGGAGCCTCACTTGGATCACCATGATCACTATTTGGAGCCTCACTTGGATCATCGTCAAAATCATGCGGCTGTAGACCATCATCATTTCGAACCTCGTCAAAATCCTCATCTGATGCAACCGGCTGCTGTCCATCATTTTCATCGAAGCCTTCATCGAAACTCTCTCCGAACGCTGGATCTACTGTGTTATCACAATACTTACCGAAATGACCAGACCCACCACATCTTGTGCACCTACGCTTCCTCGCTCCAAGTCCAGCTCCTTCACTGCGAGGTCTGATTCGACTCTTCCTTGGTCTACCTGCTGCTCTTTTCAGAACTGGAGCGCAAAGCTTGAATCCAGGGTCCACCATGTCCCATTGTTGTTTTCCCTCCATAGCAGGCAAGGCATAAGCATATGTGGCTTTGAACCTTGCAACAGAGTAGTAATCATGCACATACTGCTGAATGTTCCCTGCTGGACCAGGGAGAGAAGTGATGAAAAACAAGGCATGAATGCATGGCAACCCAGTTATCTGCCATTGCCTACAACTGCAAGTTCTAGCTTCTAAATCCACTGGATATCTCCATTCCCTCTTCTCTTTATCCAAATATGATATCTCTGCTGTGGTACCCGAGCAAAGAGTCATGTTCATTTCCAAGCCTGTTGTTTCCTGCATCAGCTCATTCATCACGGCAGGGATGATAATGTGGCCCATGAATTTTGCCTCGGCTATTCCTGCACGATAATGAAATTTCTGCATGTATTCTATCCTTATCCTGTCCAGCAAATCCACCACATAATGTATGAATCAATCCTATGCTCTACTCCAGGGAACACATTGTCCACGGCCACTTCTAAACCTTTGCAGGCATCTGTATGAATGACCAACCCATTGGGATATGCAATAGCCCGGCGCAGATTATGCAAAAACCAAGTCCAACTCTCCTCAGACTCTGTCTCCAGCACACCGTAGGCAACTGGAAATACAAAACTGTGTGCATCAACTGCACAAGCAGCTACTAACTGTCCTTTAAACCTCCCTGTGAGAAAAGTGGCATCAATAGCCAAATAAGGCCTGCAACCTGCCAAAAAACCCCGGCGACAAGCCTCAAAGCAGACAAAAACCCTCCTAAAGCATTCCTTGGTCTTTGTCACTCCCCTGAATGTGTACTCCACGGTGTGGTGATCAATATCTACAATACTACCTGGGCTTGTCCTCTCCACTTCACCTTTGAATGAATACAACAATTGAAAGCTTTCCTGCCAGTTACCATACATAGAATCCATAGCCTGTTGTTTACCATTGAACAACCTCACGTATGGTAAATCTATCTTGAATTTATCTTTGATGTTCTTCTGCAATTCCTTTGGACCCACTTGCTGGTTTTCTTTCACCCACTTCTTTACTTCTTCTGCCACCCATCTTGACTTGGCTCTACTGATTGTATCCTTCCTAAGGGTTGATTCCTGGCATGTGTGCTTAAAAGGGTTCACTTTGACATGAACATTAGTGCTATTTCGCATTTTAGATGCGAGCAGCCTCCATGGACAACCCTCAGTTGGACAGTGCACTCTGTAACGTACTTGATCGCTCTTGTCAACTTTGAAAGTACGTTCTACCTTGATGCGGTATGTCACAAGTGCATTTCTACACTCATTCATGGATGCAAAAACTGTACCTTCTTCCAAATTAGGGTTCAAAGGGTCCCATTCAACAGCTGCAAGGTCTTCATCCTCACCCACCGCGTCATCATAAACACGGACTGCAATGTGAGCCTCATCTTGGTTATCAGCCCGAGGTGCCCGTCGTAAATTCCGAATAACATCAGAATATAGCTTCTCTTCATCAACCCCAGAATTGTAGTCATCATGCTCCACTTCAAGGGGGACCCTACTGCTGTTGCCCACACTTGTCGAGCCACCACGTCGACGTGCACCAACTGAACTGTTCTGGCTAGAGATGCCATTACGACGACTTGGTTCTCCCCGAGATGTTGCACCCGTCATCCTAGGTCCAAATGCCTGCTCAAGCACATCAACTTGCAGCCTCACATGAAAATTATCTTTCTCTTTATGCCTAACAAACATGGTAGCTAGCTCTTCATCATTACTAACTGTCACCCATTTCTTTTCCCGATCATAGTATTTGTATACCACTTCATCAAGCAAACCCCAAGGATATTGGCTACAAATTACCTCCCCAAATTGTTTGAAACTCCAATTACTAGCCATTGGCAACCGATAATCAAAACCTCCTTGGTATTTCTTCTGATCCTTTGCATCGAACGTGTACCGGTACCTTCTGATGTGCATCAAGAAAGCAAACCACAACTCCATCCTAACCGGCGAAAAACAGAGACGCAATCAGCACACTAATTGGGTAAACCTACTCGAATCGAGTGTTCTAATGCACAAGTAAGCTCAATCTAAACAGGAGGCAAGACTTACCCCTCGGGAACCCAGTCGTGGACGCGGCAGATCTCCAGCCTGCCTGCCTTGCCAGATACTCTGGGGTCGCCGCTGCTCTCCATTTCGGCCTAGGGTTCTTCCTCCTAGTTCAAATAGATCTAGCAGCCCCCCACCTTTGAGTGCTCCGGCCGGGCGCACGGAAGGAGGCCGCGCCGCGGGTCGAGCAGGTGGCGGGCGCCCCACCCGTGGCGTCGCAGGAAGGTGGCGGGCGTTGCAGGCAGCCGTGGAGCGTAGGCGTAGAAAGGTAGCTATGGAGTAGGCGTGCAGCTGGTGGCGGGGCGGGTCCTGGCCGCGGCGCAAGTGCCGGCGGCGGCGCAGGTCAGCCGGCCGGCGGGGAAGCGGATGGGCATAGTGAGCTACGAATGATTTGGGGATTTAGTTGCACGGGCCTACATGTCAGCTCCGGACCCACGTCCACGCGGTCCCACGTGTAAGCTCCGGACCCACAACTTAACGCTGGCGGACGGAATGGACTCAAATATGGTCGTTTGGCCTCGTCATAGTAGCTGTGCATGGACTAGGGGCAAAACTGAGCACAATTTGCATCTGAGGGCAAAACTGAGCACAGAGACACCACTGTCGTCATCAAGGAGGCTACGGCGACACGAAGAAACAAGGGGAAAGGGGGACGACATGGCTGCTCACCCCCGTTGCAGAGTAGGGGTTCGGCGAGGGTCGTTGTGGCAGGGCGGGGAAGCGGACGAGGAGGCGTCCGACGAGGTGACGGCGAACTGCGGCCTGCGGTGGCACCAAGGATCGGCTTGGGTGCCATCCAGATCCAGCGGGGGGCAACTCCAGCGAGGTGGTCCTCTGGGCGGCGGCGGCGTCAGGGGTTCGAGTGGCGGCGACGTCGGGTCTGCCTTCCCCGATCTAGACGGGATCGACCAGAGGAGGCGCAGGGGAGGAGTGGTCGGCGAGGAGGAGGTCGAGGACGACCGGCGAGGAAGGAAGGTCCGACGAGGCGGCTCGGGTGCCCCGACCAAATCGGGGGGGGGGCGAGAGGAAGAGGTGGGGGATCGAGGGGATCGTGCGAGGGGAAGTGGGGGTGTCGATGGGCTCTAGGGTTCCAGGGGTGGGAGGTTATGCAGGCGCGGCTGGGCCGGCCGGGGTGGGCTGGCCGGTTGGGTTGGGATGGGCCGAGGCCCATGGGGAGCTGGGGTCTTCTTTTCTCTCGTTGCCTTTTCTTTTCTTTTAATGACATTTAAAACAACCACTATTTGCAATTAAATAAGCCATCAAATGACTTTGTAAAATTATGGAGCTTGGGCATTTAATTATGTTGCAGTCTTTTGTACCAACACAAAAAGTTTGGGAGACATAGGAGTTCATTTGAATTTTTCATAATAGGAAAAGTGATTAAATTGGCTGATTTTGTATTGTTTTAAATGCTATAGCCCATTTAGCATTGTGGTGATGTAGTTTTCCTTAAGAATTATTTGTTATGGATTACTTGCTAAATTGTGGACTATTTTGCAACCATATCAGTGAAACTTTAAATTTCACTTGCAAATTAAATTTGAATTTGAATTTGATTTTCAAACAAGCGGAAACTTGCATAGTAATCACGATGACATGGCCACCATTAGGGGGAGATTACTGTAGCAAGATTCTCGGGGCGTTACAAATCTCCTCCACTACAAGAAATCTCGTCCCGAGATTTAAGGGATGGAGTAAGGTGGAAAAGACTCGGGAAGGACCAAGCTCAACACAAGATAGGTACCTGGGGGCTATCTCGGTGAACGTGGCATAGAGGCATCTCTCGTGTTGAAACTAAATAAAACATCGAGAGGAAAGTATGAAGGTACAATAGGAAGTTTCAACCGAATGGGCAAACGAATGATACCTGAACTGAGTGTGAGAAAGGGGTTCAGAGCATCGGGAATAGATCATCTCTGGGAAGGTGTCTCATGACATGATATGAAGCCAAGTGTAAAGCATATCTCGGCATCAAGGTTGTATAGGAGAGTCAGGTTTCGATCCTGTGGAACTGTGGGTTATGGGATCACCATGTGGGTTAAAGGAAGGAAAGGCGCTATTCATTTTGCACGTTCATGATAGCAAGGCATGTCAGAGGGTAGCCTGCCAGTTATGTTGGCAACAATCGTCGGTACCAAGGGCGAGGGACGAAGAGAACCATTCTCCTGCTCGTTGAACGAGGCGGACCAATAGGCAAAGTTCTCGTCCATCGGTGGTTACCGGAATGTCATCCACAATAGTAACAGGGTCTTACTGACAGTTTGTACACTGAGGTGTTTTCGTAAGCAGGGAACTATTACTGCTTAGATCTCATAAACCACAATAAAGTTTAAACAAAACAATGGAAAATAAAAGGTGATCATTAGATTAATCAGAACATTGGAAAGGAAAATGTGTTGACACGCAAGAATTGGGAGTATACCCTTCCCAAGGGGAAGCGGAGCAGGATATACATGATATGACCGCAAGTTCAAAAGCATTTAGATAATGGGGCGAGGGATGAATCATGATATTACCCATACAACGGTGTGAGGGTAATTGAACGAGAAACATTTAATATTATGCTTCCGATGTTCTTGTTGATATTCGGAATACCACAGTCATGCTTTGAGATATCATTGACATGGTCATTAAGTAAAGGCCGGACCTTGGGAACACAAAGGATCATCGGGAATTTCTAGAACACCTCATGCAATTTTATTAGGGAAAAGATGAGGAGGTGGCCGATGGTTTCAACAACAACCCATCGACATGTCAAAAAGGACGTATTTCCAAAATTTATATGAACAAGATTGTGTTGGGGGGAGGCAATAATGTTGTCGATGATAACGCAAATCATCAAGGGGCAAGGATGGTATTTCTCATCATGAATTTAATTGACATCCCTGAAGAAGCCAAAGTGTTGATGGTGATCATGACAAATTTTGTCGAGAGACTCTATGAAGATGCCATTGAGCAGAAAAGGAAGGATGAAGTGAAATGCTATGAGAACCACGAATTCGACACAAGCTCGAAGTCAAGCTTGTTGTTCGAGGTGAAATGATAAGATGAGTAAGATAGACGTAAGCTTAGCTCATCGTCGGAAGTTGCTCCGGGCATAAGGACCAGGTAGCACAGTTAAAAGTTGACATGATACAAATATAGCCGATCAGGCTATGAATGATGTGATGGGCTATAAAACCTCCCAGTATCAAGTACTAGGTGTAATGCCCGAAGGTAAATCCGAGAAGAGGTTGGACGGGGGAAATGATTTGCAGAGGATAAGTATTTTAACTTATCCAGTAAATGGAATCAAGGAGGAAATATGGTCGGAACCACGATTACAAAGGATCAATTCATCGATACAAGATGAACTTATAACAAGGGATAAATATTTTTACGAGCAGCTTCCATGGTAAGTTCTACATCGGGTCCATGGGCATGAACACAAAGGTTCAAGGTCGACTCCCACTTTTTCAATGCATAACCTTTCATTCACTCCTCATTTTCGAAGAAATTGTAGTGCTGAAGATTTATCTAGTGAAGCACCCGAAGAGTATGACTCGCATAACTTTCGAGTTCACACGAATTAGGAAAAGCATAGGTTCAACCCATCGGGACAGTTTCACGAAGCTATACAACACAATAACAGGAGCGATGGGTACACGCTCGAAAGCAAAGGGTTGGTGATACAGAGTAGATGATACAATTCGCCATAGGCATTTTGTATTAGGGGAGAGTCGTCAATGATTTAAAATATAAAGGAGCTGCCGGATAGCAATCCACCAAAGGATCAGGTGTCCGCAAAGGATCTGATGTGAGCATCGGTACTCAACCAGAAGAAGAAGGGATGCAAAGGAATCGATTTATGGAAACATCTGAATAAGTCGAAGCTTGATTACAAAGAATTTACGATCCCAAAATCGGGGGATCAGAGGCAGAGGCTCTGATAAAAAGATAAGTATATTGATTAGAATTAGATGGCCAGCTCATATCCAGAATGATGTCTGAGCCGGAAAGATGAATTCTAGGAATCAATGGATGATCGGGATTAATCTTATTCATATTGAATCAGTAGACTCGGAAAGACAGTGACAAGGAATGCAATGAATATTGCGATACATATGGATGTATCCATAAAGCAGGCTGACAAGACTTTCGGGAGCATTAGGCTGCAGAGGATCTTCGGGAGATCGAATAGCATTTTGAAGAATTTTTGGAAAGCATATGAACATCTGGGGATGAAGGTACAAACGGCATGGATATTATTCACGAGGATTATCGATGGTCAGGAACTGCAAAGCAGTGGGCACAGGGTCTCGGAAAACATCGAGGAGTATCAGCAGAATCTTGTGGCGAAGCAAGCGACCATCTGTAGTAAAGGGGCTCTCCGGGAAGAAGTGGTTACGAGATCCTAGAGTCAGAGTTAGCAAAGTCATTTAACCCGAATAGAAGAGAGATTAGAATCCCAGAGTATAGACGAGGAGTAAAAGATCCTAATACCACCCAATGGCGACGTGGACCCGTAAGCCACACAGCCAAGTTAGTAAAAGTTTTTCATTGACTAGACTCAACTTCGGCCAAGGAGCTGGAAAGGGGGCTACCTACAGGCAGTCGGCTCTGATACCAACTTGTGACGCCCTCAATTCAATCGTACACTAATCATACACGCAAATGTGTACGATCAAGATCAAGGACTCACGGGAAGATATCACAACACAACTCTAGACACAAATAAAATAAAACAAGCTTTATATTACAAGCCATGGGCCTCGAGGGCTCGAATACATAAGCTCGAATACACAAGAGTCAACGGAAGCAACAATATCTGAGTACAGACATGAGTTAGACAAGTTTGCCTTAAGAAGGCTAGCACAAAAGTAGCAACGATCGAAAAGGCAAGGCCTCCTGTCTGGGAGCCTCCTAACTACTACTGGTCATCGGCGGCCTCCACGTAGTAGTAGGCACCCTCGGGGTAGTAGTAGTCGTCGGTGGTGACGTCTGGATCCTGGGCTCCACCATCTGGTTGCGACAACCAGAAAGAAGAAAGAAGGGGGAAAAGGGGAAGCAAAGCAACCGTGAGTACTCATCCAAAGTACTCGCAAGCAAGGATCTACACTACATATGCAACATTATCAAAGGAAGGCTGTATATGTGGACTGGGCTGCAGAATGCCAGAAGAGAAGGGGGAAAGCCTAGCCTATCAAAGACTAGCATCTTCTGGAAACCACCATCTTGCAGCAACAGGAGGGATTAGAGTAGCATAAAGTAAAGTAGTAGTAGTGTTATCAACCTCGGCCAAAGATCCTTTCTCGACTCCCTGCGAGAAAGCAATCCCAGAGCCATACTATCGAAGTGTCATCACAATCCAATTCTCATCACCATCCAGTTCTCATCACAAGTATCCAGTTCTAGTTGTATCGATTGGGATACAACTCCAAGTGTCCGTTACCGTAGGACAAGCTATCGATAGATGTTTTCTTCCCTGCGGGGGTGCACCAACTTACCCACCACGCTCGATTAACTCCGGCCGGACACACTTTCCTGGGTCATGCCCGGCCTCGGCCAAACAATACGCCGCAACCCGACCTAGGCTTAATAGAGAGGCCAGCACGCCGGACTAAACCTATGCCCCGAGGGGTCATGGGCCATCTCCCCGGAAACTCCTGCACGTTGCGAACGCGGCCGGTGAGCAGACCTAGCTACCTCCTTCAACAAGGCAGGCGCTTACGCAGTCCAACCCGGCGCGCGCCGCTCAGTCGCTGATGTCTAATAAGCTTCGGCTGATGCATACGACGCAGAACGCCCATACTATGCCCACGTGATGGTTAGTGCTATTAGGCCAGAGGCCCCTCGGATCAAATATCCAAATCGTAGTGGATTAGGAACGCGCGGTAACAAGCAAAGACTCACGAAAGATGTGACCCCGTTGCCCCGTCTCGAGGACTTATGGCAAGGGCTCGGAATGCCCGGCCACGCCTCGTAATTATCTCGCGGACACCTTCCAGGTCCGCCCGACTCCACATCACTCGCAATTAAGCTCGCGTGGGTACCCCTCAGGGTCGACCCGTCTTTCCAAGTAACAATGGTAAAGTCCAAGTATCCATGTGTCCAAACATCAAGGGGAAAACCCGAGGAATCACCCCCGATGAATTCCACTAGATGTGATCATCAAGGTGAACGTAAGAGGAATCACCCCGAGGTTCACACTTGAGGGGTTGCACGACAGAGTCGTAACGGAAGTGGTTAAGGAGGAAATCACTCTCGATGACCACGACCGAATGACTACACTATAGGGTTAACATCAGAAGTGCTGAAGAGGTTCACCCTCGGTACTCGATAGTAACCCAGTAGTGTCGAGCAACTAAGGGGAAGTGATGTGCGGTGTCGGGGCCTAGTCTTCGATCACGTAGATCGAGTCGTCGATGATGAAGCAGGGGCAACAAGGACAAGTGCGGGTCACTGATGGATCACTAACCAACCTATACTAAGCAGTTTAGGATAAGCAGATAAGGTACAACAGCAGATGCAAAAGTAGGCTATGCATCAGAATAGGAGCAAATAATAACAGTAGCAAAATCTAATGCGAGCATGAGAGTATGGAATGGGCGATATCGGGATGATCAAAGGGGGGGCTTGCCTGGCTGTTCTGGCAAGGAGGGGTCGTCGTCGACGTAGTCGATCACAGGGGCAGCATCGGTCTCGGGGTCTATCGGAGAGAAGAGGGGTAAGAAACAGTAAATATAAAGCAAACATAGCATCACAAAGCATAACGTGGCAATATGTTGTGTCGGGTGTGACTTAACGTATAGCTACACGATATAGGTGAAGGGGGAAAACAACCGGGAATATTTTCCCGGTTCCGGACCTGTGTCAGACAGATGACCGGAGGGGAAATGTTCCATGTTCAGATAGTTAGAGGCATCTGACATGTATGTGGGTAGCATATTCGGGTTCGTCTCGTCGTTCTAAGCAACTTTCATGTATAAAGTTTTTCGATCCGAGCTACGGTTTATTTAATATGATTTTCTAAAGCTTTAAAACATTTTTAGAATTTATTTAAATAATTCAACATTATCCAGAATAGTGAATGATGACGTCAGCATGACATCATGTTGACGTCAGCAGTCAACTGTGCAGTTGACTGGGTCAACTACGTGTGGGTCCTGTTTGTCATTAGCTAGACTAACTAATCATGGTTAATTAGTTAACTAAATGATTAGGTTAATTAATCAGAATTAATTAAGTTAATTAATTAATTAATATTTTTATCATTATTATTATTTTTAATATATATTTTTTTAATTGTTTTTTTATTAAAGGGCGTTGGGCCCACAAGTCATTGGCCCAGCGGGCTATCGGGTGGTGGATGCGGGCGCTGGGCGTGGGCGTCCGCCCGAACACGCAGAGGTGTGATGGATGGCGCCGGCGGAGGCCATGGCCTCGACGAGGAGCTGGCGAGGGCGGTCCCCGGTGGGGGCCCTGGCGGTGGCGGGGGCTAGCAGGGGCATGGCCGTCGGAGGCGGCGGAGGTAGGCGCCCGCAGTGGAGCGAGGCGGGGCGACAGCGTGAGGTAGGACAGGGGCGCCCGGCGGGAGGCAGCACGGGTGGAGCAGCAGAGGAGGCTACGGCGACGCGAAGAAATAAGGGGAAAGGGGGACGACACGGCTGCTCACCCCCATTGCAGAGTAGGGGTTCGGCGAGGGTCGTTGTGGCAGGGCGGGGAAGCGGACGAGGAGGCGTCCGGCGAGGTGACGGCGAACTGCGGCTAGCGCTGGCACCAAGGATCAGCTTGGGTGCCGTCTAGATCCAGCGGGGGGCAACTCCGGCGAGGTGGTCTTCTGGGCGGCGGCGGCGTCGAGGGGGTCGGGTGGCGGCGACGTCGGGTCTGCCTTCCCCGATCTAGACGGGATCGAACAGAGGAGGCGCGGGGGAGGAGTGGTCGGCGAGGAGGAGGTCGAGGACGACCGGCGAGGAAGGAAGGTCCGACGAGGCGGCTCGGGTACCCCGATCCAAATCGGGGGGGCGAGAGGAAGAGGTGGGGGATCGAGGGGATCGTGCGAGGGGAAATGGGGGTGTCGATGGGCTCTAGGGTTCCAGGGGTGGGAGGTTATGCAGGCGCGGCTGGGCCGGCCGGGGTGGGCTGGCCGGTTGGGTTGGGATGGGCCGAGGCCCATGGGTAGCTGGGGTCTTCTTTTCTCTCGTTGCCTTTTCTTTTCTTTTACTGAAATTTAAAACAACCACTATTTGCAATTAAATAAGCCATCAAATGACTTTGTAAAATTATGGAGCTTGGGCATTTAATTATATTGCAGTCTTTTGTACCGACACAAAAAGTTTGGGAGACATAGGAGTTCATTTGAATTTTTCATAATAGGAAAAGGGATTAAATGGGCTGATTTCGTATTGTTTTAAATGCTATAGCCCATTTAGCATTGTGGTGATGTAGTTTTCCTTAACAATTATTTGTTATGGATTACTTGCTAAATTGTGGACTATTTTGCAACCATATCAGTGAAACTTTAAATTTCAATTGCAAATTAAATTTGAATCTGAATTTGATTTTCAAACAAGCGGAAACTTGCATAGTAATCACGATAACATGGCCACCATTAGGGGCAGATTACTGTAGCAAGATTCTCGGGGCGTTACATCGCGAAAGGTTTTCGACAAGTTCAAGGGGTTGACTATGATGAGACTTCCTCACGTGTTAGCGATGCTTAAGTGTGTCCGAATCATGTTAGCAATTGCCGCATTTTATGATTATGAAATTTGGCAAATGGATGTAAATACTGTATTCCTGAATGGATTTCTGGAAAAAGAGTTGTATATGATGCAACTTGAAGGTTTTATCGATCCAAAGGGAACTAACAAAGTGTGCAAGCTCCAGCGATCCATCTATGGACTGGTGCAAGCATCTTGGAGTTGGAATAAACATTTTGATAGTGTGATCAAAGCATATGGTTTTATACATACTTTTGGAGAAGCCTGTATTTACAAGAAAGTGAGTTGGAGCTCTGTGGCATTTCTAATATTATATGTGGATGACATATTGTTGATTGGAAATGATATAGAATTTTTGGGTAGCATAAAAGGATACTTGAATAAGAGTTTTTCAACGAAATACCTCGGTGAAGCTGCTTATATATTGGGCATCAAAATCTATAGAGATAGATCAAGACGCTTAATTGGACTTTCACAAAGCACATACCTTGACAAAGTTTTGAAGAAGTTCAAAATCGATCAAGCAAAGAAAGGGTTCTTGCCTATATTACAAGGTGTGAAGTTGAGTAAGACTCAATGCCCGACCACTGTAGAAGATAGAAAGAAAATGAAAAATGTTCCCTGTGCTTCAGCCATAGGCTCTATCATGTATGCAATGCTGTGTACCAGAACTGATGTGTGCCTTGCTATTAGTTTAGCAGGGAGGTACCAAAGTAATCCAGGAGTGGATCACTGGACAGCGGTCAAGAACATCCTGAAATACCTGAAAAGGACTAAGGATATGTTTCTCGTTTATGGAGGTGACAAAGAGCTCATCGTAAATGGTTACATTGATGCAAGCTTTGACACTGATCCGGACGATTCTAAATCACAAACTGAATACGTGTTTATATTGAACGGTGGAGCTGTTAGTTGGAGCAGTTCCAAACAAAGCGTCGTGGCGGGATCTACGTGTGAAGCGGAGTACATAGCTGCTTCGGAAGCAGCAAATGAAGGAGTTCATATCCGATCTAGGTGTCATACCTAGTGCATCGGGTCCAATGAAAATCTTTTGTGACAATACTGGTGCAGTGCCTTGGCAAAGGAATCCAGATTTCACAAGAGAACCAAACACATCAAGAGACGCTTCAATTCCATCCGCGATCAAGTCCAGATGGGAGACAGAGATTTGCAAGATACATACGGATCTGAATGTTGCAGACCCATTGACTAAGCCTCTCTCACGAGCAAAACATGATCAGCATCAAGGCTCCATGGGTGTTAGAATCATTACTATGTAATCCAGATTATTAACTCTAGTGCAAGTGGGAGACTGAAGGAAATATGCCCTAGAGATAGTAATAAAGTTATTATTTATTTCCTTATTTCATGATAAATGTTTATTATTCATGCTAGAATTGTATTAACCGGAAACATAATACATGTGTGGATACATAGACAAACAGAGTGTCACTAGTATGCCTCTACTTGACTAGCTCGTTGATCAAAGATGGTTAAGTTTCCTAACCATAGACATGAGTTGTCATTTGATAAACGGGATCACATCATTAGGAGAATAATGTGATTGACTTGACCCATTCCGTTAGCTTAGCACTTGATCATTTTAGTTTACTTCTATTTCTTTCTTCATGACTTATACATGTTCCTATGACTGAGATTATGCAACTCCCGAATACCGGAGGAACACTTTGTGTGCTACCAAACGTCACAATGTAACTGGGTGATCGTAAAGGTGCTCTACAGGTGTCTCTGATGGTACTTGTTGAGTTGGCATAGATCGATATTAGGATTTGTCACTCCGATTGTCGAAGAGGTATCTATGGGCCCTCTCGGTAATGCACATCACTATAAGCCTTGCAAGCAATCCAACCAATGAGTTAGTTGCGGGATGATGCATTACGAAACGATTAAAGAGACTTGCTAGTAACGAGATTGAGCTAGGTATTGAGATACCAACGATCGAATCTCGGGCAAGTAACATATCGATGACAAAAGGAACAACGTATGTTGTTATGCGGTTTGACCGATAAAGATCTTCGTAGAATATGTAGGAACCAATATGAGCATCCAGGTTCCGCTATTGGTTATAGACCAGAGATGTGGCTCGATCATGTCTACATAGTTCTCAAACCGTAGGGTCCGCGCGCTTAAAGTTCTGTGACGATCGGTATTATGAGTTTATGTGTTTTGATGTATCGAAGATACTTCGGAGTCCCGGATGTGATCATGGACATGACGAGGAGTCTCAAAATGGTCGATACATATATATTGATATATTGGAAGCATACATTTGGACATCGGAAAAGTTTCGGGTGAAATCGGGATTTTACCGGAGTGCCGGAGGGGTTACCGGAACCCCCGGGGGTTAATGGGCCTTGTTGGGCCCTAGTGGAGAGAGAGAGGGGTCGGCTAGGGCAGGTCGCGCGCCCCCTCACCTCTGGTCCAAATTGGACTAGGAGGGGGGCGGCGCCCCCCTTTCCTTCTCCCTCCTCCCCTTCCTTTCCCCCTCCTAGTGGGAGTAGGAAAGGGGGAGTCCTACTCCCACTAGGAGGAGGACTCCTCCTCCTGGCACGCCCTACAAGGCCAGCCAGCCTCCCCCCTTGCTCCTTTATATACAGGGGCAGGGGCACCCCAAGACACACAAGTTGATCATTGATCTCTCTTAGTCGTGTGCGGTGCCCCCCTCCACCATAATCCACCTTGGTCATATCGTAGCGGTGCTTAGGCGAAGCCCTGCGTCGGTAACTCCATCAACACCGTCATCACGCCGTCGTGCTGATGAAGCTCTTCCCCGAAGCTCTACTGGACGTGAGTTCGCGGGACGTCACCGAGCTGAACGTGTGCTGAACACGGAGGTGTCGTACTTCGGTACTGAGCATCGGTCGATCGTGAAGACGTACGACTACATCAACCGCGTTGTCATAACGCTTCCGCTTTCGGTCTACGAGGGTACGTGGACACACTCTCCCCGCTCGTTGCTATGCGTCACCATGATCTTGCGTGTGCGTAGGAAATTTTTTAAAATTACTACGTTCCCCAACACTTATGCCATGCTTAGTTAGCTAGGAGCTTATAATGGTTTACCTTGCGTGCCAACATGCTATTAAAATGGTTGTGATGTGGTATGATAGGGTGGTATCCTCCTTTGAATGATTCGAGGGGCTTGACTTGGCACATGTTCACGCATGTCATCAACATAGCCTCCACGATATTTATGCTCATGGTGGATTATATCCTACTCATGCTTGCACTCAGTGTTGATTAATTTTAATGCATGTCCATGACTGTTGTCGCTCTCTAGTTGGTCCCTTCCCAGTTTTTTCTAGACTTCACTTGTACTAAGCGGGAATACTGCTTGTGCATCCACTTCCATAAACCCCAAAGTTATTCCATATGAGTCCACCATACCTTCTTATATGCGGTATCTACCTGTCATTCCAAGTAAATTTGTATGTACCATACTCTAAACCTTCAAATGAAATTCTGTTTTGTATGCTCGAACAACTCATGTATCAACTAGGGTTGTCTATATCTTCCATGCCAGGTGGGTTATTCTCACGAGGAGTGGACTCCGCTCCTCACTCACAAGAAAATGGCCGGTAACCGGGATGCCCAGTTCCATGCTCAAATCAAAAATACATGCAAACAAAACTCCCCCAGGATTGTTGTTAGTTGGAGGCACCCGTTGTTTCGGGAAAACCAGGGATTGATGCTTGATTGGTGGTGGGGGAGTATAAACTTTACCATTCTGTCTGGGAACCGCCTATAATGTGTGTAGCATGGAAAATATCGAGATCTCTTGGTTGTTAGGTTGTTATGTTGACAATGAAAGTATACCGCTCAAAATATTATTTATCTTTGTTTCAAACTCGAGCTCTGGCACCTATACAAATCCCTGCTTCCCTCTGCGAAGGGCCTATCTATTTTACTTTTATGTTGAGTCATCCTCCTCTTATTAAAAGGCACCAGTTGGAGAGCACCGTTGTCATTTGCATGCATTACTATTAATTTATATTGAGTATGACTATGACTGGATCTCTTTTACCATGAATTACAATGTTTAGTCAGTCCTTGATCTTCAGAGATGCTCTGCATTTCTGTTTTGCGTTCTCAGAAAGGGCTAGCGAGATACCATCTTGTTATATCATATTATGATTGTTTTGAGAAAGTGTTGTCATCGGAGATTTATTATTATTGCTCGCTAATTGATTATGCCATTGATATGAGTAAACATGAGACCTAAGTGTTATTGTGAATGTGGTTAGTTCATAATCTTTGCTGAACACTTGAATGCTGGCTTTACATATTTGCAACAACAAGAGCAAACAGAGTTTGTAAAAGTTTTTCTTTATCACTTTCAGTTTGTCAACTGAATTGCTTGAGGACAAGCAAAGTTTTAAGCTTGGGGGAGTTGACACGTCTCCATCGTATCTACTTTTCCAAACACTTTTGCCCTTGTTTTGGACTCTAACTTGCATGATTTGAATGGAACCAACCCGGACTGACGCTGTTTTCAGCAGAATTGCCATGGTGTTATTTTTGTGCAGAAATGAAAGTTCTCGGAATGACCTGAAACTCCACGGAGAATTTTTTGGAATTAATAAAAAATATTGGCGAAAGAATCAAGGATAGGGGGCCCACACACTGTCCATGAGGGTGGGGGCACGCCCCCCTGGTGCTTCACCGACGTCAACTCCAACTCTATATATTCACGTTCGGGGAGAAAAAAAATCAGAGAGAAGGATTCATCGCGTTTTACGATATGGAGCCGCCGCCAAGCCCTAATCTCTCTCGGGAGGGCTGATCTGGAGTCCGTTCGGGGCTCCGGAGAGGGGAATCCATCGCCGTCGTCATCATCAACCATCCTCCATCACCAATTTCATGATGCTCACCATCGTGCGTGAGTAATTCCATCGTAGGCTTGCTGGACGGTGATGGGTTGGATGAGATTTACCATGTAATCGAGTTAGTTTTGTTAGGGTTTCATCCCTAGTATCTACTATGTTCTAAGATTGATGTTGCTATGACTTTTCTATGCTTAATGCTTGTCACTAGGGCCCGAGTGCCATGATTTCATATCTGAACCTATTATGTTTTCATGAATATATGTGAGTTCTTGATCTATCTTGCAAGTCAATAGTCACCTACTATGTGTTATGATCCGGCAACCCCGAAGTGACAATAATCGGGACCACTCCCGGTGATGACCGTAGTTTGAGGAGTTCATGTATTCACTAAGTGTTAATGCTTTGGTCCGGTACTCTATTAAAAGGAGGCCTTAATATCCTTTAGTTTCCAATAGGACCCCGCTGCCACGGGAGGGTAGGACAAAATATGTCATGCAAGTTCTTTTCCATAAGCACGTATGACTATATTCGGAATACATGCCTACATTACATTGATGAACTGGAGCTCGTTCTGTGTCACCCTATGTTATAATTGTTGCATGAGGAATCGCATTCGACATAATTATCCATCACTGATCCAATGCCTACGAGCTTTTCACATATTGATCTTTGCTTAGTTACTTTACCGTTGCCACTATTACGATTACTACAAAACTGCTATTGTTACTTTTGCCACTGTTACCGTTACTTCCATACTACTTTGCTACTAAATACTTTGCTGCATATATTAAGTTATCCAAGTGTGGTTGAATTGACAACTCAACTTCTAATAATTGAGAATATTCTTTGGCTCCCCTTGTGTCGAATCAATAAATTTGGGTTGAATACTCTACCCTCGAAAACTATTGTGATCCCCTATACTTGTGGGTTATCAAGACTATTTTCTGTTGCCGTTGCCGGGGAGCATAGCTCTATTCTTTGAGTCACTTGGGATTTATATCTGCTGATCACTATGAGGAACTTGAAAGACGAAAGAACTAAGATTTTTTTTCCTCAACTACGAGGGGAGGTAAGGAACTGCCATCTAGCTCTGCACTTGATTCTCCTTGTGTTTTGAGTAAACTTGCGACACCTAAACCTGCTTCTGCTATTAATTCTGATATGTCGCATGTTATAGATGATGCCACTTCTGCTATGCATGATGCTTATGATGAAACTACTATGCTTGATAATACTGTGCCACTAGGTGAATTTCTTGATGAACAACTTGCTAGGGCTTGAGAGAATGAAATTATTGAAACTGATAATATTGATGAAAGTGATGATGAAAATATGAATTGCCTGTTGTTCCTGAGGGTTATGTTATGGATGAAGAAACTGCTAGAGATTTTCTTGCTTGCAATGACAGATCTGATCTTAAGAAATTATTAGCTAAGCTGAAGGAAAAGTCTCTGAATGCTAGAATGAAATACGACCCTTCTTTTGCTACTTCACCTATCTTCATTACTGATAAGGATTATGATTTCTCTATCGATCCTGAGATAATTACTTTGGTTGAATCAGATCCTTTTTGGATTCACCTTCCTACGCCCTAGCCTATATAAAGAGAGGGGAGGCACATGGGGAGAGATACCCTTCCTCCTTTGGCCACCCCTCCCTCTCTTTCCTCCTCCACGTTCCCTTGATGCTTGTCGAAGCCCCTACCGACGTTCTGCTGCCACCACCACCACAACATTGTCATGTTGGTTCAGATCTAATATACCTCTTCTCCCCCTCTTACTGGATCAAGAAGAAGAATGTATCCGAACCGAACGTTTGTTAATCTCGGATGTGTCCCACTTGCGGTGCTTGGATCTGATTGTATCACGGCGCGAGTACGACTACACCAACCACGATGATTAGCGTGAACGCTTTCGGTCTACAAGGGTACATAGACACACTCTCCTCTCGTTTCTAGCATCTCCATAGATCGATCTTTGGGTGTTTCATAGGGAAAAAATTGTTTTCTATCATTGCTATCAGAGCTAGGCTATGCATAGATGTTATGCATGAGTAGAACATAAATTGGTTAGGCATGTACAATGATGCTATCTTAGGAATGCCATGTAGGATAAATGATGAGGTGGAGTAGAGAGAACTCATAATAAAAGGCTTGTCTTCTGTTATTTCTTATTTAAGAGAAGACAAGAGATGATCTCTTAGCACAATATGTCTCACCATATTTTTAGGAATAACTAGTTATTGAAGATAAGGCTAAGAGATGACCCATTGTAGACATAGTTTTTTGTCATCTCAAAATTACATGCAAGACTTAAGATAAGACTATCTTATCAACCATTATACATGCCCTTATGGGCGTTGATGTTTAGATTGGTTACCTCCCTTATCTTATTTGGATTTGGCAGTATTGTGGGATGAGGCCGCCTGGATCAACTTCACTTGTCATCGCACAACAGACCGGTTTCACGACTGACATGCAACTTCTATTGCATAAAGTGACTGGCGGGTCTCTCTCTCTCCCCCTACTATAGTTGAATCTGATTTGAAAAATGGCGGTCCTTGTAGAAGGTTAAAAGTCAACTTGTATATCACTGTTGTGGCTTTGCGTAGATAAGAACGGTTCTTATAGTTTGCTCTAGCAGCCACGTGAAAATTACAACAATAAAGTTGAGGACGTCTAACTTATTTTTGCAGTGCATGTTATGTGATGTGGTATGACCAAGATGCGATTTAATGTATGATATGATCATGTTCTGTAACAAGTTCACGGCTTTTATGTCGATGAATACGGCAACCGGCAGGAACCATAAGGTTCTCTTAATAGGTTCTAGAATTGTTGCATAGTATCCTTAAATATCTATAGACATTGGTAAGTTTTTAGTATATGAATATCGGTAAATAACTCGGCACATATTTTGATAGTACATTTTTTCAAATCAATTTAACTAAATAGATAGTTCTAGAATTTATGCAGTGCCAGCCAGTTGTCTGTCCTGCAATCCCCTCTTCGGATCTCCTTTGTTGGAGTGGCTTGTTCGTTTACTTTTGCCACCCCACATATTCAAGCACATCTTAATTTCATTTTTCCAAGCCCAAACCAATTTTTAAACACCACAATGAATTTATCCATAACTGAATAAATATAAGAATTTGAAGCGCCAAGAAATCACACATAATATGGTGGTAAACAAAAAAAATAGAGTCAAGCTGATTCGTACAAGAAATATTTTAGAAAGAAGAGGGATGTTAGGGATTGATACACCTTAGACGTATATATAATTTCTACATGGTTCATGCTACGATTGTATCATTTTGGCATAGTTTTGGCACCAATTATTATTATTATTTTGGAACAACCTATTAATTTTGTGCCTGGTGTTAGTTGAGGTTTAAGGCTGTTTCTGGACTTTTTAGGAAAATCGGGTTTTCAGGGATCAAGAAAATTGAAAAAAAAACCAAGAAGTTTAAGTCCGGAAGCTTCCACTAAGCATTCAGAGCCAGCCGGAGCGTCCATATGGGCTCCACACGGCGAGGGGGTGGCCGTGTGGTGAGGGTGCATGGGCCCGCATAGCCAGGGGGTGGCCACGTGGGTGAGGGTGCATGGCCCCACAGGGATCGCCTCCACCACCTCTCAGCGTCCACGCCTTTATATTGCTCCGAAAACCCTAAAAATATTTATCGGGGAATTTTTATTCGCTACCTCACTTCTCTGCCGCGATCAAGTCTGGTGGCTTTTTCGGTACTCTACCAGAGGAGGAATTCATCGTGGGGGGGGCAATTTTTATGACGCGGCGTCACTTTTTAGAGTCTATTTCACAAAATTTAGTTTTTGAGAAGCGCTTCGCGCTCAAGTTCTCTTCACCACAGGTCGTCTTCCCTCCAAGCAGATGGTGCCTCATCCCGCCGTCTCAGTCGTAGTCTCTTCGGCCGGTCTTAGCCTAGATTGCCGTCGATAACATCATCCCTGAAGCACCCATGACTACTTCATGTACAGACTTTTCTTTTCTTTTTTTGCGGGTGATGTACAAACTTTTCTGTTTAGCATAACAAATTTAAAATCGTCTCTATTGTTTTCGCAAAGGAAATATCTTTGATATTATTATCTTATCGATATCTCGATCGGATGATGCGGGCCTCGTGCTTGGCTTTTCTTGTCACCTCGATCTCACTCACCATCGCACGTGACCGACCACGTGCTCCCGATCCTTAACTCGAGATCAATGTCTGCCTCTCTCTTCACTCTTCTCAGGTCAACCAACTCACCCACTCACCATTGCGCGCGTGCAGCATTAAGATTAGTTAACTATCTGCTATTGGTATAATTCTGATGTTAATAGACTCCACAAGATCTGTCTACATGCATCATATCTTTCTTCTTGGATCTTAACATTCGTTTACTACTTCCTATGCGTAAAAAATACAATTTCTGGACCACATCTCCAGCAACCATTTTTTTACGGAGATGATAAATTCCGAACGTTCGGGATTTGACGATGGCAAATCGAACGTTTTCGATGATAATTTCAGTGACGACGATGGCAAATCGAACGTTTTCGATGGTAATTTCAGTGACGCTGGATAGCAAGTTTAGTTGACACGCACGGCAATTTCCTGACAAAAAGTACACCGAGCACGGATTTGCCGTGTGTGTCAACTAAACTACCCATCCACGCGTCACTAAAATTGCCATTGTAGAAAGGCGAAAGTTCAGACATTATCGGGATCTTTTTTTTGACAACATAACATCTGAAAAAACATGGAAGGAGGACATAAGAATTCTTCTTCCTTTGCACTTCAGCAAAAGGGAAAAAAAACATGTGGTTGTTCAATCCATTCTCATTGAACATGTTTGAACTGCAGCAGCATCAAAATTAATCAATTCACCATCTGCTAATCTTGGTATAATTCTGATGCTGCTAGGCACCACAAGATCTTCCTGGATGCCCCATATCTCCCCTTTTGCATCCAAACATTTGTTTACTACTCCACCCTATGCTTAAAAAAGTTGCAGAACTTCTGAAGATGCAGCCACTCCACCACAACTTCAGCAACCGTTCTTTTTACAAGATGATGCGTATCATCTAGTAGAAAATTATTTAGGAACATAAGAATGGTTCGATCCATTCTCATTGAACATGCCTGAATACAAAATGTTCCTGTTACATTCTCATACCTACAACTAGAATCCAATGTTCAAAGGAAGCATGCAATTGATTAGTCCCTCCTCCACTTTCTAAATACACTTCTGAACCTCTCCTCCTCCTCTCCTGTCAGACAAAATCTTATTGCCACTGGTGATGAGATCATCACATGTATTTCTCCTGGATCTCTATCAAGAATCAATGTATCATCATCAGCAAGGCTCCTCCCTCTCTTGTAACCTCCCATCTACTGCTAGAATATGTGGCACAGTGACATTGCCACTGATATGGATGCAGCCTCCCCAGCAACACTGCAAAAACAGAGCAGCACACAGGGAGACCATCAGTGGCTGGCCAATGCGAGTTTCCTCGCCGTCGCCGCGGCCCTTCTGATCAAAGATTTCACAAGGAGATCGCCCCTTCGGTGGTGCTGACCGGTGATTGGTGGCAGTTCCTCGCCATTTCGAGAGTTCTCGGCAGGAAGGCGAAATGACCGGCGAACCACATCGACATCATGCGCTCTGAAGAATCCGGGTGAGCTCCTCCTTGGCCTCGAGCATGACCACCGGCTTCCTGAGGATGCCGTTGATCCCCGACTGCGCGCACTTCTCCCACGAGTTCTGCTCCGATGTCATGGCCATCACGAACGGCCAGCGGCCGCTCCTGTACTGCTGGACCCTCGCCGCGACGTCCAGGGCGCTCACCCGAGTCATCTCGAGGTTCACCAGGACCACCTGGTATGCGCCCGACGAGGGGCCGATGGAGTTCAGGAACCCCGACCCCGAGGGCAGCGAGGAAACCACGCAGCCGAGCTTCTCCAGGAGCTTCCGCGCGACGACCATGTTGATGTCATCGTCGTCGATGAGCAGGATCTTGAGTCCGGTCAGCTGGCACGACGGCGACGTGTATTGCCGCTCGAACGATCCTCCGCTGGTGCTGGACGACATGAGCGGCGCCGGTGGCTGCAGCTGGAACCTCAGCACCAGGGTCATGCTCTCCGGCAGCCCTTGCCCGTCGAGCACCGCCCATATGTTGCCTCTCATCATCTGATGGCATTACAAAATCAAGAACAAGTGAACAAAAAAATACAGTTACTTGTATGCTCTCAGTTGAACTGAATTTGAAATGAGCTTGCCAGAAATTGACAGTTTGACAGTACCTGCACAAGCTTCCTGCACATGCTGAAACTCAGCCTGAGATCGAAGCCCTCGCCGCTCGGCTTCCGTTTGAACTGCCCCGGGGGCGGGATCGTCGAGCCGGAGCTCTGCTGGCTCTTCACTCCGATGACAAACTTCACCGACGAGTACCCACTGGAGTAGCTTGGCCTCCATGGATCCCACCTCTGTCCAAGCGTGTCCTCCGCCACCTCGTCGTCGGCACGCACCCGGAACGTGACGTGCCCTGAGTCAATCCGGCTGATGAGGTTGCCAACCATGTGCAGGATGACATGGAAGATCCTCCTCTCGTCGCCGATGACAAGGTTCGGCAGCGTGTTCTCGACGTGCACGGCGAAGCCGAACCCCCTGAAGTCGCAGAGGCACCGCGAGACGCAGGCGGCGTCCCTGATCATAGAGTGCAGCTGGAACGGCCGCGTTTCGAGCGGGAAGCGCTCCCGGTTGGTGGCCGACATCTCCATGACGTCGTTGATGAGCGTGGAGACGACAGTGGCCGTCCGGCCCATGGTGTCAACAACGAGCTTCTGCTCAGGCGTCAGGTCGTCCTCCTGCACCACGGACACGAGGCCGAGGATGGAGTGGATCGGCCGGCGCATCCCCTGGCTCATGACGCGCTGGAATGCGTCCCGGGCCTCGTTCGCCATGAGCGTGTCCCGCCGCGCCTGCAGCAGCTCGCGGTTCTGCTCGGCGAGACGGTCACGCATGGCCTGCGACTCCTCGAGCAGCGACGCGTGCGAGAGCGCGACAGCCACCTGATCGGCGACCACCTCGACGATCTCCGTCTCGTGGGCGCCCCAGGTCTTATCCGCGGGAGGCACCAGCACCAGCACGGCGTAGCTCGTCTGGATCACCTCCGGCGTGCCGCCCTTGAAGTCCGACACCTTGAGCATCGGCATCCGTATGGCCGCCACGGTACCTGTGTCCTCCTTGCCCCCGCCGCTGGCCGCCGCGAGCGCCGAGCCCGGGCCGAGCAGCTTGACGCCGTCGCTCCTCCGGACCTCGACAACATCCGCATCGTCCACCCCAATAACGACGAGCCCCTCATCGCTGCCCCCGCGCCGGAGCTCGTGGGTGAGGTGCATCGTAACCTTGCCGTCGCCGGCAGCCGCGGAGGGCATCCAGACGGCGCAGTTGGTGAGGCCGAGCACCCGGGAGAGCTCGATGAGCGTGGTGTAGAGCACGGTGTGGCGGTCGAGCGACTTGCGGATCTCCTGGGTGAGCATTCGGACATGCCAGCTCGCCTCCTCCTGCTGCTTCATGAGGTCGACCTCGCGGTCGAGCTCGCGGGCCTTGATCCAGAGCAGGCTCTCGCGGACCTTGACGCGGAGCAGCTGCGGGATGAGCGTGAGCAGCGTGATGGCGGTGAGGAAGGAGACGAGCGCGGTGAGAAACTTGGCGACGGTGAGGAGCAGCACGAGCACGAACGGGTGGGGCTCGTAGGTGAAGGCGGCGAGCAGGTGGGTGAGGCCGCAGAGCACGATGAAGGCGCCGAACTGCACCAGCACCCACCGGAACGGGAGCAGGTGGCGGAGCCCCGCCACAAAGTAGAGGATCTCGAGCGGGATGCTGAAGTAGGCCGCCGCGATCAGCAGGTCGCTCACCTTCTGCCACCGGAAGATGTTGTCCATGCTCCAGAACCCGCCGCCGCCCCCGCCGTCGCAGCTGCAATGCGGGTACTCCACGTCGTCGCCGCCCGCGGCCGCCACGGCGGCGAAGGGCGCGAGCGCGAGGAGGAGGAGCAGCAGCGGGGCCAGCCGCCGGAGCGCGCCGGCTCCGCATCTGAATCTCGGAGGCGCCATCCGGTCCAGCTGCGCCAAATGCAATCTTGTCAGGGACGAGCAGATTGGGCCAAGTTGTTGCCGAGGAAGAAGGCAAAATCGGAGACACACCATGTGATGGTTAGGGGGGAGGCTACAATCTTGGCGGCATTGGAGCTGCAGTTAGCGCGCAGGTGGGGAAGCGGGGGGGATTAGTTAGCGCCGCTGAATCCGGCCAGTCTGAAACGGCGGCGGCGTGTCTGACCAGGGGAGGAAAGATCCAATCAAGCTCGGCGGCATCCGAAATCAATCATTCCCGCGCCACCTGCATGAACAAGCAGACGATTTCAGTCCCTGCGTGCGGGGATCAGAACAAATTAACATTCAATCGAGAGGGGACAGGGATGGGGGACGGATGTCTCGGCCAGGAGACAGACACTTGTCCACCCACACAGACAGACTAGGCGATCTCGCCAGTCCGTGAACGAGGGAGGAACAGAGGGAATCCAGCGAATTCGGGACCGCGGACGGGAGCACGAGACACTACCTCGGGTTCAGCCGCAGTTCTTCAGCTGGAACAGCGATCGAATCCCGCCGGAGAGGAGCTAGCCCTGCAGCGGCGAGAAGCCAAGAACATGGATTAGTCCTTCCGGGAGACAGAAACCACACGGATCGATCGATCCAGGAACGAACCAGCCGCCGGACGGACGGACGGACGCAGGAATCAATCGATCGGTCAGCCGGAGAAGAGGAGCAGGCGCGTACCGTTGAGAAAAGGTTCAACCGGGCGGCGGGGAGAGGGGCGCGGTCAGTGGAGGGCGTCCGGCATGGGGGGGAGTGAGCCGGAGGTTTGGTGGGGGGAAGACGAAGACATTGGACCTGGACCTGGACCTGGCTTGGCTTAGTCGCGGAAGAAACCGGAGGAGCATCGGCAAGTGGGGGCGGAAAGCATCATCGATCGGCGGTGGGATTGGGATTAGATTTCCCACTGATTTCCAACTAATCAGATCAAATCAACGAGCTGCTCCTGCTGCGGCTGCACAAGAAGCTGAGCGAAGACTGCTGTAGCCGCAAGAAAAAAAGGGCTCATTTTTATTTGTTTTTCCGCTCGCACGGGGATACTGGCGGTGGAGCTGTGAGGCTGTCTCCCTGGCAGATGGTCCACAGCTTGGGATGGGCCCAGTCGTCGGCGGGGTGGGTGGGGCCGGGGCAGGCGGTGAGCACGGGTGGCGTGGGGTTCAAGTGACTGGCGCCTTTTGTGCGGCACCACTTTCCACAAATACCTCCAACTAGACAAGTTGGATTTTGGAGCATGGGCACATTGGAGCAGTAACACTTAAGTTTTAGAAAATTTCAGAAAGAATTTTACATGATCATATGGATGGATATTACACATGTAAGGTATAATAAATAGCAAATAAATGGTAATTTCTAAATGGTGAATAATACATGCATTGCCATCTTCCCAAAATCACGATTGATGAAATAAGTAAAAGCGTCTCCGAAGCGGACCCTCAAATCGCCCGTACTTCCAGACCGCGCTGTTTGGACGTATTTTGCCGTCCAACACCGTTTCGCACCGGTTCGTGGACTCTGTTTGTCTGTTTCCCGCAAACTGGAAGCGAACTAGGGGGGCCTTGCGGGAGTACGGACCGCCAACATGTACGACTTCAACAAATTCGGCCCACTAGAAACCCCGCCCGAACCCCGCATCTCCATCCTTCCCTCTTTCTCTGCGATTTTCTTCCTCCCTCGCCAACGCCTCCCGCCAAGCCCTTCATAGACCTCCGCGACCTCCACTGCTACACCCAGTTGCTAGTTGCTACACTGCTTGCCCTCCGCCGCCGGTCCCAACCTCTCGTCTGTCTGCCACACAAGTACCATCTGTCCCTACTGGGGTCACCACACCCGACAAGTGTTTGATGAAAAGCTCGTGCTAATCTTTTTGTCCCTTCTTTCAAGCAATGGATTTGTACATGGAGTACATATGAGCACTATGTCGAGTCATCCAATGAGGATGATTATGTAGATGAAACGATGATGATGCATGCGGTCCTCGTAGACGTGAAGCGTGTGGAAGAGCATGTTCTCAATTTCAAGGGCTCGATCAAGGGTCGTCGAGTGTTGAATCAGAACAGGGCACGCGGGGCATTTGATGTTGATGGACAACTACTTTGCCCTAGACGCCCTATTCGCTGATATTTTTCCTGGTGCAGATGCAAAAAAATGACTTTGGTCGTCTCTACAATGGTGTCCCGTCGGCTGCATTACGAATGCTTGCATATGGCACGGCCGCAGATTCGTGGGACAAATACCTCCTGATGTCTAAGAGCACATGTGGAGACGCCACGGTCAGATTTGCTACTACGATGGTTGAGGTGTTTGGACCTCAATACTTGAGAGAACCAAATGTCGCTAACGCTGAGAGGCTCTTGGCAATGTCCGAAGCAAGAAGGTGGTCGGGTTTGCTCGGATCTCTTGATTGCATGCACTGAAGTTGGATGACCTGCCTAGAAGCTTTACAAGGGCAATATCATTATTGAAGGTAGTTGCACAATAGGGGCTCTAGATTGCATGCTTTGTTCGGCATTCTCGGGTCTCACAATGATATCAATGTGCAGCAGCGGCCTCCATTGTTTCTAGTTTGACTAAAGGACAAGTTCCTCCTTGCAATTATACTATCAATGGATATCAATACAACATAGGCTATTATCTGGTTGACGATATCTATCCTCCGTGTGTTACCTTCGTCAAAACCATGTCTAAGTTAGTTGATCATAAAAGATCTCACTTTGCCCAAAAGGCAAGGCGCTAAAAAAGGATGTGGAGATGGTATTTGGAGTGATCCAAGCCCGTTTTGTAGTTGTTCATGGACATGCTAAACAATGGGGTCTAGAGACCTTGTGGGAGGTGATGACATGTTGTCTGATGAGGCACAACATGATTGTGGAAGATGAGGGAGAAGATGTTCCAGGAGGTCTCTAATTTGAGAAAATGGGTGACCACATCCAACTTCTGAATCAGAATCCGGCCACATTTGATGAGTTTGTTCAAATGCATGAACAAATTCGTCATCGAGCAACTCAAGGAAGATTTGATTAAGCATCTGAGGGCGATTAAGGGGGCCAATGCAACTAAAACAGATGTGTTAGTTGAATTCAAGTTTGAACTATTTTATTTGAAAACTTAGTAAATTACAATATTTGATTACAACTACTGTCGCATTTGAATATTTTCAATCATCTATGATTTAATATGTTGTTATTTTGAGCTTGCGGACTTGAAACAAAAGAGGCGGAAGTTTTAGGGGACAGGGTTGGATGGCCGGCTCCCGCATCATTGTCCATGGTTAGAATGTCAGATACCCTGTCTGTTTTGGGGGGCAATAATTTTTTTTACAAAATGGTGGTTTCTAATAGTGAATAATACATGCATTGTCATCTTTCCAAACTCAAGATTTCATTATTTTTGTGTAACTCGCATGGTTACTTTTTTCAACATTGGAATTTGCATATGTGTAATATATATCCATATGAACATGTTGAATTTCTTTTTGGAATCTCTGGAACTACAAATTACCATTTTGATAGTACTGAAAATATAGAGCTCACTAACCAACATGACTTTTTGCAACTAGACATACTACTGTCGAGATGCAGTAATACTCCCAAACTAAAAATCATTTTTTGGGTAACTTTTTTTTGCATGTGGATCAGATTATGATTTTAAATTGGAAAAATACGTCTCTTCGTATGTGCTTGAATTTTCAGGTTTTTCTTCACAACTTTTGTAGCATTTCTTTCAAAAACAATTTCATCTGTTTTAGAAGCATGACTCTGTGGGCACAACCAAATAACTCTTTAAAGAAATAAATCATTAAAAAAGCACTTGGTAGGCTTTTAATAGAGAAAAAGGTTGCTGGTTTTTGTAAAGGCCTAAGGCAATATAATAAGTATAGTAGATTTGTACAATCACACCCCCATAGGAAAAAAATACATTAAAATTCTTGAGGGGTGTCGAAGTCTTCGTCCTCATGCGTCCACGGACGGCGCACAGTTAGCGTAGCTGGATGTCGTCTCTGGGCCTTTGCCTCGGCAAAGGAAACTTGCTAAAACCTGAGAGCTTGTAGGAGCAGCAACCAATAGGGGCGTACCTAGGCAATCCTATAAAAACCCGTGTGACGCATGGCGGTGGCAAGAGGGGAAGAAGACAGGGTGGCGCCGTGGCGGCTAGGGTTTCAGCCGCCCGCCTCGACCCTCTCTCACGGAGTGTTTTTTGGCTATTGATAGTTGATGCCACAAAAATTCATTCGAATTTGAGATGTCGGTATGCTATATCATCTACTAGTACGTATCTCGTTTGAATCATGCCACACCGTGGCGTGTTGGATACGCTCAACGCCCTCTTTGGAATATCAGACGGGGTCATGGGCTCATGGCGTGCTGAAACCCCACAGCGAACAAAGACAAAATGCACAAGTGGTGCTCAAAAGAATCATTAAGATGTCGCGTGCAAAAAAACATGCTAGGCCAATGCACAAGTGGAGTGTAAATCTTGAGATTTGGCTTTACCAATGGAGATTATTATAGGGTCAGCCGGCACCAATAGCAGCGGTGGTTTGCACACTTGCACTCTCAGTGATTATAACGCTCGTACTCGCTCCGTTCCGAATTACTTGTCGCAGGTATGGATGTATATAGAATTATTTAATTCTATATACATCCATTTCTGCGACAAGTAATTTGAAATGGAGTGAGTACGTACGAGAGGGGCCTAAAGAATGGGTTCAGTGGCACGGCCGCTTTGCTTGGCTGGCTGATGCGCGCATAGATCGATCGGGTGAGGAGAACCTGGACATACCTCCATCCTCTCCCGGATCCTCTGTGAAAGCAACCCACCGACCTAACATACACCTCTCTATCTCTCTCTCTCTTTCTCTCTCTCTACCCCTGCCCGTAGAAGTAGCACGGTTGTTCCAAAAACGATTGTATTGTACTCCTATCGGGAATGTCTGGCTGCCTGCAGGAAACTAGTATGATTGAAATGAATTAATTGGCAACAAAATGGTGTGAGTACAGTTTGTTGTTGCACTAGTTCTCGTCATGGGACATGGCACCGCTAGGGTTCCTAGGCAGGGCTGGGCTAGGTCGGACCAAGCGGCAGCAGAGTGGTCACTCACTCATTCACTCAAGCTCAGCTCAGCTCAGCTCGGGCTCAGTTCATCTCCCCTGGGTGCCTCTCGTACTACGATGAATATTAAAGGTACAGTACTTTGCTAAAAAAAGGTACAGTACACCATTTTCTTTTGGCTACCTGAAATCTTCTCTCCACGAACTATTTTCAGGCAGGTATTCAAATTTTGGGCTAGCCGTCAAAGATGCTCTTACGCTAAATTCCTACTGTAGATGCGTGTCAAAAGCGGTGGCAACCGCGTGAATGGATGGTCGAAGGCAATGTCGCCATCCACGCGATCCCCTATCTCATCTTTCCCGTTACTTCACCGCTGGCTGACGGAGTGGAGGATACTTCACTTATTTCTGCATCATTTTTCAGATGTTTCAGCCGTCCAGTAAATTAATTTAGGATACGGGCAATCGCTCGCTGCTACTACAAGAAAGCGACAACGGTCGACGTGTACCGCTGTGAGTATAATTGATTGATAATTAGATCACAATCTCACCGTTAAAAAGCAGGACGGTTGGATACTCTGTTTATTCGTTCGACCGTGTCAAATAAATGGCGCGGCTCTCGTGTCATGCTTCCCACCGTCTCACCCCATCCTTTCGGTGGTGAATTGACATCCTCTCCGTGCATGCTCGCCGAACCAGAGTTTTTTCCTTTGTCATCCTCACCTCGTTACGGTATCATAATGTTGGGTGTTGGATGGCTCGGGGCTAACAATGGTGGAACCCTGCGTTGGTGATTTTGATGTTGGTGTGCTCTTTTGGCGACCTCTGAGTTTGCCCTTGTGTTTAGTCGCGGAGCGTCGGTGGGACAATTCCGGGCCTTGGTCCCCCCTTCCTAGAGGAATTTTTGTTAAATATACTTATTTATCTACTAATCGCTCTACTAATCCTCCAACATCTATGATCACTCTAGCCTTTTCTATGAATGTACTCATCTGGCCACCCCTATTCGCTCTTGCCGAAGCCAAGTTTGAAGGGCTCATTAGCCGCTTGCAAGCTGCGGCGGGAGCTTGATTTTTCAGGGCGCATGGCCAGCCGGACATGTGGAAGGGGGGCCAACATTCATATAGACTAGTTTTACTGTACAGTTTAGTTAAAATATGTTAAAATGAAATTAGTTTGCTCTGGTTTAGATGAAAATCATCTTTTTTAAAGTATCCAAGTATTAATGAATATCGTCCGGTTCGTTTAAATATCCATCAAATTTGTTCACTTTTAATAAATTTCTTCCAAAATGTGATCGGACATATGCAGATAGTTTTGGATGACCGGCTCTCGTATCAGTGCCCGCGTACTGGTCGCTCATCCACGGACGAATACGGTGTCCGTTTGGGGACCAGAGATGAAAATACCCTCGTGCATATTAGGGCATGTACAATGCATAGCCTCAAGGTGATGCCTCACATGCCATGTAGGATCAGATATGACGTAAAGTAGGTTCAGATAGGGAAGCGGGATCCTCTCCAGGAGGCGGGTGCTTTAAAGAAAAAGTGTGGTTCGGTGACAAAAACTGAAAAGGTTGAAGTGAAAAATAGAGATGCATGTGTGATAGAGTCTTTATTTTCTATTTCTTAATGAGGCCCACTAGTTATAGCTTGCATTGGGAGAAGAAATAAATGTAGATGCCTCAAATTACTTTTTGGCATGGATCATATGTATCCATATGCCACCATTATACATGCCCTTAGAAAGAAAGAAACTGAACGACCTCTTTGGAATATGAGACGAGGTCATGCATGGCGTGTTGAATCCCACAGCAAAGGCAGAAAACTGCACAAGTGGGGAGTTGAAAAGAATCATTCAGTCCCCGCAAAAGAAAAGAAGTATCCGGATACTGCACAGAGATAGAAAACCAGAGAGATTTTGAGGTTAGGCATTGCTAATCAGATTAGATAGATAAGAGGGACGGGCCGTCGGTCAACTAGCACGAGCAGCAGCAGTGCAGCGGTGGTCTCGTCGCATTCTTGACCAGGCATGCAGTGCGACGGGAGCACAAAACTAGTGAGTGAGTCAATAATTCTAGACTTACGGACGAACTTGTCACGGAGGGCATTACGGGATTACGTGTCATTGCCTAATAACTTTCTCCTCCTTGATTTTAGCTGTGGCCCCCTCCAGTTTCCAATTAACTGATGCCACCTATCCCTGTAGACTGGAATCCATATAAAAATGCCCGTGAGTGTAGCCCCTGCGGCTTGCAGCACGGCGCATCTCCGGCGAGATCCCCCGCGGCTCGCAGCACCGCGCAGCTCTAGCAAGGCCCCGCGGCGCATCTCGGGCGAGGCCCAGCTCCAGCAAGGCCCCCATGGCGCATCTTCAGTGAGCCCCCCCCCCCCCCCCGCGGCTCGCAGAGCCGCACGTCGCCGGCCGCAGCATCCGTCGTGGAGCTCATGTTGTTCCTTGTCTTTAATTTGCCGGTCGCAGCAAAAAAATTCACCGATCGTAGCAAAAAAATTTGACGGTTCCAGCAAAAACCAATAAAACGTTGGCGTTGGTAGCAAAATTAGAAAAAATCGACGCCGTTTGGTAGCAAAAATTGAAGCTTGTTCCAGCAAATCTGAAACGCTAGTGGTAGCAAAAATAAAAAATCGAGCACTGGTTCCAGAAAAATCAAAGAAGCCTGTGGTAGCAAAAATTGACACTGATTGCAGCAAATCACAAAAACGGTTGTAGCAAAAACAACTTGTGGTCCAGCTAGGGACGTCTCTAGTAGTAGCAAAAAATACACAAGGTTGTAGCAAAAACTGTATAAGGTTGTAGCAAAACACACAGTCGCAGGGTCTCGACAATCTCATGAAAAAGGATGTAACAAACGACAAATGCCGGTAGTAGCAAAAAACCAAAACTGTTGTAGCAAAAAAGTGGTACAAAATGATTCCAGAAAAAAGACATGGCAGCAAAATTTGGTTAGTTCCAGCAAAAAACGAAGACGGTTGTAGCATTTTATGTCGACGGTTGTAGCATTCCGCCATGGCAATGACTGCTTGCAGCTTTTCATATATCTGGTTGAAACTTTTTTCATCTTGTTTGAAGCTTTTTGGTTAGCGGTTGTAGCATGAGCGTGTGCAGCAGGTTCTGCAATGCCTCCGCCACCGTCCGGTCGAGGGTCACCGAAGTCGGTACGGGATGCCGGTTCCAGCAAAAAACTCATCAGTTGTAGCAAGAAATGAAGCCGGTTCCAGCAATCACGGTGGCTGGTTTCAGCATGGGTGGCGTTGGTTCCAGCACGAGGCGTCAACGGCCATGGCGGAGCTCGCCAGAGCTGCGACTACAACCAGATGTGTGGTGGCTCCCCCATCGCACATCGCCTCGCCTCCGTTGCACATCACCGAGGTCGCCGCGGCTCGCCGTCGCCATGAAGCAAAAAGAAGAGATCAGAAGGATCAGAAGGATCCAACCTGAAGACACAGGAACACAGACGGACGAGGAACAGATCCGAGCAAATCCACCAAAGACAGATCCGCCGGAGACACACCTCCACACGCCCACCGACGATGCTAGACGCATCACCGGAACGGGGGCTAGGCGGGGAGACCTTTATTCCATCTTCAGGAAGTCGCCATCGTCCCGCCTTCCTGAGTAGGACACAAACCCAAACGAAACTCGAAAAGAGATCTAAAAACGGAGCCCTCCCACCGACAAGGGCCGAGTCGCCATCGTCCCGCCTTCCTGAGTAGGACACAAACCCAAACGAAACTCGAAAAGAGATCTAAAAACGGAGCCCTCCCACCGACAAGGGCCGAGATCCACTCCGCCTTCATGGCCCTAAGGCCACCGGAGACGGGGCGGACCGGCGTCGGCGCTGGCGGGAGACAAGAGAAACCCTAGCTTTTTGAAAAAGAAAGAAGAAAAGGCGTTCTCCGCCGCTTGTCTTGTTCGCGGTGCCAAATAAAAGGTGCGTTGTGAAAAAGAAGTGATCATTGGATGATGGCAAAAATTCAACTACCATAAAAAAAGATACACTCCTACACTACTACAATGGGAAAGAAAATACCCCAAAAAACTACACTACCAGTAGAGATTTTAGTGGACTACATCTGGATGAATATAGACATATCTTAGAGTGTAAATTTACTCATTTTGTTTCGTACGTAGTCCATATTAAAATCTTTAAAAGGACTTATATTTAGAAACACATAAAAGGTGCGTCGTGAAAAAAAAAGTTGTGATGTGATGATAGCAAAAATACAGCTGCCATAAAAAAGCTACACCCCTAACTACTACAATGGGAAAGATACACTCTAATACATATTCTAGAGTGTAGATTCACTCTTTTTTTACCACAAAAAAAGAAAAAAAAACTTCTACAATGGGAAAGAAAATACCCAAAAAAAACTACACTGCTATAATGGGAAAGAGGGACCACGGTCGACGTATCTTCTAATTACCTAAGCTCCCTCGAAATAAAGCCATATGAGAGCTCCAATGTGTGTTTTTCCTTCGAAATGGGTCTATTTGTCAGCGAAAGATGACGCAGACCTGTGGACCCATGCTCAATCAGTCATTTCGTGTCAGTCTCGCCGCAACTCTTCTCGACGTGGCCATCGTCCCTCCTCCTCTCCAGCTCTCTCCTTGCCCCCACTCACTGTACTCTTGTGCCCCTTTGAGCCTTTGTTGCCTCTTCTCCTCCTCGATGCCTCACGAGCACTTTTCCCTCCTCTTTTTGAGTAGCGACGACTGGTGGTACTGGAGGCGGCATCTCGGGCGATAGGGGAAGAAATCATGAGTGGCTCGTGTGTTGGCGACGCATGGTCGCGTCTGGAAGGGATGCCACGAAGGTCGACCGTGTAGATAGACACGATGACCGGCTGGAACAGAGGTAACATGCGTCAATGGTGACGTCACTCTGTTTAGACGACCTCACATACAGTGGCGAGGCTACGTGACCCCACAGCTGCTTTTGTGAGAAACAGCCGCAAAACACTGTACCATTACTGTTTATTATGAAGGAAATAATCAACAAAATTATCACCGACCCCACAGACCCCCGAGGCTGGCTTCGCCGCTGCTCACATACGACGACCTTGCTGCCACTGCCTAGCCTAGAGTTTGGGCATGTCGGCATCTGCCCAGAGGTGATTTGTTTTATTTGTCTTCTTTCCTTAAATTTGCCTATTAATTTTGACAAATCCAGTGGAGGGCTCGAGGTTGTTGTTCAGTCATGGATCGATGTACACGATTCCACACACAAAGAGGTGAACCCTGGGTGTCAAATGCAAACCAATGAAGGTTGCATTAGAGCTGCCACTGGATGTTAGAAAATTGATTTGAAAAGGCCATGAAGGTAGACCGAGCTTCTCTTTTCATCATATGTTTTTACAAGAACGTCTTTTAGACATGCACATTATTAAGTAGTTGCTATATCCATGGACAATTTTTTTTGGAGGATGAAGGATTATGGTCAGACTACTCGCAATACAGCACAATAAATATCAAGATTTCATACATACAGAGTACAAACGAGAAGAAAGATAGATATATGCCACTAAGCGCTACTTCCTGAAGTTTATATCATGTTAATTATGCAAGCACACTAATATTACATGATATATTAGAATTATATGCTTTGGAGTCAAGATGGCCAAAAACTAAATTTGCCTAACATGACTATAGCTTAAGAAGTCATTACAACAGGAGAATATGAATACATACGGGAGTGAAATGCTCTCGCCCATGCTTTTGTACATAGCAGGACGCATGAAAACTAAAACCTCCTACAACATGCAATACAGACTGGACTTCGACGTGTTCAGCACGGATGGGTAAAACAGACCAAGTTCCCCCCGCAAAAAAAGGGTAAGCAGACCAAGCATCACTCTGGTGGTGCAACCAAATTACTCAATCCATAAAATTGTTGTATAGAAACTTTCAAATAACTCAATCCATAAAATTGTTCTAAAAACTCTTTGCAAGGCATTTTCTAAAAGAATACGAACAAATATAATGCTTAGCCAAAAAAAATTGTTCTAAAAAACTTTTTGCAAGGGATTTTTTAAAAGAATACGAACAAATATAATGCTTAGCAAAAAAATTGTTGTAAAAAACTTTTTGCAAGGGATTTTTTAAAAGCATACGAACAAATATAATGCTTAGCCAAAAAAGGAGCAAATGTCCCAGGTTCAAACTGGGGACCTTTAGTGTGTGAGACTAACGTGATAACCAACTACACCACCCGGATATCTGTGTTCAACATTTAGAAAAAGATCAAATATCAGCGAGCTTCATAGTTGAATGGTCTTGATAGTTGATGCTGTTAAAATACATTCGAATCTTAGTACTACATATAGGGACAATTCGACATGGCCATAACATACAACGCCACGGCGTGCAGAATAATCATTCAGATGTTACACATGGCAGGAGAAAAACATACTGTGAATTTTGAGATAGGCTTTGCCAATCAGACTAGGGAGAAAGAGAAGCCGGTCAACTGGCGCCAGTAGCAGTGGTAGCGGTGGTGTTGTTGCATTCTAGACCAGGCATGCGATTGCGATGCATGCAACGGGAGCACAAAACTAGTGAGTGGTAAGAACACCCGTACCACGTAACTAAAAAAGAGTTTAGTGGCCGGACTTCCATCCCCCCATCGTCCTCTCCCTGATCCTCTGGTGGCAACCTAGTTACTCCCTCCTTCCATCTATATAGGACCTAATGCATTTTTCAAGACCGCCTTTGACTATTGACAAGATTAATAGTACATGACATGCATAATGTGAAAATTATATCATTGAAAGCTCGTTTCACATACGAATTTGGTGGTATGCTTTGTTTAAGTTGCATGTCATATATTATTGCTCTAACATTTGGTCAAAGTTAGCCTTGAAAAACGCATTAGTTAGGCCCTATATAGATGAAAGGAGAGAGTACCATCTGTGTGACCCCTCTGTCTCTCTTCCTGCCCGTAGCGGTAGCACCGGCGTTTCCAAAAACGTTGCTGCTCTGATCTGAACTGATCTGGAGTGTCTGATTTTGATCCAACGGTCATGTTAAATCGTGACATGTCACTGGATCCCTGTCCCTCCGTCCTATATAATTTTGCAAGCTAGTGAGTAAGGTCAATTCCTCTCTCTCCAAGCCGTCATGCATCCTTGCCCGTGGCGTGATTAATCCTAAGCCGGTCCAACGTGGCTGTCAGCTCTAACCCGCATGGCGCCCTTGGTATGAACGTCATGTAGTTTAGCATGGCATCCCGGGTCGGGCCGGGCGTCATGTAAATGGGCCATTTTATGAAATTATTTTCATCCGGATTCATTTTGTGCTTAAGTTTTTGAAAAGGGCCAGTTTTGTCGCTTTAAGCCCCTCTCCCCGCCCGTAGAAGTAGCACCAGCATTTCCAAAAGGCAAAAGCTATTGTACTCTATGATTTAATTGAAGTGGAAAAATTTTGTTTTTGCCACTTTAGATTTTGCCAATTTTCCTTCTGCCACTCTAGATTTTGACATTTCACTTTTGCAACTCTTAGTTTTCGATAATTATCACAATTGCCATTCTCGTGGCAAAAGCAAAATTTTCAGAGTGACAATTGTGATAATTGTCAAAAGCTAAGAGTGGCAAAAATAAAATAAAATTATTTTGCTTTTGCCATAAAATGGCAATTGTGATAATTGTCAAAACCTAAAAGTGGCAAAAGTGAAATGTCAAAACTTAGAGTGGCATAAGGAAAATTGGCAAAATCTAGAGTGGCAAAAACAAAATTTTCCCATTTTTCTTTTCTTCTCTGGAACCGCAGTAGCAACAAAACAGTGTGGTGCTAGTACTACTAGATTAGTATAGATGCGTGTCAAAGAGAGGGAAAAGAAAATGGTTATTGATAGTCGCTAGCTCATGGAGTGGGTAGAACAAAGGACATGGTGGCGACCGCAACGCGAATGGATGGTCAAAGGCCACGTCGCGATCCATGCGATATGTATCTCAATCCTCCCCGTTTAGCTCACCGCTGCTGGCTGATGGCGTAGGTAGACACCTCTCTTATTCTGCTCTGCCCTTTTCAGATTTTTTCAGCCGTCCAATCAATTAGGGATGTGGCCTCGATCGATGGCTACGTACGTAGTACAACAAGAGAGTGACCACGGTCGGTGTACACATACAATATACATACTTGCGTGAGCATAATATAATTATAAATTCCTCGTGTTCAAGAGTAGCCTCCTCCTCAAGAAAAGCTTAGGGTTCCTTTACCTCTCGTCTCCGTCGCCGTCGGTCCGCCTCGTTTCCGGTGGCCTTAGGACCATGACGGCACGGTGGATCCTGGTCCTTGCCGGTGCGAGGGCTCCGTTTTTAGCCGTTTCTTCAAGTTTTGTTAGGATTTGTGTCCTGCTCAAGAAGACGAAACGGCGGTGGCTCCCTGAAGATGGAATAAGGTCTTCCCCGCCTAGCCCTCGTTCCGGTGGTGTGTCTAGCATCGTTGGTGGGCGTGTGGAGGTTGGATCCTTCTGATCTACGCTACTCTTCATCGGCGGTGGTTGTTGTTCTGCTGCGCTGGTTCTATGGGGCCTTAGCACGATGACTTCTCGACTGTCTACTACAACAAGTTCTGCCCGCCTCCGACCAAGGAGGGGTGATGATGGCGGTGCGCCTTCAGCTCACTTCAGTGTTTGCAGTCGTCACTAGGTGGTCTACGGACCTGGATGCAATTTTTATTATTTATGATGTTCGTTGTATTACCATGATTAAAAAAGAATAGATTGAAAGGTTTCTCTAAAAGAATATAATTATAAATTCATAATATAGTAGGTGGTGGAGTATAATCTCAACGTTGCACAACACGATGGATGGCTGGATGCTCCGCTTGTTTTGTTCGCCACGCCACATAAAAGGCGCGTCGTGAAAAAGATGTGGTGATGGGATGATGACAGAAATACAACTGCCATAAAAAAGATACGCTCCTACACTACTACAACGAAAACAAAATACCGAAAAAAATAACCACACTGCTATAATGGGAAAGAGGGACCACTGTGGACGTATCTTCTAATTAACTAAGCTCCCACGAAATAATGCCATAGGAGAGCTCCAATGTGTCTCTTTTTTTTTGAAATTAGGTTTTTTTGTGAGCGGAAGATGATGCAGACATGTGGACCCATGCTCAATCAGTCGTTTCGTATCAGTTTCCTCGCAACTCATGTAGCCGTGGTCGTCGTCCCTCCTCCTCCCCACCTCTCTCCTTGCCCCACTCACTACACTTTGTGCTCGTTTGAGCAGTTGTTGCCACCTTTCTCTCCTCTTTTTGAGCAATGACGACTGGTCGTATTGGAGGCGGCAGCTCGGGCGATACGGGAAGAAATCCTGCAGCGGCCCGGCTCGCGTGCTGGAGACGAAGGGTCGCTTCTGGAAAGCAGTGTCGGAGCTAGCCTTTGAGAACAGGGTGGTCCGCTCCTTATTTTTTTCTTATAAAAAAATGACATTGACATGTGAACGTTCGAACTAATTATCAATATCACATGGAAATAGATTAATACTGTCTTACAAAGACACTAAGATCTGAATTAAGTCTAAGTTTTGCATAAAAAAGCCTACATAGTACATACTGCATTGACCTGCAAAATACGAATTACTACTACTTTCTACCAATAAGCTACTGGATAGCAATATCACAGTTAAAGTCAAATCAAATCAGAAACGGGGAATCAGAACTTAGGAATTTGATCCTTAAATAGGGTTGACTTGCTGAATTGCTGCGCCGGACTGGGGCACTGGTGCACGGGGCGGCGGTCGCCTGCTTTGCCGGGGCGTCAGGACTCAGGCGACCGGGGACAGCCGGGCACGACGAGGAGGGGCGCACACAGATCGTAGGGTGTGGGAAGAGCGGCGAGATACTCCTTGGCGGGTAGGCACCGGTCCGGCGACCGGCGAGGGCGGCAAGCCGTCGATGGCGAGGCAGTAGGTCGGGACTCGGGACGAGGCGGCTGGTCTCGATGCAGTCCCTGGCTCGTTGTGGACGACGCGTGGTGTGGTTGCATTTGTATTGGGTCAACAATATGTGTTATTGGGCCTTTTTCTTCTCTGGCCCAGTTAGAGATCTACAGATATGTAGACTGATCCAAAATCCCAGGGTGGGCCGCGGCCCACCCTGGCCACCCTATAGCTCCGCCCCTGCTGGAAAGGATGCTGATGCGGGACGCCTTTGAAAGGATCTTTGGTGCCAAAGAACTCAAAAGGAGCAGCAACTTTCTCTCTGAAGTGACAAGGAACAAGAGGAAATACTCTCAATATTGCAGCGGGTAAATAGCTTGGTTTACAAGGACACGAGAGAACCACAAGGATCCTATATGAATTGAGAACAGGTCCTTCAATCCACACACACTAGCTAACACTCGAGGATATTGGTGCTCGTAGCACAACACAACCTAACAGGTTGTTTACAAACATAAACTCAGAAATTTCATCCACCTTCACATGCAACAGCTGGGGAGTAATTATACTAGAAGCACCTAGTACTAGTTAGGTGTGAAAACAACTCAAACCGAAGGGTAAATTTGTGAGCCCCAAACTCTAGCGGGAGCAAACTTGTTGAGCCTCATGCCGTAATTAATTCCTGGACATCTTGCTTGGGAACTTGCACAACTTTTGACTCAAGACCTCAAATGATGCACCATTTTCTTTAATGAAAGTTGACTTCAAAGACCATCTTTTCCGGCCTCTAAAACGTGCTAGACCCTTCTAGAATTACTATAAGTCACTTTTGTATTTTGTGCCAAATTTTAACCAACGATGTAACTAACAAATATTAATGCATGTCATCACAAATTATATCATTGGATTCATATTTGAACATACTTTTCAATTAGGCCTCCTTTGGTTCATAGGATAGGAATTTTATAGGAAATAGGAAAATCATAGGAAGTGAGATGGCATGCATCTCAATCCCTATAGAGAAAAATATGTTATTTGATGCATAAGATAGCAATTTTTTCATTGAGTCTAGGCTAATGTTTTTTCCTCTAAAATGTGAAGGATTGATTCATATCCTACACAGGAATAGAAATTCATTCCTATAATCCAAAGGGCTTCAAAGAAATTTTTCGTTTGCAAATCCTATCCTATAGAGTTCCTAGAAAATTCCTACAAACCAAAGAGGCCTTATATTATTTTTTATGGCATGCATTAACATTTGGTTAGTTAAATTTAAGGTCAAAATTTGGCATAGAATACAAAGGGGACTAATAAACCAGGGCAGAGGTAGTAATTAGGTTTAGGTGGGAAGTTGCAGCTGGAAATCTGATGTGTTATTTCTCCCAAAATAGGCACCGGAAGCTTCCCAACTAAGATAATGGTTTTTCCCATGTCTTCCTTTGGCTGCTCTAATGGTTTAACATTCGTGCTAGCATGAACCTCACTCTTTGATGCCGTGGTCATGATCTGGTCCACAACAGATGCCATGAAGGTCGACGTGTACTGCTATGAGTATAATTGATTGAAAATCATAGCATAATCTCACCGTTACACAGCAGGATGGTTGGATACTCTGTTTGTTCGTTCGACCATGCCAAATAAATGGTGCAACTCTCATGTCATGATTCTCACCGTCTCACCCCATCTTCTTGTGTTGAATTGGCATCCTCTTTGTGCATGTCTCTGAACCAGAGTTTTTTCGTTTTTTTCATCCTCACCTCGTTACGGCATCATAATGTTAGGTGTTGGATGGCTCGGGACTGACAATGGTGGAACCCTGCATTAGTGATTTTGATGCTAGTGTGCTCTTCTGGCGACCTATGAGTTTGCCCTTGTGTTTAGTCACGGAGCGTCAGTGGGACAATTCTCGGCCTTGGCCCCCCTTCCTAAAGGAAATTTTGCCAAATATGCTTATTTATCTACTAATCTCTCTACTAATGCTCCAACGTCTTTGATCACTCTAGCCTTTTCTATGAATGCACTCATCTGGCCACCCCTATCTGCTCCTTCCGAAGCCAAGTTTGACGGGCTCATGATCGTCGTCTAATTAGCAGCTTGCAAGCTGCGGCGGAGCTTGATTTTCAAGGGCTCATGGCCGGCCGGACATGGGGAACAGGGGCCGGCGGTCATTTGGACTAGGTTTAGAGTACGGTTTAGTTGAAATATGTCGAAATGTAATTAGTATGTAACTAGACATATGCGGATAGCTTTGGACGACCGGCTCTCACATCAGTGTTTGGGTCTGGTCCCTCGTCCACAGACGAATACGGTGTTCGTAAGGAAACTTGATTCGTCGGTTTCCCTTTCTTTTCTTGCGAAAAGAAAGGCGACTGGGCGGTTCCAACCCACCACTTCCCGTCGACGAGTTCGATGAAGGGGGGAGGAGGGGACCCTGGATCTGTGTCGGTGTTGTAGGTCATAGGGTTATGTTAGTTTTCTTGCGGCGGCGTTGTGGTGGTGGCGACGTTGTCGAGAAGAATAAGTTTCCATGGCTCCTTCTCCACCTCGCTGGAGGCGGCTTCGTCGTCGACGTTGAGGAGCACAAGGCTTGGTCTGGTTGCCTATCTTCGGATCGGTGGCTCTAGGTCTAGGAGTGGTTCGTGGTCCCTGTAGATCGTGTACAAATTTTCTTCAACGACGAGGACGACGGCGGTTCTAGCGGTGCGCTGGTCCTTCGAGACCGTAGATCGGAGTCTTCCCGTCTGCCAGATGGTCCGCTCTTTACAAGGTCAGGCCGGCTTCGGGTGCGAGGCGGCGGCCCGCCTCATCACCAAAACGGGAACACAAAACATGAGTGAGTGATAATAACGCCCGTACGACGTAACTAAAGCTAAAGAATGTGTTTAACCGCGCCGAGATCGGATGAGGAGAACCTGGACTATACTGATGGACGTCCTCCCCCAGGATCCTCTGTGACGGCAATCTACTAACCTCGATTCCTCTCCGTCCCTCTCCCTGCACGTAGAAGTAGCGCCGGCATTTCCAAAAGCGATTGTACTCTACGGGCTCCTTTGATTCAAAGGATTTGCATAGGAATTTTGGAGGATTAGAATCCTTAAGATTTTTTCCTATGTTGGTTGTTTGATTCATATGATTGAATCCTGTAGGAATTTTTTCAAAGGAATTTTTGTACTACTTCCCATAGGATTTCTAGCATCCACTCAAACCTCTTTAAAAGAATCCTTTGTTTTTCCTATGATGCAATCAAACAACCAAAAATCCTATAGGATTGAGATGAGCATGGCATTTCAATCCTATGTTTTTCCTATTCCCATGTTTTTACAATCCCGCGAATCAAAGAGGCCCTACTAGTAAGATTTAATTGAATTATTAATTGGAAATAAAATGATGTGAGTACAGTTGTTGTACAGCAAGTACTACGTACTACTCCTGCTGGGCATGGTAGTAAGGCAGGGTGGCTCGGCTAGATCGGACCAGGAGGCAGCAGAGTGGTCACTCACTCACTCACTCACTAATCAGCTCGGCTCGGCTCAGCTCAGGTTCAGTGCATCGCCTCTGGCTGCACCTGCCCCTTGTACGATGCCTACTGTATTGGCCTCAGAGTACCACCACACCAGTAGGCAAAATACATAAATTTGACCTCAGGGCGAAACTATTTTACAAACTAAACTATGTTTAAAAGTATTTCACCCAACTGATCCTTAATGTACAGTGCCTAACAACAAGACGCTATACTTTATTGTGCAGCGTCTAACACATAGGTGCCACACTGTGCAGCGCCTAACTATAAGGAATTGCACTACATTATGCGGCCCCTAACTGTAAGGAGTTTTTTTTTGAGAAATTGTTCATTCAAATCACGAATCAGTACAGAGTAGGTGACCCTTACAAGCACAATGAAACGTAAAAACAAAGGATCATGAACACCTAGAGTACGCTAAAACAACCATAATACAAGAAGATCTCCGGAGCCCTGTGTCATCATCCTTGAATCTTAAGAGAAGACCCCTGCAGCAGAAGGATCTGCAACCAGTCGCAAACAGGTCATCATCTTCGACCACGGTACAATTGCCGCTACGCTGCTTCCTCCTTTCTTGACACCAACGCTGAGAGGGCATGGATATCAATCCAACACACCTGCAACAGCCGTCGCCATCTTTGGCTTTGAGTACCGCGAAAAGTGTCCCTTCCAGAAAGAAGAGAACTCGAGTCATCCGACCAGTCCAGCACCGCGGCCGGGCCATCCGCCCGGGCAAAGCAGGATCTCCCACCAGCATCAGCGCAGAGGAAGGAGAAGAACAGCAGCAGCAAATCGTACCAACAAGGAAGAAGAAAGGTCTTCGTCTCCCTACAACCATCGCCCATCTAAGGATCCAAACGGCCAGTGCCGATGGACCTCCAACCACCATAGCCCGCGACCTCGATGAGATCCGGGGATCCCCAACACCGCTGGCTCCTAGACGAAGGCAAAAGCCTCGCCTAACCGCGAACGGAGCCCGGAGAAACTTATTCCGACGCGACACCACCGCAACGGCCTCGGCAGTGTCTCCCTCAACCCTAACCCTACCACACACCCACCTAGTGAACAGACCCGAGGTTCCCCCTCCCTCCCGCCGCCGGAGTGGCCGATGGAGAGAGAGGGAACCGGCGGCGTCACCGGCGGCGCGCAAGGGACCAGTCGCCTCCTTGATCGCCTCGAGAGCGATCCAACTTTTCCGAGCGTCAGGAGGTTATCAGTTAACAAGATGAGAAGAGTGTAAGGAGTTGCATAATAGAATGCGGTGCCTTACTGTTGGGAGCTGCACAAAAGGATCAGCGGTGTGAAATATTTTCAAAAACTGTTTAGTTTCTGAGATACTTTCGCTTTGAGATCAAATTTATCAATTCTGCCTCGTTTCATTCCAGCCCTCGCGTGTCGCCACTCTGCCTCTCACCGTTAAATTTCATTTTCTAGTTAACTTCTCTTAATCAAACTGGAATTACTAACCAAGTAACATATAATAATACAATGATACAAATAAAGAAATATGACTAGGCATCAACGACGAAAGAGACAATGTTTTTTCTCCGCGCAAAAGAAAATGTTTTTCTATCCAAAAACCAAATCCCACAATATTTTTTCTTCTCTGTTCTTTTCTGGAACTGCAGTAGCAACAAATCAGCGTGGCGCTAGCACTAGATCAGATGCGTTTCAAACAGAGGGTGGTCATTGATAGCTAGCTAGCTCATGAAGTAGCTGGAACAATGGCGATGGATGGTCAAAGGCGACGTCGCCATCCATGCGATCTGTATCTCATCCTTCCCGTTTAGCTCACTGCTGCGGGCTGATGGCGTAGACACCTCTCTTATTCTGCCCTTCACTTTTCAGATTTTTCAGCCGTCCAATCAATTAGGGATGCGGCCGATCGATCGATGGCTACGTACGTACTACCACAAGAGAGTGACCACGGTCGACGTATCTATGTACTTATGTGAGAATAATATATTCAGAAATAAGAACAGGATGGATCACACAGCCTCCTCAGAGCTCAGGGCTTCTGGACCGTTGGATCGGGTGGTTTGATGAGTTTTGGGCCGTTGGATCGAGAGCTGAGGAATCTGCGCCGTCGGATCTAAAAAAACTACTGCTGGAATGAATAGTAATTCTCTCTCGCGCCTCCCCCGCTCGTTTTTACTGCGTTTTTAACGTTCTAAGGTCGCTGGCGTGTGGGTCCGTTCGTGGGCGGGCCTCCGTTGTCAGCGACCGTGGCTTGGTTCCGGCCCGGTCGCCCCGTCGCGCGCGTCGGCGGGGAAAATATCCCGTGCCACCGCACGTAAATTCCTGCCCCCGCTGAGGGTACTTTGGTCTTTTCGCGTCCAGGTCTCGTGCGTGGCCGTCGCTGGTTGGCCCGTCGATAGATGAGGTGAGGGCAGCGGCCTCTTCGTCCTCCCATTCGCCCCCTCCCCCCTCTCTCCCTCACTCGATCCTCTCCAAACCGCCCGCACATCCCCTGCCATCGCGCTGCTGCCGTCGTTGCCGCTCGCATCTCAGGGCGCGCCGTCGGCTCCTGAGCCCTCCTGCTCCGTCCCCGCAGAGGGCGCGACCATGGCCGGAGCGGAGGAGGAGATCCAGGCAGAGCGCGCCATCTCCATCGCCGTCGCCGCCCTCCTGTCCGTGTCTCCCCGCGGCTACTTCTCTGGAAGGAGGAACGGCCCGACGGCTGCCTCCACAGCAGCAGCAGCGACCCTTGGACTAGCTCCATCACATCACGCAGGCACCGGAAGGAGGCGAGCGGTAGCCTCACCGTCGATGACGCCGGCGGCGACGACCGGACCTGGCCGTCCTCTCTCCTTCCTGTCAGATCTGCCAAGGTCCAGCAGATGACATCATGGGTGGCGTGCGGATAAGCACGGAGCCTCTGACGCCCAGCTCCCCCCGCGAGGGAGAGCCGCCGCCGCCGCCCTCCCCCTCCCCTTCCACCCTGCCGCCGCCCACCATCGCACAACAGCGAGCCCACCCTCCCGTCCCCCTCTCCTCTGGTCGCCCTCCCGCACTGCATCGCCTCCTGGTCGCTCTCTCTGTGTATTCCCCACTGCCGCCGCCCCTATCGTCGCCTGATTCCGGCAACTCCGGCCAAGTCCGTCGCCATCCAGCACATCCACGAGCTCATCTCGTGACGCTGCTCCTTTTCCACCGTGTTGATCCGATGCGCCGCTCCTCTACGTGCAGCCCCGACTAACCCTAGCGCCATGGTCGCTGGTCCATGGTCGCGATGGACGTCGGTCCTGCGCCTGCGCCTCCGGTTGGTCCTCCCCGACACCGTCCGAGCCCTCGTGCACTGCATCGCCTCCTGGTCGATGTTCGTGCAACTCTAGGAAGAAGGCTGCTCGAGGTGAGATGCCTCAGATCCATCGTGTGAAGGTAGATGAGAGCGCCCTCTCCACCTCCCCCTTTTCCTCCCTCTCTGTTCTGATCCTTTTTTTTTCTGCAGCTCGACATATAGGTCAGTGTGTGTCTGTGCAGCAGCTCCAGAGGGATGAATGTCGAGGTAGCCACTGCTCCTCTCGAGGTATGAATCAGGTCCTAGCCTGTTATGAGCCCTACTTTTCATGGAGCAAGGTTGGCTGCTAGATTTTTGTGATTTGATGCCTCTGGTTCTTCCATGTATGGAAGAGATACTATTTAGCTATCTGTATTTTTCTTGATTCGGATCAGTTTGCTGTGCCTGTCAATGGATCGATTCAAGATAATTTGCTCTCTAATTGATTGGTCCATATATGCTTTTTCAATATGAATCACTTTATGCAGAAGATTGGCTGCTAAATGTTGGTAGTTTGTGTTTGTGCTGCACCTGACTAACTCAAATAATTAAGCACTTTATGTTATGATATTGATTTTAAGTTAAGCGACCCAGACTTAGCAATCAACAATCCCTCCTGCAGTTCCCTACGTGCTTCATTACTGATTCCTAACCGATCAGCAATTCTGTCTAATCAGTTGAATTCAGTTAGGAGAACTCACAGTATTTCTGCTAATGGAATTCACTCTGAAAAATTCATTCTGCATTTTCGCTAATGGAAATTTTGAATAGTTTTGAGTTTTGTAATCCAAGAGATTGTTCTTCATTCTTCTTGCATGAGTAATTTATACTGTATGATGCATTGTCAAAGACTACTGCCGTGATGATTTAACTGAAATCTAAGTTTATAAGCTCAAATTGTTCCAGTTCAGTTTATAAGCATTTTTTATGATCACTGTTACTGAAATTTTCATGATCCAATTTCAGTTTATAAGCTCAGATTGTTCATGTTTCAGTTCCAACTTTTGTTGGAGCCCTATGTCCGCATTCACTGAGGAGTACAACCGGAGACGCTGTCGGCTACCCACAGGTCCGGAAACCAGACAACATCTCTGAAACTCACTATCCCCTAATGCATGAATCTCTGTGCTCAGTTTGGCTGTTGCAGCTAATTTGCCGTCGTTTAACTTCAATCCTATTCCATAATGCAAACATCATGTGTTTTCATCGAGAGAAAGAACATTTTTTTGTGCACATTCTGTTGTAGCAATAGCGACTGTATGAATAGCAGTGTTCTCCTGCGACAATAATATAGAAAGACACCTAAAAACATGTTCTACTAATTGATCTGTGTCCAAGAACTACCTATTTATTATTCGCAGTATATATAGGCTTTTTATAGAAGTATCACATATATCAGAGGTGCAGCTATTTTTTTGACATATTAAACTGTACTTTCAAGGATAAGCTGGTCAATGCAGGAAAATATAAAAGAAAGCGACTAAAATCAACATTTGAATGTACAACCTATATTGTGTTACTGCATAAATAAATATCGTGGTCTGTTATTGTGAATCATGAGTTTCCTGGCAATAAGATATTAGTCAGAATCTGTATCTATATATAGATGTGATGTACTCGTGTTTTGATCCATTGTGCCACTCATACTTCATCTATTTGGATGATTTAGCTCTAGCAATTTGGATGCATATAAAAGAGTCTTGACATGCTTCTCAAATTATGGGACTAACGATTCTTGTTTGGTCAAATACGGGACATGCTGAATCAAGTTATCCTCTAAACATGCTTTTCAAATTTCTACAAGTTTTTCACGGTGTATTTTAGGCTATAGCTTGATTTGGGACTATCATGAAGTGGGGTAATTTTCCATATTGATATGGTCGATATGCAAGCAAGGCACAACAAGAGCTCATTTTCCATTCTGTAAAGGTTCCTTTTAGTAACTGATGCGTCCATGTTGATGCAGCTACAACTATGGTAATTCACGTTGTACCGCAGGGTCCACAATGCCTTTGTAAGTAATTTTACCACAGATATTGTAGGGTGTTGTGTCGCTTAGCAAATTTTACTCCAGTATATGCAACTTTCAGAGTTCTAATTCGTCTATGTTATAACAAGTTTGGTTTGATCAATTCAATTTTTTTACACAAATTGCATGGTGTATTAGCGCTCAGGGAACTTGCTTTTAGTATGCGTTATTTCCAAGTGTCAAGGCATATTATTAATACATTTTTTATATTAGTTCTATCTACTTGTTTTTGTTACTTAGGTAATAACTGGAAACTCATTTAGTATCCTTATTGTTAGCTGTTATTGGAACCTGATTTTGTATAGAATATAGTGTATTGCGTCATGGTGCAATGCTGGCTTCTCTCTATCTGGTAGCAATTGATTATGGTTTTTTTAACAGACTGTGCATAGTCGTTTGTTTCTCTTTCTTTTTTGAAGTTTTGTCTGTGTTTCATTATAAAAAGAGGTTGTCATTCTTACTGGTCCTGCCGGTCCTTATCAAGCAGTTCCTTATCAAAGGGGATTTTGATGTTCTCGTTGAAACAGAGGGCTTGAGTTGATGATTTCTAGGATTAGTAAACATTAGCACAATACTTATTATCCAGTTGAGAAATCTTGTATTTTAATTGCGATGGGTAATGTAGGCTGCAAGAGTTGTCTTTTAAGTTTTGCAATTTCTTCTGTCAGTAGCTAATGCTGTTTAGAAATATCGATTTTCCATTCTGTTGTAGCTCTCTTCATTTTTTGCACTGGTTTACATTTGTTTTATATCCTTCTCATTCTGTTCATAACATTTTTTTCATGTTTCTTCCTTTTTATAGAGCTGTTTTGATGTTGTGTCAAGAATTTTGGCTAATTGATGGCTCAAATGATGGCAAGCATATGATCTTGTCAGCTTGAATGATCGCAGGCATATCAACTACATGCAAACATATAGTCACAGAAGATTCTTGCTTTCCTTTTTTTGTTTTGGTTAAATTGCAGTCAAGCTACTTACATACGACTCTTATCAGGGCATCCGAGAATTCTTAAATGGGGTTTGCTTCTTTTGTAGCCTGATTTACGTTTCTACTGTAGGTGTAGGTCTATGGCAGTGCAAACTTTTTGCACTGTTGAATAAATAAGAACAACGTGTCACCTATTTATGCTTTTAGTATGGCTTGATAGACCGAGGCCCTGTTGTGGAACTGGAACCTGATATTGTTGTTTTTTATGTTGGAACAAATGATAGTTTGATCTGTGTGCAATTGCATTGCTTATTTCTTAACCGGTGGAGATCGAATTTATTAATTATATTGACATCCCCTGTGCTTTTTGGTATTGTAGTTGCCTAATTATTGTTATCTACGCTTGATATTGACTTTCCAGGGGATGTATTTCTAATGTCTAGGTGAACCGGTTTACAATGCGGATTGCGACAAGAATAACGAAAAACAACGTGTGAATGTCTGCCAATTACCATGGATAATGCTCAATTCTTCTGTTTCCAAATGGCCCTTCACACTACAGGAAAGTGACAATCAGTAAAAGTTAAGGTCAGACTTTGGAGAAGGTAAACATGTATTCTACATATGGTTACTTTTATGTACTTTTAGATATATGCAGTTTCTTGGGTGACTAAGATGGTGTAGAGGCTCTGCCAGGATTATTTGTATGTTCTGCAACCAAATAAGCTGTTACAAAAGGAGTAACAAATGCAATATCTGTTATGACCAAGCTGAGTTCAAAATTAACTATATAAACAGACATTTACCAATAAGGAAATCTGATAGGTTATCTGTTGTTATCGTATAAAATAGCAGCAAGACTTCACTATTGAGAGATATTTATGCCTGCATCATGATAGGTCTCCTTCCAAGTTAGTTGACCTGTTTTTTCTATCCCAAGTTTATTGGCCTGTTTTTTTGTCCTTCCGAGGTTATTATTCTGTTTTTTGTGCATGATGAACTGGCATATTTAGTGGCGAGTTTGGTGCTTCTATCACTGTGTTCTTCGAGAATCTCATCATATCTCTCTATCCTAGGAATTATATGTTCACTTCCATGGAAAATAACATTTAAGAGAAACTTCATCACATACTGTCTTTGGTGTGTGATATTTATAGACTGTCTCCCACAATATATTATTGACATCACAATCCAGAGAAGCTTTGATTTCACTATATTCTTCCTTTTGAAATTAATATTTTTTTGTACACAACAACACTACTCATTTTAGTGGAGGAGGCAACGACTCTGACAGTTTGGAGAGTTAACACATCTGGTTGCAGGGCGATAGAGGATTTGAGTAGAAGCTGGCGAGCGGTGTCCACAGATTGTACAGCGACCAAGCGGCGGTGAAGAATCAATGTGTGGATCTATCATTACCATATGGACTAGGTATGCAAAGTTATTCCTCTGGTATTCTTTATTGTGGCCATACGACCTTTTTATGTTTCATTCCTTTTGTATTTCTGTCAACAAAAAATGTAGAGCCGCACCTTAATTGTCATGGTGATGTTGGATGGCATGGCAGTTGTCAAGTTCTATTTTTTAAGAAGTCAATGTGTGTATATCTGACAAAGTGATAATCACAGTAGACTAAAAAGCTTAAGAGGTAGAGTTTAAAAGAAAATTCAGAAGCATTGGAGGCTCATGCTTAAACTGTCATGTTTTATGCTCCAGTTAGGAGTGGTGTTTCTAAAACAGAGATTATTGATTTTCATATATATAACCTGTGTTCATAGTAGCATTCATGTCTCATTCTTTCTTTTCCATTTTCTTCTCCCTCTAAATTGTAGATCTCCTATTCAAATTAGTAATCTTTTCAACTCTTTTTATAACTTCGTAGGTTTCAAAAATAAGATGTTTGCTTTATTGAACGAAGATGTTCGCTTTTTGTTAGAGTATTGCGCTAAGATGTTTTATATCCCTTGGATACAAGCTCCGTGAACCATTCAAGTAGCTAACGATTTTAGACCGATTTTGTTTGAGTTACGAAGGTTTAGAGGGATACATGAATGATCTGGAGTTTCAGTTATCATTTGAGCTACTTCCCCATTCGTATTCTTAACACTAATCCGTCCCATTAATATTAATTAATTATGATGCTGCCATGTTCATTTCTGCCCTTGGAGGGAGATGAACTTATGGTGCTGCCAGAGCAGCACTTAAGGGCATGGAGGCTGACAAGGCGAAAGAGGCATGTTGTCAGCCACCAAATTATGATGTTGAACAGTGCCCGAGCGGAAGATATCAAGGCGTTTGACGTAGGATATGGAGTAAGCAGAGGCACAACACATGGTGGACATCGAGGATGCAGTGCACATCAAAGCAGTCGTCGCTCCGCGGTAAATTAGATAGACAAAATACATGACATGTTAGGCTGTTACTCGCCAGCAGCAGAAATATTTAGCTTATTCATGAGGTAACAGTAGGGTCTGTTGCGCTGAATCTTTGAGATGAAACCAAACCAAACTAATACATACCTAGCATCCGTCCAGAAGTCTTGATTACGGAATATATATTGTCCTATTTTAAGTTTCAGAGCATATGCTCGAATATATGTTCTTTTGTAGGGATTCAAGAAAAAAGAAAAGAAAAAAAACACTTATAATAAGGCAATGGCGTCGTGAGAAAGCACAAGAAATATCGTTGCGCGGCAGCAAGGCATACCTTAATTTGCTTCATGGTGAACTGGAAATGTGCTTCTATGTCAAACTGAAAAAATATATATGTTGTCAGGCTCGCAATTAATAAAGATATACTTTTAGTAGGTCAGGCTAGGAATTAATAAAGTTATACTTGTTGAAAGTGACGATAGAAACAACAAAATGCTACTTGGGTTAGATAAATGTCATTGGAGTCCGAGAAGGTTGCACAAACACGAACCAGATTAGAAGTAGGTCGGCGTAAAATTTGTGTTTTTGTGAAGTTAAATAAGATTGACATCATATATACTAACGCGTAGTTCTGCTACTGTATGCAGGTCATTCAAAAGGCAGTGACTATTGCCTCTGCTATATCGACGACCCTAATCATGTTGGACAGATAAATAAGATATTAATAGATGTGAAGGTTTGCCATAATTTTTATCTTTTATACCAAAATCTAACAAGCTAATTATGATTTTGGATATCTCAATATATATCTTCCACTCTTTAGATAGTGTTTCATATGTATTGACTACTTTCTTTCAGTATATTGCTTATCAACCATTTCACTTAATAAAGTTCAGAGGAATCGCTTTTGGCTAACTGCGATTTCTCTACTTTATTCTCAAGTTGTTTTGTAGTGCTTGATTCAAGGCCTCATAGGTATTTGTTACAGGGCCTCACAAATTATGTACTAATATTTTTATTAATAGGTTCTCCTGTACCGTTAAGTCGATGAGCTGCGAATTTGTTCCGCTGAATGAGGTGTGAACGACTGACATGAACCAACTTGGGAGAATTATTCTCTTTACGGTGTGTTCATATGCAAATAAGTCGTCGCTACTGTTGGAAATATGCCCTAGAGGCAATAATAAAAGCATTATTATTATATTTCTTGATTCATGATAATTGTCTTTATTCGTGCTATAATTGTGTTATCCGAAAATCGTAATACATGTGTGAATAACAGACAACAACATGTCCCTAGTAAGCCTCTAGTTGACTAGCTCGTTGATCGATAGATAGTCATGGTTTTCTGACTATGGACATTGGATGTCATTGATAACGAGATCACATCATTAGGAGAATGATGTGATGGACAAGACCCAATCCTAAACATAGCATAAGATTGCATAGTTCGTTTGCTAGAGTTTTCCAATGTCAAGTATCCTTTCCTTAGACCATGAGATCGTGTAACTCCCGGATACCGTAGGAGTGCTTTGGGTGTGCCAAACGTCACAACGTAACTGGGTGACTATAAAGGTATACTACGGGTATCTCTGAAAGTGTCTGTTGGGTTGACATGGATCGAGACTGGGATTTGTCACTCCGCTTGACGGAGAGGTATCACCGGCCCTCTCGGTAATGCATCATCATAATGAGATCAATGTGATCAAAGTGTTTGATCACGGGATCATGCATTACGGTACGAGAAAAGTGACTTGTCGGTTACGAGATTGAACGAGGTATTGGGATATCGACGATCGAATCTCGGGCAAGTAAAATACCGATTGACAAAGGGAATCGTATACGGGATTAATTGAATCCTCGACATCGTGGTTCATCCGATGAGATCATCGTGGAGCATGTGGGAGCCAACATGGGTATCCAGATCCCGCTGTTGGTTATTGCCCGAGAGCCGTCTCGGTCATGTCTGCATGTCTCCCGAACCCGTAGGGTCTACACACTTAAGGTTCGGTGACGCTAGGGTTGTGAAGATATGTATATGCAGTAACCCGAATGTTGTTCGGAGTCCCGGATGAGATCCCGGACGTCACGAGGAGTTTCGGAATGGTCCGGAGGTAAAGAATTATATATAATAAGTGCTGTTTTGGCCATCGGGACAAGTTTCGGGGTTATCGGTATTGTACCGGGACCACCGGAGGGTCCCGGGGGGTCCACCGGGTGGGGCCACCTGCCTCGGGGGGCCACATGGGCTTTAGGGGGTGCGCCTTGGCCTACATGGGCCAAGGGGAACCAGCCCCAAGAGGCCCATGCGCCTAGGGTTACAAAGGGAAGGAGTCCCACAAGGGGAAGGCACCTCCTAGGTGCCTTGGGGGGGAGGGAAATCTCCCCTTGGCCGCCGCCCCAAGGAGATTGGATCTCCTAGGGCCCCCCCCTTGGCACTCCTATATAAAGGGGGGAGGGGAGGGGGCAGCCGCACCCCTGGTCATTGGCGCCTCCCTCTCTCTCCCCAACACCTCCTCCTCCTCCATTGAGCATGGTGAAGCCCTGCCGGAGTACTGTAGTTCCACCATCACCACGCCGTCGTGCTGCTGCTGGAGCCTTCTTCCCCAACCTTTTCTTTGCCTTGCTGGATCAAGAAGAAGGAGACGTTACGCTGACCGTACGTGTGTTGAACGCGGAGGTGCCGTGCTTTCGGTGCTAGGATCTCCGGTGATTTGGATCACGGTGTGTACGACTACTTCATCCCCGTTCGTTGAACGCTTCCGCTCGCGATCTACAAAGTGGTATGTAGATGCAATCTCTCTCTCCCATGACTCGTTGCTAGATGAAATCATAGATGGATCTTGGTGAAACCGTAGGAAAAATTTTAATTTTCTGCAACGTTCCCCAACAGTGGCATCATGAGCTAGGTCTATGCGTAGTCCTCTATTGCACGAGTAGAACACAATTTGTTGTGGGCGTAGATGTTGTCAACTTTCTTGCCGCTACTAGTCTTATCTTGCTTCAGCGGTATTGTGGGATGAAGCGGCCCGGACCAACACGTACGCTTACGTGAGACCGGTTCCACCGACTAACATGCACTAGTTGCATAAGGTGGCTGGCGGGTGTCTGTCTCTCCCACTTTAGTTGGAGCGGATTCGATGAAAAGGGTCCTTATGAAGGGTAAATAGAAGTTGACAAATCACGTTGTGGCTTTCACGTAGGTAAGAAAACGTTCTTGCTAGAACCCTAATTCAGCCACGTAAAACTTGCAACAACAATTAGAGGACGTCTAACTTGTTTTTGCAGCAAGTGCTTTGTGATATGATATGGCCAAAGTTGTGATGTATGATGAATGATCTATATGTGATGTATGAGATGTTCATGCTATTGTAATAGGAATCACGACTTGCATGTCGATGAGTATGACAACCGGCAGGAGCCATAGGAGTTGTCTTTATTTTTTGTATGACCTGCGTGTCATTGAGAATCGCCATGTAAGTTACTTTACTTTATTGCTAAACGCGTTAGCCATAGTAGTAGAAGTAATAGTTGGCGAGCAACTTCATGGAGACACGATGATGAAGATCATGATGATGAAGATCATGGTGTCAAGCCGGTGACAAGATGATCATGGAGCCCCAAGATGGAGATCAAAGGAGCTATGTGATATTGGCCATATCATATCACGTTTATTATTTGATTGCATGTGATGTTTATCATGTTTTGCATCTTGTTTACTTAGAACGACGGTAGTAAATAAGATGATCCCTCATAATAATTTCAAGAAAGTGTTCTCCCTAACTGTGCATCGTTGCTAAGGTTCGTCGTTCCGAAGCACCACGTGATGATCGGGTGTGATAGGTCCTTACGTTCGCATACAACGGGTGTAAGACAGATTTACACACGCAAAACACTTAGGTTGACTTGACGAGCCTAGCATGTACAGACATGGCCTCGGAATACAGAAGACCGAAAGGTCGAGCATGAGTCGTATAGAAGATACGATCAACATGAAGATGTTCACCGATGTTGGCTAGTCCGTCTCACGTGATGATCGGACACGGCCTAGTTGACTCGGATCATGTAATACTTAGATGACTAGTAGAGGGATGTCTATCTAAGTGGGAGTTCATTAAATAATTTGATTAAATGAACTTCATTATCATGAACTTAGTCTAAATATTTACAATATGTCTTGTAGATCAAATAGCCAACGTAGTCCTCAATTTCAACGCGTTCCTAGAGAAAACCAAGCTGAAAGACGATGGTAGCAACTATACGGACTGGGTCCGGAACCTGAGGATCATCCTCATAGCTGCCAAGAAAGATTATGTCCTAAGAGCATCGCTGGGTGACGCACCTATTCTCCCTGCAGAACAAGACGTTATGAACGCTTGGCAGTCGCGATGCGATGATTACTCCCTCGTTCAGTGCGGCATGCTTTACAGCTTAGAGCCGGGACTCCAAAAGCGTTTTGAGAGACATGGAGCATATGAGATGTTCGAAGAGCTGAAAATGGTTTTCCAAGATCATGCCTGGGTCGAGAGATATGAAGTCTCCGACAAATTCTTTAGCTGTAAGATGGAGGAAAATAGTTCTGTCAGTGAACACATACTCAAAATGTCTGGGTTGCACAACCGCATGACTCAACTGGAAGTTAATCTCCCGGATGAAGCGGTCATTGACAGAATCCTCCAGTCGCTTCCACCTAGCTACAAGAGCTTTGTGATGAACTACAATATGCAGGGGATGGTAAAGACCATTCCTGAGGTATATGCTATGCTGAAATCAGCAGAGGTAGAAATGAAGAAGGAGCATCAAGTGTTGATGGTGAATAAAACCACTAAGTTCAAGAAGGGCAAGGGTAAAAAGAACTTCAAGAAGGACGGCAAGGAAGTTGCTGCGCCCGGTAAGCAAGTTGCCGGGAAGAAGCCAAAGAATGGACCCAAGCCCGAGAATGAGTGTTTTTATTGCAAGGGAAGTGGTCACTGGAAGCGGAACTGCCCCAAATACTTAGCGGACAAGAAGGCCGACAAAACCAAAGGTATATGTGATATACATGTAATTGATGTGTACCTTACCAGTACTCGTAGTAGCTCTTGGGTATTTGATACCGGTGCAGTTGCTCACATTTGTAACTCAAAGCAGGAGCTGCGGAATAAACGGAGACTGGCGAAGGACGAGTGACGATGCGCGTCGGGAATGGTTCCAAGGTCGATGTGATCGCCGTCGGCACGCTACCTCTACATTTACCTACGGGATTAGTTTTAAACCTCAATAATTGTTATTTAGTGCCAAGTTTGAGCATGAACATTGTATCTGGATCTCGTTTAATTCGAGATGGCTACTCATTTAAATCCGAGAATAATGGTTGTTCTATTTATATGAGAGATATGTTTTATGGTCATGCTCCGATGGTTAATGGTTTATTCTTAATGAATCTCGTACGTGATGATACACATATTCATAGTGTGAATACCAAAAGAGTTAAAGTTGATAACAATAGTCCCACATATCTGTGGCACTGCCGCCTTGGTCACATAGGTGTCAAACGCATGAAGAAGCTCCATGCAGATGGACTTTTAGAGTCTCTTGATTATGAATCATTTGACACGTGCGAACCATGCCTCATGGGTAAAATGACCAAGACTCCGTTCTCAGGAACAATGGAGCGAGCAACCAACTTATTGGAAATCATTAATACCGATGTGTGCGGTCCAATGAGTCTTGAGGCTCGCGGTGGCTATCGTTATGTTCTCACCCTCACTGATGACTTGAGTAGATATGGGTATGTCTACTTAATGAAACACAAGTCTGAGACCTTTGAAAAGTTCAAGGAATTTCAGAGTGAGGTTGAAAATCAACGTGATAGAAAGATCAAGTTTCTACGATCAGATCGTGGAGGAGAATACTTGAGTCACGAATTTGGCACGCACTTAAGAAAATGTGGAATAGTTTCACAACTCACGCCGCCTGGAACACCTCAGCGTAATGGTGTGTCCGAACGTCGTAATCGCACTCTATTAGATATGGTGTGATCTATGATGTCTCTTACCGACTTACCGCTATCTTTTTGGGGCTATGCTTTAGAGACTGCCGCATTCACTTTAAATAGGGCTCCGTCAAAATCCGTTGAGACGACACCGTATGAATTATGGTTTGGGAAGAAACCTAAGCTGTCGTTTCTAAAAGTTTGGGGACGCGATGCTTATGTCAAGAAACTTCAACCTGAAAAGCTCGAACCCAAGTCGGAAAAATGCGTCTTCATAGGATACCCTAAAGAAACTGTTGGGTATACCTTCTACCTCAGATCCGAAGGCAAGATCTTTGTTGCCAAGAATGGATCTTTTCTAGAGAAGGAGTTTCTCTCGAAAGAAGTAGGTGGGAGGAAAGTAGAACTTGATGAAGTGTTACCTCTTGAACCGGAAAATGGCGAAACTCAAAAAAATGTTTCTGAGGTGCCTGCACCGACTAGAGAGGAAATTAATGATGATGATCAGGATACTTCTAATCAAGCTCCTAATGAAATTCGAAGGTCCACAAGGGCACGTTCCACACCAGAGTGGTACGGGAACCCTGTCTTGGAAATCATGTTGTTAGACAACGGTGAACCTTCGAACTATGAGGAAGCAATGGCGGGCCCGGATTCCGACAAATGGCTGGAAGCCATGAAATCCGAGATAGGATCCATGTATGAAAACGAAGTATGGACTTTGACTGACTTGCCCGTTGAACGGCGAGCCATAGAAAATAAATGGATCTTTAAGAAGAAGACAGACGCGGATGGTAATGTGACCATCTATAAAGCTCGGCTTGTCGCTAAGGGTTATCGACAAGTTCAAGGAATTGACTACGATGAGACTTTCTCACCGGTAGCGAAGCTGAAGTCCGTCCGAATCATGTTAGCAATTGCCGCATTCTACGATTATGAAATATGGCAAATGGACGTCAAAACGGCATTCCTTAATGGTTTCCTTAAGGAAGAATTGTATATGATGCAGCCGGAAGGTTTTGTCGATCCTAAGAACGCTGACAAGGTGTGCAAGCTCCAACGCACGATATATGGGCTGGTGCAAGCATCTCGGAGTTGGAACATTCGCTTTGATGAGATGATCAAAGCGTTTGGGTTTACGCAGACTTATGGAGAAGCCTGTGTTTACAAGAAAGTGAGTGGGAGCTCTGTAGCATTTCTCATATTATATGTAGACGACATACTTTTGATGGAAAATGATATAGAACTCTTGGACAGCATTAAGGCCTATTTGAATAAAAGTTTTTCAATGAAGGACCTTGGAGAAGCTGCTTATATATTAGGCATCAAGATCTATAGAGATAGATCGAGACGCCTCATAGGTCTTTCACAAAGCACATACCTTGATAAAATATTGAAGAAGTTCAATATGGATCAATCTAAGAAAGGGTTCTTACCTGTGTTACAAGGTGTGAAATCGAGCTCAGCTCAATGTCCGACCACGGCAGAAGATATAGAAGAGATGAGTGTCATCCCCTATGCCTCAGCCATAGGTTCTATTATGTATGCCATGCTGTGTACCAGACCTGATGTAAACCTTGCCGTAAGTTTGGTAGGAAGGTACCAAAGTAATCCCGGCAAGGAACACTGGACAGCGGTCAAGAATATCCTGAAGTATCTGAAAAGGACTAAGGAAATGTTTCTCGTTTATGGAGGTGACGAAGAGCTCGTCGTAAAGGGTTACGTCGACGCTAGCTTCGACACAGATCTGGATGACTCTAAGTCACAAACCGGATACATGTATATTTTGAATGGTGGGGCAGTAAGCTGGTGCAGTTGCAAGCAAAGCGTCGTGGCGGGATCTACATGTGAAGCGGAGTACATGGCAGCCTCGGAGGCAGCACATGAAGCAATTTGGGTGAAGGAGTTCATCACCGACCTCAGAGTCATACCCAATGCGTCGGGGCCAATCAAACTCTTCTGTGACAACACTGGAGCTATTGCACTTGCAAAGGAGCCCAGGTTTCACAAGAAGACCAGGCACATCAAACGTCGCTTCAACTCCATTTATGAAAATGTTCAAGATAGAGACATAGAAATTTGTAAAGTGCACACGGATCTGAATGTCGCAGATTCGTTGACTAAACCTCTCCCTAAGGCAAAACATGATCAGCACCAGAACTCTATGGGTGTTCGATTCATCACAATGTAACTAGATTATTGACTCTAGTGCAAGTGGGAGACTGTTGGAAATATGCCCTAGACGCAATAATAAAAGCATTATTATTATATTTCCTTATTCATTATAATTGTCTTTATTCGTGCTATAATTGTGTTATCCGGAAATCGTAATACATGTGTGAATAACAGACAACATGTCCCTAGTAAGCCTCTAGTTGACTAGCTCGTTGATCGATAGATAGTCATGGTTTCCTGACTATGGACATTGGATGTCATTGATAACGAGATCACATCATTAGGAGAATGATGTGATGGACAAGACCCAATCCTAAACATAGCATAAGATCGCATAGTTCGTTTGCTAGAGTTTTCCAATGTCAAGTATCCTTTCCTTAGACCATGAGATCGTGTAACTCCCGGATACCGTAGGAGTGCTTTGGGTGTGCCAAACGTCACAACGTAACTGGGTGACTATAAAGGTATACTACGGGTATCTCTGAAAGTGTCTGTTGGGTTGACATGGATCAAGACTGGGATTTGTCACTCCGCTTGACGGAGAGGTATCACCGGGCCCTCTCGGTAATGCATCATCATAATGAGCTCAATGTGATCAAAGTGTTTGATCACGGGATCATGCATTACGGTACGAGAAAAGTGACTTGTCGGTTACGAGATTGAACGAGGTATTGGGATACCGACGATCGAATCTCGGGCAAGTAAAATACCGATTGACAAAGGGAATCGTATACGGGATTAATTGAATCCTCGACATCGTGGTTCATCCGATGAGATCATCATGGAGCATGTGGGAGCCAACATGGGTATCCAGATCCCGCTGTTGGTTATTGCCCGAGAGCCGTCTCGGTCATGTCTGCATGTCTCCCGAACCCGTAGGGTCTACACACTTAAGGTTCGGTGACGCTAGGGTTGTGAAGATATGTATATGCAGTAACCCGAATGTTGTTCGGAGTCCCGGATGAGATCCCGGACGTCACGAGGAGTTTCGGAATGGTCCGGAGGTAAAGAATTATATATAGGAAATGCTGTTTTGGCCATCGGGACAAGTTTCGGGGTTATCGGTATTGTACCGGGACCACCGGAGGGTCTCGGGGGGTCCACCGGGTGGGGCCACCTGCCTCGGGAGGCCACATGGACTCTAGGGGGTGCGCCTTGTCCTACATGGGCCAAGGGGAACCAGCCCCAAGAGGCCCATGCGCCTAGGGTTACAAAGGGAAGGAGTCCCACAAGGGGAAGGCACCTCCTAGGTGCCTTGGGGGGGGAGGGAAACCTCCCCTTGGCCGCCGCCCCAAGGAGATTGGATCTCCTAGGGCCGGCGCCCCCCCCCCTTGGCACTCCTATATAAAGGGGGGAGGGGAGGGGGCAGCCGCACCCCTGGTCATTGGCGCCTCCCTCTCCCTCCCCAACACCTCCTCCTCCTCCATTGAGCACGGCGAAGCCCTGCCGGAGTACTGTAGTTCCACCATCACCACGCCGTCGTGCTGCTGCTGGAGCCTTCTTCCCCAACCTCTCCTTTGCCTTGCTGGATCAAGAAGAAGGAGACGTTACGCTGACCGTACGTGTGTTGAACGCGGAGGTGCCGTGCTTTCGGTGCTAGGATCTCCGGTGATTTGGATCACGGTGTGTACGACTACTTCATCCCCGTTCGTTGAACGCTTCCGCTCGCGATCTATAAAGTGGTATGTAGATGCAATCTCTCTCTCCCATGACTCGTTGCTAGATGAACTCATAGATGGATCTTGGTGAAACCGTAGGAAAAATTTTAATTTTCTACAACGTTCCCCAACAACTACTTCATTTACATGCATGGTGCATACAAGTTCCTTGCTCTATTTCGCTGCATACTCGTATAAATCTTGCTCTTTCTAAAGAAATGCAGAAGTTTATATGTGCATGCTTCACTAAATAGATATCCGCCAAATACTGGTTGGACATGCTTCACTATGATAAGTGGTACCCAACTGATTGTCGCCTCCCTAGCTTCCATCATGGACGACTGGGGTGGCGAACCATGCCACTCAAGGCACCACTTTTCTGTTGATTGCCTTAGTCATGTTTGAAGATATTGGCAATTAGGTCTTTATATAATGTTGTGAAACTAGCACAGATGATGAAACACTGTAGGGTGATATACTTAATTTACCTGTAATCTACTCATTTTTATTAGTTGTGATACCAGTTATATAAATCACAACTAAATAGTTTTCTTAGTATTTACTACCATGTGCAATCATGAATGCTAATGATTGTTTTTAATTTGCTTAGCATGTCTAATTGTGTATATTATTTATATGAATAAACCATTTAGTCTCACCAAAAAAATATTGTATGCTATTGAATTACTAGCTTGATGGATGTTACCCCCAAACATAGCCTTTGTCTTTTTATTTACTGTTGAAACAATTTGTATATTTGTATTGTTTCATGCATTTTTTTTATATCTATGTAGTGCTTTCCTTTACATGGATGGGTGCGGCAAACAGGCGCATTTGTGATCTAGGATAAATGCTTTTGCTTTATCATAGGCCGCTAAACATGCTAAGCTTGTGTGGCTGGAACACACGCTTAGGTAAAAGTGTACAACAATCGGACCCAGCACCACGCGCCAAGGCGCGCTGCTGGTCACTTATATAGCATCTCCTTATTCGTATATTATTCACATATAGCATCTCATTTCTTGGTTGATTGCTTATATATGCTCAGCGGGCGAAGCACGAGGCGCTGCACCTCTGACCCCGTAGCGCTTGGCTCCAATTCATCAGGGAGGACGTCGGCAAGCATCAAGCTGCCCTTGGTGCTTCCTCGTCATCAAGGAGGAGGACGTCAGGAAGCGCCGTCCTCAAGGTACGTCCTCGCGGCTTCGACCTGCCTCTTTCATGCACCTTATCCTTCCCTATTTTGATTACTGTCACCATGTTCATGCCGCTGCCGATACTAACCTAGGTTGCCATCGCTCCTCGGCGCTCCGCAGGCACAGCCGCCACCACACCACAAAGAAGGACGAGGATGTGATGCTGCTCCTTCTTGTGGTGTATGCGTCGGCATGGCTTGCGGTAGTGAGGCATATCCTCTTGGGCAATGCTATTTGAAGACCATTCATGTGATTTAAATGAGAAGATGTCCAGAATGTCTAAGGAGGTTGAAGATGATGATCAAAAGATTGATGCATTAAGCGACTGCCAAGATGCCAATAATGCTTGCTCCGTGCCATTAGTAATACCCTTGCTCTTCTTTATGAAATCTTTCCTATTATACATATTGATGCAACAACTATGGTTGCAGATTGTGAGATCCTTATTTACATACATCACTTAGCGGCTAGCCTGTACAGAGTTGCGTGGCAGGCATATGTGTTCCCAACCATCTTATCAATTGTAGGCTTGGAATGATTTGCTTCATCCAAGTGTTGTTCGTCAACAATTCTTTTGTCTGTCCATGTAGATTCTGATTTTAGAGGGCACATATGTTTCAGAAGTATATTGTTTTTATGTTTTCCCCTGATGTATACTGATTGATGCTGTAATTGATGTTTCAAATTATGAAATCCATGTTTAATGGATCGCTCCGTAGTTGTTTTAGATTTCTACTAACTTAGCATTACATGCTTGATCAAAATATTAGGACCGGCACCCTCGCGCCAAGGCGCGATCCCGGTCTAGTAATCATAAATATAGTAGGTGTGGACGTGTGGAGTGTAATCTCAACGTTGCACAGCAGGATGGATGGCTGGATGCTTAGCTTGTCTTGTTCGCCGCGCCAAGTAAAAGGCACGTTGAGAAAAAAATGCGGTTATCGAAAAGATACATTCCTACTATCTTCGTCCTGGTTTTTAGTTCCCCTTTCTAGTTTGTGTCAAATTTTGATTAATGATTTAACTAACAAAATGTTAATGCATATCAACAAAAATTATATCGTTTGATTCGTATTTGAACATAGTTTTCAATGATATAATTTTATATAACATGTATAAACATTTTGTTAGTTCAATCTATGGTCAAAAATTTGGCAAGGAATACAATGGGGACCAACAAACCAGGACGGAGGCAGTACACTGCTACAATGGGGAAGAAAATACCCAAAAAAATACACTACTATAATGGGAAAGAGGGACCACGTCGAAGAACCCTAGTTAACTAAGCTCCCTCGAAATAAAGCCATAGGAGAGCTCCAATGTGTTTTCTTCGAAACTGGGTCTGTTTGTCAGCAAAAAATGATGCAAACCTATCAGTCGTTTTGTGTCCAGTCTCACCGCGGCCGTCGTCCCTCCTCTTCCCAGCTCTCCCCTCCCCCTTCTCTATACTCTTGTGCCCCTTTGAGCCGCCATTGCTTCCCCTCCTCCTCGACGCCTCATGATCACATTTTCCCTCCTCTTTTTGAACATCGATGACTGGTGGTATTGGAGGCAACAACTCGGGTGGTGGTGGAAGAAATCCTACGGCGGCCCGACTCGCGTGGTGGAGATGCAGGGTCACATCTGGAAGGGGCGCCACGAGGGTCGACCACGTGGATATACGCGAGGACTAGTTGGAAGGGAGGTAGTAGTTATCAATGGTGATGTCGTTCTGTTGGGACGACCTCACATACGAGGACTGCCTTGTTGCCGCTGCCCAGACTAGGGTTTGGGCATGTCCACATCTATTCATGACAACCTTGGTAAGAATTGAGGCAAGGTTTGTCCTACCGCTAGAGGTGAGCAAGTAAAATGGGGAGGGGGGGGGGGTGGAGGGTGATGCTAGATTTCACGCCATCTCGCGTTGGCCGTTTTTCGTCTTCTGCCATCTCGGCGCCGATTTTCCAAGTACCGTTGCGTATGTCGTGCCCTCTTTTTGCGCTCGACTTAGCCAGGCTTGTGGGAAACGACCTATTCTAGAACTCCTAGAGAGCAAGGATTGGAATGCTTTTAAAGTTTGTGCGTGTGTGAGCCAGGCCTCCGTGTGCTCTACCAAACGTGTTTTTCTTGCACCCAATGGGCCTATTTGGGGTAATGCAGCCTACCAAACGTCCCTAAGCTCTCTAGGGATGCATCTTTCTGGTGCATCCCGGCTGCGGGTGACGACGTATGGGGCTGGTTGTAAGGTAGTGACCCATTTGTGTAGTGTGTTGGGCCCAATTGCTAGTGGACGTCGTGCTTACGGCCATCATGTCTCGCATGTGTCTGCGATGCATGAGTCGACTCGTTCTGGCAGCGCGTGGCTGAGAGTGGCGACCGTCGTTCTCGCCGAGTCTTGATGTTGGTGTGCCCGTGGGGAGCGGCTGCCTATTGCTTCATCGTCGAAGGGACTGGACAGTTGCATAGTCGGCCCGTCGCCCTTTCGTGTCCCTCCGGTTTGTTCGCTCGGTGGTGGGTTCCCGGGGAGGGGGCATTTCTTGGATATGCGTTGGTTGGTTCGCCTTCTTCCCTTATGTCTTGGGGTCTGTGTTGGTCATTTCACCTTCTTGTGTTCCGCTTTAGGTTTTGATTTCTCTTTTCTTCGCTGTACCTGATTTTAGTACGTTTGTGGTTTGGTTGTGGAGCTGGGGTTGAGATCAAGGGCATGATATTGTTGGACCCATGAAAACTGTAACCTCCTACAACATGTAATACAAACTGGACTTCGACGTGTTCATCGTGGATGTGTAAACAGACCAACGACACGTTTGGTTCGGCCTAGGTAACACATTCATTTTGATGTAACAGGAAGCGCTACTTCCGATTAATTGTAAGCAATATGCTCTTTGTTTGGTTAGTGCGGTCAAGTTCCGTTTCTCTAATCCCCTCCGCCGGGCGGTTTAGATTTTCTGAAAGGATGAATCAAGAAGAGCTATTACGGAAAAGTCGTGCGTGAAATAAACTCAGCATCTACGGTTTTCAAAATCGCTGTATTCGGAAACGTTGTTACCGAAAACGTCGTGTGTGAAATAAATGGTGGCTACGGTTTTGAAAAAGGGTCCGACTATGTTACATCTAGATGTGAGATAATATCTCACATCTAATTTCTATTGTCTCATCTAAGTAGAGACAAACCTACTGCGTCCTTCACTTTTTTGTTTGTTTTGATTTTTTGTTTGTGAAGTTGCCGCACTAGCTCGTTTGTTGGTGTTTGTCAGTTGACGAAAAAAAAAATCACGTGAGAAGGGCTCGAGCGGACGCGGGCCTGTCTGGCGACTGCCAGAGCTAGCCAGCCACGATTAGCTAGGTTCTCATGTGACACCTTAAAAAAACTAGGTTCACATGTTGAGAATAACTTGGTTAACTTAAGTGTGCATGCAATAATTACCCTGGTGCATGGATGCACTCTTCACAGGTAAGAAAAGGCCAGCCTCCTATCTGACCTGTCACGTACTCACGTATCTTTTTTTTAGTACCTCAAGCTTGTCCCTAAATCAACGCCCTTTAGGCCAGCTTACCCCATTCGCGAACATGAAAAATGTAAGTGAATTTCGAAATGTTTACATGTTTGAATTTTTTCAAACTCACCCTCAACTTGAAAATGTTCACATATTTGTTATTAATTGGATTTCTAAAAAAATGAACATAAATTCAACAATAATAAAATTTAGATAATATTTACAAACTAGTAAACAATCATGAATTAAAAAATAATGATTTAAAAAATGTTAAAGGACTGAAAATGTTCATAATAAAAATTTAAAAATGTTTATGAATCAAAAAAAAATTCAGACTAGTTGCAGGTTGAGGGTGGACTTGCAATTGAGAAAGAGAAAATTCTGGCACAGTTGCGAGTCAATGATGAACTTGCAACTGAGGAAAAAAGAGTTGAGATACAGTTGCAAGTCGAAGATAGACTTGCAACTTGGATAAAAAAAAGGGTCAGAGCCCGGTTGCAAGGTCGGTCTGACTCTGCAACTAAGGCAAAAAAATGGGTCTAGCCTAGGTCGAGCCCAGTTGCGAGTCAATAATGGACTTGCAATTGGGACCTAAAAATTGGGCTCAATTACGACTTGATGTTGGACTTGCAATTAAGGAAAAAGGGTTGGCCCATTTGGACACAAGTGTCGAGGGTGGACTTGCAACTCGGACAAAAATGGGCCGGGCCCTAGTTGTGTATCGGGCATGGAGTTATAACTCGGATAAAAATTAGTCGCTCACCCCAGTTGCAGGTAGATGTGAACTTTTAATCGCATTAGAAAAACTTGAAGCCGAATTGCATGTGAGTGGGGAACATGCAACTGGCGCGAAGAATAAAAAATGATGACCTAGAAGCAAAAAACGAAGATGGGCTTGTAACTAAGCCATCAAATAACAAATCTAAAAAAAGTACCATTGCAAGTAGAGGGTGGCCTTGTAACTAGGAGCGGAGAACAAAAACAGGTCGATGCTAGTTGTTAGCCGAGGGATGACTTGCAAACTGAGGCGAAAAAACTGTGAGCCCATTTACCAGTCGAGTGTGGACTTGCAACTGGCATGAAAAACAAAAATCATGCCCGGTTGCAAGTTGAGGGTGGACTTGGAACCGAGACAACTACATAAAACTATGATACCGGTTACGATTCAATGGCAGACTTACAACTGGGATAACTATGAGCGTAGTTGCAAGTGGAGGGTGCAAAACAAACTACATTCGTCGTTGCAAGTCAGGGTTGTACTTGCAACTGGGATGAAAAACAAACAACGGGCCTACTTGTGAGTCGAGGGTGGACTTGCAACTCGGACAAAAAAAACTACAATACTAGTTGCGAGTCAATGGTGGAGTTGCATCAACAGTGAAAACAAGCAGTCCAGTTGCGAATCAGAGGGTGGACTTGCAATTGGAAAACAAAAAAACTATGGGCCCAGTTGTGAGTTGCGGGTGGACTTGTAACTGGGACATCTACGAACTACGATCTCAATTGTGAGTCTACGGTGGACTTGCAATTGGAAAACAACAAAACTATGGGCCCAGTTGTGAGTTGAGGGTAGACTTGCAACTGGGACGACTACGAAACTACGATCTCAATTGTGAGTCCAGGGTGGACTTGCAATAGGGATGAAACAAACTACTGACCTAGTTGCAAGTCAAGAACAGACATGCAACTGGGACAACTACAAAAAATAACAACACCATTTTCGAGTCGAGGTTGGACTTGCAAATGGGACAATAAGAAACTACAAGCCCAGTTGCGAGTCGAGCATAGACTTACAACTAGGATGAAAAACAAAACACATGCCCAGTTGCGTATCAATAATGGACTTGCAAAAATGGGACAACTATGAGCCCATTTACGAGTAGAGGATGGACATGCAACAGGGACAACTATGAGCCTAATTGTGATTCAAGGGTCGACTTTTTTGCAACTGGGATAAACCAAACTAAGGACCTAGTTGCGAGTCGAGAGTGGACTTTCAACTATGAAGAAAAACAAAACAAAATGCTCTAGTTGCGAGTCAAGGGTGGTCTTGTAACTCGGACAACTACGAAATTACAAGCCCAGTTGCTAATCAAGGGTCAACTTGCAACTAGGATGAAACATATTACGGATCCAAGTTACGAGTTTAGGGTGGACCTGCAACTAGTATGAAAACAAAACACAGGCCAAGTTGTGAGTCATGGATGGGCTTGCAACTGGGATGTAACAAACTACGAGTCGAGGGTGGAAATGCAACGGGGAAAACTACACAAACTACTATACGAGTTGCAAGTCGAGGTTGTACTTGCAAGTGGGACAACAACAAAACTATGTGACTAGTTGCGAGTCGAGGGTGAACTTGCAATTGAAACAAATACAAAACTACAAGACTAGTTACAAGTCAGGGGTGGACTTGCAACTCGGATGAAATAAACTGCAAGCCTAGTTGCGAATCAAGGGTGGACTTGCAACTGGGACAACTACACAAAACTATGATACCATGTGCGAGTCGATAGTGGACTTGCAATTAGGAGAATAACAAACTATGAGCCGAGTTGCGAGTCAAGCATGGACTTGCAACTGAGATGAAAAATAAGACACATGCCCAGTTGCGAGTCGAGTGTGGATTTACAATTGGAACAACTACGAGTCGGTCTCTACAAATTCTCCATCACTCCACAAAAGACATAAAATAAAAACAAACAAAAAAGGAGAGTTGTGCCCCCAAACAATGACATATATGGCCCCATGCGAAAATAAATGAGAGAATAGACGGGCACAAAACAAAATGGGACAAGAGGGCACGCGATAAAATAGAATGAGCTGACACGGGCGCACATGATCAGAGTTTGTGTGAACAGTAAAAGCAAATAAATTGGACAGTTACAAACATAGATGATACATCACTAAATCTCATCATGAAAATCCAAATGAAAAAAACAATCTAATTACACTCTCCTCTAGCTACACAAACGAACCAAAATAAATAAAAACATGTAGTAAAAAGACATGTGGCCCTCCACAAAAAAGCTATAACCCACAAAATAAACCCGATACACAAAACATAAAAACAACGCACTAAAAGTGTCATATCAGGTCTCACTGATTCACAACGGATGAACACAAAAGAAGACACAATGAAAATGAGCACGACTCATAAGCATGCATATTTGCAACTAGAAAAAAAAGAATTGGGTCTATTAGCATGTCAAGAGTAAAATTGCAATTGAGGCGGGACATGCAACTATGTCAGGCATGAGTTTCATGTTCGGGTTGAAAATGCAACTAGGTAGGAGTCGGGGCAAGTTACGTGTTGGGGTTGGACATGCGAATAAGTAAAAAAAAAGGGACATGCCCAGATCGAGCCCAGCTGTGAGTCGATGGTGGACTTGCAACTGGGACAAAAAATCAGTTACAGTAGCAAGTCAAGGCTAGACTTGCAACTTACATGAAAAAGGGCGGGCCCACATGAGAATCGAGGGTGGACTTGCAACAGATAGAGAAAAATGTTTAAGCCTAGATCAAGCCTAGTTGCGAGTCAATGGTGGACTTGCAACTACGAGAAAAACCTTTGAGCCCGTTGCCAGTCGATGGTGAATTCGTAATCGGGAAAAAAGGGTCGGGATGAGTTGCAAGTTGAGAGTGACTTTGCAACTAAGGCAAGAAGGGGTCGGCCCCTATATCAAACCCAGTTGCGAGTCAATGGGGGGCTTGAAACTAGGGCAACAAAATGATTGGGTTCAGTTGCAAGTCAATGGTGGAGTTGCAACTGGGACAAAAAAAGGTCATGCCAAGTTGCAAGTTGAGGGTGACTTGCAACTAAAGACAAAAAAGTACCAAGACCTAGATCGAGCCCAGTTGCGAGTCGGTGGTGGACTTGCAACTGTGAAAAAAAACTAGGGCAAGTTGCAAGTCTAGGCTGGACTTGCAACTAGGACAAAAAAACTTCGAGCGTAGTTGCGAGTCGAGAGTGGACTTGCAACCGAGGCGGAAAAAACGTCAAGGCCAGATTGAGTCAATCGTGTTTGGTGATGGACATACAACTGACACAGGCACTTCCGCAAAAAACTCTGATAGTAGCAAAAGAAAAAGACACTATTACAAGCCCTAGTTACAAGTCGAGGGTGGACTTGCAACTGGGACAGACTACAACTTGAAAAGGGCCCCTATTGCGAGTCGACGGTAGACTTTCAAATTGGCAACTACAACTACTACAAGCCTCCCAGCTGCAAGTCAATGGTGTACTTGCAATTAGCTGGGGCAACTACACTACTACAAGCCCCAGTTGCGAGTCGATGGCCGAGTTGCAACTGAGGCAACTACACCTACTACAAGCCCCCAATTGCAAGTTGATGGTGGACTTGCAATTAGGACAAATACACAACTACATGCCTCCCAATTGCGAGTCAATGGTGGACTGACTACTGGGACTCCTACAACTACAAAAAAAAAGCCCAAGACGCGAGTCGATGTGTGGACTTGTAATAGGAGCAACTACACTATACTACAAGCCCCCAGTTACGAGTCGAGGGTTGACTTGCAACTAGGGCAACCTACAACTACAACAAAGCCCCCCAATTGCGAGTTGGTAGTGAACTTGCAACTGGGACAACTACAATTACAAAAAAGTCCCGAGTTGCGAGTCAAGGGTGGACTTGCAACATGGGAAACTACACGACTATAAAGCCCCCAGTTGCGGTGGACTTGCATCTACGGAAACTACAACTACAAAAAAGCCCTAGTTGCAAGTCGAGTGTGGACTTATAACTAGGGCAACTACACTACTACAAAGCCCCCAATTGCGAGTCGATGGGGGACTTACAACTAGGGTAAATTACAACTACAAAAAATCCCCCAGATGCAAGTTGGTGGTGGACTTGCAACTGCGTTAGCTACAACTACAAAAAAAGCCCCAGTTGCGAGTCGAGGGTCAGGTCCTCAAATTACGTGTCAAGGTTGTACTTGCAACTGAGACGAAAAAAGGGTCAAGCCCAATTCCATGTCGAGGATGGACTTGCAACTAGGGCAAAAAAAGGTCGGCCTCGGTTATGTATCAGTGGTGGACTTGCAACTCAGAAAAATTGGTTTGCCCCCTAGTTATGTGTCAAGGTGAATTTGCAACTGGGATAAAATCTATGGTCGGATCTCTAGTTACAAGTCTTTGGTCAACTTGCAACTAAGAAAAAAATGGGTCGCACCCTAGTTGCATGTCGTGGTTGACTTGTAATTGGGACAAGAAAAAAAATAAAAGAGGCAGGCCTAGTTGCATGACAATGGCGCACTTTCAATATAATCTAAAAATATGTTGTGCCCCTGCGACAATAAAAGAGGCAGGCCTAGTTGCATGACAATGGTTTACTTGCAACTGCGACAATAAAAATAAAAGAGGCAAGCTTAGTTTGCATGTCGGTGGTCGACTTGCAACTAGAACAAAAAAATAAAAGGGCAAACCCAGTTAGGAGTACACTTGCAGGAAAGACCAAAACGGTTCGGACCCAGATGCATGTCGGTGATCGACTTGCAACTGGAACAAGAATAATAAAAAGACACAAGGTTCTTACATATTAGGATTAGAAATGCAAACAAAAATAAAAACAAGAAATTGGCTGTTGCCCGTCATTGTACTATTTAGAAACTTGGCCAGGTAGCCTCTACTCCTTAGACAAAGAGCAATGGGATAGAGAGAGCGGAGAAACAGAGCCGATGAGTGAGTGGTCAGCTCGTCTCTTCAACTTATACGGACAACACTTTCCTTCAACTACAACACAGAAAAAAAGACGACAAAAAACGGCCCAAAAAGAAAGACGCACGGTGTGATGGGATGTAAAATGAACAACAGACGAGCGACACCAGACTTGCGGGACAAAACAACCCCGATCAAAGAATTGCACAACATTTATAGAAAGATCAAATGGACTGAAACTTAAATGAGACATCAAACTCATTTATATGAGTTTTTAGCAATTTCGATACATGATTTACTATTCCGTGGACACGTTGCATATATGAATACAAATAATAAAAACGACAAATATGCATGAACAATCATACGGTATATACACGCACAAAGGAGATGCATGCACAAGTCATCTAATATATAGACATATCATAGTGTCGTAAGGGGGAGAAAAAAAGAAATGTAAAAAAGACAAGAAAATACCTCACAAAGTGCAACAGCTGCAGTGTACGTATCCAGACAATACAACAATAGACAAAAAAAGAAAAAAAAGTAAAAGGAAAGGCAGCCCACGCTAGCACACATGGGCCAGGCCATGCTGGCACGCTGCATGCACGTCCCGTGCGGGCTGCGTGAGGGCACGCTGCAAATCGCCAGATCGTACAATCAAACGCGAACAAATCGTCAGATCATCTGTGCACGAAATTTAAAGACAAAACAAATCCAACAGTCAGGGACTTAGATGTGAGATAGCTATTTCACATCTAAATGTGAAATAGCAAACCCGTTTGAAAAACGCTGTAATAGGAAGCCGCACCTTTTTTTGCTGAGCCTAAAAAGACTTCTTGCAACGGATCATTTTAAAGAAAAACATGATAAAAAATAATGCTTAACCACAAAAAAGGGGAACATGTCTAAGCCCAGGTTCGAACTGGGGACCTTTAGTGTGTGAGACTAACGTGATAACCAACTACACCACCCAGACATCTGTGCTTAAACTTTAGAAGTAAGTGGATATATCAGGAGGGGGCTTCGTAGTTGAATGCTCTTGGTAGTTGATGCTACTACAATACATTCAAACCTGAGTACTAAATATGGGTACAATTCGACATGGCCATACAAACCTTGTGAAAAACATACTCCTACGAATTTTGAGATTAGGCTTTGCCAATCAGACTATGGGGAAAGAGAAGCCGGTCAACTGGCTGGCACCAGTAGCAAAAGTCGGATCGGTGGCATTGTTGCATTCTAGACCAGGCATGCGATTGCGATGCAGCGGGAGCACAAAACTAGTCAGCGATAATAACACCCGTACGACGTAACTAAAAAAGAGAGTTTAGTGGCCGGAGCAGACGCCGGCACTTTGCTTGGCTGATGCGCCCGGGATCGGGTGAGGGGAACCTGGAAACCCATCCCCCTGTCCTCTCCCGGATCCTCTGTGACGGCGACCTAGGCCGCATTCGGTTTCCCTCAGCTCCCTGGCTCAGCTCCCAGAGCGGTAGTTAAAATTCTTGGAGCCAGCAAACAGCTGCTCCGCAGATTCTAGAATTTGAAAGAGTTGGTGGAGTGCCGAACGCGCCCCTAGTTACAATATTTTCATTTTTTTATGCTACTGCAACCAATTTGATGCTACTGCAATTTGACCAAATTCCATGTAATGCCAAGCTTTTCTTTTTTCCGTAAACTGCAGTAGCATCAAATTGGCGCTAGTAGTGGCAGTGTTTTTTTGTTTTTTTGAGAATCATTTTTTTTTTAGAATCGTTCTTTTTATTTTTGAACAACTCAAAGAATCACAGTGCCCCAATTCATCCAATATAACAGCATTTTACACATGATTAATGGCACATGCACATCCCTGCTGCATTCCCATCATGTTTATAACGACAGCTGCTAACTTGACTGCCATGGATCGCTGATTGAGCTTGCATGGTTGCTGCTGAAATCTTGATCAGCCATTTTGTTCGCCCTTCTTGTCCCTGCATGAATATCTCCCATCCTCTCGCGGATCCTCTGTGACGGCAACTCTCTACCTCTATGATTTCTCTATATATGTGTCTCTCGCTCCCTGCCCGTAGAAGTAGCATCGGCATTTCCAAAAACGATGCTACTCCTATCTGAAACGTCCGGCTGGCTGCACGAAATCATGATTGATCGAATTAATTGGAAACAGAATTTTGTACTACTACTACTCGCATGTTAGACAGGTGGGCAGCTAGCTAGGCTGGGCTCGGCTAGATCGGACCAAGAGGCAGCAGAGTGGTCACTTACTCACTCACTGATGATCAGCTCGGGTCGGGTCGGGTCAGGTTCAGTTCATCTCCCCTGGGCCCTGGCTGCCGCTTGGACGGTCACTATTATATTTTTCTCGTGAAAAGAGAGATATTTATTATCCAAAATCGAAAATCCATGTACCAACAAACTTTCTTTTCTGAAGCCGTTGCGGCAACCAGCAACACAAGTGGTGGTGCCGAGGCCGTCTCCAACGCGGATCACTTGTTCATCCGTAAATGGTTGGACCGAACAATTCGGACACTTATAGTTATCCACCGCGGCACATCAAATCTGTCCGGACCGGTTCGGGTGCTCGAAATTTCACAATCATTCTCAAATCGGGGAAAGGTTTGGGGGCAGTCTGAACATGTGCGGCGGCTGCCAACTTTGCCGGTCGCGGCCAACTTTGATTGCCGCTCCGACAACATGAGCTAGGGGGAACCTCGGATCTGGCCGCTGGGTGGGTTCTCAGTAGGGTTAGGGATGAAGGGGACGCCGTTGAGGTTGTTGCGGCGGCGTCACGTCTGAATAAGTCTCCCCGGGCTCCATTCGCTCTCAGGCGTGGCACTTGCCTCCGTCTAGGAGCCAATGGGGTGGAGGATCCCCGGATCTCGTCGAGGTCGCGGGCTATGGTCACTGGAGGTCGTCCGACACTGGCCGGGTTGGACCTCAGATGGGTGGTGGTTGTGTGGAGACAGAGTTTCTTCTTCCTCCATGTCGATATGAGTTCCTCCTACCGTTCTTCCTCTTTTCTTTGTGTTGCTGCTGGAGGGATATCATGTTTTCCCTGGGCGGTTGGCCCGGCCGCGGCATAGGAACCGGACCTGTTCTCTACTATCTAGAAGGGGCACATATAGCGGCACTCAAAGCCACAGATGGCGACGGCCAGTGCAGGTGTGTTGGATACATATGTGTTTATGCCGTGGTGGAAGATGATGCATTGTTTGGATCTGGTTGCCGATTATTGTGTTGCAGGAGTCTTCTCACAAGGGTTAGGGACGATGACACGCGGCTCCCGAGATCATCGCGTTTTGCTGATTATTATGTTAGGGTGCTCTATATTTTTCTGGTTCATTATGTGTGCGTTAGGGCGCTTGTACGGGTTAAAGACTTTGTATTATTTAGTGATTTGAATACAAGCATGCTTTGTAAAAAAAAACTTTGTCCGGATCCCACCACAAACTCGTCTTCCCGTCTCCTTTCCTTCTCTCTTCTCTTTTTATTGGACAAGTGGCCGACAGTCGATGGATATGATTTGTCCACGGACATTTGTTGGTATCCAGTCCAGCAGGTGATCCGCGTTGGAGTCGATGCGCTTCAAAGACGAGGAAGAAGAAATGGTGGTTCCCTCGCAAAAAAAAAAAGAAGAAAAAGAAGAAGAAATGGTGGTTGAGCCGCAGCGCGACGCGAACAGATTGGTCAAAGGCGACGTCGCGATCCCTGCAATCTCCGTCGGTCGATCGATGGATCTCACCCTCTCCTGTTACCAATTCATTTGTCTGCACCTTTTCTCTAAGTAGAGCGATGGTTCTCTTTTATTCTTTCTGGCCGTTTGCCTTTTCAGAATCAGATATCTCGGCCGTCCAATCAATTGCGATACGGTCGGTCGATGGATGCCTACGTACAAGAAAGCGACCACGGTCGGTCGACGTACACTTGTGTGTGAGCCGTAATAATTATTACTCTCAACGCTATATTTTATACCGTATTTGATAGTTAGAGCATAATCTCAATGTTCCACGGCAGGATGGATGGTGGATACTGTCTGTTTGTTCGACCGCGCCAAATAAACTGTGCGTCGCCAAAAAGCGGGTGAAATACAGTGGGCAGACAAAGATACTGGTTCAAAAAAGGAGCTGTGATTTTTTCTGGGTTACGTCCGTATTTCCACAGGCTGGAAAAGCGCGGGCTCACTGGGCCGGAACCGGCATGACAGCGTACCGTTCAAGTAGGTTTCAGCCCAAGTTAAACAAAGTTTCTTTTTCTCAAAAAATGAACTGTATATCGCACTAAACAGGCCTTGCGTCGCCTGCCTTTTATCTTGCCGTTTACATCCACACAAGGGTTTCTACTCGAAAAACAAACATGCACACAGTTGACGTTTCTTTTCTGCTATTCGGTATGGCAAAACTAACAACAAAATCTTGACATTAAAAGTATAGCTCCACTTACGGCGCAAGAACCCAAAACGACGGGACATGCTACAGCAGCTTCAGGGAAGTTTGATTTTGATTTCCTCTTGCTCCAGCAAACCATGCATACATATCTTTTCAGTTTGTGCGTTGAATCAATCCAGGTCTACCTAAGATTACGTCCCTACTACAGGCGGGCTTTGCTCAACACAAACAAGAATCCAATCGCCACCAGCACACAAAAAATACAAAGCTGCTCAACTTGATCCAACACGAAAACGTTCTGCATACAAACACCAGCGTAGAAACAGATCGACAAACTGTCACGAGGGTTGTTACTAGTACAATCTCTTCCAGTCAAGCATTCCACCCCACCACATCCCTACTCGCTACGTACTCGGCACCCCACAGAGAAAATCAGCCAAACAAAAAGTCTTCTCGGCCTGGAAGGGGCGAGAGCTAGGTTTAGGTTGGTTTCCTCATGTTGCGCCCCGCCCTGATCACCTCATCCACTAGCAACAGCTGCGACGCGATGATGGGTCTGCACCACCAAACAACCAAAGTTCGTATGTCAACACACGTCACAGATAATGCTCATCCTTTTGTTTGGAGAATGAACGAGTCAGCTCAGAAATAAAAACTAACTATATTGTCACATACCCGGAATTGACGATCTGGCGCTTCACCGAGTAGTTGTCGTAGATGCCTTCCATCTCGGGGTCAACCGGCTCGCCAGTGTTATGGTTCAGCCCCACCACCAGCCCACGGTCATGCTCATTCTGTTGTACAGTATGGAACATCAGCCGACGCATACAGATACAGCTTTTCTGATGCACAAACTCGAGACAACAGAAGTGCAAGGAAGAGATAATACAACAGGTGGAAGTGCATACCTCAAGAGAGACAATAACGTCCTGGGTATCTAAGCCCGAATTCTCTGCTAGCGTCTTGGGGATGACAAGTAGAGCATCGGCAAATGCCCCCACCCCGAGTTGGGCTCGCTGTTGTTAGGTTTCCAAAGTTAGCACCGGCATACTGATATGGATACAGTAGAAAAGAGCATGTCAATTATTGAATGCACTTACTCCTTTAACGGTTTTCTTCACATTGTCAATGAGATGCTTCCTTGCAGCCATCTCGAACGCTCCAGCGCCCTACAATTGACAAATCAAATAGAAAATATAAGCTGACAAAGAACACACCAGTCAACCAAGATCCAAAGCAAATAAGCAAGATCCTCAAGCAAAACAAGAAAGCTTGCGATAATAAAGTGGATGCCATAAGAAACCAGTTAGACAGCACCAACACATGAAAGAAAATAATTAAGAGTAACATAACAATATCAATTAGCATCAACACTATTACCACTATGAATTATGTAACACCTGACCCCAACAAACAATGCAACTAAAGCCTCAAAATAAATCAAGTTGAACGCACCAGAATGACACCCAAGGTAAAAATATAATGACAAATTACAATGCTCAAGTAGTTCATGAAGTTCCCCGCACATCATGCTAACTACGAAATCCTAATCAATCGAGACCCACATATCGATAGCATAAGCTCAGCTACACGATGTTCAAATGTGCATATTTATTTAGCCAAACCTTTGTTTAGACGCTGTCATGCAGAATAAATTTAAAAATCATACCAGCACAACAGCTTCATCCTCAACTGTGTTCTTCACAGATCTTAGACCATCTCGTACAGCATCCTTAATTTGTGCAATGGTGTGATCATTAGGTCCTGAAGAGAGTTGAATTTATAGTAAGTTTCCAGCACAGGTTGTTTTGGAAAAGATTCTATTGTTTCTCGAGAATGAACTGACCTTTGATCAATATAGTACAGGAGTGAGGATTCTTAACATTCTCCACGAACGTGTATTTTTCTTCTCCAAGAACATGCTCATAGACAAGCCCAGCCCAGCCAAGACACTCTTCAGTCATGCCTTCAACTGAATTGATGGCTTCGCCACCACATGCTAGCACAAGTCTCTCCATGTTCCTCCGCTTCGCTCTTCGGAGAGCAATAATCTGCTTCATGCAAATTGTTGAGCTTAAAATGCAACAAGGCCCCCATGCAAGAACTTGTCACTTCAAAATTAACAATGCATTAACTGAAAGCTGAATAATTTATTGCATTGCCATCATTTGAAATATTGATCGTCATGCTTAGGTTTGAGATAGTTACATCTTGTGGCTTATAGGGTAGCATTGTGTATAATGTCATATCAACTTTCATGTTAAAAGTTCAGCTGGTGACACCATAACACAAATTTTTACCTAGACCCCCAAACAGATCAAGGTCGAATGTAACCAAATTAGAACCATCATGTAGAAACAAGTCAGAATTGGTTACCCCAGCTCTAGCGAGGAGATCGAGGGACGGAGGATCGATGCCCTTTTGGTTGATCACCACAAAATTCTTGTCAGTTCCTGCGCAAACCTGCATGGCCAAGGAAACACGTGAAGACAATATTTTCCAAACACGCACACAGGAGAGAGAGAGAGAGACGCTAAGCAAATACCTTATTTTTCAAATCAATGATCATCTGGACACGTTCATCAACTTGACGCCTCTCTGCAGTAACCATCTTTTCTCTTTGTTCTGCGTTTGAGTAGAAGAATCCTGCATTGATTTCACTGAGAAACTTATGCGTCAGTCAAACAGTTCCCTTCACTGATGCATGTAAAACAGGTAAAGATAGACTGCTGCTGTGCATAATTGTAGGCAATATTCTACATGTTTTTGACAAATATTGAAGTATGAACCTTCTTATATTTGGTGCAGCCAAATTGAAAGAATGTATCTATGGTGATTAATAGAACTAGAGTATGCAAAAAAGCACTCTATGCAAAAGTATGCACCTTTTCTCGTATTCCAGTGATACATTAGCTGTCAGGATGTAACAATTCTCTGCTCTGCGCTTCATGTCAGGGTGCCGAGAACCATGGTCAAGGACCAGACCCTCAATCTACAAAAAAACAAAGGAACAAGTGTGCTGGCGTTACATTACAATAACCAAGGTTCATTTATTTGTGTGGCAAAGAATACATATGAACAGAACCAAAAACTACAATAAACAGGTAGCCATGTTCACAAGCTTGTGACTGAAAATACATATGAACTATTTATACAAAGGTATATCTAGTTCAGAAGGAATGTTATAGTAGGCAAACTACAAAGAAAAGAAAAACAATACATACCAGACGTGTGTCGACATCGAATTTGTGGCGCATATGCATTATTTCCACCATAAAAAGATCAATTGGTTGATCACTTTGGCGGATGCATAGGACCTACAGCATGGACCATACAGAAAATAGAAATATGCTAAGCAATTTTGTGGAATAAAAGCCTCCAAAGGAAACACTATAAAAGAAATATAACATTACCGCATTCACAACAATATCGGTCAACTGATCAGCCAATGATTCATACAGCTACAAAATATCAAATTTTGTGTAAGACTTGGTATATAAGTGTGCATTTGTTTCCAAAGAAAAATGGTGAAATAGAGTGCAATCACCTTTGTCCTAAGAGTTGTTCTTGCTACCATTTTCAAGATCTCCCTGTCGGGTTGATCACCGATAACGACTGGTGTCTTGAATGTCTCAAGAAATTCAAGAGTTGCTTTCTTGGCAACCTCAAAGCCATCAACCAAAAACCGTGGATGAGTACCTGCAGAAATAACAACCGGTTACTATGACCCTATAGCAAGAAGCCAGCTACCATACAAGCACATGGGTTTTCCCTCTAAGAAACAGCACTGCAATTGTAACACTTTTTGACAAGTTAAGAGCAGAAGGCACATATTTTTAAGGTTAGTCTTTTGGCTCTAATGTGTAGCAACCAACTGGGAAATGCATGTTCAGAGCACAATATTGTCAGACAAAATTCATGTTGCCATACTGCAAGAGTAGCCTTTATCTTAAAAATAGTAAAAATTCAAAATTATAGTGCATTACTCTCTATCTTCAGTTGGCTATTGATCCAGCCAATTAGTTGCGCTACAGTCACATTCAAATATCTCAAGGATGCAACACCCATAAACGTTAAACAGTGGCACAGATCAACTATTATTTATCTTCACTTACTGTGTAGGCACTTGTGTTTACATGTGAAGATTGCATTACTATGTAAAAGCAGACATTCGTAATCCTAACCAACTAATTAGATGCATTAAGCCAGAATACCAGCCCATGATCCCCAGCAGAAGAACACAGTTCAGAAAGATTATCAGCAAACATCGCACAAACACGTATTTGGCCTAAAAGGGGTACACCCTATGAAAAGAATAGTCACATTTAATTGTATAGCGCTCTCGTAGATGCCTAAACAATATTTCAAATGCAAAGAGGAAATTCCATGCAACGACAGCCATGTCAACTACTGTATTTCATTCATGACGAAAGCAGATAAGAGGGATGGTACCCCATATACAGACCTTCTTCAATGCATCGCTCAGACATCTTCATAAGCTCCCCGATGAAAAGCACCGTGGACGTGGTGCCATCGCCGCTCGTGTCGTCCTGCGCCACCGCCGTCCTCGCAATCATGATTGCCGTCGGGTTCTGGATTTGCTGCGAATAGCAACAACACAAAAAGCCTCAGAAACCGGACCAAAGAGTACATCATAAGGTCATCAGTGTGAGCATATATTTAATTAATAATACCATTTCTTTCAAGAGGGTGTTCCCGTCCTTGGTCAGCTTGATGTCACCAGCTCCACCCACGAGCCTGCACATCACAGATCAAAGAAACAGTCAGATACATCGAACATCACAGTCGCTATGCCTAAAGATCTATCCATGAACCAACCCTAATTCTATACTTCAACAGCTTTAAAGATTGACAGTAACCAACTAACCGCCGACCCCGACTTGATCCAATCAGCCAAAAACCCAAAGCATTGCTGAAAGCAGATTGTTACCGTGGCATTATTCCCCCCACATACAGTTCTAAACCTGAACAGCCAGTTAACGACAATCCACAAGATAGATCCCCACCCTACTCTAGCGAGAGCGCTCAGGTGAGAGAGATGGGCCGCGAGGCCCCCGGGGACACCGCGCAGATCACCCGGGCGCCGTCGTTTCCAAATCTGCCTACGCAAACCTAGGGGGAGGAGGGGGAGGCGCGCTCGATCTGGCGGCGCGCCGTGCGGTGCGGGGAAGGATGGCTGGCGGGGAGAGGGGAGGGAAGAGAGGGGAGGGGAGAGGAGGGGCGTACATCTTGATGGTGCCCTTGGGGCCGAGGTTGGTCTTGAGGACGTCCTGGAGGCCCTTGGCGGCGCCGATGTTCATGGCGAGCGCCGCCGACTTGTTCATCACCTCCGCGTTCTGGTTCAGCATGCGGATCGACATGGCGGCGGCTGGCCGGCGGCGGATCGGAGAAACGGCGGGGAGGGAGAGGTGTGTGGGGAAGGATCCGGAAGGAGGGAGGCGGATGGGAGTAGGGTTTTGGAACTTGCAAGTGCCAAGTAGCACGGGGGCGGGTGATTGTTTATCGCCAGGCCCGTGGGCTGGCTGGAACGGCCATTCTAATCTAGGCCCTCCTATGCCGGGCTGGTGCAGGTGCTCTCCATCATGGGCAAGCCCGGTCAACTTTTTTCCCGATTTTGCAGTGTATTTTTTCATCACTGTTTTCGTTTTCACCTTTTCGTTTTCATTTTCCCCTTGTAGATATATTTAAAATAATATGAAAAGTCGTAGTATATATTTCTAAAATATTCCAGGTTTGTTTTTGTCTGCGAAAAAAGGATCCAGATACATTGCTGGTCAAATCGAAAAGGTGCGCGTGTATTCAAACATATATATATTCGTCGTGCATTGTGTATCTACAAAAATTGACGTGTGTTTAAAAAACGCCCAATCTTTGTTTAAAAAATGTTCATCTTGGTATTTCAATTTTTTCATGTAGTTTAAAAAAGTGCCCGGGCATATAAACATGGCGCAGTTTTAAAACTATGTTAAAAAGTCTCTCCTGTTTGAAAATGTTCTTGCAGTTTTAAAGAGTGTTCACGCTTGTTAGAAGAAAATGTTCATCTAGTTTTAAAAGATGTTCATGCATATTTGAGAAAGCATTTGGATCTTTATCAAAATATGTTTCATTAGTGGAAGCACACACAAAAAAGAGTTAGCTTCCTTTTATTTTATACTCCTCCGTCCCGAATTACTTGTCGCATAAATGGATAGAAATGGATGTATCTAGAACTAAAAATACGTCTAGATACATCTATTTATGCGACAAGTAATTCCGGACGGAGGGAGCATCTTTTTGAAAGAAAGGATTCATCTAATTCTCATCGAATAAATAGTTAATACATTGGCGGTCATCAAATAAAGTGTTGCAAAAGCACACTTTGATCCATACTTTGAAATACATCCACGGTTATTGAATACTCCCTCCGTCCGAAAATACTTGTCGTTAAAGTGGATAAAAGGGAATGTATCTAGACGTATTTTAGTTCTATATACATCTCTTTTTATTCATTTTGATGACAAGTATTTTCAGACGGAGGGAGTACGATTCGTGGTTATGTGGCACTCTTGGCTGGTGAAATAGTTCACGACAAAAACAGTGCTCTCTCTATTCATACAGGTCCTAGTAGATGGTAGAAAAAACAAATAAAATGAACTGTAATTCTATCAAGGGAAATTCAAACTCGTGAACTCATGCAACATAGAAGCATCCTGTGAATGCTATCTATTCAGCCATCGTAGAGCTTTGTATTTTATCTACGTGGCACTAGGTTAACGGGTCAAATAGTTCAAATGGCAAACAATGTTAGCCTTCGGCTCATGCTCTCAATGTGCTCGCAGTTGGAGATGCTCGCCCTCGGCAGGGAGATGCACGCCTTCGTCCTCAAGGATGGCGACCTCGCCACTGACACATACGTCGTGAGCGCGCTGATGGACATGTACACCAGCAAAGAGCAGGTGGGCAACACGCATAGGGTGTTCGACATGTGGAACGCCATGATTTGTGGCTACACACATGCCTCATGAACGAGTACGTCCCATCTTTGATCCGGCTTTTTTTTTTACAGGGAACTTGTGAGAGCTTTATTCAACGAAAGCATTCGCCGAACAGTCCGCCAACAGGCTACTGATCAGGAAGCTTGGAGTAGAGTCTACCCAGCTATCAGTCACTGTAAGCGTCAAACCACGCTTAGCACAAAGATGTGCAGGACCGTTCGATGTTCTTATTACATGTTGAATAGAAAACGACATAAAACTAGGAGCTAGCTCTCCAATTTCTAACAAAATGGGTGCTATCACCGAACGATCGGTATAGCGAGAATTCCAGAGGTTAACTGCCTCTAGACAGTCGGTCTCCATGATCACATGCGTGTAGCCTCGAAGTGTAGCAAAAATCGCTCCTTCCCTCAGCGCCAAAGCCTCCGCAATCAAAGGATCAGTGACACCCGGAGCTGGCTTGCACCATGCACCCTTGAATCCCGATGAAGAACGAGCAACACCACCCAGTCCTGCATTCCCATCATCTAGATGGATAGCCGCATCTGTGTTTATCTTTATATGCGCGTCGTCAGGGGGTTGCCAACCATAGCCTGGCAATGTTGAGGTAAATTGCCGAGGCAGCTCAAGAATGGCCAGATCCTCTCGGATCCTCCTCACAGAAGCTGCAGGATCCCATCCTTCCCGGTCATGAGTTAGACGATTGCGTGACATCCAGATGGCCCACATCACGGTTACAAAAACCGCCCTCTCCTTGTCTGAGAACCGAGCGTCACAGACAACATCTCTTGCCCATGTTTGCGGGTGGAGGCGAGGTAGATTAACGTTGAAAAGCAGTCTTGCCTCCTCCCAGAATCTGCGGGCATGCGGGCAGTGCATCATCGCATGCTCCATATCCTCATCCATAGCAAGACAGATCTTGCATGTATTGATTGTTCTCATGTGGCGAAACTTAAGAGTGCACTCATCTGGCAAGATGCCTCTCAGTACCCGCCACCAGAAAACTCTGACTTTAGGGATTACTTTGAGTTTCCAAACTGCATTCCACAACTGTTGTTGATCAACTGAAGTACCCGTAATCTGCCCCTCATCTAGAGCCAATCGCTCTTTTTGATTCACTAGAGCTCGATACGCCGATTTAACAGAGTAGATGCCTGAACTCTCATGTGCCCAAGCAATGAAGTCTTCACCACCACCACGTCGCAGCGGAATGTTTAAGATGGCTGCTGCGTCTGGTGCGATGAAAGTCTCTCTAACTAGCTCCTGCCGCCACGTCCAATTGCGTGTATCAATCAAGTCGCTGACCATATGAACCGCCGTGTTCGCCGGCCGCAACAACAGAGCCATAGTTAAAGTGGACGGAATCCACTTATCCTCCCACACTGATATGGAGGTACCATTGCCGACTCGCTTCAGCAACCCCAGTTGCAATGCTTCCCGCCCTCCAAATGGCGGACGAAGACTTGGGTGTCGAAGCATGTAAGAAATCTGAGTCAGGGAAATATCTGCCCTTCATAACCCTAGCACACAGGGAGTTTGGATTCATCAAGAAACGCCACCCATGCTTCCCCAACAGTGCGAGGTTAAATGATCGAAAGTCACGAAAACCCATTCCTCCTTTGCATTTAGGTGTAGCCAATTTATCCCATGCTATCCAGTGGAGGGATTTCCGATCAATGGAGCTCCCCCACCAAAACTTTGCCATATTCGATGTTAATCCCTTGCACACCTTTTTTGTTAAGAGAAAACAACTCATGCTGAACGTCGGAATCGCTTGCACAATAGATTTCAATAGTGTCTCTCTACCTGCACAAGCAAACAGTCGCTCCGCCCAACCTTGCATGCTGCCTCGAGCCCGGTCACCTATATATTCAAACGTTCCACTGTTTATCTTTCCCACAGCGGTCGGTAAACCGAGATAGCGCTCTGAAAATGCTTCAACTTGCACCCCAAGGAGTTGCTTCAGAACCTGCCGAACATCTGCAGGTGTGTTAGGACTGAAAAAGATGGAGCTCTTGCTCCTGTTTACACTCTGTCCGGTTGCATCACCGTATATTTGTAAGATCTCATTCAGCTAGTTGCACTTTCCTCATTCACCTTGATGAAAATGAGACTATCATCTGCGAACAGTAGATGACTCACCCAAGGTGCTCTAAAGTTCACTCTAATGTCTCTGTCAATAGAGGTACCATAGGACTTCAAGAGCGAAGTGAGGCCTTCAGCACATAACAGAAACAAGTAGGGGGATACCGGGCACCCCTGCCGAAGACCTCTAGAAGGATTGAAGTAAGGCTGCAGCTCTCCATTCACACGGATAGAGAACCGCACGGATGTGACACACTTCATGATCAATCTTACTAGATTAGCATCGAATCCCAATTTCAAGAGCATTGCTTCCAGGAAATGTCACTCTACTCTGTCGTAAGCCTTCATCATGTCAAGTTTAACTGCACAAGTGTAATTTTTTCCTTTCTTCCGTCGCCTCACAGTGTGAACACTTTCAAATGCGACAACCACATTGTCAGTGATCAACCGACCCGGGACGAAAGCACTCTGTTCCTCACTTATAATATCATCCAAACACATGCGAAGACGATTTGCAATAACCTTCACTGCCAGCTTGTAAAGCACGGGACAAAGTGATATTGGACGATATTGTGAGATACTTTGGGGGTGACGTACCTTGGGTATCAATGTGATTGATGTGTCGTTGAGCCCCACTGGAAGTTCACCTCCATTGAGAAAAGCCAACACCGCTTGGGTTACCTCATCCTTGAGCAACTTCCAATGGCGCTGGAAAAGGCCAGCCGTGAAACCGTCCACTCCCGGCGCCTTGGAAGGCGCCATTTGAAACAATGCTCAATGCACTTTGGTTGGCTCATACGGTTTACACAAAAGCTCGTTCATCTCCGGTGTGACCCGGCTGGGCACATGCGATAAAAGCGCGTCAGTGTCTCCAACACCTTGCGTTGCATAAAGTGCGTGATGAAAGGCTTGAATTTCTGCCTTATCTTCCTCTTCATTTGCACAAGTCGAGCCATCCTCTCTTCTCAGGCCAACTATCCGGTTTGTGCGCTTTCTCTGTCTTGCTTGTGCTTGAAAATAAGCCGTGTTCCGATCACCATCACGTAACCACGGAACTCGGGATCGCTGCCTCAACCAGACTTCTTCGAGACGCGTGGCTTCTCTGAGTTTCTTCATTACGCTTCTCTCCTCGTCTGATGGACCTCGCCCCACTGACCATTGGCGCAACTTATCAAGCCGTCTCTGAAGATTACGGACTGATCTTGTTAAGCTGCCAAACTCTCGGGCTCCCCAGGGTTCGAGCTGACGCTGTAACGCCCCCAACGAATCCATGAGGCCCTGCAGCCCTGGATCGCGGTTTTGTTCTCGCCAGGTTTGTACAATTAAGGACTCGTAATCCTGATGTGACTGCCACACGTTCTCATAACGTAACTGCTTGGCTCCGATCGGCCTTTGTGTGAATGCGTGATTTCTGAACTCGACAAGGACAAAGCAATGATCAGACTCCACCGCACACGCATGCCGAACCCGCATGTGATCATACTTCTGCCTAAACTCCTCATTGGCAAAAGCCCTATCAATCCTTGCTTTCACATTTGCATCCCCAGGTTGGCGATTGTCCCAGGTGTATGCAACACCCGTCCACCCAAGATCTTGGAGAGCACACTCGCTAGTAGCTTCCCGAAACTCTCTCATTTGCCTCTCAGGGCGAGCTGATCGGCTGAAGTGCTCGTCTTGATATAGAGTTTCGTTAAAGTCACCAATACACATCCATGCCGCATGAGGGATGGCATGAAGTGTTCTTAGGAACCGCCAGCTGTGATGACGATCTGCTGCTCGCGGCGCTCCGTAGAAACCCGTCAGCCTCCATGCATTTGAGCCCGATGAACCATCCCGGACCAAAACATCAATGTGGCATTTAATGTACGACTTAAGTTCCACATCCACTTATTTTGACCAGAACAGCCCTACACCACCGCTTAGGCCGTCACTGTCCACTACAAAACTGCCTGCAAACCCTAGGGTATGTCGCAAATCCTCCACTCGTCTACCTCTGATCTTTGTCTCCATAACAAAACCAACTCGGGCCCTTCTTGCTTCACCAATTTGCGAAGCTCTCGAACTGCCTCGGGGTTCCCAAGCCCCCGGCAGTTCCAGCTCAAACAACTCATTGCGACGGGCAGGGCTGACTAGCAGCTCCCGCCGTGTTCTCTAAAGTTGTTGGTGTATCTCTCTTCTTTTTTGGCGCACGCTCCTCTTCTGCGTCCCCAATATTATCCTCTCCACTTGCTTGTGCAGGGTCATGCTGGATTAAGGCATTGTTGTGAGTGTCCACATGCTCTTCTGCTGTCAGCAAGGGCATAACAACTTTCCTGTACACCTGATTCGGAGGTCCACCTTTCCTCTTGTTCCTGCCATTAGCATTCTTCTTTTTAGGCGAGGTGACCTCTGGATTGCCATCTCGCGTGGAGCTGGACTCAGGTACTTCTTTTCCTCCTCCTGGTTTTGTATTAGTCTGACTCGCCCCTGAATTCTCGTTTGAAGGAGTTTTCCTTTTGTCTTCCGGTGCACGGAGACTAGTCTTGAAGGGGAGATCACCGTTTTCATCTCTTGTCCCCGGCGTTGGACAAACGAGATCCGAGTGGCCTAGACGGCCGCACGAAAAACAAAAGTTCGGGACGTTTTCATATTGTATGTCATTCCAATCACGGCTGCCTCTAGCCGCAGAGTCTATGAGGATCCACCTTCGCAAAGGCTTACTGACATCAACTGTGACTCGCGTCCTCAAGAAACCCCCCATCGGGTCAAATTGCATTGATTGAGCATTCTTGTCAATCCGTTTTGCCACTGCGAGCCCTCGCTTCTCGTTCCTGAGATTGAAGGGCAAGTTGGGAACCCTAGCCCACAACTGCAGCTTATCGAATTGAAGTTCAGATGGCTTCATGCAGTCGGAGAACTCCGATAGGATGACCGCGTGTTTACTGATATGCCATGGACTGCCATCCCACACACGGTCGCGATCGCGTTTAGCGGCGAATTCCGCCACAAAAATATTTTCCCCCGCCGGCCTGAAGGTCAAGCCTTTAGGGTTCCCCCATGCAGGACGAAGAGCATTGCAGATCGTTTGGATATGGAACGTATGGCGATGTAGAACTTTCCCCGCTAGCGACCACTTCGTCGGCTCATCATCATCGACATCATCGATCACAAGCGGCGTGGCCACCTCTTCCGTCAGATCCAGCTTGCCCATCGCCTCCTCCAGCCGCGCCCTTGCCGTCCGTGGCGAGAGGGCGCCTGCCTTCTCCTTGCCAGCGCCGGACGAGGCCATCTCAGCGCTGTCTCCGACGCGCCCCGTCGATCGAGATCGGACGTGCGCCGCTTTTTCCCTCGAAACCCTAATCGCCTGTCAGGAGGTTCCTAGGTTTTCGGGAAACCCTGCCCAAAACTTGCAAATACGGAGTTTGACCTCTTTGCTATGGCTTGGCAGCGTTCACATTCCCCAATGTAGGTTAGTATGTGTTTGGTTGCAAAGTATTTTTAAAGTATTTCAAAAATACCACAATAACTTCAGAATTATAGTTCCAAATACTTTGAGGTATTTGACTCTAGTTATAAGTATAGTATTATAAACCATGAACCTAGAAAAAGAATACAAGCCCAGAAAAAATTACCCCCATTTTGAGAACCTTTTAGAAGTATTAAAAGATAGGTCTAGACGTCTTTCTTTAAGTGATAAATAGAAAACTGGACGTTGGCCAAATAGAACACTGCATACTTTGATCGCCAAACACGTCATTGTCTTTGCAATACTTTAAAAACTTAATATTTCCGTAAAGTACATTATTCCTTGTGCCCGGCGTAAAAAACCGTAGTATTTGAATATTGAGGTTTTTTTAAAAACATTGCTTCCAGACAGAGCTTAAGGTCTTCTTGATATGATCATATATCCTAATCCGGTATTCCTATTCCGCAGACTGCTAGAATCGGACCCTTCCTCTCATGCAGAATTGTAGCTTGGCTACATTCAACAATCACTGGTTTTCAAAGAAACAAGGTCAAGGATCAGAAAATATCCAGTAATTTGTACTCCCACCCTCCCACAATATAAAACATTTTTTTACAAACTAAAATGGCTTGCAAAAGCATCTTACATTGTGGGACGGAGGGAATAAGTTTTTTCTTGTAAGAATTTTCTACCCTCTACATATAACAGGTGTTCAATTTAATATGTATGGTCGCTTAACGATTACCACTACTTTCAGATATATTTCCACACCCATCTCGCACAGTGCAACAGAATGTGGATCAAAATGGGAAAAAGGAAAATCCGACCCCGATTTTAAAAAGCGCAGCCATGCATGTGCGAGATCACGGGGCAAATGCGCAGATCGATGTAAGTCTGCGGCTAGATCATCATGATCTGTGGGGGTAGCGGGAATGTGATCGAGAGGATGGTCTTGAGCACGTCCTGGAGGGACTTGGCGGCGTTGATGTTCATGCGCAGGGCCGCCGACCTGTCGAGCACCTTCGCGTTCCGATTCAGCGTGCTGAGCGACATGGCCGCGGCTGGACGGCGGCGGATCGGATCGAGTGGATCGGCGGGGGAGAGAGACAGGGAAAGAGAAAGGATCGACTGTTTGTTTAGGATTTTGGAACCTCCACGTAGCACAGTGCACGGGGCTACAGGGCCTCCGTGAACTGGGCTAGGCTTCTAGCTCAGGCCGGTTTGGTTGATGAGGGTGGCGCGTGTCTCCAATGTATGACATGACTTTCCCTAAAAAAATGCATGACACGACTTCTCTTATTCTTTTTTTTGCGAGAAAACGTTTTTTTGTGTGCGTGAAAAACTTCTATTCATCAACTGCCAATAGTTATAAGTAAAAAAATTACATCCAGGTCCACAAGTTTTTCAGTTTTAATTTTAATCGTGCCATAGTTTTAGGATCTCTCAATAATAGTGCTAGAGATAACACTAAGAGATGATCCAATGTGCAACAACTTTTATTGGGTTCTCTAGATGATGTGTAATAGATAAGAAAAGGACACTTCTATCAACTACTGTACACACCCTTAGCTTCATATCAGCACACTGATTTTGTCTAATAAAAGGTACTCCCTCCGTCCTAAAATTCTTGTCTTAGATTTGGGACGAAGGGAGTAGTAATAATCTCAAACATGCTCTGGCCGCGCAAAAGTAAAAAGGGTAGTGGCGAAGCTAGGTCTATGCCACACCCTTGGCCGACCTCAGAGCTACAATATGAACAATATTAAACTTTGAAACTGCTGTGCACACGATGTTTCATGGCCAATATGCGCCCGAGACTTGAATCCAACGGGGTAGAAGTGCTGGCCAATTGCATCGGATGATAGTCGTTGTGTGTCGGCTGTAAATCAGGAACAACTGTGCCATTTGCATAGCAGTGTTCAATAAACTTTAGCTATAGCCAGTTAGCCACCAAAAGGATGGTATCACCACACCCTAGGCCATGCCCCTGTTGCCAAGGGTCTGACTACACCCATGAAAAGGTGCATCATACAAAGATATTAGGGAAGGGTGTGTGCTATGCACTGCTTATAAGTAACTCATGTTATTAAATTTTAGAAAGTTCTTTTATTTTGAGCGGTATTAAATTTTAGAAAGTGTTCGTGGATTTAAAAAAATGTGACGGCCCAGCAAAAGCCTGACTGCATTTTCACATGATCACACACGAGCCTTAAAAATGGCCCGAATCAATGTGGCCCATTTCTCATTGATAGCCCCCCCCCCCACCACCACCTTTTTGTTTAACAGAAAATTTTAATAAATTACAAACTAGAATCAAACAAATAAAAAATTAGAATGTTTGTCTGTTGTAGAAATATCCATGCATGTAAAATATTGTGTAACTAAAAAACATGTATTATTTATTTATTTTTGAAAACATGTTCATGTTATTAAATTTTTATAACTAAAATTTTTGTTTATACTTCAAAAAATGTTCATGTAATTTTAGAAAGTTTTCGTCAATTTTTTTAAGAAAGAATGTTCATGTAATTTTAAAAGGAGTTCACCTACGTTAAAATGTTCAAATATTTTTCTTAAACGTTCACGTGTCTTGGCCAAAATATCATATTTAGAAAATGTAAATCAAAAAAAGGAAAGAAAAGAAACCCTCCAAAAATGAATAGGAAAAATAAAAAGGGAAGAAAAACTAAAAGAGAAAAAAGTGAGGGGGACCACACCGAGCTGCCCTTGCAGACACGCGGGCCGATCAACCAGTTATTGGCCGCAATAAGCATGTAAGGGCATATTTGTCCCTTAGTAGTTCTAGTGATCGATGACAATGCTTTTGCGGACTAATCGTGTGCAGTGAGCATTTCAGATATACCATGTCTAAGCACAAGACGATCTGGTGCCCCTCGGAGCTTATTGAAGACGACGTTTCTCTATGTTTCTTTTCGGTGGATTTGAGTCGTAAGAAAGCCGTACTATTAAGAGAGGGTCCGTGTTGGAAAGGTTTGGATGGAATCAACACATACACGTCTGTTCCTTTTTGCACCACCTTTCCTTTGGCTCTTTGGAGCATCCTCCGTCTCACCGTGTCTCTGCAAAATGAAGGACTCCTAGTGTTGCTGATCTGGGGCATGCGGTAGTACCGCTTTTCGGAGCGGTAGTACCGCAAGCCCGGTAGTACCGCTCCTTGGGAGTGGTAGTACCGTGGCCTCAGTCCAGGCGCAGCTGCTCGAGCGGTTGTAGGGGCGGATGTAATTTTTTTACATTCGCGCCCTACGCGGTAGTACCGCTCCGCTGGCGCGGTAGTACCGTGGGCTCTGGTCAGGCGCAACAGCATGAGCGAAAGTAGGGGCGGATGTAATTTTTTACATCCGCGCCCTACGCGGTAGTACCGCTTCAGGCTTGCGGTAGTACCGTGTCGGATTTTTGCATAGATCAAAACTCAGCGAAAGTAGTCACGGATGTATTTTTTATATGTTCGTGCCTTCCGAGCCTAGACTAGTCCGGCCTTGCGGTAGTACCGTAAGGGGGCGCGGTAGTACCGCACCAGCGGTTCTACCGCTTCCTGCCTTAGCGCTTCTGGGCTGGTTCTAGCCTCTGCCGTGCCAGCGGTAGTACCGCAGTTCTTCGCGGTTGTACCACGGGCCCATGCGGTAGTACCGCTTGTATGGTGCGATAGTACCGCGTGTCGCAGGTTGAGTTGGTGGATAACGGTTGGATTTGTTCTTTCACTATATGAGGGGAGCCTTCTTCTCCGAGTTGACTACCTCTTCTATCCCCAAGCTCCATTGTTGCTCCAAGCTCCATTTTCGCCCAATCTCTCTCCCTAGCCAATCAACTTGTTGATTTTCTAGGGTTTGGTTCAGAAGGCCCCGATCTACACTTCCACCAAGAGAAATTTGATTCCCCCCACTAATCCCTTGCGGATCTTGTTACTCTTGGGTGTTTGAGCATCCTAGACGGTTGAGGTCACCGCGGAGCCAAATTCCATTGTGGTTAAGCTTCGTGGTGTTGTTGGGAGCCTCCAATTAAGTTGTGGAGATTGCCCCAACCTTGTTTGTAAAGGTTCGGTCTCCGCCTCCAAGGTCACCAATAGTGGAATCACGGCATCTCGCATTGTGTGAGGGCGTGAGGAGAATACGGTGGCCCTAATGGCTTCTTGGGGAGCATTGTGCCTCCACACCGCTCCAACGGAGACGTACTTCCTCTCAAAGGGAAGGAACTTTGGTAACACATCCTCGTCTTCACCGGCTCCACTCTTGGTTATCTCTTACCTTTACTTGTGCGAGCTTACTTTGTGTTGTATCCCTAGCTTGCTTGTGTGCTTATTGTTGTTGCATCATATAGGTTGCTCACCTAGTTGCATATCTAGACAACCTACTTTGATGCAAAGTTTAAATTGGTGAAGAAAAGTTAAAAATTGTTAGTTGCCTATCCCCCCCCCTAGTCAACCATATCGATCCTTTCAATTAGTATCAGAGCCTTGTCTCTTTATTAAGGACTTTGCCGTCCGAAGAGTAGGGTTGACACCGTAGACGGTGGGGAGGAGCACTCCGGTGTGAATTCGGTCTCGTCTACGGCCGATGGGGGAACCATGGTCTCTCGCAAGGAATTCAATGTGGCTTTGGACACATTGAAAACCTCCATGATGACCGAGGTTGAAAGCATGTTTAACAAGTTTTTAGAAGGGCTTAAATTATCCACCGCACCAATGAAAGCGGGTGATCCCGCTAGCAAGGTGACGGATGCTAACTCCGACAAGGTGGAAGCTACTAGTGAAAAGGCTCCTTCTTCTAGTGGTAAAATGGTAACGGCATCTTTGCCCATGTTGAACCACCTCTGACCTATGGAGGACCGGTTCCCTCCACTCATTTAAATCATGCCGGTTCTCCCCCTAAGATTGTGAAAAATGAGGATTTTGACGCTTGGGTTTATCGCTTTAAACGTCATTTAAATCATGTGAACACTAATCTTTGGAGAATCATTGAGCAAGGTTTCTATCCGCATGACCCAAGCAACTTCACCCCTAGAGAAGCCGCGGACCATCAATTCAACGATAATGCTCTCTTCATCATCCAAGATGCAATTCCATCCAAAGATATTGCTCATCTATGACCTTTCACCGTGGCCAAGGAAGCATGGCACCATGTTGTCTCCCTTTACAAGGGAAGCGCAAGCATTCAACGCTCAAACTATGAAGTGGTGCAAGATGAAGCCGATGAGTTCGCAATGAATAAAGACGAAGAACCTCGTGAGCTTTACCGGAGGCTAACCACTCTCGTGGTCTCACTCCGAGATCATGAGAGCAAGGATACGGATGACAATTGGATCAAGCGCAAGTTTATCAAGGCCATGATGCCTTGCCACAAGTCCATGTCCTCCGTCATCCGTCAAAGGCTGGACTTCCACACCTTGTCTTCAAGTGAAGTCTTGGATGAGTTTGTGGCAATGAGGATCTTGGATAAGACCGCCGACAATGCGGTATTGCGTTCTCAACGAGCTAAGAAGCCCAACCTTGCTTTGAAGGCCAAGGTTAGTGTGGAAGAAGAGGATGAAGAGGGAGAAGGGGAGAGCAACCCCAAAGATACAAAGTATGCTTATCATGAGCACATGGCTCTCGCTTCAAGGCAATTTTGGAGCAAGAAGAACACAAGGCCCAACTTCAACAAGAGCAACTCAAGTGGCTCGAAGGGAAAGCAACGTGTGAGGACTTGCTATAATTGTGGCAATGTGAGCCACTTTGTTGCGGAATGCCCATATGAGAAGAGGGAAGACAATGGTGGCAAGCTCATCCGAAAAGACAAGGCCAAGTCTATCCCCAACAAGAGCAACTTCACCAAGAAGACTCCTCCCAAGGGGTTGGTGGCACAAGAAGAGTACAATGAGGATGATGATGATGAAGACGGTGACTCGATTGCCATGGCCTCCGTGGCCATGGAAACTACTCCATGGGTGTCCCTCTTCGACTGACCCAACGAGAACATCACCGCCAAGTGCCTCATGGCTAAAGCCACCAACAAGGTAACCCCCAACATCAAGACTACCATCACTACTAATCCTTCTTTGACGGATTGAATTGATGAAAATGAGGGTTCTAATCAGGAGGAAAACGAATTCGAGTCTTTTATGAGTAAACTCAAGGGTAAATCCAAGAAGCACTTTGTTGCTCTCTTGGAACAATTTGGTGAAGCCAATGACTTGATCGAGGCTCACGAAGAAACCATCTCTAAGATGGAGGGGCATAGTCGTGACTATGCCGATGAGATATCGGATCTCTCTAATGCGCTTGAGGAAGAGTGTGGTCACCGTTTGGCTCTTGAGGAGTCACACAACGATGACCATGCTAAATTAAAGAAGGATCTTGATCATACTCTTGTTGTATCTCATGTGATAAATTCCGAGAAAGCCAAACTTGGGGTTGATCTTGCTAGACTCAAGGAGGAGTTTGATTTACTTGACAAGGCTCACAAGGCCTTGAAAGGTACTCATGCTAGTCTTAAAGAGTCTCATGATCAACTCCAAGTGAAGCTAACCAAGGAGAAAGCCACCTTTCTGAAGGAAATATGCCCTAGAGGCAATAATAAAGTTATTATTTATTTCCTTATATCATGATAAATGTTTATTATTCATGCTAGAATTGTATTAACCGGAAACATAATACATGTGTGAATACATAGACAAACAGAGTGTCACTAGTATGCCTCTACTTGACTAGCTCGTTGATCAAAGATGGTTAAGTTTCCTAGCCATAGACATGAGTTGTCATTTGATTAACGGGACCACATCATTAGGAGAATGATGTGATTGACATGACCCATTCCGTTAGCTTAGCACTCGATCTTTTAGTATGTTGCTATTGCTTTCTTCATGACTTATACATGTTCCTATGACTATGAGATTATGCAACTCCCGTTTACCGGAGGAACACTTTGTGTGCTACCAAACGTCACAACGTAACTGGGTGATTATAAAGGTGCTCTACAGGTGTCTCCGAAGGTACTTGTTGGGTTGGCGTATTTCGAGATTAGGATTTGTCACTCCGAATGTCAGAGAGGTATCTCTGGGCCCTCTCGGTAATGCACATCACTTAAGCCTTGCAAGCATTGCAACTAATGAGTTAATTGCGAGATGATTTATTATGGAACGAGTAAAGAGACTTGCCGGTAACGAGATTGAACTAGGTATTGAGATACCGACGATCGAATCTCGGGCAAGTAACATACCAATGACAAAGGGAACAACGTATGTTGTTATGCGGTCTGACCAATAAAGATCTTCGTAGAATATGTAGGAGCCAATATGAGCATCCAGGTTCCGCTATTGGTTATTGACCGGGGATGTGTCTCGGTCATGTCTACATTGTTCTCGAACCGTAGGGTCCGCACGCTTAACGTTACGATGACAGTTGTATTATGAGTTTATGAGTTTTGATGTACCGAAGGAGTTCGGAGTCCCGGATGAGATTGGGGACATGACGAGGAGTCTCGAAATGGTCGAGACGTAAAGATCGATATATTGGACGACTATATTCGGACATCGGAAAGGTTCTGAGTGGTTCGGGTATTTTTGGAGTACCGGGGAGTTACGGGAATACGGGGGAGAAGTATTGGGCCTTATTGGGCCATACGGGAAAGAGAGAGGGGCTGCTTAGGGCAGGCCGCGCGCCCCCCAAGGCCTAGTCCGAATTGGACTAGGGGGAGGGGCTGCGCCCCCTCCTTCCTTCCCTTCTCCTTTCCCCTTCCTTGTCTCCTACTCCTACTACATGAAAGGACTCCTAGTTGGACTAGAAAAGGGGGGAATCCTACTCCCGGTGGGAGTAGGACTCCCTAGGGCGCGCCATAGAGAGGGCCGGCCCTTCCCTCCTCCACTCCTTTATATACGGGGGCAGAGGGCACCCCATAGACACACAAGTTGATCTTCGTGATCGTTCCTTAGCCGTGTGCGGTGCCCCCCTCCACGATATTACACCTCGGTCATATTGTAGCGGTGCTTAGGCGAAGCCCTGCGACAGTTGAACATCAAGATCGTCACCACGCCGTCGTGCTGACGGAACTCGTCCCCAAAGCTTTGGTGGATCGGAGCCCGGGGAGCGTCATCGAGTTGAACGTGTGCCAAGAACTCGGAGGTGCCGGAGTAACGGTGCTTGGATCGGTTGGACCGGGAAGACGTACGACTACTTCCTCTACGTTGCGTCAATGCTTCCGCTTCGGTCTACGAGGGTACATAGACAACACTCTCCCCTCTCGTTGCTATGCATCACCATGATCTTGTGTGTGCATAGGAAAATTTTGAAATTACTACGTTCCCAACAGTGGCATCCAAGCCTAGGTTTTATGTGTTGATGTTATATGCACGAGTAGAACACAAGTGAGTTGTGGGCGATATAAGTCATACTGCTTACCAGCATGTCATACTTTGGTTCGGCGGTATTGTTGGATGAAGCGACCCGGACCGACATTACGCGTACGCTTACGCGAGACTGGTTCTATCGCCGTGCTTTGCACACAGGTGGCTGGCGGGTGTCAGTTTCTCCAACTTTAGTTGAACCGAGTGTGGCTACGCCCGGTCCTTGCGAAGGTTAAAACAGCACCAACTTGACAAACTATCGTTGTGGTTTTGATGCGTAGGTAAGAACGGTTCTTGCTAAGCCCGTAGCAGCCACGTAAAATTTGCAACAACAAAGTAGAGGATGTCTAACTTGTTTTTGCAGGGCATATTGTGATGTGATATGGTCAAGACATGATGAGATATAAGTTGTTGTATGAGATGATCATGTTTTGTTGAAGTTATCAATAACTGGCAAAAGCCTTATGGTTGTCTCTCTATTGCATAAGATGCAAGCGCCAAATAATTGTTTTACTTTATCGCTATGCGATAGCAATAGTTGCAAGAGCAATTGTTGGCGAGACAACTATGTGACGACACATTGATATAGATCAAGATGATGGAGATCATGGTGTCATGCCAGTGACGATGGAAATCATGACGATGCTTTGGAGATGGAGATCAAAGGCGCAAGATGATCATGGCCATGTCATGTCACATATTTTGATTGCATGTGATGTTTATCTTTTATACATCTTATTTTGCTTAGTTCGACGGTAGCTTTATAAGATGATCTCTCACTAATTATCAAGGTACAAGTGTTCTCCCTGAGTATGCACCGTTGCGAAAGTTCTTCATGCTGAGACACCACGTGATGATCGGGTGTGATAGGCTCTACGTTCAAATACAACGGGTGCAAAACAGTTGCACACGCGGAATACTCAGGTTAAACTTGACGAGCCTAGCATATAACAGATATGGCCTCGGAACACGGAGATCGAAAGGTCGAGCGTGAATCATATAGTAGATATGATCAACATAGTGATGTTCACCATTGAAACTACTCCATCTCACGTGATGATCGGACATGGTTTAGTTGATATGGATCACGTGATCACTTAGAGGATTAGAGGGATGTCTATCTAAGTGGGAGTTCTTAAGTAATATGATTAATTGAACTTTAAATTTGTCATGAACTTAGTCCTGGTAGTATTAGCATATCTATGTTGTAGATCAATAGCTCGCGTTGTTGCTTTCATATGTTTATTTTGATATGTTCCTAGAGAAAATTGTGTTGAAAGATGTTAGTAGCAATGATACGGATTGGATCCGTGATCTGAGGTTTATCCTCATTGCTGCACAGAAGAATTATGTCCTTGATGCACCGCTAGGTGACAGACCTATTGCAGGAGCAGATGCTGACGTTATGAACGTTTGGCTAGCTCAATATGATGACTACTTGATAGTTTAAGTGCACCATGCTTAACGGCTTAGAATCGGGACTTCAAAGACGTTTTGAACGTCATGGACCATATGAGATGTTCCAGGAGTTGAAGTTAATATTTCAAGCAAATACCCGAGTTGAGAGATATGAAGTCTCCAACAAGTTCTATAGCTAAAAGATGGAGGAGAATCGCTCAACTAGTGAGCATGTGCTCAGATTGTCTGGGTACTACAACCGCTTGAATCAAGTGGGAGTTAATCTTCCAGATAAAATAGTGATTGACAAAATTCTCTAGTCACCATCACCAAGTTAGTAGAACTTCGTGATGAACTATGATATGCAAGGGATAACGGAAACGATTCCCAAGCTCTTCGTAATGGTGAAATTGACGAAGGTAGAAATCGATAAAAACATCAAGTGTTGATGGTAGACAAGACCACTAGTTTCAAGAAAAGGGCAAAGGGGAGAAGGGGAACTTCAAGAAGAACGGCAAGCAAGTTGCTGCTCAAGTGAAGAAGCCCAAATCTGGTCCTAAGCCTGAGACTAAGTGCTTCTACTGCAAAGGGACTGGTCACTGGAAGCGGAACTACCCCAAGTAATTGGCGGATAAGAAGGATGGCAAAGTGAACAAAGGTATATTTGATATACAGATTATTGATGTGTATTTTACTAGTGTTCGTAGCAAACCCCTCGGTATTTGATACTAGTTCAGTTGCTAAGAGTAGTAACTCAAAACGGGAGTTGCAGAATGAACAGAGACTAGTTAAGGGTGAAGTGACGATGTGTGTTGGAAGTGGTTCCAAGATTGATATGATCATCATCGCACACTCCCTATACTTTCGGGATCAGTGTGGAACCTAAATAAGTGTTATTTGGTGTTGAGAATGAATATGATTTGATCATGTTTATTGCAATACGGTTATTCATTTAAGTAAGAGAATAAATTGTTATTCTGTTTACATGAATAAAACCTTATATGGTTACACACCAACGAAAATGATTTGTTGGATCTCGATAGTAGTGATACACATATTCATAATATTGAAACCAAAAGATGCAAAGTTAATAATGATAGTGCAACTTATTTGTGGCACTGTCGTTTAGGTCATATTGGTGTAAAGCGCATGAAGAAACTCCATGCTGATGGGCTTTTGGAATCACTTGATTATGAATCACTTGGTGCTTGCGAACCATGCCTCATGGGAAAGATGACTAAAACTCCGTTCTCCGGAACAATGGAGCGAGCTACAGATTTGTTAGAAATCATACATACTGATGTATGTGGTCCGATGAATATTAAGGCTTGCAGCGGGTATCATTATTTTCTGATCTTCACAGATGATTTGAGCAGATATGGGTATATCTACTTGATGAAATACAAAGTCTGAAACGTTTGAAAAGTTCAACGAATTTCAGAGTGAAGTGGAAAATCATCATGTCAAGAAAATAAGGTTTCTACGATCTGATCACGGAGACGAATACTTGAGTTACGAGTTTGGTCTTCAATTAAAACAATGTGAAATAGTTTCACAAACTCATGCCACCTGAAACACCACAGCATAATGGTGTGTCCGAACGTCATAGCCGTACTTTATTGGATATAGTGCAATCTATGATGTTTCTTACCAATTTACCACTATCATTTTGGGTTTATGCATTAGAGACAGCTGCATTCACGTTAAATAGGGCACCATCTAAGTCCGTTGAGACGACACAATCTGAACTGTGGTTTGGCAAGAAACCAAAGTTGTCGTTTCTTAAAGTTTGGGGTTGTGATGCTTATATGAAAAGGTTTCATCCTGATAAGCTCAAACCCAAATCAGAGAAATATGTCTTCATAGGATACCCAACGGAGACTGTTGGGTACACCTTCTATCACAGATCCTAAGGCAAGACATTCATTGCTTATAATGGATCCTTTCTAGAGAAGTAGTTTCTCTCAAAAAGAAGTGAGTGGGAGAAAAGTAGAACTTGATAAGGGAATTGTACCTTCTCCTTATTGGAAAGTAGTTCATCGCAGAAATCTGTTCCTGTGACTACAACACCAATTAGTGAGGAAGCTAATGATGATGATCATGTAACTTCAGATCAAGTTACTACGGAACCTCGTAGGTAAACCAGAGTGAGATCCGCACCAGAGTGGTACGGTAATCCTGTTCTGGAGGTCATGTTACTTGACCATGACGAACCTACGAACTATGAGGAAGCGATGATGGGCCCAGATTCCGCGAAATGGTTTTAGGCCATGAAATCTGAGATGGGATCCATGTATGAAAACAAAGTATGGACTTTGGTTGACTTGCCCGATGATCGGCAAGCAATTGAAAATAAATGGATCTTCAAGAGAAAGACGGACGCTGATAGTAGTGTTACTATCTACAAAGCTAGAATTGTCGCAAAAAGGTTTTCGACAAGTTCAAGATGTTGACTACGATGAAAGTTTCTCACTCGTATCTATGCTTAAAGTCTGTCCGAATCATGTTAGCAATTGCCGCATTTTATGAAATCTGGCAAATGGATAACAAAACTGCAATCCTTAATGGATTTATTAAAGAAGAGTTGTATATGATGCAACCAGAAGGTTTTGTCAATCCTAAAAGTGCTAACAAAATATGCAAGCTCCAGCGATCCATCTATGGACTGGTGCAAGCATCTCGGAGTTGGAATATACGCTTTGATAAGTTGATCAAAGCATATAGTTTTATACAGACTTGCGGTGAAGCCTGTATTTACAAGAAAGTGAGTGGGAGCACTACAACATTTCTGATAAGTATATGTGAGTGACATATTGTTGATCGAAAATAATGTAGAATTATTCTGCAAAGCATAAATGAGTGTTTGAAAGGAGTTTTTCAAAGAAAGACCTCGGTGAAGCTGCTTACATATTGGGCATCAAGATCTATAGAGATAGATCAAAACGCTTGATAAGTTTTTTCAATGAGTACATACCTTGACAAGATTTTGAAGTAGTTCAAAATGGAACAGTCAAAGAAAGAGTTCTTGCCTGTGTTACAAGGTGTGAAGTTGAGTAAGACTCAAAACCCGACCACGGCAGAAGATAGAAAGAAAATGAAAGTCATTCCCTATGCCTTGGCCATAGGTTCTATAAAGTATGCCATGCTGTGTACCAGATCTATTGTATACCCTACACTGATTTTGGCAAGGGAGTACAATAGTGATCTAGGAGTAGATCACTGGACAGCGGTCAAAATTATCCTTAGTGGAATAAGGATATGTTTCTCGATTATGGACGTGACAAAAAGGTTCGTCGTAAAGGGTTACGTCGATGCAAGTTTTTAACACCGATCTGGATGACTCTAAGTCTCGATCCAGATACATATTGAAAAGTGGGAGAAATTAGCTAAAGTAGCTCCTTGCAGAGCATTGTTGACATAGAAATTTGCAAAATACTTACGGATCTGAATGTGACAGACCCGTTGACTAAAATTATCTCACAAGCAAAACATGATCACACCTTAGTACTCTTTGGGTGTTAATCGCATAGCGATGTGAACTAGATTAGTGACTCTAGTAAACCCTTTGGGTGTTGATCACATATCGATGTGAACTATGGGTGTTAATCACATGGTGATGTGAACTATTGCTGTTAAATCACATGGCGATGTGACCTAGATTATTGACTCTAGTGCAAGTGGGAGACTGAAGGAAATATGCCCTAGAGGCAATAATAAAGTTATTATTTATTTCCTTATATCATGATAAATGTTTATTATTCATGCTAGAATTGTATTAACCGGAAACATAATACATAGACAAACAGAGTGTCACTAGTATGCCTCTACTTGACTAGCTCGTTGATCAAAGATGGTTAAGTTTTCTAGCCATAGACATGAGTTGTCATTTGATTAACGGGATCACATCATTAGGAGAATGATGTGATTGACATGACCCATTCCGTTAGCTTAGCACTCGATCATTTAGTATGTTGCTATTGCTTTCTTCATGACTTATACATGTTCCTATGACTATGAGGTTATGCAACTCCCGTTTACCGGAGGAACACTTTGTGTGCTACCAAACTTCACAACGTAACTGGGTGATTATAAAGGTGCTCTACAGGTGTCTCCGAAGGTACTTGTTGGGTTGGCGTATTTCGAGATTAGGATTTGTCACTCCGAATGTTGGAGAGGTATCTCTGGGCCCTCTCGATAATGCACATCACTTAAGCCTTGCAAGCATTGCAACTAATGAGTTAGTTACGAGATGATGTACTAAGGAACGAGTAAAGAGACTTGCCGGTAACGAGATTGAACTAGGTATTGAGATATCGACGATCGAATCTCGGGCAAGTAACATACCGATGACAAAGGGAACAACGTATGTTGTTATGCGGTCTGATCGATAACGATCTTCGTAGAATATGTAGGAGCCAATATGAGCATCCAGGTTCCGCTATTGGTTATTAACCGGAGACGTGTCTCGGTCATGTCTACATTGTTCTCGAACCGTAGGGTCCGCACGCTTAACGTTACGATGACAGTTATATTATGAGTTTATGAGTTTTGATGTACCGAAGGAGTTCGGAGTCCCGGATGAGATCGGGGACATGACGAGGAGTCTCGAAATGGTCGAGACGTAAAGATCGATGTATTGGACGACTATATTCGGACATCGGAAAGGTTCTGAGTGGTTCGGGTATTTTTCGGAGTACCGGGGAGTTACGGGAATACGGGGGAGAAGTATTGGGCCTTATTGGGCCATACGGGAAAGAGAGAGGGGTTGCCTAGGGCAGGCCGCGCGCCCCCCAAGGCCTAGTCCGAATTGGACTAGGAGGAGGGGCTGCGCCCCCTCCTTCCTTCCCTTCTCCTTTCCCCTTCCTTGTCTCCTACTCCTACTACATGGAAGGACTCCTAGTTGGACTAGAAAAGGGGGGAATCCTACTCCCGGTGGGAGTAGGACTCCCTAGGGAGCGCCATAGAGAGGGCCGGCCCTCCCCTCCTCCACTCCTTTATATACGGGGGCAGAGGGCACCCCATAGACACACAAGTTGATCTTCGTGATCGTTCCTTAGCCGTGTGCGGTGCCCCCCTCCATGATATTACACATCGGTCATATTGTAGCGGTGCTTAGGCGAAGCCCTGCGACAGTTGAACATCAAGATCGTCACCACACCGTCGTGCTGACGAAACTCCTCCCCGAAGCTTTGCTGGATCGGAGCCCGGGGAGCGTCATCGAGCTGAACGTGTGCCAAGAACTCGGAGGTGCCGGAGTAACGGTGCTTGGATCAGTTGGACCGGGAAGACATACGACTACTTCCTCTACGTTGCGTCAACGCTTCCGCTTCGGTCTACGAGGGTACGTAGACAACACTCTCCCCTCTCGTTGCTATGCATCACCATGATCTTGTGTGTGCGTAGGAAATTTTTGAAATTACTACGTTCCCCAACACTTTCCTCATATGGTTTTAATTGATAATGCAAATGCTACTAACCCTTGTTGTGAGCATGTGCATCTTGTTGAGGAGAATGCAAAGTTGAAGGAGCAACTTGAGAAAGGCCTTGTGTCATGCATACAAGGTGAGAAGAACCTCAACGACCTTTTGAGCAATCAAAAGGAAGTTGTGGCCAAGGAAGGGATTGGGTTCGCACCCAAGTCCAAGAACAAGAAGAAGAATGACAAGGCCAAACAACCTCCTCCTCTCAAGCAAAATTTTGTGAAAGAGGGAGAGGGTGCTTCTAAGGAGAAGAAGAACAATGTGAAGGGTGGTGGTGTCAAGAAAGGCAATGCCACCTCTTCCAACAAAGTCAGCGACTTCAACCCTTCCTATGTGTTATGTCGTGCTAGTGATGGACATGTTTATGCTAAATTTGTTGGTTCTCCATATGAGTACATTGAATGGTCTATTTGGGTTCCTAAGACCCTTGTCACTAACATCAAAGGACCCATTAGAAAATGGGTACCTAAAACCAAGCATTGATCTCTTGTAGGTGTTTGCTTCCGGTGAGGGATCATGGTTGCTCGATAGTGGAGCCACTAATCATATGACCGAAAGTAAGGACTTGGTGGTGGACGTGCACAAGATTCCATCTATGCCCACCAATATCGAGTGGGGTGATGCCTCGTCTTCTAAGGTATTGGGTCTTGGCAAGGTTGTAATTTCTCATGATCTCACGATCGAGAAAGTCATTGAGGGAGTCCTGGATTAGGGGGTGTTCGGATAGCCGAACTACACCTTCAGCCGGACTCCAGGACTATGAAGATACAAAGTTGAGGACTTCGTCCCGTGTCCAGAAGGATCTTTTCTTGGCGTGGAAGGCAAGCTAGGTGTGTGGATATTCGAGATCTCTTACCATTGTAACCGACTCTGTGTAACCCTAACCCTATCCGATGTCTATATAAACCGGAGGGTTGTAGTCCATAGAACAACCATCATCATACACAATCATACCATAGGCTAGCTTCTAGGGTTTAGCCTCCTTGATCTCGTGGTAGATCCACTCTTGTACTACCCATATCATCAATATTAATCTAGCAGGAGTAGGGGTTTTACCTCCATCGAGAGGGCCCGAACCTGGGTAAAATAAAGTGTCCCTTGTCTCCTGTTACCATCCGACCTTGACGCACAGTTCGGGACCCCCTACCCGAGATCCGCCGGTTTTGACACCGACATTGGTGCTTTCATTGAGAGTTCCTCTGTGTCGTCGCTTTTAGGCCCGATGGCTCCTTTGATCATCAACAACGATGAGGTCCAGGGTGAGACTTTCCTCCCCGGACAAATCTTCGTCTTCGGCGGCTTCGCTCTGCGGGCCAATTCGCTTGGTCATCTGGAGCAGATCAAAAGCTACGCCCCTGGCCATCAAGTCAGGTTTGGAAGCTTAAACTACACGGCTGATATCCGCGGAGACTTGATCTTCGACGGGTTCGAGCCACAGCCAAGCGCGCTGCGCTATTTCGAGGGGCATGATATAGCTCTGCCTCCGAATAGCACCCTTGAGGCCGCACACGCTCCGGCCCCGATCTTTGACTCGGAGCCCGCTGCGTTCTCTGAGGATGAACGGTTGGACGTCACCTCGGGGGCTGCGATCTCAAAGGCGATCGAGCCGAACGCTAGCCCCGTACTCCGCACGGCCCAGGACTCCAAGGAGCCGGACTCTTCTCTGAACTCCGGGCCTTCCGCGCCCCCGCCGATCGAATCTGATTGGGCGCCTGTAATGGAGTTCACCGCCGCGGACATCTTTCAGTGCTCACCTTTCGGTGATATCCTGAATTCTCTCAAATCTCTCTCTTTATCAGGAGAGCCCAGGCCGGACTATGGTCTGCGAGGTTGGGATTCGGACGACGAAGAAATTCAAAGCCCACCCACCACCCACTTAATAGCCACTGTCGACGATTTAACCGACATGCTTGACTTTGGCTCCGAAGACTTCGACGGTATGGACGACGAAGGAGGAGACGAACAAGAACTAGCACCTGTAGGGCGCTGGACCGCCACCTCGTCATATGACATATATATGGTGGATGCACCAAAGTATGCGGATGGCAATGGAACAGCGGAAGACAACAACTCGAAAAAACCGCAAAAACGCCGGCGCCAACGGCACCGCTCTAAATCCCGCCGCAGCAGAAACGGTTATTCCGGCACGGGAGATAATACTACCCCGGACAGCGCCGAAGAACACCAGAACCAGCAAGATTCGGCGCAGGAAGATGGAAAAGCCAGCCCTCAGGATAGAGCGGTAGAGCAAGAGGTTGAGGATGATAACTACATGCCTCCCTCCGAAGACGAGGCAAGCCTCGACGACGACGAATTTGTCGTACCATCAGACCCCGCCGAACAAGAGCGTTTTCAACGCAGGCTTCTAGCCACGGCCAACAGCCTAAAGAAAAAGCAGCAACAGCTTAGAGCTGATCAAGATCTGCTAGCTGATAGATGGACTGAAGTCCTTGCGGCCGAAGAATATGAACTCGGGCGCCCCTCCAAAAATTATCCTAAGGGCAGGCCGCTACCCCAATCAGAGGGGGAAGCATATGACATGGCAGACCGGCCACCCCGTGGCCGCGACAGAGAGGCCTGTCGAGCCCTTAAGCAAGCCATGCCCCGATGCCGCTCGAATAAGGCACGGGAAAACGAGCCAGACCTTCGAGACGTACTGGAGGATAAAGCAAAGCAAACAAGATCGATCTATGGATCGTGCGGACGCCCGAAGACACGTGATGATCTTCACTCCGGACACAATGAATCCGGCCGGGTCGAACACAGCAGGCACAGCTCTTCCGAGCTGCGTCGTGAAATAGCCCAGTACAGGGGCGCCGCACACCCACTATGCTTCACAGATGAAGTAATGGATCATAACATCCCAGAGGGTTTTAAACCCGTCAATATCGAGTCGTACGATGGTACGACAGATCCAGCAGTATGGATTGAGGATTATCTCCTTCACATCCACATGGCACGTGGCGATGATCTGCACGCCATCAAATACCTACCCCTTAAGCTTAAAGGACCAGCCCGGCACTGGCTTAACAGCCTACCAGCGGACTCAATCGGTTCTTGGGAGGACCTGGAAGCCGCATTCCTCGACAACTTTCAGGGGACCTATGTGCGGCCACCGGATGCCGACGACCTAAGCCACATAATTCAGCAGCCAGAAGAATCGGCCAGGCAATTCTGGACACGGTTCCTAACAAAGAAAAATCAGATAGTCGATTGTCCGGACGCAGAGGCCCTAGCAGCCTTCCAACATAACATCCGTGACGAGTGGCTTGCCCGGCACCTGGGACAGGAAAAGCCGAAAACCATGGCAGCCCTCACGACACTCATGACCCGCTTTTGCGTGGGCAAAGATAGCTGGCTAGCTCACAGCAACAACTTATCGAAGAAGCCCGGTAATTCGGATACCAAGGACAAAAGTGGCAGGTCACGTCAAAATAATCAAAAGCGCCGCGTTAGCAGCGACAGCAATGAGGATACGGCAGTCAATGCCGGATTCAGAGGCTATAAATCTGGTCAGTGGAAAAAGCCATTTAAGAAGAATACCTAGGGCCCGTCCAGTTTGGACCGGATACTCGACCGCTCGTGCCAGATTCATGGCACCCCCGAAAGGCCAGCCAATCACACCAACAGGGATTGTTGGGTGTTCAAGCAGGCAGGCAAGTTAAGAGCCAAACACAAGGACAAGGGGCTGAACAGCGACGACGAGGAGGAGCCCAGGCCGCCGAACAACAATGGACAGAAAGGGTTTCCCCCACAAGTGCGGACGGTGAACATGATATACGCGACCCACATTCCCAAGCGGGAGAGGAAGCGTGTGCTACGGGACGTATACGCGATAGAGCCAGTCGCCCCAAAGTTCAACCCATGGTCCTCCTGCCCGATCACTTTCGATCGAAGGGACCACCCCACTAGCATCCGTCACGGCGGTTTTGCCGCACTGGTCCTCGACCCAATCGTGGACGGATTTCATCTCACAAGAGTCCTCATGGACGGCGGCAGTAGCCTGAACTTGCTTTATCAGGATACAGTGCGGAAAATGGGCATCGATCCATCAAGGATCAAGCCCCCAAGGACGACCTTTAAAGGCGTCATACCAGGTGTAGAGGCCAATTGCACAGGCTCGATAACACTTGATGTGGTCTTCGGATCTCCGGATAACTTCCGAAGCGAAGAGTTAATCTTTGATATAGTGCCGTTCCGCAGTGGCTATCACGCCCTGCTCGGACGAACCGCATTCGCTAAATTCAATGCGGTGCCGCACTACGCGTATCTCAAGCTCAAGATGCCAGGCCCTCGAGGAGTAATTACGGTCAGCGGAAACACAGAACGCTCCATCCGTACGGAGGAGCACACGGCGGCCCTCGCAGCGGAAGTACAAAGCAGCCTTTCAAGGCAACTCTCCAGTCCGGCCGTTAAAAAACCGGACAATGCAAAGCGCGCCCGGAGTAACCTGCAACAAGACCACCTTGCACGATCAGAGCAAGCGTAGCAATACGGCCCCGACCCCAGCCATCGCAACATAGCGGAGCAAGTACCTCGAGTACACAATTACGCCCTTAAAATTCCATGGGCACAGGGGGAGGGGCACATTAACGACATGCCTACAACACGGCGTCAAACGTACTAGGGGCTGCCGGATTTTTTCTTTTTTCAGGACTCCATACTCTAGATAACCTGTTCGGCAGTATTGCCGCACAGACGATGCAAGATCCAGGAAAGCAGACAAAGCTACGCCGCATTCCGGAACTCTCAGGTGGTCTCTATTTCGAGCGATATATCTGTTTCTAAATTCCGCGGCATGTGCCTGGTCAGGACATGTTAAATAGTCTAATATCTTTTTTGCTTATCGCACTACTTGCATCGTTCGGCTTTGATAAATAGCCTCTTTATAAAACAATGCATAGCTTTTTGTCTATTTTTTGCATTGTCCCCTTTGAATATATGTGTTTATTACATAACATGATCGCACCCGTACACCATGGTACGGCAAACCACGCCAGGGGCTTCATTACCCTTTTATCTGGTGTGAGAAGTCCGTACACTTTCACAAAGTGCGGCACCCCAAACTTATAGCACTATATGCATCGGCTCCGAGTCATGATTTTGGTCACATGTTGGGTTTGCCCGGCTCCTATGTTTTGGTACCTTACGTTCCACTCTATCGGCTAAGGTAGCACTAGGAGAACCACTGCGATTGTGCCCCAGATCAGGTGGATTGAGCACCTCAGTGGAGAAAGCTAAAACAGACTGTCATGAGGGAGTCCTGGATTAGGGGGTGTTCGGATAGCCGAACTACACCTTCAGCCGGACTCCAGGACTATGAAGATACAAAGTTGAGGACTTCGTCCCGTGTCCGGAAGGATCTTTTCTTGGCGTGGAAGGCAAGCTAGGTGTGCGGATATTCGAGATCTCCTACCATTGTAACTGACTCTGTGTAACCCTAACCCTATCCGGTGTCTATATAAACCGGAGGGTTGTAGTCCGTAGAACAACCATCATCATACACAATCATACCATAGGCTAGCTTCTAGGGTTTAGCCTCCTTGATCTCGTGGTAGATCCACTCTTGTACTACCCATATCATCAATATTAATCTAGCAGGAGTAGGGTTTTACCTCCATCGAGAGGGCCCGAACCTGGGTAAAATAAAGTGTCCCTTGTCTCCTGTTACCATCCGACCTTGACGCACAGTTCGGGACCCCCTACCCGAGATCCGCCGGTTTTGACACCGGCAGTCATGCTTGTTGAGTCCCTTGCATACAATCTACTTTCCGTTTGTCAACTTGCACTTATGGGCTTTGCTACTTTCTTTGATATTGATACCATGGCCCTCTTGTGAAGCAAGACTCTTAAAGTAGCCTTTGTTGGGCATGTCGAGAATCTTACATTCTTAAGAAGTTGATCCCACTACTATCTATTCTCTCAACATGCAGCCCGTCCACATCATCGTCTAGCGACCTCAGCAAATTCGACCCATGTCACTTCATTTCTTCGTTATTTTTTCTTCTCCAAGTCCACCAACAGTAACAGCCTTGCATGTGCCCCCTCAGCAGAAAAAATAACAATTTTTAATTAAGAAATCTGCCACCTCATCCAAATCTAAAATAAAACAAATCTTGGGAGATAGATAGCCATCCTAGACACCGAAGCGACCCAACGTTTACTCTTCATAACAAACGAAGTAGCTCACAATAATTGGAAGAGGAGCCTAGACCCCAAAGATGCATCTTCGATTGAGTTCCAGCCACGACAACTGAGCTCCGACACGAGCGATCTCGACGCCAAGATGGGGCTGGATGATGCATCACCACACAACACCTGGACGGAGCCGCCGGCGCCGCAAGCCTCGATGTGTCGTTGTCGACACCAGCAAGAACTCTTGCTGCTGCCGTGGTGGAGCCCCTTAGCCCTCCTGCCTTTGCCCCGTCATGGAGCGCGGTCAGTCGGTCGGCATGGTGTGCGATGGGAGTGGAAGAAAAGGGCTCTTTGCAGTAAGGATATCTAATTTCTCTTATGTTGTCTCAACATCATTAGAGCCGGAAGCTTGTGGGATTTCATTTCAATTGGTAACCTGAACATTTATCATGGGCTTCATTGTTCCTGTCTGCAACGTAAATGGTTTCCTTTCATAATTATCAAATCTGAAGGCCACTGTTATTATTGATATATACTCCACTTGACCATGAGTCAATAGCCAGTTAGACATCACACATTAGAATTGGACGATTTGCTACAATGCATTTCACTCATATCTGTGCATCAGGTTTTGTTCAGAGATTCTTCATACATATACTTATAGGAGCAGTCCACCGGTCCATCTCTTTGTGTTTGTTTTCTGTCGATCTTCTATTATTGTGTTAATTAAAGAGGGCAAAATGGATGAGGGTAAAGGTTAATTCATGTATAGGAAGCTCAAGTGATTTAAGCTATTTCCTCATAAGAACTACTTCAATGCTAAATTACCTTCAGTTTTTCAGAGTTTTCCCTTAAAGGTATGACATTCCAAATCATTTTTTGATTTCAGATTAACAATGCTATGTTCATTTCCTATTGTTGTAACCTTCATGGTTATCATTGTGACATAATTCTAGCAAATAATCATCGGTAATCTATGGTTCTCTAGCTGTAAATGGTTCAATATCAATTCATTAACTTTTTTGTTGCTATATTTGTATGTAAATTTCTGCCCAATATATGCAATTTTCATTTTTCTATCGGTGCAGACTCATGAGATTATTCATTTTTTCTTAATATGATTGTCGATTTGCCCACTGAGGAGTAGATTGGGTGCTATAACCTTCCTCTTTTCAATATCTGACATCTCTTTAGTAATGTTCCCTTTCTACTGCTACCAAAGTGGGACATTTCTTAAAGAAATATTTAAAGAGCCACAACAACGAAGACATTTTCCTTTGCCATGAGGCCAATACCAATTGAGGTCCCTTCAACTCTATGACCATGTCTGTTTTTACTTTTTACTCATGTTCTTGACAAATTTTTGCTCTTTCACTGTCGGTCGGCGAGTGATCGTTTATGTACTGTGTCATGGCAGCATTTTATATTCATTTACACAGAGAATAAATATGGAATGCAATAGTGGGCTGAATTCTTACCCCACTGTGCTAGGTGACGCATCTGTCCTTTTTCCACATGTCATGATGTCGTGTGATCCATATTTTTGTAGGGAAAAATAATCCATGTATTGCTCAATGATACAATTGCAAACTTTTTTATTCTGAATTATGAGCCTTCTCCTCTAACATCTATTTGACATGGAAATTCCCATTCTGGGTGTGGTGTACTTGGAAAATATGTAATGGCAGCATCTTGATAATGTATTTGCAAACTTTGATTGATCGAGAATTCAGGTTGTTCACCCCTACAAGTAAAACAGAATCCAGGAAACCAGGGACAGGAAATCCATTTGCTTTGCTACATGGTTATGTTGTGGTGGAGTGTATTCTTTCCCCCAACTCGAAACTTAATTCCATGTTATAGAAAGAGTGCCCTAATCATGAAAAGTGCCACTTACTATAATCTTGAAATCATTATTGTTAAATTTTCAACCATATATTCCCGCGGCAACGCGCGGGGAATTGTCTAGTTGTCTCTATGTGATTAACTTCTCGGAGCGGCCCACTAAGACCGCGACATGCCTAATGGCTAAAGTTGACATGGGATGGCTTTGGCATCGCCGTTTAGCCCATGTCAATATGAGATCTTTGCAAAGTCTTCTCAAGGGGGGCCATGTCCGTGGACTAAGAAATGTTAGTTTTGCCAAAGATCATGCTTGTAGTGCTTGTATCGAAGGAAATCTACATGAGAAGGCTCACCCTCCCATGACTATTATTTACTCGAAGAGGCCTTTGGAGCTCCTTCACTTGGATCTCTTTGGGCCTCCATACTTTGATAGTCTTGGGGGTAGAAAGTATTGCTTGGTGATTGTGGATGATTATTCAAGCTACACTTGGGTATAATTCTTCACGAGGAAGAGTGAGACCCAACAAACCGTCATTGATTTTGCAAATGAAGCTCAACGCCAACACAATGCAAAGATCTTGATGATAAGAAGTGACAACGTCATCGAGTTCAAGAACTACACCTTGGATGAGTTCCTTAGTGATGAGGGGATCAAGCATCAATATTCCGCACCTTACACCCCTCAACAAAATGGTGTAGCGGAGAGGAAGAACCGACGTTGATGGATGCGGCAAGGACCATGATGGCGGAGTTCAAGTATCCATACAACTTTTGGGCCGAAGCCATCAACACCGCGTGTCATGCATCCAATCGGCTCTATCTCCGCAAGGGCTTGAACAAAACTCCATATGAGATTCTCATCGGTAACAAGCCCAACCCCAAGTACTTTCGGGTGTTCGGGTGTAAGTGTTTCATTCTCAAGAAAGGTGTTCGTTTGTCTAAATTTGAGGCTAGAGCTCATGAGGGCATATTTGTTGGTTATGCTACAAACTCTCATGCTTACCGTGTTCTCAATAAGTCCACGAGACTTATTGAGGAGATGTGTAACATGGAGTTTGATGAGAATAACGGCTCCCAAGTGGAGCAAAGTGGTACTTGTGATGTAGGTGATGAAATTCCTCCCCAAGCCATAAGAAGAATGGGTGTTGGTCATATCCTACCCATTGAGGAACCCCTTGTGGCCGAAGGAGACGGACAATGTTCCACTCAAGTGGAACCATCACCAACCCAAGACCACATGCTTCCGAAGAACAAAGTGAAGGCCCTCAACCAAATGAAAAAGATCAAGGGCAAGATCAACCTCAAGATGGTCGTGTACCACCAAGTGATGCCCAAGGTCAAGTTCACCCCTCCGAGCAAGTTCACGATCAAGAGCAACCTCAAGATCAAGAACAAGCTCATGAAGACGCTCAAGATGATCAAGTTTCCGCTCCTCAACTCACCCCTGAGGAGGAATTGGAGCATCGTGCCGCCAAGATTGCATCCAAACTCTCTACCAAGGGTCATATCATGACGAATGTGCTTGGAAGCATTCGAAAGGGGTTAAGCACTCGAAGACAATTGGCAAACCATTGTGAACATCACGCATTTGTCTCTTATGTTGAACCACAAAAGGTCTATGAGGCACTCGAAGATCCGGATTGGCTTAATGCCATGCATGAAGAACTCTACAACTTCGAGTACAGCAAGGTGTGGAGATTGGTGCCAAGGCCAACGGGGAATCATAATGTCATTGGAACCAAGTGGATATTCAAGAACAAGCAAGATGCTCATGGGATCATTGTTCGCAGCAAGGCAAGATTGGTATCACAAGGCTACTCCCAAGTCGAGGGTATCGACTATGGTGAAACCTTTGCTCCCGTTGCTCGCCTTGAATCCATTCGTTTGTTGATTGCTTATGCTTCCCATCATAACTTTAAGTTGCAACAAATGGATCTGAAGAGTGCTTTTCTTAATGGTCCAATTAATGAGTTGGTGTATGTCAAACTGTTGGAAATATGCCCTAGAGGCAATAATAAAAGTATTATTATTATATTTCCTTGTTCATGATAATTGTCTTTATTCATGATATAATTGTGTTATCCGGAAATCGTAATACATGTGTGAATAATAGACACCAACATGTCCCTAGTAAGCCTCTAGTTGACTAGCTCGTTGATCAACAGATAGTCATGGTTTCCTGACTATGGACATTGGATGTCATTGATAACGAGATCACATCATTAGGAGAATGATGTGATGGACGAGGCCCAATCCTAAACATAGCATAAGATCGCATAGTTCATTTGCTAGAGTTTTCCAATGTCAAGTATCCTTTCCTTAGACCATGAGATCGTGTAACTCCCGGATACCGTAGGAGTGCTTTGGGTGTGCCAAACGTCACAACGTAACTGGGTGACTATAAAGGTATACTACGGGTATCTCCGAAAGTGTCTGTTGGGTTGACACGGATCGAGACTGGGATTTGTCACTCCGCTTGACGGAGAGGTATCACCGGGCCCACTCGGTAATGCATCATCATAATGAGCTCAATGTGATCAAAGTGTTTGATCACGGGATCATGCATTACGGTACGAGTAAAGTGACTTGCCGGTAATGAGATTAGACGAGGTATTGGGATACCAACGATCGAATCTCGGGCAAGTAAAATACCGATTGACAAAGGGAATCGTATACGGGATTAATTGAATCCTCGACATCGTGGTTCATCCGATGAGATCATCGTGGAGCTTGTGGGAGCCAACATGGGTATCCAGATCCCGCTGTTGGTTATTGCCCGAGAGCCGTCTCGGTCATGTCTGCATGTCTCCCGAACCCGTAGGGTCTACACACTTAAGGTTCGGTGACGCTAGGGTTGTGAGGATATGTATATGCAGTAACCCGAATGTTGTTCGGAGTCCCGGATGAGATCCCGGATGTCACGAGGAGTTCCGGATTGGTCTGGAGGTGAAGAATTATATATAGGAAGTGCAGTTTCTGCCATCGGGAGTGATCTGGGGGTCACCGGTATTGTATCAGGACCACCAGATGGGTCCCGGGGGTCCACCGGGTGGGGCCACCCATCCCGGAGGGCCCCATGGGCTGAAGTGGGGGGGGGGGACCAGCCCTTAGTGGGCTGGTGCGCCCCCCAAGCCCCACCCCCTGCGCCTAGGGTTGGAACCCTAGGGTGGGGGGGGCGCCCACTTGCCTTGGGGGGCAATCCACCCCCCTTGGCCGCCGCCCCCTCTGGAGATGGGATCTCCAGGGGCCGGCGCCCCCCAAGGGGCCTATATAAAGGGGGGGAGGGAGGGGCAGCCGCACCCTTGCCCCTGGCGCCTCCCTCCCTCCCTGCTACACCTCTTCCTCTCGCAGTACTCGGCGAAGCCCTGCTGCTGTGACGCCCTGCATCCACCACCACGCCGTCGTGCTGCTGGATCTTCATCAACCTCTCCTTCCCCTTGCTGGATCAAGAAGGAGGAGACGTCACACTGACCGTACGTGTGTTGAACGCGGAGGTGCCGTCCGTTCGGTGCTAGGATCTCCGGTGATTTGGATCACGTCGGGTACGACTACCTCATCCCCGTTCTTTTGAACGCTTCCGCTCGCGATCTACAAAGGTATGTAGATGCATCCGATCACTCATTGCTAGATGAACTCATAGATGGATCTTGGTGAAACCGTAGGAAAATTTTGTTTTCTGCAACGTTCCCCAGTAGTGGCATCATGAGCTAGGTATATGCGTAGTTCTTCTTGCGCGAGTAGAACACAATTTGTTGTGGGCGTAGATTTGTCAACTTTCTTGCCGCTACTAGTCTTATCTTGCTTCAGCGGTATTGTGGGATGAAGCGGCCCGGACCAACCTTACACGTACGCTTACGTGAGACCGGTTCCACCGACTAACATGCACTAGTTGCATAAGGTGGCTGGCGGGTGTCTGTTTCTCCCACTTTAGTTGGAGCGGATTCGATGAAAAGGGTCCTTATGAAGGGTAAATAGAAGTTGACAAATCACGTTGTGGCTTTCACGTAGGTAAGAAAACATTCTTGCTAGAACCCTAATTCAGCCACGTAAAACTTGCAACAACAATTAGAGGACGTCTAACTTGTTTTTGCAGCAAGTGCTTTGTGATATGATATGGCCAAAGTTGTGATGAATGATGAATGATCTATATGTGATGTATGAGATGTTCATGCTATCGTAATAGGAATCACGACTTGCATGTCGATGAGTATGACAACCGGCAGGAGCCATAGGAGTTGTCTTTATTTTTTATATGACCTGCGTGTCATTGAGAAACGCCATGTAAATTACTTTGCTTTATTGCTAAACGCGTTAGCCATAGTAGTAGAAGTAATAGTTGGCGAGCAACTTCATGGAGACACGATGATGGAGATCATGATGATGGAGATCATGGTGTCAAGCCGGTGACAAAGATGATCATGGAGCCCCAAGATGGAGATCAAAGGAGCTATGTGATATTGGCCATATCATGTCACGTTTATTATTTGATTGCATGTGATGTTTATCATGTTTTGCATCTTGTTTACTTAGAATGACGGTAGTAAATAAGATGATCCCTCATAATAATTTTAAGAAGTGTTCCCCCTAACTGTGCACCGTTGCGACAGTTCGTTGTTTCGAAGCACCACGTGATGATCGGGTGTGATAGATTCTAACGTTCACATACAACGGGTGTAAGACAGATTTACACATGCAAACACTTAGGTTGACTTGACGAGCCTAGCATGTACAGACATGGCCTCGGAACACAGAAGACCGAAAGGTCGAGCATGAGTCGTATAGAAGATACGATCAACATGAAGATGTTCACCGATGTTGACTAGTCCGTCTCACGTGATGATCGGACACGGCCTAGTTGACTCGGATCATGTTATACTTAGATGACTAGAAGAGGGATGTCTATCTAAGTGGGAGTTCATTAAATAATTTGATTAGATGAACTTTATTATCATGAACTTAGTCTAAAACATTTACAATATGTCTTGTAGATCAAATGGCCAACGTAGTCCTCAACTTCAACGCGTTCCTAGAGAAAACCAAGCTGAAAGACGATGGCAGCAACTATATGGACTGGGTCCGGAACCTGAGGATCATCCTCATAGCTGCCAAGAAAGATTATGTCCTACAAGCACCGCTGGGTGACGCACCTGTTCTCCCTGCAGAACAAGACGTTATGAACGCTTGGCAGTCACGTTCCGATGAATACTCCCTCGTTCAGTGCGGCATGCTTTACAGCTTAGAGCCGGGGCTCCAAAAGCGTTTTGAGAGACATGGAGCATATGAGATGTTCGAAGAGCTGAAAATGGTTTTCCAAGCTCATGCCCGGGTCGAGAGATATGAAGTCTCCGACAAATTCTTCAGCTGTAAGATGGAGGAAAATAGCTCTGTCAGTGAACTCATACTCAAGATGTCTGGGTTGCACAACCGCTTGACTCAACTGGAAGTTAATCTCCCGGATGAAGCGGTCATTGACAGAATCCTCCAGTCGCTTCCACCAAGCTACAAGAGCTTTGTGATGAACTTCAATATGCAGGGGATGGAAAAGACCATTCCTGAAGTATTTGCTATGCTGAAATCAGCAGAGGTAGAAATCAAGAAGGAACATCAAGTGTTGATGGTGAATAAAACCACTAAGTTCAAGAAGGGCAAGGGTAAAAAGAACTTCAAGAAGGACGGCAAGGAAGTTGCCGCGCCCGGTAAGCAAGTTGCCGGGAAGAAGCCAAAGAATGGACCCAAGCCCGAGACTGAGTGCTTTTATTGCAAGGGAAGTGGTCACTGGAAGCGGAACTGCCCCAAATACTTAGCGGACAAGAAGGCCGGCAAAACAAAAGGTATATGTGATATGCATGTAATTGATGTGTACCTTACCAGTACTCGTAGTAGCTCTTGGGTATTTGATACCGGTGCAGTTGCTCACATTTGTAACTCAAAGCAGGAGCGGCGGAATAAACGGAGACTGGTGAAGGACGAGGTGATGATGCGCGTCGGGAATGGTTCCAAGGTCGATGTGATCGCTGTCGGCACGCTACCTCTACATTTACCTACGGGATTAGTTTTAAACCTCAATAATTGTTATTTAGTGCCAAGTTTGAGCATGAACATTGTGTCTGGATCTCGTTTAATTTGAGATGGCTACTCATTTAAATCCGAGAATAATGGTTGTTCTATTTATATGAGAGATATGTTTTATGGTCATGCTCCGATGGTTAATGGTTTGTTCTTAATGAATCTCGTACGTTATGATACACATATTCATAGTGTGAATACCAAAAGAGTTAAAGTTGATAACAATAGTCCCACATATTTGTGGCACTGCCGCCTTGGTCACATAGGTGTCAAACGCATGAAGAAGCTCCATGCAGATGGACTTTTAGAATCTCTTGATTATGAATCATTTGACACGTGCGAACCATGCCTCATGGGTATAATGACCAAGACTCCGTTCTCAGGAACAATGGAGCGAGCAACCAACTTATTGGAAATCATACATACTGATGTGTGCGGTCCAATGAGTGTTGAGGCTCGCGGTGGCTATCGTTATGTTCTCACCCTCACTGATGACTTGAGTAGATATGGGTATATCTACTTAATGAAACACAAGTCTGAGACCTTTGAAAAGTTCAAGGAATTTCAGAGTGAGGTTGAAAATCAACTTGACAGAAAAATCAAGTTTTTACGATCAGATCGTGGAGGAGAATACTTGAGTCACGAATTTGGCACACACTTAAGAAAATGTGGAATAGTTTCACAACTCACGCCGCCTGGAACACCTCAGCGTAATGGTGTGTCCGAACGTCGTAATTGCACTCTATTAGATATGGTACGATCTATGATGTCTCTTACCGATTTACCGCTATCTTTTTGGGGCTATGCTTTAGAGACTGCCGCATTCACTTTAAATAGGGCTCCATCGAAATCCGTTGAGACGGCACCGTATGAATTATGGTTTGGGAAGAAACCTAAGCTATCGTTTCTAAAAGTTTGGGGATGCGATGCTTATGTCAAGAAACTTCAACCTGAAAAGCTCGAACCCAAGTCGAAAAAATGTGTCTTCATAGGATACCCTAAAGAAACTATTGGGTATACCTTCTACCTCAGATCCGAAGGCAAGATCTTTGTTGCCAAGAATGGATCCTTTCTAGAGAAGGAGTTTCTCTCGAAAGAAGTAAGTGGGAGGAAAGTAGAACTTGATGAAGTGTTACCTCTTGAACCGGAAAATGGCGCAACTCAAGAAAACGTTTCTGAGGTGCCTGCACCGACTAGAGAGGAAATTAATGATGATGATCAAGATGCTTCTGATCAAGCTCCTACTGAAATTTGTAGGTCCACAAGGACACGTTCCGCACCAGAGTGGTACGGCAACCCTGTCTTGGGAATCATGTTGTTAGACAACGGTGAACCTTCGAACTATGAAGAAGCGATGGCGGGCCCGGATTCCGACAAATGGCTGGAAGCCATGAAATCCGAGATAGGATCCATGTATAAAAACGAAGTATGGACTTTGACTGACTTGCTCGTTGAACGGCGAGCCATAGAAAATAAATGGATCTTCAAGAAGAAGACAGACGCGGATGGTAATGTGACCATCTATAAAGCTCGGCTTGTCGCTAAGGGTTATCGACAAGTTCAAGGGGTTGACTACGATGAGACTTTCCCACCGGTAGCGAAGCTGAAGTCCGTCCGAATCATGTTAGCAATTGCCGCATTCTACGATTATGAAATATGGCAAATGGACGTCAAAACGGCATTCCTTAATGGTTTCCTTAAGGAAGAATTGTATATGATGCAACCGGAAGGTTTTGTCGATCCTAAGAATGCTGACAAGGTGTGCAAGCTCCAACGCTCGATTTATGGGCTGATGCAAGCATCTCGGAGTTGGAACATTCGCTTTGATGAGATGATCAAAGCGTTTGGGTTTACACAGACTTATGGAGAAGCCTGCGTTTACAAGAAAGTGAGTGGGAGCTCTGTAGCATTTCTCATACTATATGTAGATGACATACTTTTGATGGGAAATGATATAGAACTCTTGGACAGCATTAAGGCCTACTTGAATAAAAGTTTTTCAATGAAGGACCTTGGAGAAGCTGCTTATATATATTAGGCATCAAGATCTATAGAGATAGATCAAGACGCCTCATAGGTCTTTCACAAAGCACATACCTTGATAAGATATTGAAGAAGTTCAATATGGATCAATCTAAGAAGGGGTTCTTACCTGTGTTACAAGGTGTGAAATTGAGCTCAGGTTAATGTCCGACCACGGCAGAAGATATAGAAGAGATGAGTGTCATCCCCTATGCTTCAGCCATAGGTTCTATTATGTAAGCCATGCTGTGTACCAGACCTGATGTAAACCTTGCCGTAAGTTTGGTAGGAAGGTACCAAAGTAATCCCGGCAAGGAACACTGGACAACGGTCAAGAATATCCTGAAGTACCTGAAAAGGACTAAGGAAATGTTTCTCGTTTATGGAGGTGACGAAGAGCTCATCGTAAAGGGTTACGTCGACGCTAGCTTCGACACAGATCTGGATGACTCTAAGTCACAAACCGGATACGTGTATATTTTGAATGGTGGGGCAGTGAGCTGGTGCAGTTGCAAGCAGAGCGTTGTGGCGGGATCTACATGTGAAGCGGAGTACATGGCAGCCTCGGAGACAGCACATGAAGCAATTTGGGTGAAGGAGTTCATCACCGACCTCGGAGTCATACCCAATGCGTCGGGACCAATCAAACTCTTCTGTGACAACACTGGAGCTATTGCACTTGCCAAGGAGCCCAGGTTTCACAAGAAGACCAGGCACATCAAGCGTCGCTTCAACTCCATTCGTGAAAATGTTCAAGATGGAGACATAGATATTTGTAAAGTGCATACGGACCTGAATGTAGCAGATCCGTTGACTAAACCTCTCCCTAAAGCAAAACATGATCAACACCAGAATTCCATGGGTGTTCGATTCATCACAATGTAACTAGATTATTGACTCTAGTGCAAGTGGGAGACTGTTGGAAATATGCCCTAGAGGCAATAATAAAAGCATTATTATTATATTTCCTTGTTCATGATAATTGTCTTTATTCATGCTATAATTGTGTTATCCAGAAATCGTAATACATGTGTGAATAATAGACACCAACATGTCCCTAGTAAGCCTCTAGTTGACTAGCTCAATGTGATTATCTATTGATCAACGAGCTAGTCAACTAGAGGCTTACTAGGGACATGTTGTTGTCTGTTATTCACACATGTATTACGATTTCCGGATAACACAATTATAGCACGAATAAAGACAATTATCATGAACAAGGAAATATAATAATAATGCTTTTATTATTGCCTCTAGGGCATATTTCCAATAGTCTCCCACTTGCACTAGAGTCAATAATCTAGTTACATTGTGATGAATTGAAAACCCATAGAGTTCTGGTGCTGATCATGTTTTGCCTTAGGGAGAGGTTTATTCAACGGATCTGCGACATTCAGATCCGTGTGCACTTTACAAATTTCTATGTCTCCATCTTGAACATTTTCACGAATGGAGTTGAAGCGACGCTTGATGTGCCTGGTCTTCTTGTGAAACCTGGGCTCCTTGGCAAGTGCAATAGCTCCAGTGTTGTCACAGAAGAGTTTGATTGGCCCCGACGCATTGGGTATGACTCCGAGGTCGGTGATGAACTCCTTCACCCAAATTGCTTCATGTGCTGCCTCCGAGGCTGCCATGTACTCCTCTTCACATGTAGATCCCGCCACGACGTTTGCTTGCAACTGCACCAGCTTACTGCCTCACCATTCAAAATATACACGTATCCGGTTTGTGACTTAGAGTCATCCAGATCTGTGTCGAAGCTAGCGTCGACGTAACCCTTTACGACGAGCTCTTCGTCACCTCCATAAACGAGAAACATTTCCTTAGTCCTTTTCAGGTACTTCAGGATATTCTTGACCGCTGTCCAGTGTTCCTTGCCGGGATTGCTTTGGTACCTTCCTACCAAACTTACGGCAAGGTTTACATCAGGTCTGGTACACAACATGGCATACATAATAGAACCTATGGCTGAGGCATAGGGGATGACACTCATCTCTTCTATTTCTTCTGCCGTGGTCGGACATTGAGCTGAGCTCAATTTCACACCTTGTAACACAGGTAAGAACCCCTTCTTAGATTGATCCATATTGAACTTCTTCAATATCTTATCAAGGTATGTGCTTTGTGAAAGACCTATGAGGCGTCTTGATCTATCTCTATAGATTTTGATGCCTAATATATAAGCAGCTTCTCCAAGGTCCTTCATTGAAAAACTTTTATTCAAGTAGGCCTTAATGCTGTCCAAGAGTTCTATATCATTTCCCATCAAAAGTATGTCATCTACATATAGTATGAGAAATGCTACAGAGCTCCCACTCACTTTCTTGTAAACACAGGCTTCTCCATAAGTCTGCGTAAACCCAAACGCTTTAATCATCTCATCAAAGCGAATGTTCCAACTCCGAGATGCTTGCACCAGCCCATAAATCGAGCGTTGGAGCTTGCACACCTTGTCAGCATTCTTAGGATCGACAAAACCTTCCGGCTGCATCATATACAATTCTTCCTTAAGGAAACCATTAAGGAATGCCGTTTTGACGTCCATTTGCCATATTTCATAATCGTAGAATGCGGCAATTGCTAACATGATTCGGACGGACTTCAGCTTCGCTACCGGTGAGAAAGTCTCATCGTAGTCAACCCCTTGAACTTGTCGATAACCCTTAGCGACAAGCCGAGCTTTATAGATGGTCACATTACCATCCGCGTCTGTCTTCTTCTTAAAGATCCATTTATTTTCTATGGCTCGCCGCTCAACGGGCAAGTCAGTCAAAGTCCATACTTCGTTTTCATACATGGATCCTATCTCGGATTTCATGGCTTCTAGCCATTTGTCGGAATCCGGGCCCGCCATTGCTTCCTCATAGTTCGAAGGTTCACCGTTGTCTAACAACATGATTTCCAAGACAGGGTTGCCGTACCACTCTGGTGCGGAACGTGTCCTTGTGGACCTACGAATTTCAGTAGGAGCTTGATTAGATGTATCTTGATAATCATCATTAATTTCCTCTCTAGTCGGTGCAGGCACCTCAGGAACGTTTTCTTGAGTTTCGCCATTTTCCGGTTCAAGAGGTAACACTTCATCAAGTTCTACTTTCCTCCCACTTACTTCTTTCGAGAGAAACACTTTCTCTAGAAAGGATCCATTCTTGGCAACAAAGATCTTGCCTTCGGATCTAAGGTAGAAGGTATACCCAATAGTTTCTTTAGGGTATCCTATGAAGACGCATTTTTCTGACTTGGGTTCGAGCTTTTCAGGTTGAAGTTTCTTGACATAAGCATCGCATCCCCAAACTTTTAGAAACGACAGCTTAGGTTTCTTCCCAAACCATAATTCATATGGTGTCGTCTCAACGGATTTCGACGGAGCCCTATTTAAAGTGAATGAGACAGTCTCTAAAGCATAGCCCCAAAAAGATAGCGGTAAATCGGTAAGAGACATCATAGATCGCACCATATCTAATAGAGTGCGATTACGACGTTCGGACACACCATTACGCTGAGGTGTTCCAGGCGGCGTGAGTTGTGAAACTATTCCACATTTTCTTAAGTGTGTGCCAAATTCGTGACTCAAGTATTCTCCTCCACGATCTGATCGTAGAAACTTGATCTTTCTATCACGTTGATTTTCAACCTCACTCTGAAATTCCTTGAACGTTTCAAATGTCTCAGACTTGTGTTTCATTAAGTAGACATACCCATATATACTCAAGTCATCAGTGAGGGTGAGAACATAACGATAGCCACCGCGAGCCTCAACACTCATTGGACCGCACACATCGGTATGTATGATTTCCAATAAGTTGGTTGCTCGCTCCATTGTTCCTGAGAACGGAGTCTTGGTCATTTTACCCATGAGGCATGGTTCGCACGTGTCAAATGATTCATAATCAAGAGATTCTAAAAGTCCATCTGCATGGAGCTTCTTCATGCGTTTGACACCTATGTGACCAAGGCGGCAGTGCCACAAATATGTGGGACTATTGTTATCAACTTTAACTCTTTTGGTATTCACACTATGAATATGTGTATCATCACGTACGAGATTCATAAACCATTAACCATCGGAGCATGACTATAAAACATATCTCTCATATAAATATAACAACCATTATTCTCAGATTTAAATGAGTAGCCATCTCGAATTAAACGAGATCCAGACACAATGTTCATGCTCAAACTTGGCACTAAATAACAATTATTGAGTTTTAAAACTAATCCCATAGGTAAATGTAGAGGCAGCGTGCCGACGGCGATCACATCGACCTTGGAACCATTCCCGACGCGCATCGTCACCTCGTCCTTCGCCAGTCTCCGTTTATTCCGCAGCTCCTGTTTTGAGTTACAAATGTGAGCAACTGCACCGGTATCAAATACCCAAGAGCTACTACGAGTACTGGTAAGGTACACATCAATTACATGTATATCACATATACCTTTTGTTTTGCCGGCCTTCTTGTCCGCTAAGTATTTGGGGCAGTTCCGCTTCCAGTGACCACTTCCCTTGGAATAAAAACACTCAGTCTCGGGCTTGGGTCCATTCTTTGGCTTCTTCCTAGCAACTTGCTTACCGGGCGCGGCAACTTCCTTGCCGTCCTTCTTGAAGTTCTTTTTACCCTTGCCCTTCTTGAACTTAGTGGTTTTATTCACCATCAATACTTGATGTTCTTTCTTGATTTCTACCTCTGCTGATTTCAGCATAGCATATACCTCAGGAATGGTCTTTACCATCCCCTGCATGTTGTAGTTCATCACAAAGCTCTTGTAGCTAGGTGGAAGCGACTGGAGGATTCTGTCAATGACCGCTTCATCCGGGAGATTAACTTCCAGTTGAGTCAAGCGGTTGTGCAACCCAGACATCTTGAGTATGTGTTCACTGACAGAGCTATTTTCCTCCATCTTACAGCTAAAGAATTTGTCGGAGACTTCATATCTCTCGACCCGGGCATGAGCTTGGAAAACCATTTTCAGCTCTTCGAACATCTCATATGCTCCATGTCTCTCAAAACGCTTTTGGAGCCCCGGCTCTAAGCTGTAAAGCATGCCGCACTGAACGAGGGAGTAATCATCAGAACGTGATTGCCAAGCGTTCATAACGTCTTGTTCTGCAGGGAGAACAGGTGTGTCACCCAGCGGTGCTCGTAGGACATAATCTTTCTTGGCAGCTATGAGGATGATCCTCAGGTTCCGGACCCAGTCCGTATAGTTGCTGCCATCGTCTTTCAGCTTGGTTTTCTCTAGGAACACGTTGAAGTTGAGGACTACGTTGGCCATTTGATCTACAAGACATATTGTAAAAAATTTAGACTAAGTTCATGATAATAAAGTTCATTTAATCAAATTATTTAATGAACTCCCACTTAGATAGACATCCCTCTTCTAGTCATCTAAGTATTACATGATCCAAGTCAACTAGGCCGTGTCCGATCATCACGTGAGACGGACTAGTCAACATTGGTGAACATCTTCATGTTGATCGTATCTTCTATACGACTCATGCTCGACCTTTCGGTCTTCTGCGTTCAGAGGCCATGTCTGTACATGCTAGGCTCGTCAAGTCAACCTAAGTGTTTGCATGTGTAAATCTGTCTTACACCCGTTGTATGTGAACGTTAGAATCTATCACACCCGATCATCACGTGGTGCTTCGAAACAACGAACTGTCGCAATGGTGCACAGTTAGGGGGAACACTTCTTGAAATTATTATGAGGGATCATCTTATTTACTACCGTCGTTCTAAGTAAACAAGATGCAAAACATGATAAACATCACATGCAATCAAATAATAAACGTGACATGATATGGCCAATATCACATAGCTCCTTTGATCTCCATCTTGGGGCTCCATGATCATCTTGTCACTGGCTTGACACAATGATCTCCATCATCATGATCTCCATCATCGTGTCTCCATGAAGTTGCTCGCCAACTATTACTTCTACTACTATGGCTAACGCGTTTAGCAATAAAGTAAAGTAATTTACATGGCGTTTCTCAATGACACGCAGGTCATACAAAAATAAAGACAACTCCTATGGCTCCTGCCGGTTGTCATACTCATCAACATGCAAGTCATGATTCCTATTACAATAGCATGAACATCTCATACATCACATATAGATCATTCATCATTCATCACAACTTTGGCCATATCATATCACAAAGCACTTGCTGCAAAAACAAGTTAGACGTCCTCTAATTGTTGTTGCAAGTTTTACGTGGCTGAATTAGGGTTCTAGCAAGAACGTTTTCTTACCTACGTGAAAGCCACAACGTGATTTGTCAACTTCTATTTACCCTTCATAAGGACCCTTTTCATCGAATCCACTCCAACTAAAGTGGGAGAGACAGACACCCGCCAGCCACCTTATGCAACTAGTGCATGTTAGTCGGTGGAACCGGTCTCACGTAAGCGTACGTGTAAGGTTGGTCCGGGCCGCTTCATCCCACAATACCGCTGAAGCAAGATAAGACTAGTAGCAGCAAGAAAGTTGACAACATCTACGCCCACAACAAATTGTGTTCTACTCGTGCAATAAAGAACTACGCATAGACCTAGCTCATGATGCCACTGTTGGGGAACGTTGCAGAAAATTAAAATTTTTCCTACGGTTTCACCAAGATCCATCTATGAGTTCATCTAAGCAATGAGTCATGGGAGAGAGATTGCATCTACATACCACTTTGTAGATCACGAGCGGAAGCGTTCAGGGAACGGTGATGACGTAGTCGTACTCGCCGTGATTCAGATCACCAATGACCAAGTGCCCAACGGACAGCACCTCCGCGTTCAACACACGTACGGGACGATCGACGTCTCCTCCTTCTTGATCCAGCAAGGGGAAGGAGAGGTTGAGGAAGAAGACTCCAACGGCAGCACGACGGCGTGGTGTTGTTGGTGCAGCAGTACTCCGACAGGGCTTCGCCAAGCACGTACGGAGGAGGAGAGGTGTTGGGGAGGGGAGGGGCTGCGCCTTGAGTTGTGTTTTGCAGCCCTCCCCTCACCCCTCTATTTATAGGGGAAGGGGCAAGGGGGGCCGGCCCCTCTAGATGGGATCTAGAGGGGGGGCGGCGGCCAGGGAGGGGGGACTTGCCCCCCAAGCAAGGGGGGCGCCCCCTTTAGGGTTTCCCCCAACCCTAGGCGCATGGGCCCTTGGGGGGGAAGGCGCACCAGCCCACTTTGGGCTGGTTCCCTTCCTCATACAGCCCACAAGGCCCTCCGGGAGAGGTGGCTCCTCCCGGTGGACCCCCAGAACCCCTCTGGTGGCCCCGGTACAATACCGATACGCCCCCGAACCTTTCCAGTGTCTGTATGACAACTTCCCATATATAAATCTTTACCTCCGGACCATTCCGGAACTCCTCGTGACGTCCGGGATCTCATCCGGGACTCCGAACAACATTCGGTAATCACATACAAGTCTTCCTAATAACCCTAGCGTCACCGAACCTTAAGTGTGTAGACCCTACGGGTTCGGGAGACATGCAGGCATGACCGAGACGGCTCTCGGGCAATAACCAACAGCGGGATCTGGATACCCATGTTGGCTCCCACATGCTCCTCGATGATGTCATCGGATGAACCACGATGTCGAGGATTCAATTAATCCCGTATACGATTCCCTTTGTCAATCGGTATTTTACTTGCCCGAGATTCGATCGTGGTATCCCAATACCTCGTTCAATCTCGTTACCGGCAAGTCACTTTACTCGTACCGTAATGCATGATCCCGTGATAAAACACTTTGATCACATTGTGCTCATTATGATGATGCATTACCGAGAGGGCCCGGTGATACCTCTCCGTCAAGCGGAGTGACAAATCCCAGTCTCGATCCGTGTCAACCCAACAGACACTTTCGGAGATACCCGTAGTATACCTTTATTTTCACCCAGTTACGTTGTGACGTTTGGCACACCCAAAGCACTCCTACGGTATCCGGGAGTTACACGATCTCATGGTCTAAGGAAAGGATACTTGACATTGGAAAACTCTAGCAAACGAACTATGCGATCTTATGCTATGTTTAGGATTGGGCCTCGTCCATCACATCATTCTCCTAATGATGTGATCTCGTTATCATTGACATCCAATGCCCATAGTCAGGAAACCATGACTATCTATTGATCAACGAGCTAGTCAACTAGAGGCTTACTAGGGACATGTTGTTGTCTGTTATTCACACATGTATTACGATTCCCGGATAACACAATTATAGCACGAATAAAGACAATTATCATGAACAAGGAAATATAATAATAATGCTTTTTATTATTGCCTCTAGGGCATATTTCCAACAGGGGGAGGAAGGGGCAGCCGCACCCTTGCCCCTGGCGCCTCCCTCCCTCCCTGCTACACCTCTTCCTCTCGCAGTACTCGGCGAAGCCCTGCTGCTGTGACGCCCTACATCCACCACCACGCTGTCGTGCTGCTGGATCTTCATCAACCTCTCCTTCCCCTTGCTGGATCAAGAAGGAGGAGACGTCACGCTGACCGTACGTGTGTTGAACGCGGAGGTGCCGTCCATTCGGTGCTAGGATCTCCGGTGATTTGGATCACGTCGTGTACGACTACCTCATCCCCGTTCTTTTGAACGCTTCCGCTCGCGATCTACAAATGTATGTAGATGCATCCGATCACTCGTTGCTAGATGAACTCATAGATGGATCTTGGTGAAACCGTAGGAAATTTCTTGTTTTCTGCAACGTTCCCCAACACAAACAACCCCCCGGGTTCGAGGATCCCTACTTCTCCGATCAAGTGTATCAACTTGATAAGGCACTCTATGGCCTTAAACAAGCCCCACGTGCGTGGTATGACCACCTTACCGAGTTGTTGCAAGATCCTGGATTTGAAGTTGGGAAAATCGACCCCACTCTTTTTACTAAGAAGGTCAAAGAGGAGTTGTTTGTGTGCCAACTATATGTTGATGATATTATCTTTGGTTCCCCTAACAAAGCTTTCAATGAGGAATTTGCCGCTCTCATGACCTAAAAGTTTAAGATGTCTTCGATGGGAGAGTTGAAGTTCTTTCTCAGATTCGAAGTCAAACAAAGAAGAGAAGGAACCTTCATCAACCAGGCCAAATTGTTGGGAATATGCCCTAGAGGCAATAATAAAAGGATTATTATATTTCCTTGTTCATGATAATCGTCTATTGTTCATGCTATAATTGTATTGTCCGGAAATCATAATACATGTGTGAATACATAGACCATAATGTGTCCCTAGTAAGCCTCTAGTTGACTAGCTCGTTGATCAATAGATAGTCATGGTTTCCTGATTATGGACATGGGGATGTCATTAATAACGGGATCACATCATTAGGAGAATGATGTGATGGATAAGACCCAAACCTAAGCATAGCACAAAGATCGTATAGTTCGTTTGCTAGAGCTTTTCTGAATGTCAAGTATCATTCCTTAGACCATGAGATTATGCAACTCCCGGATGCCGTAGGAGTGCTTTGGGTGTATCAAACGTCACAACGTAACTGGGTGACTATAAAGGTGCACTACAGGTATCTCCGAAAGTGTTTGTTGGGTTGGCATGAATCGAGACTGGGATTTGTCACTCCGTGTGACGGAGAGGTATCTCTGGGCCCACTCGGTAAGACATCATCATAATGAGCTCAATGTGATCAAGGTGTTGTTCACGGGATGATGTGTTACGGGAACGAGTAAAGAGACTTGCCGGTAACGAGATTGAACAAGGTATCGGTGTATCGATGATCGAATCTCGGGCAAGTATCGTACCGATAGACAAAGGGAATTGAGTACGGGATTGATTAAGTCCACGACATCGTGGTTCATCCGATGAGATCATCGAGGAGCATGTGGGAGCCAACATGGGTATCCAGATCCCGCTGTTGATTATTGACCGGAGATCGTCTCGGTCATGTCTGCATGTCTCCCGAACCCGTAGGGTCTACACACTTAAGGTTCGGTGACGCTAGGGTTGTAAAGATATTAGTATGCAGCAAACTGAAGGTTGTTCGGAGTCCCGGATGAGATCCCGGACGTCACGAGAGGTTCCGGAATGGTCCGGAGGTAAAGAATTATATATAGGAAGTGTCGTTTCGGCCATCGGGAGTGATCTGGGGGTCACCGGTATTGTACCGGGACCACCAGGTAGGTCTCGGGGGTCCACCGGGTGGGGCCACCCATCCCGAAGGGCCCCGTGGGCTGAAGTGGGGAGGGAACCAGCCAATAGTGGGCTGGTGCGCCCCCCCATGGGCCTCCCCCCTGCGCCTAGGGTTGGAAACCCTAGGGCAGGGGGCGCCCCACTTGCCTTGGGGGGCAAGACTCCCCCCTGGCCGCCCCCCCTGGAGATGGATCTCCAGGGCCGGCGCCCCCCCTAGGGGGCCTATATAAAGGGGGGAGGGAGGGCAGCGACACCCTGCAGCTTTGGCGCCTCCCTCTCCCCTGTTACACCTCTCCCTCTCTCCGTAGACGCTTGGCGAAGCCCTGCTGGAATTCTGCTGCATCCACCACCACGCCGTCGTGCTGCTGGATCTTCATCAACCTCTCCTTCCCCCTTGCTGGATCAAGAAGGAGGAGACGTCATCCCGACCATACGTGTGTTGAACGCGGAGGTGCCGTCCGTTCGGCGCTGGTCATCGGTGATTTGGATCACGACGAGTACGACTCCATCATCCACGTTCTTCTTGAACGCTTCCGTTGCGATCTACAAGTGGTATGTAGATGCTCTCCTATCCCCTCGTTGCTAGAATACTCCATGGATAGATCTTGGTGATGCGTAGGAAAATTTTAATTTCTACTACGATCCCCAACACAAATACACTCAATACATGCTCAAGAGATTCAAGCTAAGTGATGTCAAGCCGGCTTCCACTCCAATGCCCGTCAAATGCCAACTTGACATAGATCCCAATGGTAAAGCGGTGGATCAAAAGGTATATCGCTCCATGATTGGCTCCTTGCTATACCTTTGTGCATCTAGACCGGATATCATGTGGAGTGTGGGAATTTGTGCACGGTTTCAAGCCGCACCTAAGGAAAGCCACTTTGTGGCGGTCAAGCGAATCTTTCGATATTTGGCTCATACCCCAAACTTTGGCTTATGGTACCCAAGAGGAGCAAACTTCAACATTGTAGGATCTTCGGACTCGGATTGGGCGGGAGACAAAGTGGATAGGAAGTCCACTTTCGGAGGGTGCCAATTCCTTGGTTGCTCTTTGGTGAGTTGGTCTTCTAATAAGCAAAGTTGTGTGTCTCTCTCGTCCACCGTAGCGGAGTATGTGGCGGCCGGTAGTTGTTGTGCACAACTTCTATGGATGAGGCAAACTTTAAAGGATTACGGTGTCCTTTGTGACAAAGTGCCTCTTTGGTGTGACAATGAAAGTGCCATCAAGATTTCTCTCAACCCGGTGCAACACTTCAAGACGAAGCATATTGAGATTCGGTATCACTTCATCCGGGATCATATTAGGCGAGGGGAGATCGAGCTCAACTATGTCAACACTCATGATAACCTTGCAGATATCTTCACGAAGCCCTTGGATGAAGCAAGATTTCGCGAGTTAAGGCATGAGCTAAATATCATTGATTCAAGCAATGTGGCTTGAACCCTTGCACACCCCACCATACTCTTCTTGATGTCTTGTTTAGGTGTAGGCATGGACATAAGGGGAGTGTTGTTCTCTCAATGAACTCTTCCTCCCCCCATTATGCAGAAATTGATCAACTCTTTCACATTAGCCATTTTTGATGGTACTTGTGCTTCAAAGACGAGTTTTGGTCATGGCCCCAAGGATAATTCTTCACAGTGCCATACCAATTGACTCAAACATAGGTGGCTCCGGCCACCGCCCTCTCTTTGGAGAGGTTGTGTCGCGTGTTTGGTCCTTGTTGTCTCTTGCTTTTCTTTCTTCGTGTCGTGCTGGTGTTTGAGTTACCTCGTGTGCTCGCTCTTTGGTGTGTCCGTTTACGTGAAGGTTGCCTTGCAAAGGCTGTTTCCCTCTCTTGTTTGTGAAACTTGCATTTTCTTAGCTCTACGGTACTACCATGGCTTGCCACGGTACTACCACAACCAGCACGACAGTAATTTTTTACTGCCGCTGAACGAGCGGTACTACCGCCCAGCGTGCGATACTTCCGCCCGGGCGATACTACCGTGATGACCCGCTGTACTACCGCGCAATCGTGAGCGCGTGGGGGTTAAGAGCGGGCAGGGGGATTTCTGACCCCCCATACCCATTCAACTCCTTTTTCCTACGTCGTCTCTCTCTCTCTCTCTCTCTCTCTCTCTCTCTCCTGCCCAAGAATGGCGCCGGAGGACCTCGCTGGATCTCCGTCTCCGGCCGCTCTTCTCGCATTCCAACCGGTGGGATCGTTACCCACCTCGCCCTCTTGCCATGGAACAAGGTTTCTCCCCAAATCCCTCGCTCTTTGCTTCGTTGTTTTCTCTTTAGGTTTTGGGGGAGATGCATGTTGTTCTTGAGATTTTAGGCCAAATCTTTGCAAGAGTAGGATGGAGGAGAGTAGTAGTGCAGTAGAGATGCTATTTGGTATGTTGCCACACGGAATTTTTGATCAACCGTAGTACCGCTCCACTGTTGCGGTTGTGCCCAGATCTGATTCATCTCGGATCTGACCCCGAGCGGTACTACCGCGCCTCCCGTGCGGTACTACCGCTCTGGCCGTTGTCGCCTCCTACGGTACTACCGCTCCTCAGGAGTGATACTACAGCGCGAGGCACAGAAGTAAAATTTTACTTCCACTCCAGGCGCGGTACTACCGTGCCGTCCTGGCGCGGCACTACCGCGGCTGGAGCAGCATTAAAATTTTAGTTCCTCACAACGGTGCGGTACTACCGTTGAAGTCAAACCTTCCCTGCGGCAACTACCCAATGTTATTTCTACTTCTTTCATTTGTTTTGTTGTTGTCTTTGCATTGATCCTTCTCGCTTCTCTTGCGTGTTCTTGTGTTTTGTGTCTTAGGTGGTGGCTCCGGTTCCAATGTCCGTCGATCGAACCCAGTCCGCGACACGGGCTCGAAGCGCCTGCGGAACCAAGATGAAGCTCCAGAGGGCTCCAATGCCCCCAACGCAGAACCAAGACCACCGCCACCAAGCACAAGGATCCATCAATGGGCATGGATGAGATACCACTGGCTGAGTTTGTCACTCGAAGGAAGATCAACCCCTATGTGAATCCCCGTGCCAACTTCAGAGGGAATGAGTTGTTCTGGACCAAGCAGCAGAATCTTATCTATCTAGATGTGATCAAGGCCAAGCAGAACATCTACGTGGACGTGCACTGGATTGACATGAACCATATGAGGCAGGATAAGCACCGTGCCTATTTTGGTGAGGCTTTGGACCTGGTGGAGCAGTTTGGCATTGAGGATGTGATCTCTTTCCACCTGGACTTTGACCCTGAGGTTGTAGCACAGTTCTTTGCTTCAGTCCACTTCCATTCTGATGAGGAATGGAACATGACCTCGATGACCAATGGACAAAGGATGACTGCTAAGTGGAAGGACTTCATGGATTTGCTTCAGGTTCCTGATGAGGGGCTCAACACGCCCGTTGGTGTTCGCCCTCATGCCAATCCTGAGTCAGCCAGCAAGAACAAACTTCAGCCCTACTATGTTGAGAAGACGCTTCCCAATGGCAAGAAGGCATGGGTGCTGAACTCATTCCTTGACATCATGCATCGAATCTTCCGCAACTCCCTCTTCCCGCGCATTGATGACAAGGATAAGGTGCATTCCTACCTCGTGGATATGATGCTCATTTGTGAGCAAGCACGTCATGCTCAGACGCAACCACTTGATGTCTCACATATCATATGGCGAGCTTTGGTTTGCGGTGTTCGACCGTAAGGTACTCATCTATGGGCCTTACCTGTTTCTCTTGATCACGAACACTTGGGAGAAGCTCTATCCCCAGGATGAGTTTGATGCCCCCGCCTGGATGATTCGTCATGAGCCAATCAAGCTCCACATCAAGACCCAGTGGGCTAACACCACTACCCGTGCTGAGGCAGCGGCTGCTCAGATGGATGTGGATGAGGATGAGATTGAGGAGGAGGACGCTGATGATGATAGCTCTGCTGGCTACTCGCCTTCATCTTCTGAGCCTTCTTGGGCTAAGAAGCTGAAGAACAAGATGAAGGCTCAGTTCTACATGCAGGCCAAGGGGCAGTACCGGTCACATGTTGCTCAGAAGGAGAGTCGCCGGCACGACAAGAGGATCTTGAGGACGTTTGGAGAGCAGGTATCCAGTGGGTCTGAGAAGCACATCACCCTAGAGTCAGCTTGGATGGCGAAGCAGGGCTATAAGTGGACTGATTCTGAGAAGGAGAAGGAGGAGTCCATTCCCGCTGTCGAGACCGACGAGGAGCGCGACGAGTGATCGCTTCAGCCTGAGCTACCACTTGTGTCGTAGGTGTCCTCTCTGCCTTTTTGGTGTCTCGATGCTAAAAGGGGAGAGAGTGTAGGAGTTGCGAGTCTTGTGTCATGTTGTTCGCTTTGTTGCTTTGCTTTCGTTCTGTTGGACCTCGTTTGCTTTGGTTTGGTTTGTGCTCGTAAGACCATGTTCCCTATCATATGGTGTAAGACATATGCACTCTAGCGTATCTTATTATCTTTCTTGCCTAGTAACCCGTGAGCGTATGCTATCTTGTGCCAGTTACTTTATGCTCATAGTTATTATCTTGCCTTCTTGCTTAGTGTTAGGTTCATTATTGCAAGATATGCCTTGTCTATAAAGTATAGGAGGAGTGTTGATCCTAGTATGTGTGCCATGCAGTCCAAAGAACTTCTCGAGAGTGCACACATCTAGGGGGAGCCCGTCTATATTTTATAGATGGTCGGTTTGCCTATGTTTCATTTCTTATCCCTTTGGGAAAATCCCGTATTGTCATCAATCCACCAAAAGGGGGAGATTGTAAGGGCATATTTGTCCCTTAGTAGTTTTGGTGATTGATGCCAATGCTTTTGCGGACTAATCGTGTGCAGTGAGCATTTCAGATATACCATGTCTAAGCACAAGACAATTTGGTGCCCCTTGGAGCTTATTGAAGACGACGTTTCTCTATGTTTCTTTTCGGTGGATTTGAGTCGTAGGAAAGCAGTACTATTAAGAGGGGGTCCACGTTGGAAAGGTTTGGATGGAATCAACACATACATGTGTGTTCCTTTTTGCACCACCTTTCCTTTTGCTCTTTGGAGCATCCTCCGTCTCTCCGTGTCTCTGTAAAATGAAGGACCCCTAGTGTTGCTGATCTGGGGCATGCGGTAGTACTGCTCTTCGGAGCGGTAGTACCGCAGGCTCTTGCGGTAGTACCGCAGGTGCTCATGGTAGTACCGCTCCTTGGGAGCGGTAGTACCGTGGCCTTAGGCCAGGCGCAGCTGCTCGAGCGGTTGTAGGGGCGGATGTAATTTTTTCATCCGCGCCCTACGCGGTAGTACCGTGGGCTCTGGTCAGGCGCAGCAGCATGAGCGGAAGTAGGGGCGGATGTAATTTTTTACATCTGCACCCTACGCGGTAGTACCGCTTCAGGCTTGCGGTAGTACCGTGTCGGATTTTTGCATAGATCAAAATTCAGCGGAAGTAGTCACGGATGTATTTTTATATGTCCGTGCCTTCCGAGCCTAGACTAGTCCGGCCTTGCGGTAGTACTGCAAGGGGGCACGGTAGTACCGCACCAGCAAATCTACCGCTTCCTGCCTTAGCGCATCTAGGCTGGTTCTTGTTGGAAATATGCCCTAGAGGCAATAATAAATTAGTTATTATTATATTTCCTTGTTCATGATAATCGTTTATTATCCATGCTAGAATTGTATTGATAGGAAACTCGGATACATGTGTGGATACATAGACAACACCATGTCCCTAGTAAGCCTCTAGTTGACTAGCTCGTTAATCAATAGATGGTTACGGTTTCCTGACCATGGACATTGGATGTCGTTGATAACGGGATCACATCATTAGGAGAATGATGTGATGGACAAGCCCCAATACTAATCCTAGCACAAAGATCGTGTAGTTCATATGCTAAAGCTTTTCTAATGTCAAGTATCATTTCCTTAGACCATGAGATTGTGCAACTCCCGGATACCGTAGGAATACTTTGGGTGTGCCAAACGTCACAACGTAACTGGGTGGCTATAAAGGTGCACTACGGGTATCTCCGAAAGTGTCTGTTGGGTTGGCATGAATCGAGACTGGGATTTGTCACTCCGTGTGACGGAGAGGTATCTCTGGGCCCACTTGGTAATACATCATCATAATGTGCACAATGTGATCAAGAGTTGATCACGGGATGATGTGTTACGGAACGAGTAAAGAGACTTGCCGGTAACGAGATTGAACAAGGTATCGGGATACCGGCGATCGAATCTCGGGCAAGTACAATACCGCTAGACAAAGGGAATTGTATACGGGATTGATCGAATCCTCGACATCGTGGTTCATTCGATGAGATCATCGTGGAACATGTGGGAACCAACATGGGTATCCAGATCCCTCTGTTGGTTATTGACTGGAGAACGTCTCGGTCATGTCTGCATGGTTCCCGAACCCGTAGGGTCTACACACTTAAGGTTCGATGACGCTAGGGTTATAAAGGAAGTTCGTATGTGGTTACCGAATGTTGTTCGGAGTCCCGGATGAGATCCCGGACGTCACGAGGAGTTCCGGAATGGTCCGGAGGTAAAGATTTATATATAGGAAGTATGGTTTTGGCCACCGGAAGTGTTCTGGGCATCACCGGTAGTGTATCGGGACCACCGGAGGGGTCCGGGGGTCCACCAAGTGGGGCCACCAGCCCCAGAAGGTTGCGTGGGCCAAGTGTGGGAGGGGACCAGCCCCAGGTGGGCTGGTGCGCCCCCCCACCAAGGCCCAAGGCGCCTCCTAGAGGGGAAGGGGCAAACCCTAGGGCAGATGGGCCCTAAGGCCCACCCCTGGTGCGCCTCCCCCTCTCCCCCCTTGGCCGCAACCCTAGATGGGTTTTGGGGCTACCGCCACCCCTAGGGAGGGAACCCTAGATGGGGGCGCAGCCCCTCCCCTCCCCCTATATATACTTGAGGTTTTGGGGCTGCCCAACACACGATTCGATCTCCCTCTTGGCGCAGCCCTGCTTCTCTCCCTCCTCCTCTCCCGCGGTGCTTGGCGAAGCCCTGCAGGATTGCCACGCTCCTCCACCACCACCATGCCATTGTGCTGCTTCTGGACGGAGTCTTCCTCAACCTCTCCCTCTCTCCTTGCTGGATCAAGGCATGGGAGACGTCACCGGGCTGTACGTGTGTTGAACGCGGAGGTGCCGTCCGTTCGGCACTTGGTCATCGGTGATTTGGATCACGACGAGTACGACTCCATCAACCCCGTTCACTTGAACGCTTCCGCTTAGCGATCTACAAGGGTATGTAGATGCACTCTCCTTCCCCTCGTTGCTGGTTTCTCCATAGATAGATCTTGGTGTTGCGTAGAAAATTTTGAATTTCTGCTACGTTCCCCAACAGTGGCATCATGAGCTAGGTCTATGCGTAGTTTCTATGCACGAGTAGAACACAAAGTAGTTGTGGGCGTCGATTTTGTCAATTTACTCGCCGTTACTAGTCTTATCTTGATTCGGCGGCATTGTGGGATGAAGCGGCCCGGACCAACCTTACACGTACGCTTACGTGAGACCGGTTCCACCGACTGAAATGCACTAGTTGCATAAGGTGGCTAGCGGGTGCCAGTCTCTCCCACTTTAGTCGGATCGGATTCGATGAAAAGGGTCCTTATGAAGGGTAAATAGCAATTGACATATCACGTTGTGGTTTTGCGTAGGTAAGAAACGTTCTTGCTAGAAACCCATAGCAGTTACGTAAAACATGCAAACAACAACTAGAGGACGTCTAACTTGTTTTTGCAGGGTATGCCATGTGATGTGATATGGTCAAAAGGATGTGATGAATAATATATGTGATGTATGAGATTGATCATGTTCTTGTAATAGGAATCACGACTTGCATGTCGATGAGTATGACAACCGGCAGGAGCCATAGGAGTTGTCTTAATTTATTTATGACCTGCGTGTCAACATAAACGTCATGTAATTACTTTACTTTATTGCTAACCGTTAGCCGTAGTTGTAGAAGTAATAGTTGGCGAGACAACTTCATGAAGACACGATGATGGAGATCATGGTGTCATGCCGGTGACGATGATGATCATGGAGCCCCGAAGATGGAGATCAAAAGGAGCAAAGTGATGATGGCCATATCATGTCACTATTTGATTGCATGTGATGTTTATCATGTTTTTGCATCTTATTTGCTTAGAACGACGGTAGTAAATAAGATGATCCCTCACTAAAATTTCAAGAAAGTGTTCTCCCTAACTGTGCAGCGTTGCGAAAGTTCGTCGTTTCGAAGCACCACGTGATGATCGGGTGTGATAGATTCTAACGTTCACATACAACGGGTGTAAGAAAGATTTACACACGCGAAACGCTTAGGTTGACTTGACGAGACTAGCATGTACAGACATGGCCTCGGAACACAAGAGACCGAAAGGTCGAGCATGAGTCGTATGGTAGATACAATCAACGTGAAGATGTTCACCGATGATGACTAGTCTGTCTCACGTGATGATCGGACACGTCCTAGTTGACTCGGATCATGTAATCACTAAGATGACTAGAGGGATGTCTATCTGAGTGGGAGTTCATAAGATGAACTTAATTATCCTGAACATAGTCAAAAGATCTTTGCAAATTATGTCGTAAGCTTGCGCTTTAGTTCCACTGTTTTAGATATGTTCCTAGAGAAAATATAGTTGAAAGTTGATAGTAGCACTTATGCGGACAATAGAAGGCTTATGTCCTTAATGCAACGCTCGGTGTGCTGGACCTCGAACGTGGTCTGTGGATGTTGCGAACATCCGACATACACGTTTTTATGACTACATGATACTTCGGTAATGTTAAATGGTTTAGAATTGAGGCACGGAAGACATTTTTGAAATGTCGCGGAACATATGAGATGTTTCGAGGGCTGAAATTGGGATTTCAAGCTCGTTCCCACGTCAAGAGGTATAAGACGTCCGACGAATTTTCTTAGCCTGCAAACTAAGGGAGAAAAGCTCAATCGTTGAGCTTGTGCTCAGATTGTCTTAGTACAACAATCACTTGAATCGAGTGGGAGTTGATCTTCCAGATAAGATAGTGATGTTTCTCCAAAGTCATTGCCACCAAGCTGCTAGAGCTTCGTGATGAACTATAACATATCAGGGATAGATATGATGATCCTTGAAATATTCGCGATGTTTGACACCGCGAAAGTAGAAATCAAGAAGGAGCATCAATTGTTGATGGTTAGTGAAACCACTAGTTTCAAGAAGGGCAAGGGAAAGAAGGGATACTTCATGAAACGGCAAATCAGCTGCTGCTCTAGTGGAGAAACCCAAGATTGAACCCAAACCCGAGACTGAGTGCTTCTGTAATAAGGGGAACAGCCACTGGAGCAGAATTACCCTAGATACTTGGTAGATGAGAAGGCTGTCGATAGAAGTATATTGGATATACATTATGTAAATGTGTACTTTACTAGTACTCCTAGTAGCACCAGGGTATTAGATACCGGTTCGGTTGCTAAGTGTTAGTAACTCGAAATAAAAGCTATGGAATAAGCGGAGACTAGCTAAAGGTGAGCTGACGAGATGTGTTGGAAGTGTTTCCAAGGTTGATATGATCAAGCATCGCACGCTCCCTCTACCATCGAGATTGGTGTTAAACCTAAATAATTGTTATTTGGTGTTTGCGTTGAGCATAGACATAATTGGATTATGTCTATCGCAATACGGTTATTCATTTAAAGAGAATAATAGTTACTCTGTTTATTTGAATAATACCTTCAATGGTATTGCACCTAAAATGGATGGTTTATTGAAATCTCGATCGTAGTGATACACATGTTCATGCCAAAAGATATAAGATAGTAATGATAGTACCACCTACTTGTGGCACTGCCATGTAAGTCATATTGGTATAAAACGCATGAAGAAGCTCCATGCTGATGGATCTTTGGACTCACTCATTTTTGAAAAGGATTGAGACATGTGAACCATGTCTATTGGTATATACGCATGAAGAAACTCCATGCAGATGGACTGTTTGGACTCACTTAATTTTGAGTCGCTTGAGACATGCAAATCATACCACATGGGCAAGATGACTGAAAGCTTCGGTTTCAGTAAAATGAAACAAGAAAGCAACTTGTTGGAAGTAACACATTTTGATGTGTACAGTCCAATGAGTGCTGAGGCACGCAGTGGATATCGTTATGCTCTTACTTCACAGATGATTTGAGTAGATACTGAGCATATTTACTTGATGAAACACAAGTCTGAATTATTGAATGGTTCAAGTAATTTCAGAATGAAGTTGAAGATCGTCGTGACAAGAGGATAAAATATCTATGATATGATCATAGAGATGAATATCTGAGTTGCGAGTTTGGTACACAATTGAGACATTGTGGAAATTGTTTCACGACTAGTACCGCCTGGAACACCATAGTGTGATGGTGTGTCCGAACATCATAACTGCACCCTATTGGATATGATGCATACCATGATGTCTCTTATCGAATTACCACTATCGTTCATGGGTTAGGCATTAGAGACAACCACACTCACTTTAAATAGGGCACCACGTAAGTCCGATGAGATGACACCGTATGAACTATGGTTTAGAGAAACCTAAGTTGTCATTTCTTAAAAGTTTGGGGCTGCGACGCTTATGTGAAAAGTTTCAGGATGATAAGCTCGAACCCAAAGCAGATAAATGCATCTTCATAGGACACCCAAAACAGTTGGGTATACCTCCTGTCTCAGATCCGAAAGCAATAGGGATTGTTTCTCAAATCGGGTCCTTTCTCGAGGAAAAGTTTCTCTTGAAAGAATTGAGTGGGAGGATGGTGGAGACTTGATGAGGTCATTGAACCATCACTTCAACTAGTGTGTAGAAGGGCACAGGAGTTATTCCTATGGCACCTACACCAATTGAAGTGGAAGCTTATGATAGTGATCATGAGACTTCAGATCAAGTCACCCCCAGACCTCGTGACAAGGATGCGTACTACTTTAGAGTGGTACATAATCCTGTCTTGGAAGTCATGTTGCAAGACAACAATGAACCTACGAGCTATGGAGAAGCGATGGTGGGCCCGGATTCCGATGAATGGCTCGAGGCCATAAAATCCGAGAGAGAATCCATGTATGAAAACAAAGTGTAGACTTTGGCAGAACGGCTCGATGGTCGTGAGGCTGTTGAGTACAGATGGATTTTAAAAGGAATACGGACAATGATGGTAAATGTCACCATTAAGAAAGCTCGACTTGTCGTTAAGATGTTTCCCGATAAGTTCAAGGAGTTGACTACGATGAGACTTTCTCACTCGTAGCGATGCTAAGAGTCTGTCGGAATTAGCAGGTACTGCATTATTTATGAAATCTTGCAGATAGGATGTCAAAATATTGTTTCCTTGTTCTTGAGGAAAGGTTGTATGTGATACAACCAGAAGATTTTGTCGATCCTGAAAGATGCTAACAAGTATGCAAAGCCCCAGAAATCCTTCTAAGGACTGGAGTAAGCATCTCAGAGTTGGAATGTACACTTTGATGAGATGATCAAAGATTTTGGGTTTATACAAAGTTTATGAGAAACTTGTATTTCCAAAGAAGTGAGTGGGAGCACAGAATTTCTGATGAGTATATGTTGTTGACATATTGTTGATCAGAAATGATGTAGAATTTCTGGAAAGCATATAGGGTTATTTGAAAAGTGTTTTTCAATGGAAAACCTGGATTAAGCTACTTGAACATTGAGCATCAAGATCTATAAGGATAGATCAAAGCGCTTAATGGTACTTTTCAAATGAGCACATACCTTAACATGATCTTGAAGGTGTTCAAGATGGATCAGTCAAAGAAGGAGTTCTTGCCTGAATTGTAAGGTATGAAGTTAAGACTTAAAGCTCGACCACGGCAGAAGAAAGAGGAAGGATGAAGGTCGTCCCCTATGCTTTTGTCATAGGCTCTATACAGTATGCCATGCTGAGTACCGCACCTGATGTGTGCCTTGCTACATGTCTCGCAAGAGGGTAGAAAGGTGATCTAGGAGTAGGTCACCAGATAGCGGTCAGAATTATCCTTAAAGGGATAAGGATATGTTTCTCGGTTATGGAGGTGATAAAGAGTTCGACGTAAAGAGTTACATCGATGCAAGCTTAACACCTATCCGGATAGCTCTGAGTAGAGTAAACCGGATTCGTATAGTAGAACATTTGTTTGACATATAGCGTAGTAGCGACATCTACAAGATGACATAGAGATTTGCAAAGTACATACGGATCTGAATGTTGCAGACCCGTTGACTAAAACCTCTCTCACAGACATAACATGATCAAACCAACAACTCATTGAGTGTTAATCACATAGTGATGTGAACTAGATTATTGACTCTAGTAAACTCTTTGGATGTTGGTCACATGGCGATGTGACCTGTGAATGTTAATCACATGGCGATGTGAACTGGATTATTGACTCTAGTGCAAGTGGGAGACTGTTGGAAATATGCCCTAGAGGCAATAATAAATTAGTTATTATTATATTTCCTTGTTAATGATAATCGTTTATTATCCATGCTAGAATTGTATTGATAGGAAACTCGGATACATGTGTGGATACATAGACAACACCATGTCCCTAGTAAGCCTCTAGTTGACTAGCTCGTTAATCAATAGATGGTTACGGTTTCCTGACCATGGACATTGGATGTCGTTGATAACAGGATCACATCATTAGGAGAATGATGTGATGGACAAGACCCATTCCTAAGCCTAGCACAAAGATCGTGTAGTTCATATGCTAAAGCTTTTCTAATGTCAAGTATCATTTCCTTAGACCATGAGATTGTGCAACTCCCGGATACCGTAGGAATACTTTGGGTGTGCCAAACGTCACAACGTAACTGGGTGGCTATAAAGGTGCACTACGGGTATCTCCGAAAGTGTCTGTTGGGTTGGCACGAATCAAGACTGGGATTTGTCACTCCGTGTGACGGAGAGGTATCTCTGGGCCCACTCGGTAGGACATCATCATAATGTGCACAATGTGATCAAGAGTTGATCACAGGATGATGTGTTACGGAATGAGTAAAGAGACTTGCCGGTAACGAGATTGAACAAGGTATCGGGATACCGGCGATCGAATCTCGGGCAAGTACAATACCGCTAGACAAAGGGAATTGTATACGGGATTGATCGAATCCTCGACATCGTGGTTCATTCGATGAGATCATCGTGGAACATGTGGGAACCAACATGGGTATCCAGATCCCGCTGTTGGTTATTGACTGGAGAACGTCTCGGTCATTTCTGCATGGTTCCCGAACCCGTAGGGTCTACACACTTAAGGTTCGATGACGCTAGGGTTATAAAGGAAGTTCGTATGTGGTTACCGAATGTTGTTCGGAGTCCCGGATGAGATCCCGGACGTCACGAGGAGTTCCGGAATGGTCCGGAGGTAAAGATTTATATATAGGAAGTATGGTTTTGGCCACCGGAAGTGTTCTGGGCATCACCGGTAGTGTACCGGGACCACCGGAGGGGTCCGGGGGTCCACCAAGTGGGGCCACCAGCCCCAGAAGGTTGCGTGGGCCAAGTGTGGGAGGGGACCAGCCCCAGGTGGGCTGGTGCACCCCCCACCAAGGCTCAAGGCGCCTCCTAGAGGGGAAGGGGGCAAACCCTAGGGCAGATGGGCCCTAAGGCCCACCCCTGGTGCGCCTCCCCCTCTCCCCCCCTTGGCCGCAACCCTAGATGGGTTTTGGGGCTGCCGCCACCCCTAGGGAGGGAACCCTAGATGGGGGCGCAGCCCCTCCCCTCCCCCTATATATACTTGAGGTTTTGGGGCTGCCCAACACACGATTCGATCTCCCTCTTGGCACAGCCCTGCTTCTCTCCCTCCTCCTCTCCCGCGGTGCTTGGTGAAGCCCTGCAGGATTGCCACGCTCCTCCACCACCACCATGCCGTTGTGCTGCTGCTGGACGGAGTCTTCCTCAACCTCTCCCTCTCTCCTTGCTGGATCAAGGCATGGGAGACGTCACCGGGCTGTATGTGTGTTGAACGCGGAGGTGCCGTCCTTTCGGCACTTGGTCATCGGTGATTTGGATCACGATGAGTACGACTCCATCAACCCCGTTCACTTGAACGCTTCCGCTTAGCGATCTACAAGGGTATGTAGATGCACTCTCCTTCCCCTCGTTGCTAGTTTCTCCATAGATAGATCTTGGTGTTGCGTAGAAAATTTTGAATTTCTGCTACGTTCCCCAACAGTTCTAGCCTCTGTCGTGCCAGCGGTAGTACCGCAGTTCTTCGCAGTAGTACCGCGGGCCCGTGCGGGCAAGGTTGTCAGAATCGCGATTTTGAATCGGATCGGAGCTCTGATGGTAGAATCATAAATCGTAGAATCTTCACTACCAGAATCGCAGAAACGTAGATTTTATGAGCTAAAATCGTAGAATCAGATGGGTAAGTTTGGATTGTAAAGTCGTAGAATCTTATAACAGAATCGTGATTCTAACAACGTTGCGTGTGGTAGTACCACGTGTCGCAGGTTGAGTTGGTGGATAACGGTTGGATTTGTTCTTTCACTATATAAGGAGAGTCTTCTTCTCCGAGTTGACTACCTCTTCTATCCCCAAGCTCCATTGCTGCTCCAAGGTCCATTTTCGCCCGATATCTCTCCCTAGCCAATCAAACTTGTTGATTTTCTAGGGATTGGTTCAGAAGGCCCCGATCTACACTTCCACCAAGAGAAATTTGACTCCCCCCATTAATCCCTTGTGGATCTTGTTACTCTTGGGTGTTTGAGCACCCTAGACGGTTGAGGTCACTGCGAAGCCAAATTCCATTGTGGTGAACCTTCGTGGTGTTGTTGGGAGCCTCCAATTAAGTTGTGGAGATTTCCCCAACCTTGTTTGTAAAGGTTCGGTCGCCGCCTCCAAGGGCACCAATAGTGGAATCACGGCATCTCGCATTGTGTGAGGGTGTGAGTAGAATACAGTAGCCCTAGTGGCTTCATGGGGAGCATTGTGCATCCACACCGCTCCAAAGGAGACGTACTTCCTCTCAAAGGGAAGGAACTTCGGTAACACATCCTCGTCTTCACCGGCTCCGCTCTTGGTTATCTCTTACCTTTACTTGTGCGAGCTTACTTTGTGTTGTATCCCTAGCTTGCTTGTGTGCTTATTGTTGTTGCATCATATAGGTTGCTCACCTAGTTGAATATCTAGACAACCTACTTTGATGCAAAGTTTAAATTGGTGAAGAAAAGTTAAAAATTGTTAGTTGCCTATTCACCCCCCTCTAGTCAACCATATTGATCCTTACAAAGCAGCATATAGCTGAATATATACTACTCCCCCCATAAAGAAATATAAGAGTGTTTAGATCACTAATTTAGTGATCTAAACGCTCTTATATTTCTTTACAGAGGGATCACTACAAGGAAATAGAAAAGGGAGCTAGCTCGCTTTTATCTACGTCGCATTTTCCAAGGGATATAAACAGGCTCACTGGTCAGGACTCGGTATGGCACAACATCGGCTGAAGATATCAGACATGGAGGGAGAAACATAAGAGACATGAGACGAAGGCAAAGTGGACAATTAGGCCCTATGTCCACCTCGGCTTATATATTGTACACATAAGTTCTCAACTCAGCCCTGACAGTCGGGTCCCACTATTGAAAATTATGCCCTAGAGCCAACCATGTGATGATATTATTTTCTTATGTATTCACGAGTTATTTGTATTGTCTTTGAACATCATCACTGATATGTATCAATAAGTATGTGACTTGTTTGTGAGACGATATGTTGTATGACGTTTCTCATAGTGGTCCCTAGTTGATAAGGTTATACAAACACATGCCTTTTGACTATTCAGATGATGACTATGCTTTACAAGTCGTGGGCATAGAGATGTTAAACCGATAGTATGGACTCGGGGATAGGGATAACCAAGTCGGACAGACCCATGACACAGTGAGATACTGTCATATGATATTTTCATGTACAATGTATATGCCATGTCCTGGACTTGAGGTACTCGCATGTTCGCAAGATGAGGACTAACTCACTTAAGGTCTATTAAACGCTACGCCATAGTTGGGTAGTTTAAAGATAGCTTTTGAGTGAGTCGTGAGACATGCATCAAGACATGGTTGATCAAGATGAGATTTGGCCCTTCAATTAGGAGATATATTCACTCAACCGTCTCGAGTGATCAGATTCAGAAAAGCATAACCATGCGACTTGGGTTAAGTGTTAACCCGGTTCAGGAATCTGTATCAAGATTTTGACGAGAAGAGAGGTCGAGCTACCTACAAAGGTGACAAGTACTCGCCTTGAGTTTGACAACATATATCGTGAAGCAAAAGGCATGTCGCATATGACACATTGTCAAGGTTCATCGATATGACTTTGCGCACACATGAGAGTTGGCATGTTCTCCTAGGAGCCGTTAATAGCTATCGACTCGGGTCATCTCCATCTGTACGTGAACCTATGGGGTCGCGCGCTGAAGTGGTGGGAGCCCATTCAGTTTTGATCTGATTCAAAATTGGGTGTGGAATCCTAATGGGCCTCAAGTGTCGGCCCAGTGGAGGGGGATATCCTCGAAAGGGTGTGACCACTCTCATGACCTAGCCACCACCACTTCCACACTCTCACATCATGTGATCGGATATAGCAGTATGCCATCCAGCGTTCCTCCTTGCACGTGTGGATACCTTGGAGGCGTTGCGCCTACGACGCTCTTACGAACCATTTGAGGGAACCATGAAGAACTGTACGAGGGCGAGCATGAGATAGGGATGCACATCGCTACTCTCCTTCCATTGCCTTGACTGTGTATCTAGTGGTAAAATTTGATCCCGTTATCTACACACAACAGTATGTTCTTCGTTGCGCGGTCGAATTTTTGGTTATGCACTAGAATAGCGTACCGCGTGCCCCAACACCCACAAGTCATATTCACTATCAAAACATGCTTAGCCGTGGATCAGTGCTTTCTTTCATGACCTTGCCCTCATAGTGGTGGTTATGTGCAGAAAATAAAGGTGGCGGTTTTTCGTTAACCTGCCTGCATAGTTTTTTGTGGTTTTCTTAAATTACCATGTCCAATCAGCTGACTACATCTATCAATCCATGCATCTGTGCTCAGATTAATTGACCAGAGACTTATACAGTTACTCCAACAACAGTGCAATTGTGAGCTCGAGTTCTCTCCCCCCCCCCCCCCCCAAAGTCAGTTTTTAAACCTTTTTACTATTTTTTTGGAATTTACCGTTCAGTCGAGTTCATGTGAGCTCGAGCTTAAAACTCCATGTCTGGTGAAAATCATGCTAATTTGTACTCCACCATCATCCTTCCTGATCACATTCTATATATCACAACCAATCTTCACTGGAGAGGTTTTTGGACGAACGCAAACACAATATTTCAGATGCATGATAGGAGCACTGTTCATTTTTCTAGCAGAAGAGAAAATACATGTTTTTCATAGGCAAGTACAAATAGGATACACTCGACAGATCAGATGAATCTCAAAGTTTTACAAAAAGGGATTAACCCTTAAAAGCATGCAACTTATATCAATGATTTTGTTATTTATAAGCCAAATGAAAAATAGCTACACATTTAAGTGCTTCGTTAATTATTGAATAAATACTATCATTTTAGAGATAAATATATTCATAAAATATAAATTGTTGAGCAAAACATCTCGCCGGTTGGATAATATGATAACTCCTATATAATAAACATGAAAATAGCAAGTTTGAAGAATATCCGCATCCCGTGGTCTTGTATGGACGAACATGATTATTCCATTGTATGTAGGTTTACCTTCTTGAGTTAGTTAGACCCTTAGATATATGGTTTTATAAGAAATAATTAGGTTCTTAGATCATCTCTGAAACATACTATATTTTTAATATTCTTGTTTCATTGTCAAAAGATACTAGCTTGCACCGCTGCACCCTGGCAAGAAAGAGCCATACTAGTAAATAAACAAAAAAGTCATTTTGGTGCACGAGCTCAAGTGAGCCCTATATTTGAATAGTGTTGAACCGGTATTTTGAAGTTTTAAAAAATTCTGAAAAAATGCAACATGTTCATATGGATGTATATTACACATGTGCAAATTCCGATGATGAAATAAGTAACCATGCGAGTTACACAAAAATGATAAAATCATGATTTTGAAAAGATGAACAGTGCATGTATTATTCACTACTTAGAAATCATACTTTGTCATTTTAGTATATCTCACATGTTTACTTATTCCATCACCAAACTTTACATGTGTGTACTATACATGCATATGATCATGTAGAATTCTTTTCATAATTCTTTGAAAATTTAAATATTATTTTTAAACTATTTAAAATAAGGTGCTCCAATGCACCCATGCTCCAAATATCGTGTATGTGTAGCCAGAAGAATTTTTTTAGAGAAAAACTAGTAGTAGCGTGGGGTAAGAGCGTAGCAGCAGCACGGGGCCCGCGTTGCTGCTACATAAAATTAGTAGCATCACTGGGTCCTGGCCCGCGCTACAGGTAACTAGCAGTAGCGCGGATCCTACCCCACGCTACTGCTACCAGATGTATAGCAGCAGCGCGGGGTTCAACCCCTCACTACTGCTAAAAGTTAGCTGCACCGCGCTAGCAGGAGCGCCCTCCCTCCCCCCTCCCCCCCCGGTAGGCCATTACCCCGCGGTGCTACTTTGGTTTCCCTAGTAGTGCACTCATATATAAACAAATCCATGTTAGACATCTTTCATATGACCATGCATCAATGACCACAACACACCAATTGTTACTCTAATTTAGCTTAATTGGTTAGTCATGTTTTATTTGTTCCATACATGCATCAACCATGTGCAAAACACTAATCTCCCCTCCCCAATTAATATTGCAATGTATTTGGGTATATGATAGCTTCCTAACTAGTCGGTCCTTATAGTATGGGATCCGAAAGATCTTGTTTGAAAAACATGAAATCTCTCGTATTAGTGTTGAGCATATTTTGTTTGAAGACTAACCAAGTCCAACGTGATGATAAACATCATGGTAATAACATCGCTAAGTTGGTAGCTAGATCTTGCAAAGATGGACAGATCAAAATTGATTCAAAGAACACAAAATAAGCAAATGATATCTACAAGAAAATCGCCAAAAGGTTTAGCTATCAAATTCATTGGAATCACACTAGCTAGCTATTACTACAATAAAAACATATAAGCCAACTAGTCCGGGACTGCGTAGAGCTGGGCATGCATATTGCATGCAAGTTCACTAGTGATATTCAGTGGTTTGCTAGAGTGCACATATAGTTCAGTTTACTGATAATACTTAGTGCTCTCCTAACTTAATTACACTATTGGATCTAAAAAAATCGCGTAGATGCATGCACCTGTGGTGCGAATTTTCTCAATTCGCCTCTTGATCTGTGACATCGAAATTAACAAAGTTCAAGTTTGGAGAAAATGGGGGACCAATAAACAGATCACTCGAGACAATCTCAGATCTGGGGCCAACGGAGCCAAGCTACTTAATCTTTACTGTCGAAGGGTCAGAGAAATGGTCTTCACTAAAATCATCTGTTTTGTTAATTAGCATGCATGTATGGACGTGAGTCCCAAGCAATGACTTAGTTATATATAATCACAAACACATGTTTGTAGGAAACAGATTCAAAGAAAGGGACGAGGGAGGGAGAGAGTTAACACAGTTAAGTCTGAACTGCACTTGCCCCATGGCAGAGAAAAAAAAATGACCACCTAGAAATCAGCTCAACATGAATCATGGTAGTTCAGGAACCAAACATTGCATGCATGCATGAACTGATCTGAGCTAGCAATATGACCGATCTCTATCTAGCCAGTTAAATTACTTAAACACACAATTACTAACACACAAACATTTTCACTTATCATTTCACCATAACAAAGTAGCGCGAGTACGCAAGAGCCTACTTAGTTCACACTTGATCATGGATCATGTATATGTACTAAAGTAGCTTATGGCGCCATCAGATTATCTCCTCCAATGCAACGGAAAAGTAACCATGCACACACATGCCATAGCCACATCGCGGCCGAGCTGCAGAAGTAAGATGCACAACTGCTAGAGATTTTCTTGTCTAGTTGACCTTGACCTTTGTTGCAGTATCCAAGCAAATTAAGTTCAAATTCAGAAACATGGGGGACCAATAAAAAGAGCTAGCATTCAGAGATAGTGTGGGAGACCTGGGACCAATTGACACAAGCTACTTATCTAACTAGACTTGATCAACAAACTAACTGCACTAAAAGTGTTGTGTTATAACATCATGCACGTATAAATGCTGGTGTTTGGGATAATTTAGCAACAACCATATGCTAGAGACCAGCACAGGTAACAAGAAAACACATCCAAATAAGAGAACAAACAAAAGTTTGCTCTGAATTTTGTAGTTCATCACCCCTAACCATTTAGAGAAATTAAGCATATATATATATATGCATTGACAAACGAGGAATCAAACATTAAGTGCATGAAATTGATCCGACTGAGATAGCTATATCTACAGCTATTATCCAATATGACCGATCTATAGTTGGCTAGCTCAGCTGACTAAGTAAACGACTGAAAATAGAAGAAGCCCTATGATTTTTTAGCCCTGCTATCAATCACTTCGGTAAAGGGATCGAAAGATTATGGTCTGAAATAGAGATTTGAGAGTCCCTCGTGTGAGTACGTGCTGAAGAGCAAGGAGTGAAAGTGCGTTCATCTTTCTTTCTGCTAGTTGTTTCCTGCTAATAGTGATTAGTGAGTGCCCCATATATACATAGCCACTGTCCGCCCGTGTTCACATCCAGTCTTCTCTGTACACTAGTGCAGCTTCTAGCACTATGGTTTCACCATAACAACGGGGCACGACGCATGAGCCTAATTAATCATCATCTGATCATCAACCATAGGTGCTAACCTAGCTAATTGTGTGCGAAAATCCGCACATCGGGCTATCTTCTCTGATCCAATGGAACAGTAACCATGCATGCACATGCCATTGCCACTTGTGCTATGGATCGCCATTGCCATCGCCAATGAGCTACAGATGCACCTTCACATTCGTCGCAGTATCCAATCAAATTAAGTTCAAACTAAAAAAATATGGAGGACCATTGTAAAGAGCTTGCACTGGATCGAAACAGCATGAGAGATCTGGGGCCAACTGACAGTCTGACACCAAGCTACTTACTAACTATACTTGATCAACAAACTAGCCACAGTACTAAAAGTGTTGTGCTATATACTGGTTACTAACTTACTATCATGCATGTATGAATGCGTGTGTTCCTTGGGAATAACTTAGCAACAATCACATGCTAGGGAGTAGGGACTAGAACAAGTAGCAGTAAACAAATCCAAACAAGAGAACAAACAAAAGTTTGCTCTGAATTTTGAAGTTCATCACATCTGACCATTTGGAGAAATTAAGCAGAACCAAACACATTGCATGAATTGACCAGAGCTAGCTATATCTCTAGCTCAGTTGATAATTCAGTAGACAACAATAAACACACCAGCAAATTAAATTAGAAAATTATTTGACCATAACAACATAAGAAACTAAGTAGCAGTACGAATTCGCTCTAATTAATCACCACTAGATAGCTTGGATCGTCATATGTACTAACCTAGCTAATGGCGCCAAGTGACTCCAATGGAACAGTAACCATGCAGCATTCACCACGCGCCATTTCGCCATTGCAGCGCGCGCCATCAGTAGGGAGCGCGAGAGTGCGGCGCCCATGGGAACCCGTCGCCGCCGCCGCCGCCGCCACCGCCGAGATGCCCGTTGTTGGGTGGCATGTTGAACATCGGCATCGCCGCCGACGGGTCGGGCATCCCGTGCCCGTGCCCGTGGACGTGGACGCCGCCGGCCATGAGCGGGTCGTGCGCCATCGGCGGGCCCGAGCCCTCGTCCTCGTCCTCCAGCGGCAGGCGCTCGTAGGTGGCGTTGGCGAACGTGGACGCGATCACCATGACGGGGCCCGCGGCGACGAGCGAGCCCACCACGCTGCCGCCCACCACCTGCCCCTGCCCGCCGGCCAGGTACACGGTGAGCCCCGTGGACCCCGGCGGCGCGGGCCCCGGGAGGAAGGTCCCCGTGAGCGAGAGGATCTCGAAGCGGCCGTGGAGGGCCACCACGGCGCCGCCGGGGGCCGACGGCTGGCGCAGCGCCACGTTGGCCACGGTCCCGGCGCCGCTGAGCACGCACACGCCGCGCTGCCGGCGGCGCGAGAACTGCGCGATGGCGTCGCACACGTCGGCCCCGCCGGCCACCTCCATCACGTGGCTGCGCAGCGCGTTGGGGCTGTCGCGCGTCACGAAGATGGGCGGCTTCGGCTTGTTCTTGGACCCCGGCGGCCGGCCCCGGGGCCGCCGGTTCGGGGCGGGCACCACCGCGCCCAGATCGCGCGGCCCGCCGCCACCGACAGCGTCCTTGTTCTCGTCCGCGTGCTCGCCGCCGCCGGACGTCGGGCTGGTCTCAGGGTCTTTGACGACGAGGGCGAGCGACTCGACCTTGGGGCCGGACGAGCCGGACGGCTGCTCCGGCGCCACGCCCGGCAGCCCCAAATGGCCGTCCCACCACCGGTTCGCCATGAAGTCTTCGGTCACCACATGCAAGCACAAACACACAGATCATGTAAGCTTCCTTCCACCATATCCACACAAGCAGAACACATAAGAAAAACAGCAAGATGAATTTGTCTATCCTCTCTCACAATAAGAAAAGGGCAGAAAGGAAGAAGAGATTTTTGTATGGATACAAATATTTGGGGAGATCTAATGCACAAGCATGAGCACATATTCAATTTGCATACCTTGAAGATGAATCTAGGAGACCAAGTTGCACCTGTGATCTAGCTAGCTAGAGAGAGATAATGGGCTAGCTAGAGAAGCATTGGGGAGCTGTGGCTTTCTCTGAAGTGTGTAGAGGAGGAGGAGGCATGCAAGTGGGTATAAGAAAGGAGGAGGAGGAGAAAGAGGGTTGATGGAGGCTGGGGAGAGACTTTGGGTGCCACTATAAACTAATCAACAATAATTAATTAAGCAGGGAGCCTTTTATCCAAGGTGCACCCTTCCAAACTTACCCCCATTACCCCCGGCATGCTCCTCCCAAAGGTTTTTTGGATTTTGCTTTGATCTGGCTGGCCATTGGTCCCCTATTGCCCATGTGAATTCAAATCGCGAGCTATATTCAAATGCCCGGTACACGTTAAAATTTTACTCTGGAGTAGGGCTTTTTTATTCATATAAGCGAACCGGTCCCTATTTGTTTCTTTACTCCACATAAACTCTTCTATATCGCACACTTGGACTGGTCCCCTACTGAGGTGGCGGTGCACCGTTAGGTAGGCGTGAAAGATAATCCCTAAAGTTTCTCCCTCCTTTATTCGTGGCTGAGAGAACTGGGCATGTCCGCTGATTGTTAATATGTGTAAGTTGTGACGAGTAAGAATCTAACAGGCCGATCCGCAGCAGCCAGCGCTCTCATGTGAAATGACCAATTTACCCGTCGTCTCCAACAAATTTTAATCGGGTGTGACATTTTCGGCTTCCTACCACGATGCTACTTTTACTTGTAGGTTTGGTTTGTCCTGAAATGGGATGGTACATGATAAGGGTGGGGTGGGCATAGTGTTTTTTTTGTTGGTATTATGGATGGTAATTAGGACTGTGCTAGATGGAAGTATGTGTCTAGTTGGGTATTAGGGTTTTTGTGTGCGTTGGGGTGGATGGTGGGGTGCATGTACGGTGCATGTCCTTTTCACAAAGCTCCCGACATCCCAACTAAACAAAACCAGCCTCACTTGCAGCCAAACTGATTTAATTAACATATTTCTTCCCTAGGTTCATATTAAGTGATATATTTCTTCACATGAATTGATTAAATTGACAATTGTCATTTGCAGTGTTAAGATGAAACCGTATAATCGTCAACCTAAAATTTGTTTCTGAAGAAAATAAATAAATTTGACCTCTAAAAAAGATTCCAGTGCATTGCACATTTGTTCCACATTTGTTCCGATAATCCACTGACTAGTTGTTTCTAATCTTTTAATTAACTAGGTACAAATCTTAGGTTATAGTTTAGATTTTATAGCGGGATATATGTGTGCGCTTTGCCAATCGTGGACATATTTATTTAGGCGTCAGCTTATTGACTTCTCATTTTGTTAAGAGAAGCTTCACAGAGTAAATTAGTTGCAATTGTTGATACCCTTTCTTGTCGTTGTCAACTAATGACAAGAATATCATTATGCATTAATGTATGAACCACAAAAAGGAATCATTCTACAATAATGCGTACAAGTTTTTCTCCGTATGATGTTTCCAGTTAGTTGGAGACAAAGTAATCAATCAGATGACATGTTCATGAAGAACATCTTCAACTAGTACTTGGAACTCTTAATTAAACATGTCCTACATATATGCATAGAGTAGTCAAGGGACTTCAACTACTGGTCACTTATTCCGACATGAGTTTAGTATATCTGTATATATATATATATATATATATATATATATATATATATATATATATATATGGTTGCTCCAATGGCAACAGAAAATGTCATGGAATTTATTGCCAAATATGTTGTTGAGGCCTAGAGCTAATTAAGTGCATATTCAAAGTTTCAGTACTCAGGTAGGCACTAGGCAGGATATACAAAGTGTACTTCAGGCTGCCAGAGTAATGAGATTTTTGAAGCTACCTACAGGTAGGCATGCTTTAACTAATCATGGCAACGTATTAAAAACCGTGTATGCTTTTTATGTTAGATCTCTCTGTACGCAAACAAACAGATGATGATGTCCTGTGATGCTGAAATATATTCGTGCTTTAACAAATCGGTGAACTTCATGACATAAGATTCCCATTAATCATAACATATTTCATGAAATTAATCATTATGATCTTGGTTAGATAAACAACATGCTCTAGAAATTCTCGATGCAAGCCTAAGTCATTCCAGCAATACTTTCACAGCATAAGCATGTTTCATCTAATCAAAAAAAAATATTACCTCCGTCCCAAATTACTGTCTAGATACATTCGTATCTAGACAAATCTAAGACAAGTAATTTGAGATGGAGGGAGTAAGAAACTTGTTCAATAGATAGATATACTTGTTGCGGAAATTGACAATAACATTGCTACTCGATGGAAATCACATTTGATTAATTACACGGCCTAGCATGTCCAAGCAACCTGCAGTTGATTTGGGGAGAAGAAAACCATAGAGATGCACGCCTAACTCATGTGGTCCATGCATGAGATGCATCAAATACACTATATATATATACAAGATATGCAAAGTACAGTAAAGATCCTGCCATGCTCATGCCTCCACTCCACTCCAATCTGAAAAGGAAAACGACAGGGCAAAAGCCAAATGCAACCAGTTAATTAAGTAAGCCAACCCCTAATCTTTTTTTCTGTAAAGCACTGCTCACTAATTAATCAATCGGGATGGTGGCACATCCCCCAGGGATGGATAACCTAAGCTTTGTCAAACTCTGATGGGGTGGTGTGCATGACATATCTAACACATCCCAAACAATTGCAAATCAGGCACTAATTAGCTGCATCCACAGGCAGTGCAGTACTAGTAGTAGATTAAGGGTTGGTCACATGCATGTATCTGGTGCTGCTGGCAAAGAAATAGTAGTAGTAGTAAAGGCCATGTATCAGGGACAAGCTGCTACATGTGATTAAGATTGGTTGGTGCAATTATCTATGCTAATGACAGGTGTCCAGTGCTTGTTCCCACACGATTAGGGCATCTCCCCCTCAATAATTGCGCCTAACGACAATTGCTTCAGTTGTTAATTGTGTGATTAAACCACCCGCTGACCCCAAGTCTTGACCTAAAAACAATGCTTACACAATGCAGCAGCTGCATTATTGTTTCAGTATTGGGTTTGTCCCTTCAGCTGCAGGCGGGACGCGTGTCGTCCTCGCAGCTACCCACATAAGCTTCAAGTAAACTTCCGTCCTTTCTTAAAAAAAAACACATCAGTGAACCCTAGTGTAGTTCTAACAAAAACTCCAGAAAAAACACTGAGGCCTTCTTATGGTCATATGATAGAAATATCATAGGAATAGGAAGCTTGTAGGAAATGAGATGACATGCATCTCAAATCCTATGAATAGGGATAGAAAAGAATTTGGTTCACCGGACATGATTTTTTGTATTGAATCTAGGCTAATGTTTATTTTCCTTTCAAACGTGGAGGATAGAAACCAATTCGAGATATGAATAGGAATCCATTCATATAAACCAAAGGGCTCTAAAAGAGAAATGTCTATAGAAAGCCCATGACGTTCCTCCAAACCAGTTCATAGGAAATCATATGAATAGAGAAGTCGTAGAATGTGAGATGACATGTATCTCAGTTCCTATCGGAAAAAACATGTCACTTGGTTCGTATGATAGGAATTTTTCCATTAGGTCTGAGCTAATGTTTTTTTTCCTTTGAAATGTGAAGGATAGGAAACAATCCTACATAGGATGATAGGAATAGAAAATCCTACAAAACTTACTCCCTCCGTCCGAAAAAAGCTGTCCAAGCTTGTCTCTCAAATGGATGTACCTAGTATGAATTTGATGATAGATACATCCTTTTGAGGGACAAGCTTTTTCGGACGGAGGGAGTACAAACCAAAGAAGGATGAACTGGAGACACCTTGTAGTAGCAAGCATTCCAAGTATACTAGTTATCATACATGTAGCATGACAGTGCAAACAGGCAAAGAGTTGACTCCATATTCTGTAATTAATTACACATCACCAGAGCAAAAAAAAGAAGGAAAGGGTTGTAATCCACACACGGTGCAAACTAGCGACACTCGGATCGACATACTTTTGACAGATTAAGTACATACGACATGTAGATCGACCGACCGGCGCAACCATTTTCAGCATGTTCTTGGGCACCCCCACTCCACACATAGCCTGAGGTGGGAAGAGGATGCAACCCAAGGACCCTTCTACCTGGTCAGGTAGTACACTAGCATGAAGAGCGCGACGAATGACGCCACGAGTGTCCCCATCCTCCTGCTCGACTTGGTCTCGAACACCTACGTTCATGAAGACATGAGTCAGTCTCAGGAGAATACGAGAAGATGCATGGCGAGTTGGTTCATCCGGTCGCTTACTGTCTTGAATTTGTCCACTGTTCCAGAGAGAAACCCCCTTGATGAATCCATGTCATTCCCCTGAATAAGGTATGTCATGGTAAGAGAGCAGCAGCAGTAGATTCAGATCTTTGAATGAAGAAAAGATTCACAGAGTAGATACAACATACCATTCTGTCCAGCATCCGGTTATGAGCCTCCACCTCTTCATTTATATCACCTGATATCTACAGAATGGTAAACAGCTTCAGTAATCTTCAAGCTGGAAAGGCTGCCAGCAGGCAGATACACACATTTGAGCAGAACATCATGAACTACAGAAGCGACTGCTACTCGTTTCATTTGTCATTTAAGAACTGAACCTTAAACAACTCTACTACTTAAAGCTACTGGCCATGCCCAATTGCCCACATTGAGTCTCACAAGCAAAATTCAGACTCAGAATGCCAACAGTTAGACAAGAATCATCCCACGTTCTGGGTCCAAACGTTCCTCACGCCTTTTACTTTGCAGGCTACTCCCAGTAGCTCATCGAACAACAAAAGATTCCGTCAGCAGCTCATTCATTCACTAGGTTACAAAGCGTAGAGCCAAATGTATCCCCACACTCAAAAGGAGTTGATCCAATACATATTATATGAGGAGGCTGGTCAAATTGCATCAGTTCAACCAAATAGTATATTACAATTCACAAAAGCCGTTAACTTAAGATTCCTTCTCATCTAGCAAGTTTAAGGGGGGAAACTCATGCCGAAAATCTATGCTTAATTCCTCACTGGCTATTCAAACTAAATGGTCCAGGAACGCACATGGTTACCATGGATACCAGTCTAGATTAGTATTGTCTATAAAGTTGCAATTCCTAAAGTTGTTTATCTCTTAGTTTTTGCGAGGAAAAGATGTTCCTTTTTAGAAAGTGCTACAAATATCTTCTTACGATCTTAGCTAAGCAATACAATTAAAAGGTAAACAAGCACAACCAATATGTGAATACACCAACTCTTTACATAAAACGAAGATAGAGCATTTTATTCAATTATTATGTGGCACTCACCCTCTTGAGAATGCTGACTCGATCTTGCAATCCATCCATAGCTCGCTCATTCTCATGTTCATCTATCTCATGTGAAGAATAAGCTGATGATCGGATTCCACCTTCTTCAATGCCATCAAAGAGAGCAGTTCTGGTGCTTCGGTAGCTATCAAAAGTGCAGAGAATAGTTGTATAAGAATTCATAGAGAGTTTGAAAAGTGCATGGAAAAACATAATGTCCAGAAGAAACACAGAAATGCATATGCAAACTAAATTACTTCGCATATGAGAAGGACTAAGGTTTATATTTTTGTAAATTCACAAGTCAATAAATTCTGAACAAATTATTACCAACAACAAATGTATTGAGGGGGGAGAGCATTTGATCAGATAAAGAAACTTGGCATAACTGTATGTTAAATCAACCCGCTGCCCTACAAGGACAGGACACCCATCACCAAACTTTTGATAATGGTCAGGTCCACAAATATGTATAACACAATGTGCCCTTGCTCCTATTTATAAGGATGTTTACTCATAAAGCTGTCACAGGGTATAAATGCTACAGTACAACTTGCACCCGAAGATAGAGTGCAAGACATGAGATGTGCTATAAACACTTGGAGTTGACAGAAGTTGCTTGAGTTAGGAGATTTCTTGTTAGGTTATTCACTATATATAGTGCCACAACAGGCAGGCTGCTGCGTTTACTTTGCGCCGCAATGTTGGCACCAAGTTCAGTCTTCACAGCTAAATAGAATATCGGCCCACCTTAATTTCTCTCCCAACATACTATGTTTCATTCAATATTTTGCTCATTTGTTCCATTCAAGATTTGAGCCGCCTTCAACATTGAGATGCCTTAAACCCATGTAGGAAAAAAAAACCAGAGCAACAGATCCACGCTATCAGACTGAGAGTCTATCATGCCTTTTGCTTTCCTTGTATAGCATTTGAATTTCTTTTTTTAATAAGAGTGGCTAACAGCATGTTATCTTCATGCCCTATCATAACAGTTCGTAATAAGTATGAAATGCAATAATACATAATATTGCAATTTATTCCGCTATAGCCTATAATGTTCAACCAGTAGCTCCCAAGAGTCCAGGTTCTTAGTTCATTGATCTGATGGGAGGGTAAGATCAATGCCATGTCAGCCTAGATGCATGTCCCTTCAACTAGAGTGGGCAAACGAACAGCAAGATGATGGCACATGGCAGTGCAAGGAGTGGAGCATTTATTGCAAATTTGGTGGAAATGAAACAAATTGGCACTGTCCTGTGCAAGATTAAGTAATTCTTTGACAAAACAGGTGCAGGATTGAGTGATCCTATCACAAAACAGGATTCAAATCTTCAATAGAGGCACCAGTTGCAACACTTTGAGCTTATTCATTTTGAAATTCAAAACAATATGTGAAGTCAAATCTTCAACAGAGGCACCAGTCACAACACTTTGAGCGTATTCATTTTGAAATTCAAAACAATATGTGAAGGCAATAACCGAAGCTGTTCAGCGAAAACACATAGATCTGGTTCCAATTATTCAGAATAAGTTATCGGGCAGGCTACAGACACCTCTAAGAGACAAATAAATACAGGATTAACTAGAACACTTAGCTATCAGTACTAACTAGTCAGCTGGCAAGAGTATCACCAGGAAATCCATCTGATTCAGCAGAACCTAACCAATTTACCGAAATGCAAACTCTTAAACAGAAGGCAAGACTCGACAACAAGACTGCATTGACGGATCACCGTATCTACTATATCACAGCACTGCATTGACAATACGAACGCAAGCAACCACCGGGGGCACTTAGTCAGAAAAGGCCCCTGTTTATGAACCTCGTGCACCCTCATAGACACCAAGACCCACCCTCCCCCTAACTCGCTGGGAAGATTATCACCATGACGTGCCGCCATTCCCAGCAACCTAACCAATTCATCGAAACTCCACACCGTTGAACCATAATGGACAGCACGCATAATAACTAGAGTAACAGATCGCCCACCCCAATCTCCCTAGTTCACAAACAGACAGCACGCATCACACTGCCAATCCCACTAATCGCGCGTGAACTCCACATACCGCGGCATCTCATACTCATTACGAGGGCCCGGGCAGCAGCGAATGGAGCGAGGCCCGTCCCCGGCGACGAATCTCGCCCGCCCTCGTGAACCCTAACCCCGCCCTAATCAGCCGCCCCGAAATTCGAAAGGGCACAATGAAATGACCAAGCGGTGCGCCGGAGCTTACCCCCTCGCGTTCATGGTCGCGGCTCGGCTCGGCTCCCTCCACGGCCCCTGCAGAAGAACCCAGCACCGCCCACGGTCAGAGACCCGGCCACAGGGAAATTCCGGGGGGGAAAACACGGAGGTGGGTGGATTCGGGGTACCCGCGGATCTCCGGCTGCTCTGCCTCTCGATTTCGCGCCGGATCGGCGGCTGGCTTCGGCGTCGGTCGGCGTCGGGGGAGGAGGAGGTGGGGGAATGGCAGGCAGGGGGGGAGGAGGAAGAGCCGAAGAGGGAGGCGGTATAGTGGTAGCTCGTAACTGCCACGCGGGCCCGGGCGAGGCGGGGCCCGCTGGCAGCGACGGCAGGCTGCTCGGCTCACGTGGCGGCCCCTGGATGGGGGCGGTGACGTGTCCCGCTCCGATCGGACGGCCAGGATCGCGCGGGGCTGCGTAGAGCTAACGCGCACATTCTTCTTCTTTCTTTCTTTCCGGTTCCTCTTCTCTTCTCTTGCCGCCGCCGCCGCCGCCGCCGCCGGGGGAGTGAGCAGCAGCGTGAGTCGTCGGTGGGGAAGGCCGTGCGCTGAGGGGTCGCCGGCCGGAGATGGCGTTCGAGTCGTCGGCGGAGACGGAGCGGTTCCTGTGCGAGCGGCTGCTGGACGCGGCGCAGCCCATCGCGGAGCGCTTCCGCGCGCTCTTCTCCCTCCGCAACCTCCGCGGCGACGGCCCCCGCCGCGCCCTCCTCCAAGGTGCCGTCCCCTCCCCGTCGATTGTAGCAGCTTTAATTTGATGCTCCAGGGAAGTAGAGACTTACTCTGGCGGCAGCTCTCGATGCTTGCTTACTTTCAGCTGCCAGTACAAAGGAATATTAATTGGGAGAGACCGCAGCTATGCTTGTGTGATCCACCGATTGGTTTCCTGCTGGGATTGCTGATGACTTGAAACTTACTCAGCATAGTTGCCTTGTTTGGTTGGTAGCTTTCTACTACTTAGTGAACTTTAATCTGTGCTAGCAGCTCCTTAGTGAACTTTAATCTGTTAATAGCTTCTCCCCCCGACTGAATTTAGATCTCATGAGCCTGTATTAGTTGATCTTGTGTTCGTAATATAAGGTTGAGCTTGGATTCTCCTCCATGGAATCTTGTGCGTCATTTGTCTAGTTGGGCAGTTTTGGCGCCTTTCATCTTTCCATTCAGTTTATGAAGGTCTTCTAACACTGCTGAATGTTGCTATTTTCGATTGTCCTTTGAACTAAAACCATGACACTTATTTTGGATCGGAGGGAGTAGTAGGTCTGGACTTGGGTGTGGCTCTGTGTATTTATTATCTACTGGTGCCAGTGATTCGTGGGGGGAAATATCTCTAAGAAAGCTTGAATGCTAGCACCTTGTATGAATTAGTTAGTGATCCTAGGACCGTTGCCTGTCCCATGTCTGTGTATGTTTCTCTATATCTTGATTATTCATCTGTCGACATGTATACATGATGAATTGCTCACAGTTCCAGTGTCGAAACACCTTTTTGCTGGGATTCTCTCTATATGATATTCCATTACAATTACCTTGTTCATTTTTGCTTAGTTTTGAAATTATATGGTATTTTACTTCAGATCTGCTGTTGGTAGCAGATCCTACTGATGAAGCCCATAGCCCTAAAATTCTACCAATCTTTGTTTAATCTATTACTGAAAACTATGTGTCCCAAAGAAATGGTTTAAAAAATCTGATGCATTTTCTTGAATGCTCAGCTGCAAGGGATCCCTCTAACTTGCTTGCCCATGAGGCTGCATTTGCGCTTGGACAAATGCAGGATGCTGAGGCTATCCCTGCATTAGAGGGAGTTCTCAAGGATCTTTCACTGCATCCAATTGTCCGCCACGAGGTAGTTTACCATCACAGAAGTCGATATTATCTGCCCTTTCTAGTACCTTACTATCCATTTGAGAAGCACAATATGTTTATTGATCAGGCTGCTGAAGCTCTGGGAGCTATTGGCTTGGAAAAGAGCATTTCCCTGTTGAAAGAGAGTTTAGCAGCTGATCCTGCCGTGGAGGTGCAAGAAACATGCGAGTTGGCTCTTAGGCGGATAGAAGGGCAGAAGAATGCCAGTGGTGCTGAAAGCACAACAATTTCGCCTTATCTATCAGTTGATCCAGCACTGCCTGCCAAGCAGGGACTTTCGGCAGAGCAACTAAGGTATGCCTTTGAAGACAATTCTATATGCGTTCATTGTCTCTAGTATGCATCATCTTGATATTACTAGCATGGTGGATACTTTTCAGGGAGCTTCTCCTCAACGAGCAAGAAAAGATGTATGAACGTTATGCAGCTCTTTTCGCGCTTAGAAATGACGGTGGAGACTATGCTGTTTCTGCTGTTATTGAGGCTCTAGGTGTGAGAAGTGCTCTTCTGCGCCACGAGGTTTGCTTGAACTTTAACCAATTTTGTTTACTGTTTTACCACAAGCATATATTATGAAAGATGGTATCTTCATTTAAATTAATAAAGCCAATTGTCATGCTAAAGTAAAGAACAGAGATGAATAAACCAAAACCAAAAGTATCTGGCCTGCATCTTCTTGCATTTCTGATAACTAGGATTACTAATAAATTATTCTCTGTAACGTAACCATTTTATGCTATTCTTGCTGTTCTAGTGCCTACTGTTTTCTGCAGCATAATATGTTTTCTTCTACTATTCTGCAGGTCGCTTATGTATTAGGTCAGCTGCAAAATAAGGCTGCTTCAGATGCACTTTCTGGTGTGCTGAAGGACGTCAATGAGCACCCGATGGTCAGACATGAAGCTGCTGAGGCCCTTGGTTCAATTGCAGGTAACAAACACCACATGACTTGCCAGAACTCTGGTACTTCTCGAGTCGATCCACGTATGTACCAGAGTTTCCTGACACTGGTGATGTTGTTGCTGTTAGATCAAGAAAGCATTGCGCTTCTGGAGGAATTTTCCAAGGACCCTGAGCCCATCGTCTCCCAAAGCTGTGAAGTAGCCCTCAGCATGCTCGAGTACGAGAGAGCAGGGAAGTCGTTCGAGGTAACACACACCTGGCCCAGATCAAACACGAATAACTATTTATGCACACCGGTCACTTTTTGCGTAAATGCTAACATGTGTACCTTTTTTTATGCAGTTTCTGTTCCTCCAGACTCCTCAGGTGCAGCAGGAGTCCTGAGCCCAGCTTCCGACATATACTTTGATGGACCTGTTCGGTGTGGTAGCGGACATGATGTCTGAATGAAGTGTCGTTGCCCTTTTTCGGTTCTTTTTCGGGTGTTCTTGCTTGACACCGGGATAGCAAAAACGGCGAAAGATACCACTGTGAATTGCTCTCTGATGAGAATATCATGTATGCGTGCCTCGTGAAAGCAGAAACTGATACTTTGACGAATTTGTTTGCCTGTGGATTGTGCATATCTTCTGTCGTGGTGTGAAACACTGGGTTTGTATGCATAAGCTTCAACTATCACACTGTCACAGAAGACGATGGATATAGATATGACAAGAGAAGCACGAATTATCTGACACCAAATCAAATATACCTCTTCCGTTTTCATTTACTCTGTATATTAGCTTTACTCTAAGTCAAACTTTGCAAACTATGACCAAATTTTGAGGGTAAGCTACTAGAAATGCACTCCTTAACTAATACTCGTCTGGCAATATGCATACCTCTACTTGATACTTTAGTCATATGTATACTATTAGAACATGTAGGATTGAGATTAATTTGTGAGCAGTATTTCTGAGTAGACCAGAAACTGGCAAAGTACAACTTCGGATATAGATCTCATTATCTGGTAACACTTAATTAACTTAATTTCTATGAAAAATAAGAACCACCAGAAAGTTTCCAAAGCATCATGTGCTTGTTTTGTTTTTAACCCCCTTCATTTTGTCCAGCTATCTATTTTCAGTATGGATTTGAAATGGTGCCCCATGTTTAGCAAGCTCAAATGCTTGTTGCTGAAATGTTCACACAATTGTTCGTACCATTCAAAACTTTTAAGCACACATATTTTATTGATGAGATGTAAAAATTTGTTCGCGCAATTGTTCATACCATTCAAAAAGTGTTCGTATCATTTAAAAATATCCACATGTTTAAACATATGTTCATGAAAATGTAAAAAATGTTCGCATAATTTGTAAAAACTGCCTGTACCAATAGTTTTTTATGACAATAAAAAATGTTAACATATTTAAAATATGTTTTCAAAAATATTCATGAAATATAAAATTGTTCGCACAATATTTTTGAAATTTTTTATAACATGTAAAAATGCTTGTGCCATTTAAAAGAAATGCTCATAATCACTTACGAAATTGTTCACACATTTGAAAAAAATTGTTCTTAATTTTTGGAAAAATTTCAACTTGTTTTTAAAAATGTTGACTGTGTATTAGTAAAAATATCAATGTGCATTTGACAAAAAGGTTCAACATGTCATCATATAAACATTCATCGTGTGTTTAAAGAAAATGTTCAACGTGTATCTTAAAAATGTTCAACCTATATACAAAAAAATAACATGTATTTAAAAAGTCAACATGTATATGAAAATAATTTTTTAAACATTGAAACGGTGGAGAAAATACAGAAAACTGAAGAAAAAAAATCGCAAGAAACTTTCTTAAAATCGAGGGGAAGGTTTTTAAACCAATCCCCGGTGTTGGTTAAAACGGTTTGCGCACGCCATGTTGAATCGCCCCGTCCAAGGGAGAGCTGCTACGGTCTCGCTATAAGCCAAACCATTTCACATACAGATTGGTTTAACATTATGGGCGATACGGTGTCGCTATGACTTTTCCTCTCATGGAACCATTATCGCATACAGATTTCATCCTTGGTTCTATAGCATTATGGCAATATGGACAGCGCAACGAAAGGCGATATATGAACACATTTCCAGCCGCCCGTGTCTACCCATATGTTTATCCGAAGTTTCATTGGTAACCTTGGCCAACTCCCAAAAGCAAACCGAATTCTGCGCAAGTGCCCGTGCGACATGGCGATTACCTTGGTCCCCTCCACCGCCCGGCTTCCTAAAGATTAATGCAGATGGTGTAGTCAATATTCAAGGCCGACGAGGAGTTGTTGATGCTGTGTGTCGGGATCAAAATGACACGTATATGCGATCCTCGGCTATACTCTTAATGGTGTCACCGATATGGCTGTCCTTGAAAGCTTTGGCATGCAGACAAACTCAGTCTTTAGCAACTGATGTTCTGGCAACGTATATTCTTATTTTTCGAGACTGTTTGTTCGGTCATCATCAAAGATATAGATGCCAATGTTTGGAGGAGCTAATGCGGTGGTGATCAAAGAGGTGAACCTCACTGAGTACGATTTTGAAGAGTGTCGGTTTATTTGGGGTTCATTTGCGAGTCTAGATGTAGAAACTATGAGCTGATAGTTTAGGGCATCTCCAGCCGCGCCCCAGAAAGGCCTCCCCAGGCGATTTTTTCGCGCCGGCGCCGAAAAAACGGCCCAGTCGCGTCTCAGGAGCCCGATTTTCGTCGGCTTGGCCCGAAAACAGCGCCGGCGGACCCAGGTCGAACCCGGCGCGCTGGGGCGCCGGGGCGAGCTGTTTTGGCGCGAAAAAGACGCGGGCCAGCCGCGTCAGTGACTCGGTGCCTCGTCTTCCCCCAACGGCCTCGGTTCCCACGGGGAATCAATGCGAAGGCTGCCGCCGGTCAGCCTTGCCATTGATTCCTCACGGGTGGCGCGTCACGGGACGGCGCGCCGACGCCTCCCCTCCCTCGCATGCGTATACACCGGCCCCTTGCGGCGCGGCTATAAAAGCTGGTGGCCTCCACTCGCCTGTGCCCACACCAGCCCCGCCCCTCGCCGCCGTCCAGCCCCTCCCTCTCCCTACCTCTCCCGAGCGCCGCCGGCCAGCCCCTTCCTCTACCTCTCCCGAGCCCGCCCAGCCCCGCCGTCGCCATGGCAGAACGCTTCCCCAGAGACGAGGCGGCGGCCAACGGCTTCGGCCGCCGTTCGCTCCGCGAATAGGAGTCCTGACTCCTGTTCCAGGCGAACATCCCGGCGCCGCCGGACATGTGCGCCGGGCCGAGGCTCAGCGCCGGGGGAGTGCCCATTCCCCCGTTGCCCGACGCCGTGGCGAAGCCGAAGTACTTCGCCGAGGAAGTCGAGGTCGTGCGCGCCTCCCTCACCGACGACCAACTCTCCCTCCCCCAGTACGCCGCCGATAACCACGCGGCATGGACGGCGTATTTCGAGCGCCGCCAGCAGCAGCGCTTGGCGTCCACCAACGGCGCGCCGTGTTGGGGATCGTAGCAGAAATTAAAATTTTCCTACGCATCACCAAGATCTATCCATGGATTATTCTAGCAACGAGGGGATAGGAGAGCATCTACATACCACTTGTAGATCGCAACGGAAGCGTTCAAGAAGAACGTGGATGATGGAGTCGTACTCGTCGTGATCCAAATCACCGATGACCAGCGCCGAAAGGACGGCACCTCCGTGTTCAACACACGTACGGGACGATCGACGTCTCCTCCTTCTTGATCTAGCAAGGGGGAAGGAGAGGTTGATGAAGATCCAGCAGCACGACGGCGTGGTGGTGGATGCAGCGGAGTTCCAACAGGGCTTCGCCAAGCTTCTGTGGAGAGAGGGAGAGGTGTAACGGGGAGAGGGAGGCGCCAATGCAGCAGGGGTGCCGCTGCCCTCCTTCTCCCCCCTTTATATAGGCCCCCTAGGGGGGGCGGCGGCCAAGGGTGGGGGGCTTGCCCCCCAAGCAAGGGGGCGCCCCTGTAGGGGAACGTAGCAGAAATTCAAAATTTTCCTACGTATCACCAAGATCTATCTATGGAGAGACCAGCAACGAGGGGAAAGAGAGTGCATCTACATACCCTTGTAGATCTCTAAGCGGAAGCGTTCAAGTGAACGGGGTTGATGGAGTCGTACTCGTCGTGATTCAAATCACCGATGACCAAGTGCCGAACGCATGGCACCTCCGCGTTCAACACACGTACAGCCCGGTGACGTCTCCCAAGCCTTGATCCAGCAAGGAGAGAGGGAGAGGTTGAGGAAGACTCCATCCAGCAGCAGCACAACGGCGTGGTGATGATGGAGGAGCGTGGCAATCCTGCAGGGCTTTGCCAAGCACCGCGGGAGAGGAGGAGGGAGAGAAGCAGGGCTGTGCCAAGAGAGATTGAATCGCCTGTTGTGGGCAGCCCTAATGCCTCAATATATATAGGGAAGGGGAGGGGCTGCGCCCCCTTTAGGGTTTCCACCCCTAGGGGTGGCGGCCAGCCCAGATCCCATCTAAGGGAGGCGGCCAAGGGGGAGGGGGAGAGGGAGGCGCACCAGGATGGGCCTCAGGGCCCATCTGCCCTAGGGTTTGCCCCCTTCTCCTCTCCCTTGCGCCTTGGGCCCTTGTGGGGGGGCGCACCAGCCCACCTGGGGCTGGTCCCCTCCCACACTTGGCCCATGCAGCCCTCCGGGGCTTGTGGCCCCACTTGGTGGACCCCCGGACACCTCCGGTGGTCCCGGTACGTTACCGATAAAACCCGAAACTCTTTCGGTGACCAAAACAGGACTTCCCATATATAAATCTTTACCTCCGGACCATTCCGGAACTCCTCGTGACGTCCGGGATCTCATCCGGGACTCCGAACAACATTCGGTAACCACATACAAGCTTCCTTTATAACCCCAGCGTCACCGAACCTTAAGTGTGTAGACCCTACGGGTTCGGGAGACATGCAGACATGACCGAGACGTTCTCCAGTCAATAACCAACAGCGGGATCTGGATACCCATGTTGGCTCCCACATGTTCCACGATGATCTCATCGGATGAACCACGATGTCAAGGACTTAATCAATCCCGTATACAATTCCCTTTGTCTATCGGTACGATACTTGCCCGAGATTCGATCATCGGTATCCCAATACCTTGTTCAATCTCGTTACCGGCAAGTCTCTTTTACTCGTTCCGCAACACATCATCCCGTGATCAACTCCTTGATCACATTGTGCACATTATGATGATGTCCTACCGAGTGGGCCCAGAGATACCTCTCCGTCACACGGAGTGACAAATCCCAGTCTCGATTCGTGCCAACCCAACAGACACTTTCGGAGATACCTGTAGTGTACCTTTATAGCCACCCAGTTACGTTGTGACGTTTGGCACACCCAAAGTATTCCTACGGTATCCGGGAGTTGCACAATCTCATGGTCTAAGGAAATGATACTTGACATTAGAAAAGTTTTAGCATACGAACTACATGATCTTGTGCTAGGCTTAGGATTGGGTCTTGTCCATCACATCATTCTCCTAATGATGTGATCCCGTTATCAACGACATCCAATGTCCATGGTCAGGAAACCGTAACCATCTATTGATCAACGAGCTAATCAACTAGAGGCTTACTAGGGACATGGTGTTGTCTATGTATCCACACATGTATTTGAGTTTCCTATCAATACAATTCTAGCATGGATAATAAACGATTATCATGAACAAGGAAATATAATAATAACTAATTTATTATTGCCTCTAGGGCATATTTCCAACAGTCTCCCACTTGCACTAGAGTCAATAATCTAGTTCACATCGATATGTGATTAACACTCAAGGTCACATCCCTATGTGACTAACACCCAAGAGTTCTGGGTTTGATCATGTTATGCTTGTGAGAGAGGTTATAGTCAACGGGTCTGCAACACTCAGATCCGTATGTACTTCGCAAATCTCTACGCTATATTTGGAGCCATTTCAAATAACTGTTCTACTTGGAGCTATTCTAAATTGTTGCTCCATTATACGTATCCGGTATTTCTACTCAGAGCTATCCGGATAGGTGTTAAGCTTGCATCGACATAACTCTTTATGTCGAACTCTTTATCACCTCCATAACCGAGAAACGTATCCTTATTCCTCTAAGGATAATTTTGACCGCTATCTGGTGATCTACTCCTAGATCACCTTTGTACCCTCCAGCCAGACATGTGGCAAGGCACATGTTAGGTGCGGTACACAACACAGCATACTATGGAGCCTATGTCTAAGCATAGGGGACGACCTTCGTCCTTTCTCTCTGTTCTGCCGTGGTTGAGCTTTAAGTCTTAACTTCGTACCTTACAACTCATGCAAGAACTTCCTTCTTTGACTGATCCATATCGAACACCTTCAAGATCATGTCAAGGTATGTGCTCATTTGAAAGTACCATTAAGCATTTTGATCTATCCCTATAGATCTTGATGCTCAATGTTTAAGCAGCCTAATCCAGGTTTTCCATTGAAAAACACTTTTCAAATAACCCTATATGCTTTCCAGAAATTCTACATTATTTCTGATCAACAACATATACTCATCAGAAATTCTATAGTGCTCCCACTCACTTCTTTGGAAATACAAGTTTCTCATAAACTTTGTATAAACCCAAAATCTTTGATCATCTCATCAAAGTGTACATTCCAACTCCGAGATGCTTACTCCAGTCCTTAGAAGGATTGCTGGAGCTTTGCATACTTGTTAGCATCTTTCAGGATCGACAAAATCTTCTGCTTGTATCACATACAACCTTTCCTCAAGAACAAGGAAACAATATTTTGACATCCCATCTGCAAGATTTTATAAATAATGCAGTACCTGCTAATTCCAACAGACTCTTAGCATCGCTACGAGTGAGAAGTTCTCATCGCAGTCAACTCCTTGAACTTGTCGGGAAACACCTTAACGACAAGTCGAGCTTTCTCAATGGTGACACTTACCATCATTGTCTGTCTTCCTTTTAAAATCCATATGTACCCAACAGCCTTACGACCATCAAGTAGTTCTTTCAAAGTCTACACTTTGTTTTCATACATGGATCCTCTCTCGGATTTTATGGCCTCGAGCCATTTTTCGGAATCCGGGCCCACCATCGCTCCTCCATAGCTCATAGGTTCATCGTTGTCTAACAACGTGACCTTTTAAGACAGGGTTACACTTAGAAGTTGTACACACCCTTGTCAACCTATGAGGTTCGATAGTAACTTGATCTGAAGCTCCATGATCATCATCATTAGCTTTCTCTTCAACTGAAGTAGGGCCACAGAGATATTTTTCCTGTGCTTGCGCTACTCTCTGATTGAAGTGAAGGTTCAACAACCTTATCAAGTTCTATCTTCCTCCCACTCAATTCTTTCGAGAGAAACTTTTCCTTGAGAAAGGACCCGATTCTAGAAACAATCCCTATTGCTTTCGGATCTGAATTAGGAGGTATACCCAACTGTTTTGGGTGTCCTATGAAGATGCATTTTATCCGCTTTGGGTTCGAGCTTATCAACCTGAAACTTTTTCACATAAGCGTCACAGCCCCAAACTTTTAAGAAACGACAACTCAGGTTTCTCCAAACCATAGTTCAAACGGTTTCGTCTCAACGGAATTACGTGGTGCCCTATTAAAGTGAGTGCGGCTGTCTCTAATGCGTAACCCATGAACGATAGTGGTAATTCGATAAGAGACATCATGGTACGCACCATATCCAATAGGGTGCAACTATGATGTTCGGACACACCATCACACTATGGTGTTCCAGGCGGTATTAGTCGTGAAACAATTTCCACAATGTCACAATTGTGTACCAAACTCGCAACTCAGATATTCATCTCTATGATCATATCATAGATATTTTATCCTCTTGTCACGACGATCTTCAACTTCATTCTGAAATTACTTGAACCATTCAATAATTCAGACTTGTATTTCATCAAGTAAACATAATCAGTATCTACTCAAATCATCTATGAAGTAAGAGCATAACGATATCCACTGCGTGCCTCAGCACTCATTGGACTGCACACATCGAAATGCGTTACTTCCAACAAGTTGCTTTCTTGTTCCATTTTACTGAAACCGAAGCTTTCAGTCATCTTGCCCATGTGGTATGATTTGCATGTCTCAAGCGATTCATAATCAAGTGAGTCCAAACGGTCCATCTGCATGGAGTTTCTTCATGCGTATATACCAATAGACATGGTTCACATGTCTCAATCCTTTTCAAAAGAGTGAGTCCAAAGATCCATCAACATGGAGCTTCTTCATGCGTTTTATACCAATATGACTTACATGGCAGTGCCACAAGTAGGTGGTACTATCATTACTATCTTATATCTTTTGGCATGAACATGTGTATCACTATGATCGAGATTCAACAAACCATTTATTTAGGTGCAAGACCATTGAAGGTATTATTCAAATAAATAGAGTAACCATTATTCTCCTTAAATGAATAACCGTATTGCGATAACGCAAACACCAAATAACACCAATCTCGATGGTAGAGAGGGCGTGCGACGCTTGATCATATCAACTTTGGAAATACTTCCAACACATATCGTCCGCTCACCTTTAGCTAGTCTCCATTTATTCCGTAGCTTTTATTTCGAGTTACTAACACTTAGCAACTGAACCGGTATCTAATACCCTGATGCTACTAGGAGTACTAGTAAAGTACACATTCACATAATGTATATCCAATATACTTCTTTCGATAGCCTTCTCATCTACCAAGTATCTAGGGTAATTCTGCTCCAGTGGCTGTTCCCCTTATTACAGAAGCACTCAGTCTCGGGTTTGGGTTCAACCTTGGGTTTCTCCACTAGAGCAGCAGCTGATTTGCCATTTCATGAAGTATCCCTTCTTGCCCTTGCCCTTCTCGAAACTAGTGGTTTCACTAACCATCAACAATTGATGCTCCTTCTTGAATTCTACCTTCGCGGTGTCAAACATCGTGAATATTTCAAGGATCATCATATCTATCCCTGATATGTTATAGTTCATCACGAAGCTCTAGCGGCTTGGTGGCAATGACTTTGGAGAAACATCACTATCTTATCTGGAAGATCAACTCCCACTTGATTCAAGTGATTGTTGTACTCAGACAATTTTGAGCACAAGCTCAACGATTGAGCTTTTCTCCCTTAGTTTGCAGGCTAAGAAAATCGTCGGAGGTCTTATACCTCTTGACGTGGTCATGAACCTGAAATCCCAATTTCAGCCCTCGAAACATCTCATATGTTCCGCGACATTTCAAAAAATGTCTTCGGTGCCTCAATTCTAAACCATTCAACATTACCGAACTATCACGTAGTTATCTAAACGTGTATGTCCGATGTTCGCAACATCCACAAACGACGTTTGGGGTTCAGCATACTGAGCGGTGCATTAAGGACATAAGCCTTCTACTGTCCGCATAATTGCTACTGTCAACTTTCAACTATATTTTCTCCAGGAACGTATCTAACTAGTAGAACTAAAGCGCGAGCTTACGGCATAATTTGCAAAGATCTTTTGACTATGTTCAGGATAATTAAGTTCATCTTATGAACTCCCACTCAGATAGACATCCCTCTAGTCATCTAAGTGATCACATGATCCGAGTCAACTAGGCCGTGTCCGATCATCACGTGAGACGGACTAGTCATCATCGGTGAACATCTTCATGTTGATCGTATCTACCATACGACTCATGCTCGACCTTTCGGTCTCTGTGTTCCGAGGCCATGTCTGTACATGCTAGGCTCGTCAAGTTAACCCTAAGTGTTTTGCATGTGTAAAACTGTCTTACACCCGTTGTATGTGAACGTAAGGATCTATCACACCTGATCATCACGTGGTGCTTCGAAACGACGAACTTTAGCAACGGTGCACAGTTAGGGGAGAACACTTCTTGAAATTTTAATGAGGGATGATCTTATTTACTACCGTTGTTCTAAGCAAATAAGATGTAATGACATGATAAACATCACATGTAATCAAATAGTGACATGATATGGCCATCATCACTTTGCTCCTTTTGATCTCCATCTTCGGGGCTCCATGATCATCATCGTCACCGGCATGACACCATGATCTCCATCATCATGATCTCCATCATCATGATCTCCATCATCGTGTCTTCATGAAGTTGTCTCGCCAACTATTACTTCTACTACTATGGCTAACGGTTAGCAATAAAGTAAAGTAATTACATGACGTTTATGTTGACACGCAGGTCATAAATAAATTAAAGACAACTCCTATGGCTCCTGCCGGTTGTCATACTCATCGACATGCAAGTCGTGATTCCTATTACAAGAACATGATCATCTCATACATCACATATATCATACATCACATCCTTTGGCCATATCACATCACATAGCATACCCTGCAAAAACAAGTTAGACGTCCTCTAATTGTTGTTTGCATGTTTTACGTGGCTGCTATGGGTTTCTAGCAAGAACGTTTCTTACCTACGCAAACCACAACGTGATATGCCAATTGCTATTTACCCTTCATAAGGACCCTTTTCATCGAATCCGTTCCGACTAAAGTGGGAGAGACAGACACCCGCCAGCCACCTTATGCAACTAGTGCATGTCAGTCGGTGGAACCGGTCTCACGTAAGCGTACGTGTAAGGTTGGTCCGGGCCGCTTCATCCCACAATGCCGTCGAAACAAGATTGGACTAGTAACGGTAAGCATATTGAACAAAATCAACGCCCACAACTACTTTGTGTTCTACTCGTGCATAGAATCTACGCAATAGACCTAGCTCATGATGCCACTGTAGGGGAACGTAGCAGAAATTCAAAATTTTCCTACGTATCACCAAGATCTATCTATGGAGAGACCAGCAACGAGGGGAAAGAGAGTGCATCTACATACCCTTGTAGATCTCTAAGCGGAAGCGTTCAAGTGAACGGGGTTGATGGAGTCGTACTCGTCGTGATTCAAATCACCGATGACCAAGTGCCGAACGCACGGCACCTCCGCGTTCAACACACGTACAGCCCGGTGACGTCTCCCAAGCCTTGATCCAGCAAGGAGAGAGGGAGAGGTTGAGGAAGACTCCATCCAGCAGCAGCACAACGACGTGGTGATGATGGAGGAGCGTGGCAATCCTGCAGGGCTTCGCCAAGCACCGCGGGAGAGGAGGAGGGAGAGAAGCAGGGCTGTGCCAAGAGAGATTGAATCGCCTGTTGTGGGCAGCCCTAATGCCTCAATATATATAGGGAAGGGGAGGGGCTGCGCCCCCTTTAGGGTTTCCACCCCTAGGGGTGGCGGCCAGCCCAGATCCCATCTAAGGGAGGCGGCCAAGGGGGAGGGGGAGAGGGAGGCGCACCAGGATGGGCCTCAGGGCCCATCTGCCCTAGGGTTTGCCCCCTTCTCCTCTCCCTTGCGCCTTGGGCCCTTGTGGGGGGCGCACCAGCCCACCTGGGGCTGGTCCCCTCCCACACTTGGCCCATGCAGCCCTCCGGGGCTTGTGGCCCCACTTGGTGGACCCCCGGACACCTCCGGTGGTCCCGGTACGTTACCGATAAAACCCGAAACTCTTTCGGTGACCAAAACAGGACTTCCCATATATAAATCTTTACCTCCGGACCATTCCAGAACTCCCCGTGACGTCCGGGATCTCATCCGGGACTCCGAACAACATTCGGTAACCACATACAAGCTTCCTTTATAACCCCAGCGTCACCGAACCTTAAGTGTGTAGACCCTACGGGTTCGGGAGACATGCAGACATGACCGAGACGTTCTCCAGTCAATAACCAACAGCGGGATCTGGATACTCATGTTGGCTCCCACATGTTCCACGATGATCTCATCGGATGAACCACGATGTCAAGGACTTAATCAATCCCGTATACAATTCCCTTTGTCTATCGGTACGATACTTGCCCGAGATTCGATCATCGGTATCCCAATACCTTGTTCAATCTCGTTACCGGCAAGTCTCTTTTACTCGTTCCGCAACACATCATCCCGTGATCAACTCCTTGATCACACTGTGCACATTATGATGATGTCCTACCGAGTGGGCCCAGAGATACCTCTCCGTCACACGGAGTGACAAATCCCAGTCTCGATTCGTGCCAACCCAACAGACACTTTCGGAGATACCTGTAGTGTACCTTTATAGCCACCCAGTTACGTTGTGACGTTTGGCACACCCAAAGTATTCCTACGGTATCCGGGAGTTGCACAATCTCATGGTCTAAGGAAATGATACTTGACATTAGAAAAGCTTTAGCATACGAACTACATGATCTTGTGCTAGGCTTAGGATTGGGTCTTGTCCATCACATCATTCTCCTAATGATGTGATCCCGTTATCAACGACATCCAATGTCCATGGTCAGGAAACCGTAACCATCTATTGATCAACGAGCTAATCAACTAGAGGCTTACTAGGGACATGGTGTTGTCTATGTATCCACACATGTATTTGAGTTTCCTATCAATACAATTCTAGCATGGATAATAAACGATTATCATGAACAAGGAAATATAATAATAACTAATTTATTATTGCCTCTAGGGCATATTTCCAACAGCCCCCACTAGGGTTTCCCCCAAACCCTAGGCGCATGGGCCCAAGGGAAGGGGGCGCGCCCAGCCCTCCAGGGGCTGGTTCCCTGCCCCTTGTGGCCCATGAGGCCCTCCGAGAGAGCTGGCCCCTCAAGGTGGACCCCCGGTGCCTCTCCGATGGCCCCGGTACAATACCGATATGCCCCCGGGACTTTCCGCTGTCCGTACAACAACTTCCCATATATAAATCTTTACCTCCGAACCATTCCGGAACCTCTCGTGACGTCCGGGATCTCATCCGGGACTCCGAACAACCTTCGGTTTGCTGCATACTCATATCTTCACAACCCTAGCGTCACCGAACCTTAAGTGTGTAGACCCTACGGGTTCGGGAGACATGCAGACATGACCGAGACGATCTCCGATCAATAACCAACAGCGGGATCTGGATACCCATGTTGGCTCCCACATGCTCCTCGATGATCTCATCGGATGAACCACGATGTCGAGGACTCAGTCAATCCCGTACTCAATTCCCTTTGTCCATCGGTACGATACTTGCCCGAGATTCGATCGTCGGTATACCGATACCTTGTTCAATCTCGTTACCGGCAAGTCTCTTTACTCGTTCCCGTAATACATTATCCCGTGAACAACACCTTGATCACATTGAGCTCATTATGATGATGTCTTACCGAGTGGGCCCAGAGATACCTCTCCGTCACACGGAGTGACAAATCTCAGTCTCGATTCATGCCAACCCAACAGATACTTTCGGAGATACCTATAGTGCACCTTTATAGTCACCCAGTTACGTTGTGACGTTTGATACACCCAAAGCATTCCTACGATATCCGGGAGTTGCATAATCTCATGGTCTAAGGAATGATACTTGACATTCAGAAAAGCTCTAGCAAACGAACTACACGATCTTTGTGCTATGCTTAGGTTTGGGTCTTGTCCATCACATCATTCTCCTAATGATGTGATCCCGTTATCAATGACATCCCCATGTCCATAGTCAGGAAACCATGACTATCTATTGATCAACGAGCTAGTCAACTAGAGGCTTACTAGGGACACATTGTGGTCTATGTATTCACACATGTATTATGATTTCCGAACAATACAATTATAGCATGAACAATAGACAATTATCATGAACAAGGAAATATAATAATCCATTTATTATTGCCTCTAGGGCATATTTTCAACACGCCGGTGGTCGGCGGCCGGCAGAACAGCGAGGGGCGCCACCTGTGGTGGGGTGTCCCCGGCCGCACACTCGAGGGCGTGCTCACGTACCTCGAGGGCGGCAACGACCCGCCGTTGGCGTACCCCCCGGCGCAGCACCGACGCGCCGGGCCATGGGCGCCAAGGAGGTTTGGGGTCCTCCTCCTCCTCTTCCTCCTCCCGATCCTCATCGCACTCCTCCGGCATTCCGGCCCTGCTCGGCGTCAAGGCCGAGCCCGCGGCGGAGACGCCGCTCGGCCGACGCACTCGCAGCGCCGGCATCTTCATCAACGAGGGCGGCCGGCGCGCCTCGTCCTCGTCGGCTCCTCCGCGCTTCGTCAAGCCAAAGACGGAGCAGGGGCTGACGCCGGTGAAGACGGAGCCGGGGCTGGCGCCGGTGAAGGCGGAGTTCGACGACGACGACGCGACCCTCGAATGGGCGCGCCAGGACTCCATTGCGATGGAGAAGGCGCGCCGGGAGAAGGAGAAGGAGCGCCAGTGCGCCGCCCTACGCCGCTTCGAGGAGCGCCGACGCGGCCGCGATGAAGGCGGGGTCGTCGTCTTATGCGACAGCGACGACGACGACGACGCGCCGCGCCAGTCCGCCATGGTGACGCTGGGCAGGGGTCCAGCAGGGGCGCCCGCGTCAAGGAGGAGAAGGCCGACGACGACGACGGCGGCGACGACTACAACCCCTTTCTTTTTTTTAGATTAGGTTAATGTAATGAAAATGCGCGAATTTCGCCGAAATTTGTCATGTTTGGCCGAAATTTAACTAGTTTTTATCATAACTTCGCCGAACGGTCTTTTTTTTAATACGCGCCTGGAGGGCGGCCCTGGGGCCGACGGTTGTGGACCGACTCGCCCCAAGGCCATTTTTTGCGCCGGCTCACCCAAGGCGGCGCTTTTAGACGCCCCCTGGGGGCCAACGGCTGGAGATGCCCTTAGCTAAGTTTTCTCTTTTATTACTTGATGATGATGCCAGTAGGCATGTGTGCCCTTGGAGCCACATGATATTCTTAAAAAAAAAAGGAAAAAGCGAGAGACCCTTTAGCATTTGCAGTTTTGCACGCCTGCGTCCTAAAAAAACATTTGTGCGCCTGCAGCGCCGAATCCTTCTGCCCAACGCGCTCGCCTCACCGTCGGTCCGCCCGGGCTGCCTCACCGCCGTGACACCGGAGCTCGCCGCGGATCGCCCTCAATCCCCCCTCGGAACTCACCGCGCGCCGCCCCCAAGTCCCCCCACCCCAAGAATCCCCCAAAATGGCGCTCCCACTTCTGCTCCCCCTCGCTTAGTTGACTCCGTCACGCAGGGCTTCTTGCGGCGGCGCGAGGTGAGCCCATCCGGCGACAGATATTCTTGCAGCACATCTTCTCCGGTGCGCCGTCTGCACCCGCTCCCTTCCCTGGACGTCAGCTGAACTCTGCAGCTTCTGCGCAGGCAACCTGTTCGACGAAATGTCCAGGAGGCTGAGCGAGGTGGGAAGCGGCGAGCACCGCATCGGGGACCTCCCGGACGACCTGCTGGCGTACCTGATGTCGTTCCTGCCCTCGCGCGACTCCGTGCGGACGTGCGTGCTTGCCCGGCGCTGGCGCTCGCTCTGGAGGTCCGTGCCCGCGCTGCGCCTCGAGGACGACCCGCGAGGCGACGGCGGACCCAGGAGCAAATTCGTCGACGAGCTGCTGCGCCGTCGCCACCCGACTCCTCTGAACCTATGTGACATCTGTTCTGATTACGACACCTTTCACTGCGAGGAGGCGTTCACGCGCATCAAGCCGTGGCTCCGGTACGCTTTCTCGCATGACGTTCGGGCGCTGCGGGTCGTCGCTGGTTCGTTGACGACCAACCTGGTCCTCGTCTCGTCGCACCTGAAGAGGGTAGAGCTTTGTTTCATGCAGTTCAAAGGCTCTGTGAATTTCACGGGCTGTCGGGTGCTAGATGTGTTGGAGATGAAAGGCTGTAACATCCTTGCGAGCATCTTGTGCCAGTCAGTACGACATCTTACCATCAAAGGGGGGTGTTTTGACGATAAAATCCGCCGTCGTATTTCTGCCCCAAATCTCATCAGCTTGAAACTAGCTCCATGCCAGGGTCTGACTCCGTTGCTTGATAGCATGCCATCTCTGGTAACAGCATCTGTTGAATCCTTTGATCAGCAGTATCATTACTGTTTTGATGTACCATGTGAAGGATGTGATAGGCAAGCAAGATTTCCTGTGGTTTTGGAAGGCTTGTCTGCTGCTACAAATCTGGAGTTAACAACTGATGATGAGGTATGCTCCCATTTTTGCTAATTCCTTTGTCTTTTTTTCATGTGCTAGTCTTTTATGTTGGTATCCAGATATCTGTCAGTACAAGCATATTGAACAAGCTCATTATGTGCATTGTTGTTTCACCTTTTCACATGTTTGAATCTTGATGTTTCTATGTACTCGTCTGGCAATATGCATACCTCTACTTGATACTTTAGTCATATGTATACTATTAGAACATGTAGGATTGAGATCAATTGGTGAGCAATATTTCTGAGTAGACCAGAAACTGGCGAAGTACAACTTTGGATATAAATCTCATTATCTGGTAACACTTAATTAACTTAATTTCTATGAAAAATAAGAACCACCAGAAAGTTTCCAAAGCATGTACTCCTACTTCTGTATCTCAAAAAGCATCATGTACTTGTTTTGTTTTTAACCCCCTTCATTTTGTCCAGTTATCTATTTTCAGAATGGATTTGAAATGGTGCCCCATGTTTAGCAAGCTCAAATGCTTGTTGCTGAACAAATGGTGTGTCGCTGATTATTTCACTGGATTGGTTTACTTCCTCCAGCACTCACCGATTCTAGAGACGCTGACACTTCTGCTTGATTTTCAAACTCACGAGGTATATATTCTCAAAGTTTGATAGGTTTTTTCTTTGAAGTCGCCATGTACCTCCTGCTGACTTCAGGAAAAAATTTCTGTTTGCTACAGAAATGGCATGTGATGGAAACATATGGAATCTATGACCCAAAGGAACAATCACCACTATCGAAGCATCTCAAGGTAGTCAAAATCATACGCAGCTCGACAAAGGAAGATGTTATAGTTGACCGTATCCTAAAGATCCTCTGTGCCCATGGAGTGCCTTCCGAGCAAATTGACATCCAATAGAACTTTCTTCTGCTGTTCGACTGTAAGTAACCAGACCAGTCTTCATGATTATATCTTTGATAGTCGGCATATGTATTTACATAGTGTGGTCCGATATGTATAGTTCCGACCGACCTAGTTTGAAGCAGCATTCCATACTAGATCTTGTTACACCATTTCTACACCCGCCATGATAGAATGCATTTCAATCCGTGGCACTGGCACCACAATGTCATAATAATAGAAAGTATGGAGTAAGGATCAAATGTTTGATTGGTCAAACTAGCAGATGCGAACTAAAGGCAGGCAGCACCGAAGGCAGGAAGACTTTGCAAGTGTCTATCCATTTCGTCTTCGTAATAGGATTGGTTTGGGGCAGTTTTAGCGAGTTGCTATTTTGTTGCCTGTAGATCGAGTAAATGGTCAATTGATCCGCTACGCTATGAATCAACAAAGTTAAACCTTGTGTTGAGTTTAATGTTAATAGCAAACTATCCTTCCAACATTCCCATGACTAGATCAAGTGGCATGCTGGTCCAATGACCATCCAATCAGTGAACAATCTCTCATAAAGTTTCCCCTGCATCTGTCTACTGCTTCTTCCAACCTGGACTCTGATGTTCTCATTGTTTCCTCTGTTTTTTATGCAGGCTTCCATTTTGAGCTGGCTGTGTGTCCCTGGATCGCACCAGGAAGGAAGTTGCTGTGTTTTTGACTACCATACCACCCCAGCATGCGCCTCCCCGTGTCCTGTTCATATATATATGACCTTATATGTAAACAGCTGTATGTATGTGTTGCTTGGATGCAGTCGGAGCATGTTGTTATAGTGTCTGTCAACGTGGTCCTCCTCGTGCGCTTTATGCTCATTTCCTCAACTCGGCGGCAAGCCTGAACTGCCAAGATGATGTTTCAGGGACCCTGTCTAGTGTTGGTTGTTCCAGGATCGCGCTAGGTTAATTCCAGAACTGTAAATTCCGTCTTGTGGCTAGGATCAGATTCCAGATGCATGTGTATACTAACTAAAACCACACCATTTGCATATCTTCTTTTGTCATTAGACTTCAATTTAGTACCAAGAGCTAGCAATTCACTAGTCCAAGGTACGACACTGAATACATGGATCCGACTGTGAGACTATGTAGTAGTGGTTACACTGGTGGAGAGCATCCCTATACTATAGATAGGTTGTTTATGCCTACTCAGCAACACATCATATGATTGGTATTCAGTCATATGGAGCTATCAATTCATTAGTAGTTCATGATCATACTGTATTTTTACTCACTATGCCTGTGATGTTTTTGATTGTCTGCTTTTTACTCATCCCAGCACCTGTGTCTGAAGAACATCAAAGGAAACGATGGCACTTATCACGCAGTATGACAACATGTGTTTGCATGTCAGCTTTTTATCCATTTTCACCGCTGCCTTCATCTCTGTAACCCCATCTTCTTCAGGCCTGCGCTCTGTATAACAACTGGTTGCCAATGCTAGCAGGTTCGAGACTTTTGTTTACAATTAACAAGCCTTTATTCCGTACTTGGTTTCAGATGTAATCATGTAAATACCTCATACTATTGACGCCACTCATATTTACGGGCATTTATGCGCGTTTTACGGGATGAGGATTAGTTGACAATCTGTGATTGGATCAAGGGGGAGGGAGCATTTTTTGTGGCAGTACGCCCACGAGTAATGCTACACGTACAAACGAGTTACAAGATTTTACAAAGAGGGTTAATTTGATTGGTCAATAGGTGGGGAGGTGACCCACCCTACCTGAAAATCAGGGGGGCAAGTTTGTGATTGGTTAGTAGATACTCCCTCCGTTTTTTTTTAGTCTGCATATAAGGTTTGGTCAAAGTCAAGCTTTGTAAAATTTGACTAACTTTATATTAAAAAATATAAACATTGACAATATGAAATCAACATTATCAGATGCACCACGAAATGTATTTTCGTACTATATATATTTAATATTGTAGATGTTTATATTTTTTTATATAAATTTGGTCAAACTTTATGTAGTTTGACTTTGATCAAATCTTATATGCGGAGTAAAAAGAAACGGAGGGAGTAGAAAAAAATCCTAGTCAGCGTGTAATTGCGTGTTACTCTTTGTATGTTTGTGATTTTCAGGGAGGGTGGGTCGCCTCCCCACCTATTGACCAATCAAATTAACCCTCTTTGTAAAACCTTGTAACTCGTTTGTACGTGTAGCATTACTCGGTATGCCCACGGCCGCGTCCCCTGCCACAGTCGCGGCCTCGCCCACGGGAGGTTGCACCACGAGTCGACGTCTCTGCCGTCTCCCTGGCGAGACCGTGTTGCGTGTGCGTGCATGAGGAGAAAAGGGTCAAACTCCGGCCGATTTCCCCGCCATTTTCCTCTCCTGTCCTGTCCATTCCACGCCCCCGGGAGGAGGAGGGGCGGAGACCACGAGCGCCACCAGATCCTAACGTGCCAAAACTAACCACGATCACGCCGGCCGAAGCAAGGAAAACACCGGCATGGCTCCGCTCCTGCGGCTGCTGGCCGGCGCGGCCGCGCTGCTGCTCTCCCTGGGCGTTTCCCCTGCGTCGGTGGCCTCGAGCTCCGCCGTCGACCTGGGCGTGAACTGGGGATCGCAGTGCACGCACCAGCTGGACCCCTCCGAGGTGGTGAAGATGCTCAAGGCCAACGGGATCATGAAGGTGAAGCTGTTCGACGCGGACCCCTGGCCCGTCGGCGCGCTGCTCGACTCCGGCATCGAGGTCATGCTCGGCATCCCCAACGACATGCTGGAGGCCATGACCAGCTACGGCAACGCCGAGGACTGGGTGGCGGAGAACGCCACCAGCTACGGGGAGAGGCTCAAGCTCCGCTACGTGGCCGTGGGGAACGAGCCGTTCCTCAAGAGCTACAACGGCAGCTTCATGGAGAACACCGTGCCGGCGCTCAAGAACATCCAGAAGGCGCTTGACGAGGCCGGGATCGGCGACAAGGTCAAGGCCACCGTCCCGCTCAACGCCGACGTCTACGTCGGCGACAAGCCGTCCGAGGGCAAGTTCCGGCCCGACATCGACGACGTCATGACCGACATGGTCAAGTTCATGCACGACCACGGCGCGCCCTTCGTCGTCAACATCTACCCGTTCCTCAGCCTCTACCAGAGCGACGACTTCCCCTTCGAGTTCGCCTTCTTCGACGGCGGCCGCAGCATCCAGGACAACGGCGGCGTCAGCTACTCCAACGTGTTCGACGCCAACTACGACACGCTGGTGAGCGCGCTCAAGAAGGCCGGCGTGCCCAGCCTCAAGGTCGTCGTCGGCGAGATCGGCTGGCCCACCGACGGCAACAAGAACGCCAACGACAAGCTCGCGCGCCGCTTCTACGACGGCCTCCTCAAGAAGCTGGCCAAGAACGAGGGCACCCACCTCCGGCCGGGCAAGCTGGACGTCTACCTCTTCGGCCTCTTCGACGAGGACATGAAGAGCATCGCGCCGGGCAACTTCGAGCGCCACTGGGGCATCCTCACCTACGACGGCAAGCCCAAGTTCAGCATGGACCTGTCGGGGCAAGGGAACGACAGGCGGCTCGCCGCCGTGTCCGGCGTGGAGTACCTGCCCAAGCAGTGGTGCGTGTTCGACGACGAGGCCGCCAAGGACGAGGACATGAACAAGCTGGGGGGGAACATCCAGTACGCCTGCGCCAGCGGCGACTGCACGGCGCTGGGCTACGGCTGCTCCTGCAACGGCCTCGACGAGATGAGCAACATCTCCTACGCATTCAACATGTACTTCCAGATGCAGGACCAGGACGTGCGCGCCTGCGACTTCGACGGCCTCGCCAAGATCTCCGGCAAGAACGCCTCCACCAAGACCTGCCTCTTCCCGGTGCAGATCATCAGCGCCGCCACCGTCCCGGCACGCCGATGGCCCGCGCCGTCGCTGCTGCTGGCCTTGGTGGTCGCGCATGCCCTGGTGATGACCACGGGTTTTATCATCAGCTAGCTAGCTAGCTAGAGGGCGGCCAAGCATCGGAGCGGGGGAGCAAATCCGATCATTCATTTGCTTGATTGACTACCTGTAGCGGGGGCAGATATTGGGAGGAAATTGTATGATTAATTTGTTTGACTACCTGTCACCGATCACTTTTCTTACAAACATGTAGCATGGACGTTCAAGCGCTAGCTCTACACCCAGCCCCTATGAACAACTTCGAGATTGTGTCGGCAGAACTTGAGATAAAAGAAGTGTACTCTACATCGAGCACTTATGCACCAGGAATCCTGAAATAAATCGAGAAAAAAAAATGCATGCTCTAAACACTATTCATAATAAGAAAAAGTTGAGAGTAAATTAAGTACGCTTGGAGTGCTCAATGTACAATGCAAACCAATCCCTATTTTATTCTAAAACAAACTCCTAATACAGTATCTACGTTAAGCCACGTCACTTTAAAAAAATGGTTGTATGATTGTATCAAAAATCAATCCCATCCATTAGATCTTATTAGTTTGACCTATGAACAGTCACGTCCTTTAGTAAAAAGACACATCGTTTGGTGAAAAGAATGTCTATGTGGAAAAACACACCCCTTGGAAAAAGACATGTCTTCATAGGAACAACACACCCCTCGATGAAAAAGACGTCTTTTCATAGAAACAACACGTCCCTTGGTGAAAATACCTTCCTTTGCAAAAGACATATTAGTCTTACTAAATCACAATAATAATTATATTAATAAATTAAATAAAATTTATTTGCTATAACTTCCCAAAATATGTGATCATTGAGATTGCATTAATTGTGCTAGAAAACTAACAAGCCAAAAAATTATTATTTAGTTTATTCATGCATTTTGATGAGATTTAAATGTTGCACCTTTATACTTAAAAAGTTCAAATTCTAGGTAAAAATATTTTAAAACAAATTCACTGTATAATAATACCCACAGCCTAGCGGGGGCTTTACACTAAGAATGTGTTTGGGAGACCTCCATGCCTCCCCAAAATATGGTCCAGTGTATCCAGAAAGAAGAAACAAAGGGAGCACCGAGCCTCCTCGGAGCTCAGAGCATATGGGCCGTCTGATCTCGTTTCTGATGCGTTTTCGGCCGTTGGATCGAGCCACCGGGTTGCATATGAACAACTTCGAGATTGTGTCGGCAGAACTTGAGATAAAAGAAGCGTACTCTACATCAAGCACTTGTGCGCAATAAATTGAGAAAAATGTATGCTCTAACCACTATTCATAATAAGAAAAGGTTGAGAGTAAATTAAGTATGCTTGGGGTATTCAATGTACAATCCAAATCAATTCCTATTTTTTACTCTAAAACAAACTCCTAATACGATATCTGTGTTAAGCCACGTCACTCTAAATAACTGGTTGTATGATTGTATCAAAATTCAATCAAGTCCATTAGATCTTATTAGTTTGACCTATGAACAATCATGTCCTTCAGTAAAATGACATATCGTTTGGTGAAAGAATGTCTGTGTGGGAAAATACACCCCTTGGAAAAAGAAATGTCTTCATAGAAACGACAAAAATTCGGTGAAAAAAGGCCCTTTTGTGGATGTACAAAAGAGATTAAAAAATGCCTCGTGAATAGGTGTAATCAAGCATTAAAAAATTGTCTTTTTTACACAAGCCACAAAAGATGTCCTTCTTTATCGAAACTTGGTGCACGCACATATAATGTCCGGATTTACACGCGGGATTTTTTTTCCTCAATTTTGTTTACTTTTTAAAATATATATTTAGACAATGGGTGCATATACACCTATGAGCCGAAGTGAATTTCCGCTAGCGTGCTGTAATGTGCTATAGGGTGTTATTAGCGAGACATTATACATTAATTTATTTAGCAAGGCATTGCTCAGAACGCTACTAGCGATGTTATATAGCATGCTATTTTTTTCGCTGGTTAGATGCCATATCTCTGCAGAAATAATAAACTCAACTTTCACACATGAGGGCTCAAAAGAACCACTATAATTTTGCACTGATACGTACGTAGCCAACGTAGCTAAGGCACCAGACGTAACACAGGCATGAAACTGGCCTTGGGCATGGCACGCGTGAAGCGAGCCACGATCGAGCTGCAGTGCAGTACCACCCAGCTTATATACGACACTTCCATCACCGGTCAAATCCAGAGCTCATCAAACTCGCCATTTTCCGGAGCTCCAGAGTCCACACATCAGCAGCTACGCCGGTCTTTCTTGACACGTACAACGATCAGATGGGCGGCGAGAGCAAGGAGGCGGCTGCACTGGTGAGGAAGATCGCCGGCCTCCACGCCGCCATCTCCAAGCTGCCGTCGCTGAGCCCGTCTCCCGAGGCGGACGCGCTCTTCACCGCCCTCGTGGCCGCGTGCGCCCCGCCGAGCGCCGCCGTCGACGTGGCCACGCTGGGCCCGAGGGCCCGGAGGATGCGGGCCGACCTCGTCCGCCTCTGCGCCGACGCCGAGACGCGCCTCGAGGCGCGCTGCTCCGACGCGCTCGCCGCCCTCGACGCCCCGCTCGACCACCTCCGGCTCTTCCCCTACCACGACAACTACGTCCGGCTGGGCGAGCTGGAGCACGCGCTGCTGTCCCGCCACGCGCCGGACCACCTCGCCGTGCCCGCGCGCGTCGCGTTCCTCGGCTCCGGCTCCCTGCCGCTCAGCGCGCTCCTGCTCGCCGCGCGCCACATGCCCGACGCGGCCGTCGACTGCTTCGACCGGTGCGGCGCCGCCAACGAGCGCGCGCGGAGGCTGCTGCTCCGCGGGAACGACGCCGGCAACGTGGCCGCGCGCATGTCGTTCCGCACGGCGGACGTCGAGGGCCTCACGTACGAGCTCGCCGCCTACGACGTCGTCTTCCTGGCGGCGCCCGTCGGCGTGGCGCCGGAGGAGAAAGCCCGCGTGATAGCGCACCTCGGCCGCCACATGGCGGCCGGCGCCGCCCTCGTCGTGCGGAGCGCGCACGGGGCCCGCGGCTTCCTGTGCCCCGTCGTGGAGCCCGCGGAGGTCAGGCGGGGCGGGTTCCAGGTGTTGGCCGTGCACCATCCCGATAACGCCGAGATGGTCTACTCCGTCATTGTCGCGCGTAAGGGCTACCTCGAGCTCGTGCCACCGGTGGTGAGCCCGCCATGCAACTGCTGCGAGGTGGAGAAGGCACGCAGCAGTGTGCCCTCAACGAGCTGTCACCTTGACGCCATGGACGAGATCCGGAGGCGCGCATGGTGATTGAATGTCTCTTGAGACAGAGCATGAAATTGAAGTACCTCACAAGTACACAGAAATATATGAGCTATATTTGTAACGGTAATAAATAAACAGTTTGTCTAATTCACATCTAGATGATTTTTAAGGATGTCACATCTAAGCTCCCATAAATAACGTAGCAACAAGGAACAGAAAAAAAAAGCTGAGACAAAAAAAATAGACCACAAACATAGTGGATATCAGGTTAGATGTGACATAATTATGTCACATCTAGATGTGTCCTAGACAGACCCATAAATAAAAGGAGCACTTCTTCGGGAAAATGGGACGAGGATTTAGCATACGCAAGTGCGGGTACTCTGGTCCCGTGCCCGCTTTTTATTTTGGCTTTCAATTTTTGAAGTTCTATATCTTTCAATCGAAAAAAAAATATCCAAACTAAGTTCTGTTTTTATATGTGTTCCTTATGACCAACGCTTTCAAATAAGATCGATTTTGATGACTTTAAAAAAATGTGTTAAGTTTTAATGTTGAAACTTGGTATGAGCAAGCATTAAAAATCAATTATTTTGTGTCTACGAGCGACAGAAAAATTGCTTAAAATTATATCTCTGAAACTGGTTGAACGTTGGCATTTTTAGGTGCAAAAAGGGTAAGTTTCATCATTGAAACTTAAAATTTATTGTGCCCTCGTGCGGTATCCAATTACTACGTGAATCACTAGGCAAATGGAGCGGGTGGTAGGACTTGGCAGGTGAGTGTCGCCGCACTCGCGTGGCCCTGTGAATTTCCGGTGAAAATGACAATTTTGAGTTGGGCCAGCAGTGAGCTCGGTTGCCCCGGCATTCCATCATATTCCCTGTGTTAGAGCAAGAGACTCTCACAGGGTTTCATCTTTGCCTAATAGCACTAGTCTGATGAGATTGATGTTGCGTCGAATGAGGTAGCCTCGGTCTGTTCCCCACCACGGTGGCGTTTTCTTCGGTGGCGGTTGCTAAACAGATGGCCTCATGTGCTTGTCGTTCATTCGGAGTGGCAGGCCTTACGTTTCCTGTGTCTGCCAACTGTTCCCTCTCTTGACGACACCGGCAAATGAGACAGATTGGTGCTAGTGCAAGGTTGGTGGTCCAATGGTGGCGTATTTGGCGTTCTTCCCCGGCAACAGCGGTGGAAAGGGGCGCGCACCAGCCGCTCGAGACCTGCTGCTCCTCTCTCCACGGCGGATGTTCGGCGTAGTTCACGCTCGAACAAATACAATGGCTTCAAGGTCCCACTGCTTACTGACGCCCGTGTGTGCACCTCCAAGGTCAAACCCAGGGTGTCTCCTTCCATTGGATCTTCAAGCTCTGCTCCTATTGCGGTTGATGGCATCCCCCCTCCAACACCGATCTCAACTCTGCAACAAATTGGCATCAACAGGTGCGCCATTCTAGAAGCTGAGCTCACTGATGAAGCTCTCCTCGCTCTGCCGGATGTTTCTGCTCCAACATCTTCAGGTACTACTGCTGTTCAAGATCAGGAGGAGGGCTCCTCTGCTCCTCTTCAGTAACTCCTTTTCGTGCCATGCCCTCTTTACGCTGCTGGAATGTCCTCTCGTGGAACATCAGAGGCTTAAACTCTGAGAAGAAACGTTTAGCCCTTAATAATGCGATCCTCTCAAGTGGCTGCGCCGTAGTTTGTCTTCAGGAAACTAAGTTGTCTGAAGTTACTCCTGCTTTTGTTAAAACTTGCTGTCTTCGTCAGTTTGATCAATTTGCTTTTGTTCCTTCGCGTGGTGCCTCGGGTGGGATTCTCACCATATGGAAAAGCTCTATTTTCACTGGTACAGTAGTTTCTGTCGACACGCATGCGCTAGTTACCTCTTTCGTCAGTACGCAAACATCTCAAACCTGGACGCTTGTGAATGTTTATGGTCCATGCGCTGGAGCTGATCGTGATACTTTTACCAATTGGCTCTATGATGTGAACATTCCTAATGGTTAGGACTGGCTACTCCTCGGAGATTTTAACTATCTGCGTGCACCTGATAATCGTAACAAGCCGGGGGGAAACATGCACGACATGCTCACCTTTAATGACATCATACATACACAGCAACTTATAGAGCTGCCAGTTCAGGGGCGTGCTTACACTTGGAGTAATATGCAAACTGACCCCCTCCTCGAGCAAATTGACTGGTTTTTTACCTCGCTTAACTGGACCACGGTATACCCTAAAACCTTGGTTAAACCTCTTGGTAAACCGGTATCAGACCATATCCCTTGTGTTGTCAGTATTGAGACCAAGATTCCCCGCAGTAAGATCTTCCGTTTTGAGGCCTATTGGATCCTTCACCCAGGTTTTTTGGATGTTGTGCGAAATGTTTGGGAAAGACCTGTTAATTCGGAGAATGCTGCCACTAGACTTTGCCGCAAGTTCAAAGCCCTGAGACATGCTTTGAAACACTGGAGTAAGAACATCTCCCGCCTCTCTATTGCCATTTCTAACTGCAATTGTGTTCTGGCTGACCTTGATGAGCTTGAAAACAAACGCACTCTCACTATACCAGAGGCTAATTTCCGAACCATTCTAAAAACTCACTTGATCAGGCTCCTTCAGTACCAAAAGCTTTATTGGAAAAAACGCTGCACTATTAGATGGATCAAGTTTGGTGACGAAAACACTAAGTTCTTTCAAGCCATTGCTACAGAAAGATACAGACAGAACAACATTGCAAGCTTACATGTCGACAGTGGTGCTATTTTTCAAGATCATACTAGTAAAGAGGCCCTTTTGTTCCTCACTTATAAAAATCGTCTGGGCTCCACCTCAGCCTCTGAGATGAAATTCTCTCTGCCCGACCTCATCAGAAGATCTGATAAACTTGATACTCTGACCGAGCCGTTTACACAAAGGGAAATTGACCAAGTTGTTAATGACATGCCTCTAGATGGTGCACCTGGCCCTGATGGTTTCAGTGGTGCTTTTCTCAAAGTATGTTGGCCTATCATCAAGCACGATTTTTATGATCTTTGCGCTCAATTTTATGACGGCACCCTGGACATCAACAGCATCAATGATGGGCTCATCACGTTGATCCCTAAAGTCAACTCCCCGGAAACAGTTAACGATTATAGACCAATCATGCTTTTGAACTGTTGCCTCAAGCTGATTACAAAACTTCTAGCAGATCGGCTACAATCTTCCATTTTGGACCTAGTTCATCGCAACCAATATGGCTTCATTAAGGGAAGGACTATCTGTTGGAAATATGCCCTAGAGGCAATAATAAATAGGTTATTATTATATTTCCTTGTTCATGATAATCGTTTATTATCCATGCTAGAATTGTATTGATAGGAAACTCAGATACATGTGTGGATACATAGACAACACCATGTCCCTAGTAAGCCTCTAGTTGACTAGCTCGTTGATCAATAGATGGTTACAGTTTCCTGACCATGGACATTGAATGTCATTGATAACGGGATCACATCATTAGAAGAATGATGTGATGGACAAGACCCAATCCTAAGCCTAGCACAAGATCATGTAGTTCGTATGCTAAAGCTTTTATAATGTCAAGTATCATTTCCTTAGACCATGAGATTGTGCAACTCCCGGATACCGTAGGAATACTTTGGGTGTGCCAAACGTCACAACGTAACTGGGTGGCTATAAAGGTACACTACAAGTATCTCCGAAAGTGTCTGTTGGGTGGCACGAATCGAGATTGGGATTTGTCACTCCGTGTGACGGAGAGGTATCTCTGGGCCCACTCGGTAGGACATCATCATAATGTGCACAATGTGATCAAGGAGTTGATCACGGGATGATGTGTTGCGGAACGAGTAAAAGAGACTTGCCGGTAATGAGATTGAACAAGGTATCGGAATACCGACGATCGAATCTCGGGCAAGTATCGTACCGATAGACAAAGGGAATTGTATACGGGATTGATTAAGTCCTTGACATCGTGGTTCATCCGATGAGATCATCGTGGAACATGTGGGAGCCAACATGGGTATCCAGATCCCGCTGTTGGTTATTGACCGGAGAACACCTCGGTCATGTCTGCATGTCTCCCGAACCCATAGGGTCTACACACTTAAGGTTCGATGACACTAGGGTTATAAAGGAAGCTTGTATGTGGTTACCGAATGTTGTTCAGAGTCCCGGATGAGATCCTGGACGTCACGAGGAGTTCCGGAATGGTCCGGAGGTAAAGATTTATATATAGGAAGTCCTATTTCGGTCATCGGGACAAGTTTCGGGGTCATCGGTATTGTACCGGGACCACCGAAGGGGTCCCGGGGGCCCACCGGGTGGGGCCACCCATCCCGGAGGGTCCCATGGGCTGAAGTGGGAAGGGATCCAGCCCAAGGTGGGCTGGGGCGCCACTTCCCTTATGGCCCATGCGCCTAGGGTGAAAGGGGAACCCTAAAGAAGAGTCCCAAGGAGGGAAGGCACCTCCTAGGTGCCTTGGGGGGAAGGAAAACCTCCCCTGGACGCCGCCCCCTAGGAGATTGGATCTCCTAGGGCTGGCGCACCCCCCCTTGGGATCCCTATATATAGTGGGGGTAGAGGGCCTCTTGGTATACACCTTTTGCCTTTGGTGCAGCCCCTCCCTCTCCCAAGTTCTTCTCCTCTCCCGCAGGTGCTTGGCGAAGCCCTGCAGGATTGCCACGCTCCTCCACCACCACCATGCCGTTGTGCTGCTGCTGGATGGAGTCTTCCTCAACCTCTCCCTCTCTCCTTGCTGGATCAAGGCGTGGGAGACGTCATCGGGCTGTACGTGTGTTGAACGCGGAGGTGCTGTCCGTTCGGCACTAGGATCATCGGTGATCTGAATCACGACGAGTATGACTCCATCAACCCCGTTCACTTGAACGCTTCCGCTTAGCGATCTACAAGGGTATGTAGATGCACTCTCCTTCCCCTCGTTGCTGGTTTCTCCATAGATAGATCTTGGTGACACGTAGGAAAATTTTGAATTTCTGCTACGTTCCCGAACAGTGGCATCATGAGCTAGGTCTATTGCGTAGATTCTTTGCACGGGTAGAACACAAAGTAGTTGTGGGCGTTGATTTTGTTCAATATGCTTACCGTTACTAGTCAATCTTGATTCGGCGGCATTGTGGGATGAAGCGGCCCGGACCGACCTTACACGTACACTTACGTGAGACAGGTTCCACCGACTGACATGCACTAGTTGCATAAGGTGGCTAGCGGGTGCCAGTCTCTCCCACTTTAGTCGGATCGGATTCGATGAAAAGGGTCCTTATGAAGGGTAAATAGCAATTGACATATCACGTTGTGGTTTTGCGTAGGTAAGAAACGTTCTTGCTAGAAACCCATAGCAGCCACGTAAAACATGCAAACAACAATTAGAGGACGTCTAACTTGTTTTTGCAGGGTATGCCACGTGATGTGATATGGCCAAAGGATGTAATATGTGATGTATGAGATGATCATGTTCTTGTAATAGGAATCACGACTTGCATGTCGATGAGTATGACAACCGGCAGGAGCCATAGGAGTTGTCTTTAATTTATTTATTTGTGACCTGCGTGTCAACATAAACGTCATGTAATTACTTTACTTTATTGCTAACCGTTAGCCATAGTAGTAGAAGTAATAGTTGACGTGACAACTTCATGAAGACACGATGATGGAGATCATGATGATGAAGATCATGGTGTCATGCCGGTGACGACGATGATCATGGAGCCCCGAAGATGGAGATCAAAAGGAGCAAAGTGATGGTGGCCATATCATGTCACTATTTGATTGCATGTGATGTTTATCATGTATTTGCATCTTATTTGCTTAGAACGACGGTAGTAAATAAGATGATCCCTCATTAAAATTTCAAGAAAGTGTTCCCCCTAACTGTGCACCGTTGCGAAAGTTCGTCGTTTCGAAGCACCACGTGATGATCGGGTGTGATAGATTCTTACGTTCACATACAACGGGTGTAAGACAGATTTACACACGCGAAACACTTAGGTTGACTTGACGAGCCTAGCATGTACAGACATGGCCTCGGAACACAGAAGACCGAAAGGTCGAGCATGAGTCGTATGACAGATACGATCAACATGAAGATGTTCACCGATGTTGACTAGTCCGTCTCACGTGATGATCGGACACGGCCTAGTTGACTCGGATCATGTAATCACTTAGATAACTAGAGGGATGTCTATCTAAGTGGGAGTTCATAAGATGAACTTAATTATCCTGAACATAGTCAAAAGATCTTTGCAAATTATGTCGTAAGCTCGCGCTTTAGTTCTACTGTTTTAGATATGTTCCTAGAGAAAATATAGTTGAAAGTTGACAGTAGCAATTATGCGGACAGTAGAAGGCTTATGTCCTTAATGCACCGCTCGGTGTGCTGGACCTCGAACGTGGTCTGTGGATGTTGCGAACATCCGACATACACGTGTTGATGACTATATGATAGTTCGGTAATGTTAAATGGTTTAGAATTGAGGCACCGAAGACTTTTTGAAATGTTGGGGAACATATGAGATGTTTCGAGGGCTGAAATTAGGATTTCAGGCTCGTGCCCACGTCAAGAGGTATAAGACCTCCGACGATTTTCTTGGCCTGCAAACTAAGGGAGAAAAGCTCAATCGTTGAGCTTGTGCTCTAATTGTCTGAGTACAACAATCACTTGAATCGAGTGGGAGTTGATCTTCCAGATAAGATAGTGATGTTTCTCCAAAGTCATTGCCACCAAGCTGCTAGAGCTTCGTGATGAACTATAACATATCAGGGATAGATATGATGATCCTTGAAATATTCGCGATGTTTGACACCGCGAAAGTAGAAATCAAGCAGGAGCATCAGTTGTTGATGGTTAGTAAAACCACTAGTTTCAAGAAGGGCAAGGGCAAGAAGGGATACTTCATGAAACGGCAAATCAGCTGCTGCTCTAGTGAAGAAACCCAAGGTTGAACCTAAACCCGAGACTAAGTGCTTCTGTAATGAGGGGAACAGCTACTGGAGCAGAATTACCCTAGATACTTGGTAGATGAGAAGGTTGTCGATAGAAGTATATTGGATATACATTATGTGAATGTGTACTTTACTAGTACTCCTAGTAGCATCAGGGTATTAGATACCGGTTCGATTGCTAAGTGTTAGTAACTCGAAATAAAAGCTACGGAATAAACGGAGACTAGCTAAAGGTGAGCTGACGAGATGTGTTGGAAGTGCTTCCAAGGTTGATCAAGCATCGCATGCTCCCTCTACCATCGAGATTGGTGTTAAACCTGAATAATTGTTATTTGGTGTTTGCGTTGAGCATAGACATGATTGGATTATGTCTATCGCAATACGGGTATTCATTTAAGGAGAATAATGGTTACTCTATTTATTTGAATAATACCTTCAATGGTCTTGCACCTAAAATGAATGGTTTATTGAATCTCGATCATAGTGATACACATGTCCATGCCAAAAGATATAAGATAGTAATGATAATACCACCTACTTGTGGCACTGCCATGTAAGTCATATTGGTATAAAACGCATGAAGAAGCTCCATGTTGATGGATCTTTGGACTCACTCATTTTTTTTGGAAAAAGGATTGAGTAATGTGAACCATGTCTATTGGTATATACGCATGAAGAAACTCCATGCAGATGGACCGTTTGGACTCACTTGATTTTGAATCGCTTGAGACATGCAGATCATACCACATGGGCAAGATGACTGAAAGCTTCGGTTTCAGTAAAATGGAACAAGAAAGCAACTTATTGGAAGTAACACATTTTGATGTGTGCAGTCCAATGAGTGCTGAGGCACGTAGTGGATATCGTTATGCTCTTACTTCATAGATGATTTGAGTAGATACTGAGCATATTTACTTGATGAAACACAAGTCTGAATTATTGAATGGTTCAAGTAATTTCAGAGTGAAGTTGAATATCGCCGTGACAAGAGGATAAAATATCTATGATATGATCATAGAGATGAATATCTGAGTTGCGAGTTTGGTACACAATTGAGACATTGTGGAAATTGTTTCACGACTAGTACCGCCTGGAACACCATAATGTGATGGTGTGTCCGAACATCATAACTGCACCCTATTGGATATGATCCATACCATGATGTCTCTTATCGAATTACCACTATCATTCATGGGTTAGGCATTAGAGACAACCGCATTCACTTTAAATAGGGAACCACACAAATCCGTTGAGACGACACCGTATGAACTATGGTTTAGTGAAACCTAAGTTGTTGTTTCTTAAAAAGTTTGGGGCTACGATGCTTATGTGAAAAGGTTTCAGGCTGATAAGCACAAACCCAAAGCGGATAAATGCATCTTCATAGACACCCAAAACAGTTGGGTATACCTCCTGTCTCAGATCCGAAAGCAATAGGAATTGTTTCTCAAGTCGGGTCCTTTCTCGAGGAAAAGTTTCTCTCGAAAGAATTGAGTGGGAGGATGGTGGAGACTTGATGAGTTTGTTGAACCGTCACTTCAACTAGTGTGTAGCAGGGCACATGAGTTGTTCCTATGGCACCTACACCAATTGAAGTGGAAGCTTATGATAGTGATCATGAGACTTCGGATCAAGTCACTCCCAAACCTCGTAGGATGACAAGGATGCGTACTACTTCAGAGTGGTACGTAATCCTGTCTTGGAAGTCATGTTGCTAGACAACAATGAACCTACGGGCTATGGAGAAGCGATGGTGGGCCCGGATTCCGAAAAATGGCTCGAGGCCATAAAATCCGAGAGAGGATCCATGTATGAAAACAAAGTGTAGACTTTGAAAGAACTACTTGATGGTCATGAGGCTGTTGAGTACAGATGGATTTTAAAAGGAAGACGGACAATGATGGTAAGTATCACCATTAAGATAGCTCGACTTGTCATTAAGATGTTTTCCGACAAGTTAAAGGAGTTGACTGCGATGAGACTTTCTCACTCGTAGCGATGCAAAGAGTCTGTTGGAATTATGTTAGTGATTACTGCATTATTTATGAAATTGTGCAGATAGGATGTCAAAACATTGTTTCCTCGACGATTTTCTTGAGGAAAGGTTGTATGTGATACAGCCAGAAGGTTTTGTCAATCCTGAAAGATGCTAATAAGTATGCAAAGCTCCAGCAATCCTTCTAAGGACTGGAGTAAGCATCTCGGAGTTGGAATGTACACTTTGATGAGTTGATCAAAGATTTTAGGTTTATACAAAGTTTATGAGAAACTTGTATTTCCAAAGAAGTGAGTGGGAGCACTATAGAATTTCTGATGAGTATATGTTGTTGACATATTGTTGATCAGAAATGATGTAGAATTTCTGGAAAGCATATAGGGTTATTTGAAGAGTGTTTTCAATGGAAAACCTGGATTAAGCTACTTGAACATTGAGCATCAAGATCTATAAGGATAGATCAAAATCGCTTAATAGCACTTTCAAATGAATACATACCGTGACAAGATTTTGAAGGAATTCAAAATAGATCAGCAAAGAAGGAGTTCTTGGCTGTATTACACGCGTGAGTATTGAATAAGACTCAAGACCTGACCGCGGCAGAAGAGAGAGAAAGGACGAAGGTCGTCCCCTATGCTTAGACATAGGCTCTACAGTATGCTATGTTGTGTACCGCACCTGAAGTGTGCCAAACCATGAGTAAGTCAAGGGGTACAAGTGTGATCTAGAAATGGATCACAGGACAACGGTCAAGGTTATCCTTAGTAACTAGTGGACTGAGGAATTTTCTCGATTATGGAGGTGGTAAAAGAGTTCGTCGTAAAGGGTTACGCCGATGCAAACTTTGACACTGATCCAGATTATTCTAAGTAGTAAATTGGATTCGTATAGTAGAACAGTTATTTGGAATAGCTCCAAATAGAGTGTGGTAACTGCATCTAGGAGATGACATAGAGATTTGTAAAGCACACACGGATCTGAAAGGTTCAGACCCGTTGACTATAACATCTCTCACAAGCATAACATGATCAAACCCAGAACTCTTGGGTGTTAGTCACATAGGGATGTGACCTTGAGTGTTAATCACATATCGATGTGAACTGGATTATTGACTCTAGTGCAAGTGGGAGACTGTTGGAAATATGCCCTAGAGGCAATAATAAATAGGTTATTATTATATTTCCTTGTTCATGATAATCGTTTATTATCCATGCTAGAATTGTATTGATAGGAAACTCAGATACATGTGTGGATACATAGACAACACCATGTCCCTAGTAAGCCTCTAGTTGACTAGCTCGTTGATCAATAGATGGTTACAGTTTCCTGACCATGGACATTGAATGTCATTGATAACGGGATCACATCATTAGAAGAATGATGTGATGGACAAGACCCAATCCTAAGCCTAGCACAAGATCATGTAGTTCGTATGCTAAAGCTTTTATAATGTCAAGTATCATTTCCTTAGACCATGAGATTGTGCAACTCCCGGATACCGTAGGAATACTTTGGGTGTGCCAAACGTCACAACGTAACTGGGTGGCTATAAAGGTACACTACAGGTATCTCCGAAAGTGTTTATTGGGTGGCACGAATCGAGATTGGGATTTGTCACTCCGTGTGACGGAGAGGTATCTCTGGGCCCACTCGGTAGGACATCATCATAATGTGCACAATGTGATCAAGGAGTTGATCACGGGATGATGTGTTGCGGAACGAGTAAAAGAGACTTGCCGGTAATGAGATTGAACAAGTTATCGGAATACCGACGATCGAATCTCGGGCAAGTATCGTACCGATAGACAAAGGGAATTGTATACGGGATTGATTAAGTCCTTGACATCGTGGTTCATCCGATGAGATCATCGTGGAACATGTGGGAGCCAACATGGGTATCCAGATCCCGCTGTTGGTTATTGACCGGAGAACATCTCGGTCATGTCTGCATGTCTCTCGAACCCGTAGGGTCTACACACTTAAGGTTCGATGACGCTAGGGTTATAAAGGAAGCTTGTATGTGGTTATCGAATGTTGTTCGGAGTCCCGGATGAGATCCTGGACGTCACGAGGAGTTCCTGAATGGTCCGGAGGTAAACATTTATATATAGGAAGTCCTATTTCGGTCATCGGGACAAGTTTCGGGGTCATCGGTATTGTACCGAGACCACCGAAGGGGTCCCGGGGGCCCACCGGGTGGGGCCACCCATCCCGGAGGGTCCCATGGGCTGAAGTGGGAAGGGATCCAGCCCAAAGTGGGCTGGGGCGCCACTTCCCTTATGGCCCATGCGCCTAGGGTGAAAGGGGAACCCTAAAGAAGAGTCCCAAGGAGGGAAGGCACCTCCTAGGTGCCTTGGGGGGAAGGGAAACCACCCCTGGACGCCGCCCCCTAGGAGATTGGATCTCCTAGGGCTGGCGCACCCCCCCCCTTGGGGTCCCTGTATATAGTGGGGGTAGAGGGCCTCTTGGTATACACCTTTTGCCTTTGGTGCAGCCCCTCCCTCTCCCAAGTTCTTCTCCTCTCCCGCAGGTGCTTGGCGAAGCCCTGCAGGATTGCCACGCTCCTCCACCACCACCATGCCGTTGTGATGCTGCTGGATGGAGTCTTCCTCAACCTCTCCCTCTCTCCTTGCTGGATCAAGGCGTGGGAGACGTCATCGGGCTGTACGTGTGTTGAACGCGGAGGTGCTGTCCGTTCGGCACTAGGATCATCGGTGATCTGAATCACGACGAGTACGACTCCATCAACCCCGTTCACTTGAACGCTTCTGCTTAGCGATCTACAAGGGTATGTAGATGCACTCTCCTTCCCCTCGTTGCTGGTTTCTCCATAGATAGATCTTGGTGACACGTAGGAAAATTTTGAATTTCTGCTACGTTCCCCAACACTATCCAGGACTGCCTTGCCTGGACTTACCAGTACTTACACCAATGCCAAAGCTCGGACAGACAGATCATTCTGCTCAAACTTGATTTTGCAAAGGCCTTCGACACAATTGCTCATGACCCGATGATCCAGATTATGCGTCAAATGGGCTTCGACGATAAATGGATCTCTTGGATCAAATGCTTATTCTCTTCTGGGCGCTCTTCTGTCCTTCTCAACGGGGTGCCGGGTAGACAATTCCAATGCCGCTGTGGTGTCCGACAGGGCGATCCCCTGTCCCCCCCTCATTTTTGTGCTCGCTGCGGACTTATTACAGTCTGCCATAAATGATGCATTCAGACAAGGCAAAATCGAGCTCCCCTTTCCCTGTGTTGGACAATCTGAGTACCCCGTTATTCAATACGCCGACGACACTTTGATTGTCCTACCTGCATGCATCCGTCAAGCTTCATTGGTCAAAGAAATCCTATCAGATTACGCCACCTCTATTGGCCTGAAGATCAATTTTCACAAGTCCACATTGATTCCAATCAACCTCGACCCCTCCTCTACGGATGTTCTTGCTAGGATTTTTGGCTGTAATGTTGGCACGCTGCCTTTCACCTATCTTGGCCTGCCACTGGGTATCACTCGGCCTACAGTCCAAGACCTCATGCCTCTTGTTTGCAGATTGGAAAGACGTCTAACGTCAACCATTGCTATGATGAACTACGGTGGCAGGTTGACATGGCTGAATGCTTCAGTCACGTCCCTGCTTACTTTTGCCATGTGCACACTCAAATTCCCGCCCAAGCTTCTTGAAATCCTAGACAAAATCAGAAGACGCTGTCTCTGGACTAAGAAAACCGAGCAAGGTGACAAATGCAACTCTCTTGCAGCCTGGGACATGGTCTGTCGTCCCAAAGACAAAGGTGGGCTAGGAGTGATCAATCTCAAAATACATAATGAAGCCCTCCTCCTAAAATTCCTCCATAAATTCTACAATAAAATGAATGTGCCCTGGGTTCACCTGTTATGGGACAATCTCTACATCGACAAAATACCACATGCAGTGGACCAGGCCGGCTCCTTCTGGTGGCGCGATTTTCTAAAATTGACACCAACATTCAGGGGCATATCTTGTGTTCAGTTGGTAGATGGAAGGACCACCTTGCTTTGGAAAGACCTTTGGGCGCGTGATGTGCTGCATGACTCCCACCCATGTGCCTTCTCTTTTGCACTGCATGAAGATATCTCGGTTGCTGACTTTTGGGCCTCCAATGATCTGCATGAAACCTTTCACCTCCCTGTATCTCCAACCGCATTGGACGAAATTCGAGACATGCAGCAAATGCTAACCAAGACTTGCCCTTCCACGTCAAATACTGATGTTTGGCACTACCTGTGGGGCGCGACCGAGTTTAGACCTAAGGACTACTACTCCTTCTTCTTTAGAGATGCTCAAGCTGATCCCATGTTCAAGCACCTGTGGAAGTTAAGATGTACAATGAAATTGAAGGTGTTTGGGTGGCTGCTTTTCTGGGATAGGCTCAACACACGCAATATGTTGAAACGGAGGCACTACAACATTGGTGATGACTTTGACTGCCTTCTCTGCGGGCTGCCAATTGAAGAAACGGTGGACCATATGATCTTCACTTGTGATTTTAGCAGGACCTGCTGGACCAAGCTTGGCATTCATTGGCCCCCTTTTGATAGCCGTCTCACTGCCATCAGATTGATCAAAGACTCCTGGCCTGGCCCATTATGGAAGTTTTTCTCACTGCTGCGTGGAGTATTTGGAAGGAGAGGAATAACAAGCACTTCCGAGGAGTTGACCCTACTATTGGGTCCTGGCTGTCACGTTTCAAAAACGACCTGGGTCAGCTCCAATATAGAATCAAGGAGACCCTTCGAGGCTCATTTGTAAACCTTTGTAATACTCTAGGTTGATCCTTACTGATTTCTGCTCTTGGCCACTCCTGTGAAGGGCTGGTAGTTTACCTCCCTACGCCATGGGGAGGGGGTTGTAGCTGTTTGGTTGTGTTTGGCGTGGTATATGTCTATGTAAACACCCCATTTATATAGATATATATAAATCACAGTGGGAGCACTCTCCCACTGTCAATCCTTAAAAAAAAACAGCGGTGGAATGCGTCAGCCTACACCCAGGTCGGCGTGGGGAACATCCTCGACCGACACGCCACATCGTCAAGCACCTTTTCTAGAGGCCTGGTCTTGGACTCACAATGCCTACAAGGCTATATATGGCGCTAGCCAGGATTTTGGTTTGCTAGTGCTCCTCCTTTTTCCTCAATGTGCATCTCGGCGACGCTGGCGCTCGGCGGCAGTTTTAGATTTGTTTTTTAGGGACTATGAGGGGCTTATTTGTAATATTCTTTTATGTGAGGTTCTTTCTGCAAAGTTTTCTGCACACTTGTCATGTCCCGATCTTTCTGATAATATCCGCATGTATATGTGCAAGGTTTTATTAGTTAATATAATGTATGCAGTTCAAAAACGAAAAAACTTTCATGTATTCCTAAAGGTTGAGTCATCCATTCGAGTTTGTAACATGTCAAAAAGGCATTTAGAAACTATGTTCAAATCCAATAATATATTTTTTATGGCATGTAATACGCATTTTGACTTTTTCTGTGAAAGAATAACTTTGTGAACAAGAGAAAAAGATATATGTTTATGCATAAAGAAAAAAGTGAAAATATATGTTTGCAGCGTGGTGGGTCCGTGGGCCACGTATCGTCCGTACCTGCAGCATGGTGTGTTTACGGGGGCAGGCTTAGGTAGGCCTTAAGCATGATGGGATCGCGTCGGGCCACCCTAGCACGGGTCCGTATCTATTTTATGATTTTTTTAATTCTATGATCATTTTTCTGAATTTGGTGAACAAAATTTGGTTTCATAAACATTTTTTTGAATTGGATGAATAATTTTTAAAATTCGTGAATATTATTTTGAATTGGATGAACATTTTTTTAATTTGAAGAGCAAAAGTTTTAACTAGATGAACATTTCCCAATTATTCATGTAATTGATTTTTTTCCATGATTTTCAAAAAAATTATGAATTCAAAAGTTGTTCATGTTTTTAAAATACGAATTAAAAATCAAATTTGGTAAAAGAAAAGAAAGAAAAAAAGAAAAAACAGAAGGGAAAACAAAGAAAAAAAAAGAAAAACCGGTTCAGGGAAAGTTCTAGAACCTTCCAAAACCGATGGGGATAAAATTTGTACATAAAGCTTCTGCAAAATTTGTACTCCCTCCATCCGGAAATACTTGTCCTAAAAATGGAAAAAATGAATGTATCTATAACTCACCCGCAAAAAAAAAGAATGTATGTATAACTAAAATAAGTCTAGATACATCCATTTGTAGGACAAGTATTTACGAACAGAGGGAGTATGCATTAGTGTGCTCTGATCGGTAACTACTTCCTTGATTTTAGCTAACTATCACCAGAATGAACTAGTACATAAAACATTTTGTAGAACCCATAGGTAGGAATAGCATTGCTCTTCATCCTTTGCTCTCAACACTTTGAAATATGAAAAACTTGAGTAAATCAAATATGCGGGATTATTTAATCAATGCGAGTGCAATGCACAGGGAAAACCAGTGGTACCACGAAACTGGGAAGAACATGTGTGATTGAACTCTCTTTAAATCCCAAGGTGTATAATTGTGAAAGGCAGTCGCAACGATCAAAATGTTTCTATTGTCTGCAGCTTGCCCGCACTCTTCACACGACACATACGACCTAGCTAAGGTGGGTTTACACCATGGCATATGCTGATAAATACGAGGGCTTCCTGTTCAGTTTCACAGCTCGGTTGGTTGTTACCCTCACAAGGGGAGATATGCCTTTAGGCCATTTCCTCCATCCACTAATAAACGACACACTACTTGAATCCGAATCTAATTCGACTGGTTTTCTTCGTCGATCTCCACGAACTTCTCTGTAAATACCTCGAGCCGACAGGCACTGACACAGACCATCCTGGCCTTGATTCTTGAGGCGAGCATGGATGGATGGATTATTACCAATGATATAACTTGGGATGTCACATGATGTACCTCTGCAGACCATAAATGCCGAGTGCCGCTTTAGCCGAAAACTATGACGACCGTTAGAGAGATGGTTGGCATCTACTCCCTCCGTTCCACAATATAAGAACGCAGCTTGAAAAATGTTCTTATATTAGGGTTTAGGGTTTAGGGTTTAGGGTTCTTATATTATGGCACGGAGGGAGTATAAGATAGATGATCAACACACCTGTCATAGAGGACACAAGCGGTTCAGGATATATATAGTAGAATTTTTCTATAAGCAGAGGATAACTGCTAAAGAACATCGACACAAAACAGAAGCTAAGCTGTTGTTGCGAAAAACAAACTTTTTTCATGAAAGCTAAATTACAGCCAGCTTGGATTGGGATGGAGGAACGTTTTTTCCCAATAAGTTTCACAAACTGCTTTCTAATTTATACTAGAGATGCCAGTAACATATAAATCATGATAATAAATTTGATTTCCAAACTATCCCTCAGGGATCAATTTCGTTCGAGAAATACATAACCACTGAATAGAGGCAACTTGAATTTCAGCTCTCTTTATCCCGTTGCCATGTTTCATTTCCATTAGAAAACCGAAACACCGGACATGGTCTGGTGTGTGTGAATTTCCCATGGAATAAAATGCTTGACAAATGAGAGAACAACTAGTAGCAAGAGATGAGTCTGGTAGAACCTCATCAGGTAGCCTGCCTTCTCACACTGCGAGCCAAACAATGCAATTTTTCAGCATAAGTATCAGTAAGGCCAGAGATGAATTAAGGAACAAATAAATCTAGTGGATCGATCCATGACTTCATTTGGCAAAGTAATGATACAAAATTAACTAGTAGAACTTTCAACTAGATCTGAGATGGGAACATACTCATTATGTATCACTTGAGTTATTGACACCTCCGCTTGTTGGTCTCCTCTAGAAGCAATACCAACAGTGGAAACAACCACTGATGCAGCAGAACATGCACCTCCTTTTATCGGATACGACTTTCATCTCTAAGTTGGAACTACAGGTGGCTTAGTCCTCCGACTAACAATCATGTTCAACCCCTTAGTTGTATGAATCGTTGCCCCGGTTGTCATCTCCACCTATAATAGTGCTCATAGATGTTAGAATATATTTTATTGTTATGACGAATCATAAAGTTGGCGGGAAACAAACCGGAGGTGCTCCTGGAGCAATCTGAAAATCAAACCGCTTGACAAGCATTGCTGTTGCCACCACATTCTGCACAAAAATTACATAAATGTTAGGGATTCTCAATAGTCGCAGAAAAAAATGACAGTGTAGGATGTGCATCCTCTTGGTGCATGAATTGACTAGGAAAGCCACATATATTTATTTTCACCAGAAAAAACTATCATAGATTCCAAGAAGCCTAAGTTAAATATGGAAAAATAAGAAGGCCTTATAAATTAAATCACTAAAATCTAGTAAAGCTTATGATATCGCAAAATGCTATTTTGAAGTTATCAGCTGCGAACACCAAATAATCAGAATGGTTTACCTCAAAAGTAGAAAACATATCACCTACACATTTCCTTGGTCCGCCACCAAATGGTAAGTAACTGAAAATTCAACAAGACTATGTAAATACAATAGTCATAACCTATAATAGGTTTGCAAACCATTAGTTAAATAATGATAGCATACGTATGGCATCACTATTCTTCAAAAGGAAAGTTACCACAAGCACCCAATGGATATCTAAGAGTTTGACATGACAAATACCTTTTTATGTTTATTTGACATATGTGCTCTCATAAGACAGATATCAATTTTACTGTAATAATGGTCCTTGTGTAAATTGAAAAAAATAGTGACACAGAGAAACACAAGCAAAAAAGACACAAGAACGTAATTGTACCGAATATTTTTTTCTTACTAGTTTTTAGTTTCAGAGGGATACTTAGGAGACAACCTGTATCTTGTAATCTGTCTTTGCCTCAACCCTCTTCAATAATTCAAATTGTTCCCTCATAGCGATTTAAATTAACCCCCTAGTCTGTACTCCTTTAGAAATGTACTTTTTAATGAAAGATAATATATTAATATCAAGAATATATCAATTACACCCAGCCCCTTTAGAAAGGTATTGCATGAGCATTATGATTTATCGCCCATGACACTAAGGATTATACAAACTCCAAAAATATATCTCCCATGAAGAAAATATTCATCTACATGTTTGGCCTTCCTAGGTCCTAAAAAGAGGTGCGTTGTTAAAGTATTTACCGGTTGTAATAATCTAGGTACTAACTTGTGACATATAAGTTTACTAGCCTATACAAAGTTACAATCTCTAATACATTTCTATTTATAGTATGTAATGGTTATTGGGAAGGCATTTGTGTGAATCCTTTTATGGACACTCACAAATCAACAACATAGTCGCAAAAGATGTTGATTGGACTAGCTTTTTAACATGATTACCATGGGCATGAGTTTTATTCCATTAGCCAAAATTCTAGTTAGAGCTTAATTCATACCATTTATGATTCATCACTAACATATTCAAACTTTCAAAGGTCTTCCAATTCTCGCAACAGAATTAAAAACAACTAATATACTTCATAACTTGGGTGACACATGGCATCAACATTCCATTACAGTAATAGGGATGGAACCTGAATTTTTGATTTGTCTCATTTGGATTTGGTCCGTCCAAAGGCCACCTTTCTGGATTGAAAACATCTGCTTCATCCCAGTGCTTTGGGCAACGATGAAGATTCCAGACGGATATAAAAATGTCTTCTCCCCTTGAAAAGAGTAGTGTATTTTTTAAAACTAAAAAAGTTTAGGTTTCTGTGGAAATTCTAAAATAACAACATCCCACATGCAAATGCCCAACAATAACAAATATTAAACAAACTTAGCTACCGGAAACAACATAAGGAAAGGCAGGTAAAGCAAATTTTGAGCAAAATAGTCTGCACAAGACTGGGAAAAGGCAGGGGCACTCAATGCTAATATGTTATTCACACGAGTATCGAAGGGAAAAGGATGAGGAAAGGCCCAAATTAGGCAAAAGGATTGTAAGTCCATGGTAATCACGATGCTTTTGTGACAAATTAATAAATTGTCGTTGTACCTGACACGTGAAGTGAGACTATATCCGACTGGTTCATTAGTGAACTAATAAATGTAATTTTGCTAGAAAATGTTTACCTGCCAATTGGGTACTCCCCCAGCATATCATCCTCAAGGGACCGACGAATTAAAACTGGCGGTTGTGGATATAGTCTCAAAGACTGCAAAAATGTTAATGTACTCATTCGGTGACAAAACTAATTATGTGACAAGTAACACGTTTGGTACTTACTTCATTAATAACTCGAGTAGTATACTTTAGTTTCTTTACATCCTCAATTGTTGGTAAACCATCTCCTAGAACATCATCAACCTGTGGATAATTGAGCAAAGAAAATGTCAGTTGTCATTTTTACAATCCAGAAGTGTGAACCTCCATGTAAAAACTGTTGGGGAACGTAGTAATTTCAAAAATTTCCTACGCACACGCAAGATCATGGTGATGCATAGCAACGAGAGGGGAGAGTGTTGTCTACGTACCCTCGTAGACCGAAGCGGAAGCGTTGACGCAACGTAGAGGAAGTAGTCGTACGTCTTCCCGATCCGACCGATCCAAGCACCGTTACTCCGGCACCTCCGAGTTCTTGGCACACGTTCAGCTCGATGATGCACCCCTAGCTCCGATCCAGCAAAGCTTCGGGGGGGGGGGGGGGAGTTCCGTCAGCACGACAGCGTGGTGACAATCTTGATGTTCTACCGGCGCAGGGCTTCGCCTAAGCACTGCAACGATATATTCGAGGTGGAATATGGTGGAGGGGGGCACCGCACACGGCTAAGGAACGATCACGAAGATCAACTTGTGTGTCCATGGGGTGCCCCCTGCCCCCGTATATAAAGGAGCAAGGGAGGGAGGAGGCCGGCCCTAGGTTTGGCGCACCAAGGGGAGTCCTACTCCCACCGGGAGTAGGATTCCACCTTTCCTAGTCCAACTAGGTCAAGGGGGGAAAGAGGGGAAGAGGGGAAGGAAGGGAGAGAGGGGCCGCGCCCCAAACCCCTTGTCCAATTCGGACTGGGCTTGGGAGGGGCGCGCGCCACCTCCTGGTCCTTCCCACTAAGGCCCATCAAGGCCCATTGCTTCTTCCTCGTATTCCCGTAACTCCCCGGTACCTCCGAAAATACCCGAACCACTCAGAACCCTTCCGATGTCTGAATATAGTCGTCCAATATATCGATCTTTACGTCTCGACCATTTCGAGACTCCTCGTCATGTCCCCGATCTCATCCGGGACTCCGAACTCCTTCGGTACATCAAAACTCATAAACTCATTATATAACTGTCATCGAAACCTTAAGCGTGCGGACCCTACGGTTCGAGAACAATGTAGACATGACCGAGACACGTCTCCGGTCAATAACCAATAGCGGGACCTGGATGCCCATATTGGCTCCTACATATTCTACGAAGATCTTTATCGGTCAGACCGCATAACAACATACGTTGTTCCCTTTGTCCATCGGTATGTTACTTGCCCGAGATTCGATCGTCGGTATCCAATACCTAGTTCAATCTCGTTACCGGCAAGTCTCTTTACTCGTTCCGTAATACATCATCCCGTAACTAACTCATTAGTTGCAATGCTTGCAAGGCTTAAGTGATGTGCGTTACCGAGAGGGCCCAGAGATACCTCTCCGACGATCGGAGTGACAAATCCTAATCTCGAAATACGCCAACCCAACATCTACCTTTGGTGACACCTGTAGTACTCCTTTATAATCACCCAGTTACGTTGTGACGTTTGGTAAGTGTTCCTCCGGCAAACGGGAGTTGCATAATCTCATAGTCAAAGGAACATGTATAAGTCATGAAGAAAGCAATAGCAACATACTAAACGATCGGGTGCTAAGCTAATGGAATGGGTCATGTCAATCAGATCATTCAACTAATGATGTGACCTCGTTAATCAAATAACAACTCTTTGTTCATGGTTAGGAAACATAACCATCTTTGATTAACGGGCTAGTCAAGTAGAGGCATACTAGTGACACTCTGTTTGTCTATGCATTCACACATGTATTATGTTTCCGGTTAATACAATTCTAGCATGAATAATAAACATTTATCATGAAATAAGGAAATAAATAATAACTTTATTATTGCCTCTAGGGCATATTTCCTTCAGTCTCCCACTTGCACTAGAGTCAATAATCTAGATTACACAGTAATGATTCTAACACCCATGGAGTCTTGGTGCTGATCATGTTTTGCCCGTGGAAGAGGCTTAGTCAATGGGTCTGCTACATTCAGATCCGTATGTATCTTGCAAATCTCTATGTCTCCCACCTGGACCAAGTCCCGGATGGAATTGAAGCGTCTCTTGATGTGCTTTGTTCTCTTGTGAAATCTGGATTCCTTCGCCAAGGCAATTGCTCCAGTATTGTCACAAAAGATTTTCATTGGTCCCGGTGCACTAGGTATGACACCTAGATTGGATATGAACTCCTTCATCCAGACTCCTTCATTTGCTGCTTCCGACATATACGCTGTCACTGTATTTCAAACCAGAGCCGACATATACGCTGACCGGCGACGTATGATCTGATTTTTTTTAGCATTACCCAAAAGATTAGGCTACACCATTACAATCATCACTCAGGGTATCTAGCTAGCACATCCTCAGGCACTGAACCCAACTGGACAAAGTCCCCAGAGCTCTTAGCTCGGCTCGCTAGGCTGTGTGCTACTCTGTTCTGCTCCCTCCTGACCCAATTTATTTTGTGCCCACTGAAACTTGCTAACGAGGTCTTAATATCTGCAACAACAGAAAACAGGCCTGATTTATTTTTAGCACCCGGTTCCAGGGCTTTGGACAGGAACAAGCAGTCCACCTCCATCCGGATTGGTCCATTGTAGTATTTCGCCATTTCTCGCAAGCCCTACAGCAGCGCCATTCCTTCCGCTTCTTCTACTGATGTGCACTGGTTCAGACTGCACCCATCGCCAGGTAGACCTGGCCCATGCTGTTCCTAGCAATGGCTCCACCGAAAGCTAATCCAGAGTTTGGATCAAAAGCTGCATCAGAGTTTATCTTTGCCACTCCCGCTGGTGGTGGTCTCCAACTGTTGACCCTTGTTGCTGGTTGTTCTCCTTGCTGATCACCGAAGAGGTTAAGGCCACATGTGATCATGGTTCCGTCTGTCCTGTCCTTCGCATTGGCCACCTCTTGTTCGTACCGGAGCAAGAACCCTACGGAAGCCGCGATGGACTCCTTTCCCCTCCCATGCACCATGTCGTCCCGAAGATACCAAGCCCGCCATAGCAGTAGGAGTACTTTATCCCTTACAGCCTCGCTACACGCGTTCAGGATGCCTTGGAGCCAGTCCTCGCCCGTGTACCAGAAGTCCTTCTCCTTCGGTAGTCTCCAGTGCTCTCTCATGGCGTGGCGTAGGGCTCTGCTCTTTGTGCAGGCAACCACTGTTGGAAATATGCCCTAGAGGCAATAATAAAAGCATTATTATATTTCCTTATTCATGATAATTGTCTTTATTCGTGCTATAATTGTGTTATCCGGAAATCGTAATACATGTGTGAATAACAGACAACAAACATGTCCCTAGTGAGCCTCTAGTTGACTAGCTCGTTGATCGACAGATAGTCATGGTTTCCTGACTATGGACATTGGATGTCATCGATAACGGGATCACATCATTAGGAGAATGATGTGATGGACAAGACCCAATCCTAAACATAGCATAAGATCGCTTAGTTCGTTTGCTAGAGTTTTCCAATGTCAAGTATCCTTTCCTTAGACCATGAGATCGTGTAACTCCCGGATACCGTAGGAGTGCTTTGGGTGTGCCAAACGTCACAACGTAACTGGGTGACTATAAAGGTATACTACGGGTATCTCTGAAAGTGTCTGTTGGGTTGACATGGATCGAGACTGGGATTTGTCACTCCGCTTGACGGAGAGGTATCACCGGGCCCTCTCGGTAATGCATCATCATAATGAGCTCAAGGTGATCAAAGTGTTTTGATCACGGGATCATGCATTACGGTACGAGAAAAGTGACTTGCCGGTAACGAGATTGAACGAGGTATTGGGATACCGACGATCGAATCTCGGGCAAGTAAAATACCGATTGACAAAGGGAATCGTATATGGGATTAATTGAATCCTCGACATCGTGGTTCATCCGATGAGATCATCGTGGAGCATGTGGGAGCCAACATGGGTATCCAGATCCCGCTGTTGGTTATTGCCCGAGAGCCGTCTCGGTCATGTCTGCATGTCTCCCGAACCCGTAGGGTCTACACACTTAAGGTTCGGTGATGCTAGGGTTTTGAAGATATGTATATGCAGTAACCCGAATGTTGTTCGGAGTTCCGGATGAGATCCCGGACGTCACGAGGAGTTCCGGAATGGTCCGGAGGTAAAGAATTATATATAGGAAGTGCTGTTTCGGCCATCGGGACAAGTTTCGGGGTTATCGGTATTGTACCGGGACCACCGGAGGGGTCACGGGGGTCCACAAGGTGGGGCCACCTGCCCTGGTGGGCCACATGGGCCTTAGGGGGTGCGCCTTGGCCTGCTTGGGCCAAGGGGAACCTGCCCCAAAGGGCCCATGCGCCTAGGGTTCCATCTAGGAGGAGTCCTAGTGGTGGAAGGCACCTCCTAGATGGCTTGGGGGGGGAGGAAAACCTCCCTGGCCGCTGCTCCTTGGGAGATTAGATCTCCCAGGGCCGGCGCCCCCCCAAGAGGCCTATATAAAAAGGGGGAGGGGAGGGGGGCCGCGCACCCATAAGCCCTGGCACCTCCCTCCTCCCTGCAACACCTCCTCCTCCTCCCGTAGTTGCTTAGCGAAGCCTTGCCGGAGTTCTGCTGCATCCACCACACCACGCCGTCGTGCTGCTGGATCTTCATCAACCTCTCCTTCCCCCTTGCTGGATCAATAAGGAGGAGACGTCACGCTTTCCGTACGTGTGTTGAACACGGAGGTGCCGTCCGTTCGGCACTAGATCATCGGTGAATTGGATCACAGCGAGTACGACTACCTCATCCACGTTCACTCGAACGCTTCCGTTGCGATCTACAAAGTGGTATGTAGATGCTATCTAATCTGAATACTCGTTGCTAGATGAACTCATAGATGGATCTTGGTGAAACCGTAGGAAAATTTTTAATTTTGTGCAACGTTCCCCAACAACCACAGCGTGGTACTCGTTTTCCTCTGCATTGCCACATACATCACAAATGTTCATTGTGGCCAGTGTGCGTTTGCATTTGTTCGTTTTTGTTGCTAGGGTATTGGTGGCCACTCACCACGTGAAAATCTTTATCTTTGCAGGGACTCCCGCCTTCCAAATGGCGTCCCAGATGCTCCGATCATCCGTGGTTGCCCCGGAGGTAGACGGTTGCGGGCCAGTCCTCTTCAACCTTATGGCAAGTTTATATGCACTGCTCACCGTAAACATACCTGATTTCTCATAATGCCACGCCACACAGTCCTCCACCTCTCCTATAGGGAGTTTGATCTTGAGAATCTCAGCAGCATCACGCGGGTTGAAAATCTGCTAAATGAGTTCCTCATCCCACCTGCCTGTAGTGGGTATGATGAGTTGGTTCACCCACCTTAGCCTAGATCTTCGGATGAAACTCGCAGCACGAAGCCCTTCCGACCTTGGAATCCATTGGTCCCTCTGAATCTGAATGTTCTTCCCGGTACCAACTCTCCATATCAGACCCTGTTTGAGTAGCTCGAGGCCAAACTTGATACCTCTCCAGGTCTGTGACGCATATGTGGCAAACACCGTATCTAGCAAATCACCATTGGGGTAGTATTTTGATTTAAGCACTCGGGCGCATAAACTTTCTGGGTTCTGAATCAGTCTCCAACCCTGCCTAGCTAGTAGGGCCTGATTGAACAAATGCATGTCCCTAAAACCAATACCTCCCCCTCTCTTCGGTTTCGTCAACTTGTCCCATGCCATCCAGTGCACCTTGTGGTGATCATCCTCCTTACCCCACCAGAACTCTCGGATCAACCGTTCATATTTCTCACAAAACCCTGCCGACAGTTTAAAAACCCCCATGGTAAATGTTGGGAGAGCTTGAACTTCTGCTTTCACATGCACCTCCTTCGCCGCATAAGACATGTGCCTGCCTGACCAGTTATTGCATCTCTTCACGAAACGTTCCATGATGGGTTGGAATTGACCATCTTTCATTCTGCCTTTCGGGGTGGGCAGTCCGAGATATTTGCTTTCGAAAGTGGTCGATTCAACTTCCAAAGCTCGTCTTATACTTTCTTGGATATCGCTGGGGCATTTCTCGCTCACAATTAGTGAACATTTGTTAGCACTCAGCAGTTGGCCCATGCTCCATTGGAAAACATCAAGTGCCTTTTTAACCGCCCTTGCTTGATCTACAGAGGCCTTAAAGAAAATCAAGCTATCATCCGCGAAGAGCAGATTTGAGATCCCCGGGCTTCCCCTAGCAACTTTAATTGGTGTGATATTCCTATCCTCCACTTCTCTTTTCAGACAACGGTTTAGGCCCTCAGCCACAAATAGAAAGAGATATGGGCTTAACGGATCTCCTTGCCTCAGCCCCCTCGATTGTTTAAACCTGTCCAACAATTCGCCATTAAATTTTACTGTGTATTGAACTGAACGGACACACACCATGACCCAAGCAATCCATCTCTTGCTGAAACCATAATTGTTTAAAACTCCTTCCAGGAAGTTCCAGTCCACCCGATCATAAGCTTTGGCTAGGTCGAGCTTGTACGCGCAGTATGTGTTCTGCGGGTTTTTGCTGTGCTGGATTTTATGAAAACACTCGAAAGCTATCAGTGCATTATCCGTGATCATTCGGCCCGGAATGAAAGCGCTCTGTGTCTCAGATATGAGGTCATTAAGGAGTGGGCGAAGCCGGTTCACAAGGCATTTCGAGATTACCTTGTAGATCACGTTACACAGACCGATTGGTCTAAAATCTCTCAAGCTTTTTGGATCATTCCCCTTGGGTATTAGCACGATAACTGTTTCGTTCACCCCCTCTGGCATCAACCCATCCGCGAAGAAACCCTTGACTGCTCCCACTACCTCTTCCTTCAGCACGCCCCAGTTCCTTTGGTAAAACCTAGCATGAAAGCCATCTGGACCCGGTGCTTTCAAAGGCCCAATCTGGAAGAGTGCATCACTTATTTCTTTATCACTGAAATCTTTCTCCAGTTCCAAGTTCATCTCAGGGCTCACTAACTCATTGAACAACTCCAACAGCGCTTGGGGTCTGATGTTCTTGTCTTGTGTGTACAATTCCTTGAAGAAATTTGTTGACATTTTATGAAGCTCCTCTTTTTGTTCCACCCATTTGCCATCCTCTGTCATTAGTTTCACAATTGTGTTCTGTTTCTTCCTCCAGGTGGCTTGGCGGTGGTACCACTCTGTATTCTGGTCCCCTGCCACAAGTATGTGGCTCTCGACCTTTGCCACCACAATATTTCCTCTCTCAGCAGGAGTTCATCTAGCTCTTTAGTAACCTTCCCAATCTCTATGTCATTTCCTTGGTTTGGAGGTCTGTTCATTAGAACCTTTAGACGCTGTCGGAGCTTGTTTGTTTTGCGTGTGACAGACCCAATCTTCAGAGAACTCCATTTTGATAATCTGTCCTGCAGGATATGCAATTTATTCTTGACGTCTTGTAGGTTCAGAGCTGGCCCTGCTCCTTTCCACGTCTCCTCAATGGTGGCCTGCAACGATTCTTCCCTCTCCCAAAGAGCTTCATACCTGAATAACTTTTTCTTTCTGTACTGTAGTTTCTTGCCCAAGGATAGGAGTAGCGGCAGGTGGTCAGACCTAGTAGAGCAAACGTGTTCTATATGTGCATTCCTGAACATATTGCTCCATGGGGCGGATGCCACCCCACGATCTAGCCTTGTTTAACATTGTTCCTACCCGACTGCTTATTATCATATGTCCACACTGGTCCACGAAAGCCAAGGTCAAACAAGTCACACCAATCAAGAACTTCTCTGAAGTCCGCCATTTGCCTTTTTGATCTTTTAGAGGCCGAGAAATGCTCACTCTGCCAAAGCGTTTCATTGAAGTCTCCGATTACCAGCCACGGTGCATTCGAATTATACTTAATTCGTCTGAGGAGGTTCCACATGTGAATCCTCTCGTGTGCTTTTGGTTCACCGTAGACGAAAGTTCCTCTCCACCACTGCTCATTTGGATTGTTTCGAACAAGCACATCGATATAGCGAGGGCCAACCGACAACTTTTTTATTTCAACTGTTTCATCCCAGTACAAGGCGATACCCGCCCCTTTTCCTCTACCATCGTGCAGCATGCAATTCTTCAGCCCTATCCTCCGTCTAAGGCCACTCACCCTATCCTTATTCTATCTTGTTTCCGAGAGAAAAACGATAGATGGGCGGTGCGTGCTAACCAAACACGCCAGTTCTTGAACTGTCCGGGGTTGCCCTAGTCCCCGGCAGTTCCAGCTGAGGATCCTCATGGCTCCTGACGGACGCCGACATCCGCGTCCGCTAGTTCACCGGGAGCCCCTGGCCCAGTCGCTTCCTGTTCTTCCACGTTCCCTTTGTCCTCCAGCCCTGCCTGCTCCTCCGCACTCCTCATTTTCTTCTAGATCTCCGGGACGCCTCTTCCCTGACCTGCATCTGCTGTAGCATTCCCATCAAGCTGACGATCACCTCTTTTCCCCAAGACTGAGGCTGACGGTTTGGTCAACCTAACCTGCTTCTTCCTCTGGCTCTGCTTATACAGATTGTTGACTCCATGCGGTGCAACCATGGTATACACCTCATGTTGCTGACTGCCGTGACCTCCTACGCCCGAGATGTCAGCATACCCCCCCCCCCACCATTGCCTTACTTTCCTTTGCATTCGTGGCCATGGGTTGGCCACCGGGTGACAGCTCTGTTTTATCATTGTAACCCGCAGGTTCAAAGCCTGGGGGGTACTCTGGGGTGTGATCGTTGGTCCTCTTCTCCTGTCCGGTCTCTGTATCCCCAATTGGGCCCGTGCTCTGGTGTTTGCTGCTTTCTATCACCTCCACCATGTGAACCGCATCTGTATCCTTCCCTCCCATTTCCTTGTTCGTCGGGCTCTGGGTCACTTTGTCGTCTCTTGCAGGACCAAGCTTGATCGCACTGACTGCCGCTATCGCCTCCTGAACCAAAGGGTCAGCCAGGACCTCTTCGGGCACTTCTCTGCCTTTCCCCTTCACCAGTCTGGCCGGGCTTGATCTTGCCTCCCCTTTTCCCTCTGCTTCAAACAGGAGGAAACGCCTGGCACTGGCCGTTTCCGGGACTACGAACCCGCCCCTCATGCTACTTCTCTTGAACAGGGAGGCACGCAGCGCTGCCGAAAACCTCATCTTCTGGAGGCTTGCCGGCAGCTTACACTCGCGTTAGCCATGCCCAAGGTGACCACAAAAATTACAGAAGCGGGGAAGCCTCTCATATTTTACATTGAGGCGGTACTTCACATCTTCCCCTAAATCATGGAATTCTATCCTGCTACGAAGTGGCTCATCCACATCATGCTTGATCCTAACTCTTATGGACTCACCCCAAATCCTCCCCTCTCTATCCGAGTCAACCTCCAGAACCTCTCCAAGTTTGTCCCCCAGCTTGCGTGCAATCGCATCGAAGAACATGATTGGAGGAGCGTCGAAGATGCGTGCCCAGATTGGCATGTGAGCCACCTCCACATCCCCTGGACGAGCAGTCCCGTCCACCGCCACCATCAGGAATGCATCGCCCCGGTGAGTCCAGGGCCCGTTGTTGAGGATGAAGCGAAGGTCACCCTCCCTCTCGAACTCAAGGATGAACCTATTGTTCTTGAGCGGAGAGTAATTGAGACGTCCCCGCAGCCCCCACTTGTTCTTCAGATCCTGAAACAGCCCACCGACACTGAACAACTGCATTGAGAAGAACAAACCAATGGCGATCCATCTTGATCTCATCGCCGCCCTCTGCCTGGAGAGGTCCAGGCCGACGACAGCATCCTTCTGCTCCCCCACACTGGTTGGGAGAACCGGAGTCACCGCCAGGCCTGCGTCGGCGTACCCCGCCATCATAGCCGCTGGTGCTCCATGGGCCACGGGAGTGCGGTACCGATCACCGCAGTCCCGCGACGGGCCACCGTGTTCCAGCTGCTTCATGCCTGCACCGGCCTTGCCGCTTGAAGCTACCTCCTCCTGGACGAGTGGCACCTTGTTCTTGCGGGGGTCCCGTTCCGCCATGGCAAAACACTCGAGTATGCTTGTGGTGTGGGCTGGGTGTTCTTGAGTACGGCACCTCTCCATGGACAAATCCTTTATACTCCCCTCCGTATCTCCTGATGCCTTGTATTCCGTGCTGAGGCCGGTGATTCTATGATTTCCTTCCTCTCCATTTGATTTCGGATCATCTCGATAAGGCCCGAGATCTCCACCACGATCAGGCGGATCGCCCAGTTGGTAAACCCTAGCCCCGCCTTCCTTTTCCTCCTGATTTCTTTCCCTCCTCCTCTTTTCCAGATCCTTCCTAAGCTGATCCATTTTGCGTCTGATCTCCTCTATTCCCTGATCTCGTACAGCTTTCCGGGTGAAACCCTGATCGACTACTTTTTCCTTCCTTGTGCCCGCATGATTGTGAATCTTGTTCCTCATACTGATCCATGATTCCTTATTTCCCAACAGATCTCCTACCGAACGATGGTGTTCCCGATCGCTACCTCTCTCCCTTGCGCACTTTGGCTCCAATCTTACCGCCGGGAGGCTACGCTTCAGGTCTCCCCCCGCTGGTCGCCCCTGGATCGCCCGGATCCGATCTCCGCAAATCACGCTGCCCATCGGTCTCCGCTCAAAAAAAAACTCGCTTACGTATGATCTGATTTTAGCAAGCAAACAAACCATAAGACCCGTGCCGTTAGAGGAGAATAGAAAATTCGGCCTAACTCATACGATCTCACGCCACAGCGCAACAGTGGTGCAGTGGCATGGCTTCGTCGGAGCTAGCAGAAGGGAGAGATAGAGGAATGAGGAGAGGTACGTTGCCGTGCGTGCGTGGAGAGTTGCTGGAGAGAAGGGAGGAAAGGATGGGGTACGATGGACGTGGGGTTGGGCGCTCTCCAGCCGCCCCCCCCCCCCCGCGCGGATGCCCCCCACGATCACTTTTTGGACGCCGACGCTTAATTTTTCTCTAAAACTAGCGCCGGCGCGTGTCGTGGTTCTAAGTCTGACAGTAAGAATGGGGGGTAAGTATGGAGAGGCAAGATCCTAGCTATGGAGTAGTTGTATGCGCAAGGAGTTTTACGAGTTCGGGCCCTTCTCTGAGGAAGTAACAGCCCTACGTCTCGGAGCCCGGAGGCAGTCGACTGGATTATGTGTGTGTGTGTGTGTGTTACAAAGTTGCGAACCCCTGTCCTAGTGGAGGGGGGTGGCTTATATAGAGTTCGCCAGGACCCCAGCCAGCCCACGTTACAAGGAGTTTAATGTTCATAAAGAGAGGGGGTTACTGGTAACGCCTGTAATAAAGGACCATGAAGGCCATAAAAGCTACTTATGAGATGACCGTTTGTAGGCAGTGCCTTTAGGTCTTCTTATAGTCGAGTGGCTGTCTTCATGGTCGACTGCTTGTGCTTCTGGTCGAGTACGCTCGTGTCCGTCGACTGGGCTGACCAGGTCGACTGAAATGTTGATACTTCTTAGAATGTCTTTCATTGTAGGAGTCATGTCCTTGATTGGGTACCTCAGGTATGATAAGTTACCCTACCCTAGGTACGTATCCTCGTCATTAGCCCCCGAATGGGTCAGGGGTTAAGTGAGAATGGGGCCGAGCCTATGCTTCCGACTCAACCTCCATGCTTCGGTTGCATCTGTCTTTGGATAAATGGGAGTTACGGTGGGAACCCATTCTTCAGTTGCCTTGATCCATTCAGATGTCCGTCGAGTGGTTTCATATTACCGTCGAGTGTGTTTACGTGACGAGTCTCTTGGGAGACTTAAGGAAACGGATCTTTTCGTCTGACAAACCGTCCTGTCGATCGCGGATCTTGCGGGATTTGAAAATTGGGAAGCGCACCGGACGGAGAAAATCGCGCGAATCGGCTGGATAAGGCAAGGGCGCCTCGATCTCCGCGCCACCTTTTTCGCCACGTACTGCGCGCGCGCCTGCTGCGGGATTTGACTGGGGGGCGCAGGCCCACTGATCAGCCACTCGGGTGTGGCCTTATATAAGGTAATGATTCCGATTTTTTTTTTCACTGAGCGCCCTTGTTTTCCTTCTCCCTTCCTCCGTAAGCCTCCGCCTCGCTCTTCGCTGCAATCTCGACACCGCCGCTCGGCCAAGACCTTGTTTGAGACAATCGGGAAGGACAAGACGGCGGCGGCGGAACGCGCGAAGAAGGCCGCGGCAAAGGGTAAGGGGAAGAAATCTGGCCGAGGCGGGTCGTCCTCGCGGGCCGCTCTGCCGTCCGGCTGGTTACAGGGGGATTGGATGCCCTCCATCCTTACTCAAGCGGATATCGACGACATGGTGGAGGGGGGACTCATTCCCTACAAGGCTGCTCGCCTCCCTGGGAAGGAGACGGAGCCGAAACCTCGCGAGGGTGAGTGCGTCCTGATAGCCACCCATGTCGACCGGGGGTTTTCCCTGCCCCCGAGTCCTTTTTTTAGGGCCTTTCTGAACTTCTTCGGAGCGCAACTCCACCATTTCACGCCCAACTCCATAGTCTATCTTGCTGCGTTCGTGTCTCTGTGTGAGTGTTTCTTAGGCTGTCGACCTCACTGGGGCCTCTTCAAGCATATCTTCACTTGCCGATCCCAGTCGGTTAAAAGGCTCAACCCGGACGGGGAAAGGACGCAGGTGATCCAGATGTGCGGGGGCCTCGGGATCCAGACGAGGGGTAAGAGTTGTTTTCCTCCCATGACGCTTCCTGATTCCATGCGCGGGTGGCAGTCGACTTGGTTCTACTGCAAGGACCAGCCGACCCCTGGCCACTCGACCGGCCTTCCTCCTTTTACCTTGGACCGAGTGCAGAAACCCGCTTCTTTGAAAGTGGTTCCAGAGGAGAAGGCTCAGGTGAAGGTATTAGTCAGTCGAGTGGTTGAGTTGGTTCGGGAAGGCGTGACCGGCATGGACTTGCTCGAAGTCTTCCTCCAGCGACGAATCCAACCTCTCCAGGCTCGGGATCACTCGATGTGGTTGTATTCCGAGTCCGACGACTCCACTCGGATCCACCCGGAGGCGGTCGAGGCTTCTGTACTGGAGAGCTGGCTGACCAGCATGACTGGGAATAAGGACAACCCCAGGGGTTCTAGGAGGATTGCTCCGCTTGATGGGATGATGGAGACAGACAAGGTACGTTTTACTTCTTCCGACTGAAATTTTCACTCCGTCTAGTAACTGGCTTGCGATAAGTCGACTGATCTTTGCTCTGCCCGTTGTCTTGCAGGAGATCAACGACATGTATTCGATGCCGAATGGGAACCAGGAGCAAGTATCTGAAGGAGGAGGGAGTGGAGGCGAAGGAAGTGAGGATGGAGGTGAAGTCGAGGAGTGGGAATCTGATGGTGACGTAGAGGAGGAGGCCAGCGACGACTCGGGTGATGAAGATGAAGAGGTGGAGGTCGACCTTCCTTGACGCGAGAGACGCTCCAAGAACGCTCAGGATCCCGCCGTGGAGCGCAGTCAGTCGAGTGCTCCGGTGGGCCAGTCATCCAAGCGCCCTCGGACCGCGTCGCCGGCCCCAACTGAGAAGGCACCCAAGCAGCCCAGAGCCATCCCGACCAAGCCACCCAAGGCCTTGCCCAAGATCAGGGTCGCCATCCCTGTCATCTCTGGGTAAGTGACTGTTTTTATCTTTCTTGAGTCGACTAGAACGGATTCTTAGTCGATTCACTTTCAAATTATTTGCTTGGAATCGTGCAGCGCCACTACTTCCGAGACTTCCATCCAGAATGTCGATGAGATGATGGAGGACGCCGTCACTTCCAACTTAGGTATAATCTTTGACACGATCCGACTGTTTAACTGCTGAGTCGATTGGATATTCATTTCTGAACTTTTGTAGCTCCGACCAACATTATTGACCTTCCGGATGATGAGGAGGAGGCGGAAGTGCCGCTCAGGCCTTTTAGGAGGAGAGGCCGGGGGGCCTCGGTCGACAAGGCTCCTCAGACCGCGTCGACTGCTGAGGCGGTGGTCCAAGGGGGTGACAACACCGCCCGGACTACTGTGACTTTTGTTGAACCACTGACGACTGCCCGGCCTTCGTCGTCGACTGCTCCCCCACTGGTCGACCCGCCCTCGTTCTTCACCGCCTACCAGACCCCGGAGGATCAAGTGAGTGTTGCTAAGGAGGCTATACGTCAGGCGGGGCTCGTGATGGAGCAGACCAAAGCGGCTCGGGATGCCAGTCAAGCGGCCTATGACATCAGCTCGGCGTTGCAGCAGAACGTCCAGGTTAGTTGGTCTTCACTTGCGTTGTACACCCACTGGGTGCTGTTGATCTGAAATTTTTCATTGGTGGGGGCACGCTGAGTGCACCCAGTGGGTGTAGTCCTCAAGGCCACGGTCGACTGCTGGCAGTCGACTGCGGTCTTTATGCTTTCAAACTTCCTCACTCGACTGATCGGATTGGGTCGAGTGGAAATCAAGGAAAACCGGTGGGGGCACGCTGAGTGCACCCACTGGGTGTAGTCCCCAAGGCCACGGTCGACTGCTGGCAGTCGACTGCGGTCTTTATGCTTTCAAACTTCCTCACTCGACTGATCGGATTGGGTCGAGTGGAAATCAAGGAAAACCGGTGGGGGCACGCTGAGTGCACCCACTGGGTGTAGTCCCCGAGGCTACTGTCGAATGTTTTGATTCGGCTGTAGTCTTAGAAGTGTTGTGCTCTTTCTTTCAATCACTCGGGAGTAACTTGTCTTTGATACCCTTTGTCGATTGACTCTTTGCAGAAGTCTTGTGAGCTTGTTGCTCAGCTCGCTGATCTGAAGGATAAGCAGATCCAGCTTAATCTTGATTTACAGTTTGCTCAGGAAAACGTGCAGAAGGCGAAGGACGAAGCAAAAGGTATGGCTGGTGAGGACTCGACGTCTATCTCTGTTCCTCTGCCCGTTCTGAACTCTGTGTCTGTTGTTGCTTTGCAGACGAACTAGAGAAGGCCCTGAAGAAGAAAGATCTTGACCTTGCGGAGGCGCAAAAGGCAGTTGCGGAGAAGTTAAAGCTCGCTGAAGAGAAACTTGCTTCAGTCAGCCATCTTGAGAATGAGAACGCTAGGCTGAAGTCTGCTCTTGACGCGGCCAATAGGGAAGCGAGTCGACTGAAGACTGACAAGAGTACTCTGAACGACAAGATCGGCCAGCTGGCGGGGAAGCACAAGGACTTGGAGGATTATCTTGGGGGTCTTGCCAAGAAGCTATACCTCATGCTTGAAGGTAACCCCCTTTGTGCGATTAATCTTGTTGTTGTCGACTCACCATTTGGTTACAGTTTTGCTCTGTCGAAACTTCTTTCAGAATTCTGCCGGAATTTTGAGGAAGAGACCAGTCGAGTGGAGACCCGCCTGGACCCTATCAATTCTCCTGTGAAGGATGAAGTGGCCATGAATGTCCTCCGGTTGGAATCCCGTATCGCTGGTGTGGTGGACTACCTGGCTCGACTGAAAGCTGTTGTGTCACGGATCGACTCCGCACTCTGGCCCAAAGAGACCCTTCAGAACGACCTTGAATCCTTGGTCACTCGACTAAGTGATGTTCCAGGTCGAGTGCGAGAATGGAAAAAGTCTTCTGCTAGGTGCGGTGCTGATGTGGCTCTGTCACTGGTTCGTGTCCACTGCAAGGAGGCGCGAGAGGAGAAGCTGGCCGCTCTCCAGGTTGCCAATACCAGGAAGCATAATTTTCAGGATTTCATGGAGACCTTCATCGCTGCTGCCACTCGAATCTCAGACGGGATCGACTTGGACGAATTCGTTGCGCCATCAAGCCCTCCGCCAGAAGAGTAAAAAACTGCTGTGCTTTACCTTAAATTTGCCTCGGGATGCCGAGTGGTTTATGTATTTGATAAACTCCGTCGGGCTCTCAGCTCGAGTACTTTTATTTGCGATCTAGGATCTTTTGATTTTATCTGAACATGGCTCGACGTTGAATGTCTTCGTGACTTGATCCGCCGATCTACTATTCGTTGTTCCCTCAGAGGCTGCTATTCGTTGTTCCCTCAGAGGCTGTCTGGTTTGCACGATGCTCATCGCCGCGATGGTGTCTGTCAAAATGGCTTAGGCGAGCACTGGGCTGCAGCTAAGTCCCCGAGTGGGAGGTTTGCTCTCCACTCGGTAGGATTCCAATTACTTAGGTGAGTGCTTGGACTGCAGCTAAGCCCCCGGGTGGGAGGTTTGCTCTCCACTCGGTAGGATTTCAATTACTTAGGCCAGTGCTTGGACTGCAGCTAAGCCCCCGAGTGGGAGGTTCGCTCTCCACTCGGTAGGATTTCAATTACTTAGGCGAGTGCTTGGACTGCAGCTAAGCCCCCGAGTGGGAGGTTTGCTCTCCACTCGGTAGGATTTCAATTACTTAGGCGAGTGCTTGGACTGCAGCTAAGCCCCCGAGTGGGAGGTTTGCTCTCCACTCGGTAGGATTTCAATTACTTAGGCGAGTACTTGGACTGCAGCTAAGCCCCCAAGTGGGAGGTTTGCTCTCCACTCGGTAGGATTTTTTGAAACTTAGGCGAGTGCTTGGACTGCAGCTAAGCCCCCGAGTGGGAGGCTGGCTCTCCACTCGGTAGGATTTTTTCAAACTTAGGCGAGTACTTGGACTGCAGCTAAGCCCCCGAGTGGGAGGTTTGCTCTCCACTCGGTAGGATTTCAATTACTTAGGCGAGTCCTTGGACTGCAGCTAAGCCCCCGAGTGGGAGGCTGGCTCTCCACTCGGTAGGATTTTTTCAAACTTAGGCGAGTGCTTGGACTGCAGCTAAGCCCCCGAGTGGGAGGCTGGCTCTCCACTCGGTAGGATTTTAATTTCTTAGGCGAAACGGATTCGCAGCTAAGCCCCCGAGTGGGAGACTTGCTCTCCACTCGGTAGGATTTCCTGAAAACTTAGGCGAAGCGGATTCGCAGCTAAGTCACCCACTGGGGGAAATTTAAACAAACAGAAAAAGAAATAGCAGTCTTTTGCTTGAAACAAAAGAACTACAGAGGTACTTTTATTACATCTCAGTCGAGTGAGTTTTTAAGTGTAAAAAGGACGGAGCAGGTCCGCGTTCCATGCTCGAGGATCGTCGATCCGTCGATCGATGTTGTAGAGGTGATACGCTCCGTTGTGCAGGACTTTGGTGATGATGAAGGGGCCTTCCCAGGTCGGGGCAAGTTTGTGAGGTTTTTGCTGATCCACGCGGAGGACCAAATCTCCTTCCTGAAAGGCTCGACCCTTCACATTTCTGGCGTAGAACCGACGCAACTCTTGCTGGTAGATGGTCGAGCGGATTAGAGCCATCTCTCTTTCCTCCTCTAAGAGGTCGACTGCATCTTGCCGGGCCTGTTCTGCTTCTGCTTCGGAATATAACTCGACTCGAGGCGCGTTGTGGAGCAGGTCGCTCGGCAAAACCGCTTCGGCTCCATAGACCAGAAAGAATGGTGTTCTTCCAGTCGACCGGTTAGGGGTGGTCCTCAACCCCCATAGAACTGACGGAAGTTCGTCGACCCAGGCGCCTGCTGCGTGTTTGAGATCACGCATCAGTCGGGGTTTTAGTCCTTTGAGGATGAGGCCATTCGCGCGTTCGGCCTGTCCATTCGACTGAGGATGAGCAACTGAAGCGTAGTCGCCTCGAGTGCCCTGAGAGGCGCAGAAGGCTTTGAATCTGTCATTATCAAAGTTTGATCCGTTATCCGTGATGATGCTGTGCGGAACTCCATATCTGAATATCAATCCCCTGATAAAACTGATGGCAGTGCTTGCGTCGAGGTCCTTTATGGGTTTGGCTTCTATCCACTTCGTGAACTTGTCGACTGCAACCAACAAGTGGGTGAAGCCACTCCTACCAGTTCTCAGTGGTCCGATCATGTCTAGACCCCAGACAGCGAAAGGCCAGACGAGTGGAATGGTCTTCAAGGCGGAGGCGGGCTTGTGAGACATGTTGGAATAAAACTGGCACCCCTCGCACTTGTCGACTATATCCTTTGCCATTTCGTTCGCCTTTGGCCAGTAAAAACCCGCTCGGTATGCTTTGGCCACGATGGTCCGAGAGGACGCATGATGGCCACAGGTCCCCGAGTGGATGCCCTCGAGAATTATCTGTCCTTCTTCAGGTGTGATGCACTTCTGACCAACTCCAGTCGCGCTTTCTCTGTATAGCTGCCCTTTGATTACTGTAAAGGCTTTGGATCGACGGACGACCTGTCGAGCCTCTTCTTCATCTTCTGGGAGCTCTTTTCTCATGATATACGCAATGTACGGCACTGTCCAATCGGGAGTGGTGATCATAACTTCCATAATCAGGTCGACCACAGCTGGAACCTCCACTTCGGTCGAGTCAGAGGTGCTTTTTGGTTGTGGAGGCTCTTCTGTGAAAGGATCTTCTTGCACTGATGGTGTGTGAATGTGCTCCAAACACACATCTTTAGGGATGGCCTCCCTTTTGGACCCTATCTTCGCCAGATCATCTGCAGCTTGATTTTTCAGTCGGGGTATATGATGGAGCTCCAACCCCTCGAATCGTTTCTCCAGCTTCCTCACTGCGCTGCAATATCCCGTCATGGATGGGCTTCGGACGTCCCACTCCTTCATCACTTGATTAACAACCAGATCTGAGTCGCCGTAGACCATGAGGCGACGGACGCCGAGTGAAATGGCCATACGTAATCCGTATAGAAGCGCTTCATACTCTGCCTCATTGTTGGAGGAATCAAAGTGAATCTGGAGGACATACTTGAGCTTATCTCCTCGGGGGGAAACCAGTACAACCCCCGCACCGGATCCGTTCAGCATCTTGGAGCCATCGAAAAACATAGTCCAGTGCTCCGAGTGAACTTGAGTCGGAAGCTCCTGCTTGGTCCACTCGGCGAGGAAATCAGCTATTGCCTGGGACTTAATAGCTTTCTTTGCCTCGAACTTGATATCAAGAGGAAGAAGTTCAATTGCCCATTTCGCCACTCGACCGGTTGCATCTCTGTTATGAAGAATCTCTGATAATGGAGCGTCGCTGACGACTGTGATAGAGTGATCAGAGAAATAATGAGCAACCTTCTTCGTGGTCATGTAAATCCCGTAAACAAGCTTCTGATAGTGGGGATATCTTTGCTTCGACGGGGTCAGAACTTCAGAGAGATAATAAACTGGGCGTTGAACTTTGAAGGTCTTTCCTTCCTCTTCCCGCTCGACCGTAAGAACGGTACTAACGACTTGTCCCGTGGCTGCTATGTAAAGCAACAATGGCTCTTTGCTGACAGGAGCAGCAAGCACCGGCTGGGTGGAGAGCAAAGCTTTTAGCTCTGCAAATGCTGCATCAGCTTCTGGAGTCCATTCGAACGTGTCTGACTTCTTCATCAGTCGGTAAAGAGGCAGCGCCTTTTCACCGAGCCTGGAGATGAATCGACTTAAAGCGGCCAAGCATCCAGCAAGTTTCTGGACATCGTGCACACGCACGGGGCGTTTCATCCGGAGTATGGTGCCAACTTTTTCGGGGTTAGCGTCGATTCCTCGTTCGGAAACAAGAAAACCGAGTAACTTTCCTCCAGGGACTCCAAATGTGCACTTCGACGGATTGAGCTTGATATCATAATTCCTGAGATTGGCAAAAGTTTCAGCTAGGTCAGTCAGCAGGTCGGAACCTTTTCGTGACTTGACCACTATGTCATCCATGTATGCTTCTACATTCCGACTGATTTGAGTGATTAGGCACTTCTGAATCATTCTCATGAATGTAGCTCCGGCGTTCTTGAGACCGAAAGGCATGGTAACATAGCAGAAACACCCAAATGGGGTGATGAAGGCTGTTTTTATTTCATCGAGTCCATACAGACGGATCTGATGGTATCCAGAGTAAGCATCTAAAAAAGATAACCTCTCGCATCCTGCAGTCGAGTCGACTATTTGGTCGATGCGAGGAAGAGGAAAATGATCTTTCGGGCAGGCCCGATTGATATGCTTAAAATCGATGCACATGCGCAACGATTTGTCCTTCTTAGGGACCATTACAACATTGGCGAGCCACTCGGAGTGGTAGATCTCGCGAATGAATTCTGCTGCTAGGAGTCGGGCCACTTCTTCGCCAATGGCCTTTCTCTTCTGAACGGCGGACCGTCGGAGATGCTCCTTGACTGGTTTGACCTTTGGGTCGACTCGAAGGCGGTGCTCAGCCAGTCCCCTGGGCACACCTGGCATGTCAGCAGGCTTCCATGCAAAGATGTCCCAGTTCTCACGGAGGAACTGGACGAGCGCTTCTTCCTATTTGGAGTCGAGTGTAGTGGAGATGTTGGTTGGAGCCGCATTTGGATCGGTCGGGTGGATGTGGACTTGCTTGGTCTCACCAGTCGACTGAAATGCTGACTCCGTGGCGGGCTTCTTGGCTCGTAACAACTCACTCGGATCCGCAGTCTTCTGGTACTCTTGTATCTCTATCTTGGCCATCTGAGCATCAGCAATTTTGGCGCCTTTCTGGAAGCACTCCTCTGCCTTCTTCCGATTGCCAACGATGGTGATTACACCTTTGGGGCCAGGCATCTTCAGCTTGAGGTATACGTAGCATGGTCGAGCCATGAAACGAGCATAGGCTGGCCTCCCAAGAATGGCGTGGTACGCACTCTGAAAATCCACGACCTCAAAGGTTAACTTTTCTTTCCGGAAATTCTTCGAGTCACCAAAGACGACGTTGAGAGTGATTTGACCGAGTGACTCAGCTTTCTTCCCAGGAATGACTCCGTGGAAGCTCATGTTGCTGGGGCTGAGTCGGGACATCGGAATGCCCATCCCCTTCAACGTCTCTGCATACAACAAGTTTAGCCCACTGCCGCCGTCCATCAGAACCTTGGTCAGTCGAGTGCCTTCAATAATTGGGTCGACCACCAACGCTTGCCTCCCTGGGGTGGCAATATGAGTCGGATGATCGGACTGGTCGAAGGTGATGGCGGTCTGGGACCACTTCAGGTAATGGGGTGTCACCGGAGCGACCATGTTTACTTCGCGATTGATGACCTTCAGTCGACTCTTACTTTCGACATCAGCGAAAATCATCAGAGTGGAATTGACTTGGGGGTATTCTTCACCGTTGTCTTCCCTGTCTTCAACTTTGTCTGACTCTTTCTCTTTGTCCTTGGCCTGCTTCCCTTGGAACTGTTGCATCAGGAGTCGACATTGTCGAGTGGTATGCTTAGGGTAAACGAGATTTCCCTCTTCATCTTTCTTCGTGTGAATGTGGCATGGTAAGTCCATCACATCGTTCCCGTCCTGGTCTTTCACTTTCTTGGGGTTCCAAGGACCCTTGGGTTTCCCCTTAAACTTCCCTGGGGTCACAGCTAAGGCTTCCCCAGGGGCGACTGGCTCGGCCTTGCGCTTCTGCTTCCGACTAGAGTGTCCTCCGCCGGCCTCATTAGCGGCTGCCTTATACTTGCCACTCCGGAGTCTATCTTCCTCTTCTCCGTTCGCGTACTTGGTGGCGATTTCCATCATTCGACTCAGGGTCATATCCCCGGTTCGACCGAACTTCAAACTTAACTCCCTGTTTCTGACGCCTTCCTTGAAGGCGCAAACTGCCTGATGATCGGACACATTCTCGACCGTGTGATTCAGAGTGATCCACCTTTGGATATAATCCCTCAGGGTTTCACTCGACTTCTGAACACATGACTGCAATTCTGTCAACCCTGCCGGTCGCTTGCAAGTCCCTTCGAATGTCCTGACAAACACCTGGGCTAGATCTTCCCAAGTATAAATACTGCTGGGAGCCAACTGATTCAACCACGCTCTGGCTGATCCTTCCAACATGAGGGGCAAATGCTTCATGGCCACCTCGTCATTGCCGCCTCCGATCTGAACAGCCACTCGGTAATCCTCGAGCCATGTGTCCGGCTTGGACTCTCCGGTGAACTTGCTGACTCCAGTCGCCAACCTGAAGTTGGGAGGAATCACTGCAGCTCTGATTGCTCTGCTGAAACACTCGGGACCTGAGACGTGAACTCTGCTGCTGGACGGCGCGCCTCTGTCACGGTCTTCTCGGTGAGATCTATTTCGGTCGACCAGACCTTGAACGATGATGGATCTCGCATCAAAGCCTGGTTCCCTGGGGTCGACTGGGACCCTTCGCCCAGTACTGAACTGGCGTCTGTCCTCTTGCCGTCGAGGAACGTACGACCCCGCTCTTGGGGCAGGAGAAGGCACTCGACGTTGATCGTTGCGATCGAATCGGTGCTCATATCGCTCGTGCCCTTGGTATTGATCCTCGTGCCGGCCTCTGTGTCCTTCACGCCTCGGGAGCGACCTTGGACTATGAGCCGACTGAACGGAATTCGCAGCGACGGATCGACTGTGAATCCTGTTGCGCGACTGAGATACGGCTGAATTCTGGTCACCCGCTGCACGGAGCAAATCTCTGATCTACAACAGACTTCTCCCTGCCTCTGACTGTGAAGGCTGGATCAACTCCGCTATGCGAGCCGCAGCTGCCAAATTCTGAATCGGGGTACGGTATACCTGGGTCGGCGGCTGGAAGAGGCGACGACGACTGGACTCGGGAACGGGCGGTCGTGCGCGCTCGTCGAGTGCTCTCTAGAGATTCTCCAGTCGAGTACGTTCAGCCAAGTTGGCCAAGCGCACCTCCTCCAGGGCTCGTGCCTCAGGGGTTTCTCCAGCGATAGGAGTGTGAAGGGCGTCCATGTTCCGGCGACGGAGTTCCTCCCTCTGCACTGAGGTAAGGGGCTCGGGCTTGTACTCTTCGTGGCCCCGCACCGGAATCCCCCCTGCGGCAACCTCTTCGGTGTGGGGGAATCCGGGGGGACTACGTGGTCCGTCGACCATTAGTACTTCCGCCGCTGGATCACTGCTGTCGCACTCGGACGCAGTCTCTACGGAGCCAGTCGAACAGGCCGTAGAGTGACTCGTCGGGCTCGATTGCCGCGACTTGGGGGATGGCCGACTGGCGGGCCAGTGCGTGCTTCACCCACCGCTGGAGTCTCGACCGACCGGTGCGCTTGCGCCGGTGGGAAACTGATGACGACGATGGCGAAACGAATGCCGACCCGTACTGGGTCGACTGTTGCTGCAGGAGGACGCCGCGGATGCATGCGCGAAAATGCGTGGCTCCGCGGGCGGGAAGCGCGTCCACGTCGAGTGGAGCCTCCTGCAGCCAAGCAGAGTTGTCAACGATGAAGGAGAGAGCGCCGAGACGGATCTCGCGGCTCTCGACCATGACTCCGCTCAAAAACATGATGTGGGGTGAAAGAATCCCAACTCCTCCAACAAATCGCTAGAACACCGGCCCCACGGTGGGCGCCAACTGTCGTGGTTCTAAGTCTGACAGTAAGAATGGGGGGTAAGTATGGAGAGGCAAGATCCTAGCTATGGAGTAGTTGTATGCGCAAGGAGTTTTACGAGTTCGGGCCCTTCTCTGAGGAAGTAACAACCCTACGTCTCGGAGCCCGGAGGCAGTCGACTGGATTATGTGTGTGTGTGTTACAAAGTTGCGAACCCCTGTCCTAGTGGAGGGGGGTGGCTTATATAGAGTTCGCCAGGACCCCATCCAGCCCACGTTACAAGGAGTTTAATGTTCATAAAGAGAGGGGGTTACTGGTAACGCCTGTAATAAAGGACCATGAAGGCCATAAAAGCTACTTATGAGATGACCGTTTGTAGGCAGTGCCTTTAGGTCTTCTTATAGTCGAGTGGCTGTCTTCATGGTCGACTGCTTGTGCTTCTGGTCGAGTACGCTCGTGTCCGTCGACTGGGCTGACCAGGTCGACTGAAATGTTGATACTTCTTAGAATGTCTTTCATTGTAGGAGTCATGTCCTTGATTGGGTACCTCAGGTATGATAAGTTACCCTACCCTAGGTACGTATCCTCGTCAGCGCGCGCAGGTGAAACCCAGCCTACTGGGGGGCTCTTGGGGAGGAGAGAGAAGGCTTTACATGTCTTTTGGCCCACAATCAGCCTCTCTTCACCCTTTTTCTTCGTGCCCCACCCACGTGCACTCTCTCTTTTCCTTCTCACCTCCACGCGCGCCTGCCTCGCTGCCTTGCTCTTTTCCTCGCTGCGCACCTGCCTCGCCGCCTTGCTCCTCTCCTCGCTGCGCGCCTGCCTCACTGCACTCGCCGTCCAAGGCCCCGCCTGCCTCGCTGCACTCGGGAGGGAGGGGAAGACGCCGCCGCCGCCACGCGCTCTGGACGAGTACGAGGCCGCTGCGTGGCCGGGGCGGAGCTCGCCCGCGCCCGCCTCTGAGTGGCCGGGGCGGCCCGCGCACGCGCCCGGCTGTGCGTGGCGGAGCTTGCCCGCGCCACCTCTGCGTGGGCACAGAACACCGCCGCCCTCACCTCGCCAGGCTCGAGCCGCTGGCGCGAGCTGCTCGGGCATCCACGGGCAACGTGTCGGACCTCGCCTCAGTGCCGCTCCTCCCGCGACAGCTCCGACTCGGAGGCCTCGCTCTCGCACCGCCACTCCACGTCCAGGGCCGTGCGCGTCAGCAGGTTCGACGTCCGCGCCCGTCCCATCGCTCCCGCGAGCGTCCCCGGCTGGCTGCGTCGCCCCTCCATGCGCCAGCACCAGCAGCAACTCGGCCACGTCGCAGAGCCTCCTCCGGCGATGCTGTGGGCGGGCGCGGGCGGCGAAGCCTGCGGCCCCGTCCCCGAGCGCGGAGGCCACGGGCGCCCCGGCCACGAGCGGCCCCGGCACCGGGGGCGCCGGCCACGGCCACGGGCAGCCCCGGCCACAAGAGCGGCGACCAGGGCGAGAGGCCAGGCGGCGCCTGGGGCGGCCGGCCTGGTCCCGAAGGACGGGGTGGCCTGGGGTCGTCGCCGGCGAGCTCGAGTCCGGCGTGTTGGGTATGCACAGAAGGAGTTTGTTGGAATGACCGGAGGAACAAAAAAGAAAAAATGACTACCTATCGGGGGGATGACTGGGAAAATGCACGCCCCCGTACCGAAAATTTCGCCGGGGCCTCCTGGGGAGGCCGAAAAAACGCCTCCTGGGGAGGCCGAAAAAACGCCTCCTGGGGGGCACAACGGCTGGAGATGCTCATGAGAGACGACGACTCTCCGGGTTTAAGTACCGAAAAGTAGGAATAGAACATATTTTTGTTCTTGGTATTGTGCAAACTTGTACGTATGTATAGTAATTTGGAAGAATACGTCCGGTCTCCATAAGCATCCAAGAACACTAGTGCTCATGTTGAGGAGCTCGTATCAAAAGCCTAGAATACTTGATAGCTTATGACAACCAATTCCATCATGGTAACTAGCACATATTATAAAACATTGTTAACTTCTAACTTAATTGCAGACTTCAATTTTCCACCTTAGAATACATATTAGCCGCGTAATTTAGAAAAAAAAAAGTAGCTAGACACTGGTAGAAAAAAGCCCTTTAGTCCCGGTTCGCCACAGCCTTTAGTCCCGGCTGCGCAACCGGGACTAAAGATGCGCGACTAAAGACCCCTTCCCCCCTTTAGACGCGCCTCTTACGGACCGCGACTAAAGGCTTTAGTCCCGGTTCTTGTGGCCGACCGGGACTAAAGGCCCGTCCACGTGGGCGCCCGTGGTCCGTCGGGGCGGAGGACCTTTAGTCCCGGTTCTCGTGGCCAACCGGGACTAAATGCCTCCTCCGCAGGTTTAGGGTTTCAGCCCCCCTAAACCTGGTTTTTTTTTAATTTGTAGTGTTTTATTTGTTTTATATTTTATTTTGTGTTTTATTTTATTTTTGATGAAGTTTCAGTACACATATTCTACGCTACTATATACATGCATATGAAATTTCAAACAAGAAGAATTCAAGAGGAATATATAATATATATTCAATCTCGGGTGACCATATACAACTTCGAACAAGTTTCCATACACAATTAGGATGGATGACCATATACAACTTCGAACAAGATTCAATCTCGGGTATGCACATAAATTTCTTCGTCCTCGGTATAGTGTTCTCCTTTAGGATTGATGACTTCCCTCATGAAAAATCCTGCTAATTCTTCTTGAATTGGTCGGAAGCGAGCTTCTGGACTAAGCCTCCTCCGCAAGTTATCCGTCGCGTTCCGCACGCTATCTGATGCCTTCCGCTCAGTGGTGTGTCTCCGGATATTCTCACAAACATAGTATCCACATAGATTGGTCTCCGGTGGCTGCTTATCCACATTAACTAACCTTCTGAAATCTAGCTCATGTTTGAATTCACCGACAATTTCTTCTGAGAACCGTCTCCAAACCCTACAGGGCAAAGAAAATTAAATGAATAAGGGAGTTATTAGTTACTTGATATTAGGAAATGAACGAAAGAGACCGATCGATATAGAGCTCAAATGATTGAAAATAATTACTTTTGCAGCATTTTTCTCATGTCGGCCCAACGCTTTGGATCCGAATCCATAGAGTCCATGATTAGAACTCTGGAGGTGTGAAGTTCAATATTTAGCAGAATCCAGTGGAACCTGCGGACACGTTACATGCACAGTCATGCATAACTCATCGATTAGACATACCATGCATGGAGTAAACAAAAGAGAATGGGCACAAGAGAGAAACACTCACTCAAAATTGTAAGGAAATAGAATATGACTTTTGAGTTGATGCTTTCTAAGAAACATGTACAGGTCTTTCTCCACGTCTTTGGGGTGATGTTGTAACACATGTCCATTAACGATATGTGGGTCAATGAACCCAACATCATGGATGTTTCTTATTTTGCATTCCCAAATCTTCAATCTGCATAATAGCGTACGCAACAATATAGTTAGCACAATATATATATAGTGCAGGCAATGAAGAACGAGATGAGGTAGAAATAAATCACTTACAGAACGTAGCAACTCAGCATAGATTTGTCGAGCTCGCGCAGATTGAACAGCTGGAACAATTCACTCATATGAATTTCTACAGAGTACCGTTTGGTGTGATGCTGTTCTGTAACATCCGCATAAACATATTCTTTGTCGGCCCATGTTATGAATTGCTTGTACCAACGTAGCAGATTTTGCATTTGTGGTGGTAGACTATTTTCCTGCGCAGGCTCGACGAGAGGCCCATTCGGCACATATTGTAATGCTATCTCACATACTGGCGCATCCTCAAGGTCTAAGAAGGCACGAAGAGTCAAACCCATCTCGGACGCTTGTTTCATGGCACCCGCTACAGTCAATCCAAGTGCTGCCGCAGCTGCTATGATCTCGGGGTCCTCTTCCGGACCGGCTTTCACTATGAGCGGGGGGATCGATTGTTTCTTTTGCATCCCGAGCTGGTCAACTTGTTTCCCGCTTTTTTTACTTTCTTCCTCCTTCAATATTTTTGCTTGCCTACGAAGTTCATGTCCATAGTCGTCAGGCATATTCAGCTCGGCTTGGGACAGTGTCGTCAAAAAAATCCTTAGCCCGCTTCTTTTGCTTCTCAGTGAATACTTGCTTGGGCTCAGGCTCTTTTTTCGACTTCATATCCGCCTTCCATTTCTCATAATCAGCAGACGCGGCCAATTTGAGTTCAGCTTCACTAAGTTCCCCAGGCCTTGGGAGGAGAGGCTTCAGTGATGGCTCCGGTACCCTTGTGGTCTTAGGTACATAAGGGTCCGGGTTAATAGTCCAGGAGCGGGTTTCCTTGTTGTCCGCCTGCTTCTGCTTCTTCGCCGGAGGTGGATTGGGGGGCGTCGTACCCGCCGGAGGAGGATTGGGGGGCGTCGTACCCGCCGGAGGTTGTGGATCGGGGGACGGCGTCGAATGGCGTGAAGGAGGTGTAGGTGAACCACCACGACCACCACCACCACCACCACCACCATCGGAGGGGGGTGGACTTGCTAGCCTTGGCGCCTCGCCTGGAAATACTATGTACTTCTTTTTCCATAGAATGTACTGGCGCTTGACATCTCCAAGTCTTCTCTCCCCTTCGGGTGTAGGTTTGTCAATCTCCAGGTCCTCAAACCCTTGGACTATGTCTTCCACCGTGACACGAGCATAGCCATATGCAATGGGGTTGTTGTGGTGGAGTGCTCCAGGTGTACAGGGTAAAGCACTGCCGCTAGCTACCTTCGTGGAAACGTTCCCCACGGGATAATGCAGATCACATTCTTTCATCTCCTTTACATCATCCACGGGGTAGTGAGGCTCCGGTGCACGAATCTCGATCATCGGTGCACTAGCACCAGGCGGGGCATCCGTGGAAGCCACGCTGCTTCTCCGCTGCTGGCTTCCGCGATCCGCTTCATGATCTTCATGCGGCCCTGCAGCCGATTTTTCTTTCACTAGTTCATGCACGGTCTGCTTCAACTTATGGAGTTCCGATGCAAACTTCGTCATAAGATCTGCATCCCGGTCCGTCTTTCTCTTACGGCTTCTGTAACAGTACGGGTCATTGTCCTGGGAAAACCCTACTTTCCACGAAACTTTGCCTTTGCCTCGTACACGTCCTCCGTGTTCATCATTCCCGAGGGCTATTGTCAGTGCGTCTTTCTCTCTGTTGAACTTGATCAAGCCCTCTTGAGCTTGGGTCATTGCGTCAATAAGGGCTTGGGTGGGAGCAAAATGTCTCTGCCGGTGAACACACACCCCTGTCTCCGGGTCTAGCGATCCCCCATGCCCGTACCACCAGCTTTTGGCCCTTGGGTCCCATCCCTCTGTACCTACAGGGATTCCTCGCACCCTCAGGTCCTCCTCCATCTTCTGCCACCTAGGCTCCGAAAGGAGGTATCCTCCTGGCCCCATAATATGATGGTACTTTTTCTTACTCGCATTATCCTTATTTTTTTCGATATTTCCTTGAAATGCTCCGATTGCTTTTGCCTCACAAATTCTGGCCAATCATCTTTCAGTTTCTCATGTTGTCCATTGAAATCCGGAGTCTTACCCTTGTTGACATAGTCACGGGTTAAATTTTTCTTGAAGTTCCGGAATGCTTCGCCCATCTTCTGAAGAGCGAACTCTTTAACTAGCCTCCTCCTCTGACGTCCACCCGGAACCTCGTTACCGAATTCATCGACTTTGTTGTATTCCGGAGGTAGAATGAAATGTTCCATAAGCTTTCTCCAGCAATCCTTTTTCGTTCTCTTGTCGACAAAACTGAAACCAAGACGTGCCTTCCTTGGCTCCTTCCATTCCTGGACGGTGATCGGGACGTTGTCTCTAACAACGACTCCGGATTGGTTGATAAACTTTGAGGTGTGCTGTAGGGGCTTGCCGGTTTCACTGACAAACTCAATGGCATATGTTTCTCCTGTTTTCATCGCCTTGGATTTGCCACGCTTTGTCGTACTCGATCCGGAGGGCTAAAAAAAGAAAGAGAGTCGCGCGCGTTAATACATATGTATTCACATTTCGGTAAGTTTGTATCACGAGAGGCTCTCAATGTATATATATACCTCGCCGGAGGTGGTTGCTACTTGCAATTCGAGATCGTCGGTTGTTGACGGTTGACCTCCGTCGACAATGTCCGTTCCTTCACCTTCTTGATCATCGACAATCTCTGTTCCACCGTCAAGGTTCAGATAAGAAGAGACTACATCCTCTTGTTGCTCATATTCTGAGCCCGGCACATAAGGAATCTCGTTGTTGATGATGCCCATTAAATAACGTTCAGCCTCCGGATCCCTAAGCGGCTCGGTTCTATCGTCCGCCATATGTCACTCCTGCAAGTAGTAAAAATTCTTTAAGTATAAAGGAATTAAAAAATAAGATTAAGGGGACATAGAGGAGGAGGATTTAAAAAATAAGATTCTTTAAGTAAAAAATCTTTTTCTTCTTCTTCTTCCTTTCTTCTTCCTCTTTCTTCTTCTTCCTTTCTTCTTCTTCCTTTTTCCTTTCTTCTTCTTTCTTTCTTCTTCTTCCTTTCTTCTTTCTTTCTTCTTCTTCCTTTTTCTTTTTTCTTTCTTTCTTCTTCTTCCTTTCTTCTTCCTTTCTTCTTCTTTTTTTCTTCTTCCTTTTTCTTTCTTCTTTCTTTTGGTTTTCATTTGGTTTTCATTTTTTTCTTCTTCCTTTTTCTTTCTTGTTTTTTCTTCTTCCTTTTTCTTTCTTCTTTCTTTCTTCTTTCTTTTTTTCTTCTTCCTTTTTCTTCTTTCTTTTTTTCTTCTTCCTTTCTTTTTCTTCTTCCTTTCTTTTTCTTCTTCCTTTTTCTTTCTTGTTTTTTCTTCTTCCTTTTTCTTTCTTCTTTCTTTCTTCTTTCTTTTTTTCTTCTTCCTTTTTATTTCTTCTTTCTTTTGGTTTTCATTTGGTTTTCATTTTTTTCTTCTTCCTTTTTCTTTCTTCTTTTTTTCTTCTTCCTTTTTCTTTCTTCTTTCTTTCTTCTTTCTTTTTTTCTTCTTCCTTTTTTCTTCTTCCTTTTTTTTCTTCTTTCTTTTGGTTTTGTTTTGTTTTCATTTTTTTTCTTCTTCCTTTTTCTTTCTTCTTTTTTTCTTCTTCCTTTTTCTTTCTTCATTCTTTCTTCTTTCTTTTTTTCTTCTTCCTTTTTTTCTTCTTCCTTTTATCTTCTTCCTTTTTTTCTTCTTCCTTTTTTTTCTTGTTTCTTTTGGTTTTGTTTTGTTTTCTTTTTTTTCTTCTTCCTTTTTCTTTCTTCTTCCTTTTTTCTTCTTCCTTTTACTTTCTTCTTTCTTTCTTCTTTATTTTTGGTTTCTTTGGCAGGGGCAGCGGGCAGCGGGCGGTGGGCAGGGGCAGCGGGCGGGCAGTGGGCGGCGGGCAGGGGCGGGCAGCGGGCGGCGCGCGGGCGGCGGCGGCGGCCAGGGGCAGGGCCAGGGGCGGCGGGCAGGGGGCGGCGGCCGGCGGCCGGCGGGCAAGGGCAGGGCAGGGCAGGGGCGGCGGCGGCGCGCTAGGGCAGGGCACGGGCGGCGGCGGCGCTCACTAGGGGCGGAGGCGGCGGCACGCAGGGCAGGCGAAGTGGGGGCCGGCGGAGCTCACTTGGGGCAGGGCGTCGGCGTCGGGGCAGGGCGTCGGCGTCGGCGTCGATCGGCGTCGGGGCAGGACTTCGGCGTCGATCGGCGTCGGGGCAGGGCTTCGGCGTCGAGAGAAGAATGGGAAGTGGCGGAAACTGCTAAGTGCAGTATATATAGACAGACCTTTAGCCCCGGTTGGGGAGGCGGACCGCGACTAAAGGTACCCTTTAGTCGCGGTTGGCCACACCAACCGCGACTAAAGGGTACCTTTAGTCGCGGTCCGCCACACCAACCGCGACTAAAGGGTTTTGGCGCCGCTTTCGTTCCCGCGCAGAAAGAGCCTTTAGTCGCGGTTGGGGACAACAACCGCGACTAATTCTTTTCAATATCTTAAAAATACAATTATATATCAAAAAAATAAGAAAAATAAAACTAATTTATTTTAAAATCTTAAAAATACAATTATATATCAAAAAAATCAGAAAAATAAAACTAATTCATTTTAAAATCTTAAAAATACAATTATATATCAAAAAAATCAGAAAAATAAAACTAATTCATTTTAAAATCTTGAAAATACAAATAATATATCAAAATAATCAGAAAAATAAAACTAATTCATTTTAAAATCTTAAAAATACAATTATATATCGAAAAAATCAGAAAAATAAAAATAATTCATTTTAAAATCTTGAAAATACAAATAATATATCAAAAAAATCAGAAAAATAAAACTAATTCATTTTAAAATCTTAAAAATACAAATAATATATCAAAAAAATCAGTTCATCGATCCCTTGAAGGTTTGACAAAAGGTTTGATACATCATTCAGTTCATCGACCAAATACAAATCATCCGAATTCACCATCGTACGTTTTAATTCACATGATCCATTCAACAAAGTTTGGTACAATAAATTATTACACATCAATTCTTCCCTTGTGTCCCTGCTTGCTTACGATTGTGCCGTATCCATGGAGCATCCTCATCATTTAACTTAATGCTTGGGTCAGTGTTCACTTTGAAGGGCGGAATTTCACCAAACATATTATAATCTTCTGACATGTCTGTCTTGTCCTCCACTCCCACGATGTTTCTTTTCCCTGAAAGAACAATGTGGCGCTTTGGATCATCGCATGATGTACTGATCGTTTTCTTATCTTTCCGTTTCCTCGGTTTGCTACTCATGTCCTTCAAATAAAAAATCTGAGCGACATCTTTGGCAAGGACGAATGGTTCGTCAAGGTAACCAAGATTGTTGAAATCCACCATTGTCATTCCGTATTGCTCGTCCACCTTTACCCCACCTCCTGTTAGCTTGAACCATTTGCACCGGAACAAAGGGACCTTAAAGGAGGGTCCATAGTCAAGTTCCCATATCTCCTCTATGTAACCATAATATGTGACCTTTTGCCCATTCTCGGTTGCTGCATCAAAGCGGACACCACTGTTTTGGTTGGTGCTCTTTTTATCTTGGGCGATGGTATAAAATGTATTCCCATTTATCTCGTACCCTTGGAAAGTCGTTATAGTCGAAGATGGTTTCTTGGCCAACATGTACAGCTGATCTCCAACATCATTGTCATTCATTAAATGTTTTCGCAACCAACTGCCGAAAGTCTCCATGTGGGCCTTTCTAATCCAGGATTCAGGCTTCCCCGGGTTGTCCGAGCGTAAAATATTCTTGTGTTGCTCGAAGTACGGAGCCACCAAGCTGGAATTTTGCAGAACTGTGTGGTGTGCTTCAGTCATAGAATGACCGTCCATACATATCGTGGATTCCCTTCCGATCTTGCCTTTTCCACTTAGTCTCCCCTCGTGCTGCGATTGAGGAATACCAATCGGCTTAAGGTCAGGAACATAGTCAATACAGAACTCAATTACCTCCTCATTTCCATAGCCCTTGACGATGCTTCCTTCTGGCCTAGTACGGTTACGAACATATTTCTTTAATACTCCCATGAACCTCTCAAAGGGGAACATATTGTGTAGAAATACAGGACCGAGAATGGAAATCTCTTCGACTAGGTGGACCAGGAGGTGCGTCATAATATCGAAGAAGGATGGTGGGAACACCAACTCGAAACTGACAAGGCATTGGACCACATCGTTCTGTAACCATGGTAGATCTTCTGGATTGATTACCTTCTGAGAGATTGCATTGAGGAATGCACATAGCTTCACAATGGCTACTCGAACATTTTCCGGTAGGAGCCCCCTCAAAGCAATCGGAAGCAATTGCGTCATAATCACGTGGCAGTCGTGAGACTTCAGGTTTTGGAACTTTTCTCCGACATGTTTATTATTCCCTTTATATTCGACGAGAAGCCAGACGGGACCTTCATACTGCTCAGGCATTCAAAAAAAATGACCTTCTCTTCTTTGGTAAGAGCGTAGCTGGCACGACCTTGAAACCATTCCGGATGCCGGTCATCTGGGTCTTTCAAAAGTTGCTGGTCCTGCCGTGCTTCCTTTGTATCATTTGTCTTCCCATACACGCCCAAGAAGCTTAGCAGGTTCACGCAAATATTCTTCGTAACATGCATCACGTCGATTGCAGAGCGGACATCTAGGACTTTCCAATATTCTAGCTCCCAAAATATAGATTTCTTCTTCCACATGGGTGCGTGCCCGTCAACTCCCCACGGAACTGATTGTCCGCCAGGACCCTTTCCAAAGATGACTTTCAAATCCTTGACCATATCAAATATCTCAGCACCAGTACGTTCCACAGGCTTCGGCCGGTGATCTGCCTTCCCGTTGAAATGCTTGCCTTTCTTTCTTACGTTATGATTTCAGGGAAGAAATCGACGATGACCCAGGTACACGTTCTTCTTACAATTAACCAAACGTACACTTTCAGTCTCATGTAAGCAGTGCGTGCATGCATTGTATCCCTTATTTGTCTGTCCCGAAAGGTTACTGAGAGCAGGCCAATCGTTGATGGTTACAAAAAGCAACGCTCGTAGGTCAAATTCCTCTCCTTTGTGCTCATCCCAGACACGTACACCAGGTCTGGCCCACAACTGTAAAAGTTCTTCAACTAATGGCCTTAGGTACACATCGATGTCGTTGCCGGGTTGCTTAGGGCCTTGAATGAGAATTGACATCATAATGAACTTCCGCTTCATGCACAACCAAGGAGGAAGGTTGTAGATGCATAGAGTCACGGGCCAGGTGCTATGGCTGGAGCTCTGCTCGCCAAAAGGATTAATGCCATCAGTATTTAGACCAAATCTTATGTTCCTTGCGTCAGCTGCAAAATCTTTGAAAACTCTGTCGATCTTTCTCCATTGCGTTCCATCAGCGGTGTGTCTCAACTCCCCGTCGGACTTACGGTCCTCTTTGTGCCATCGCAACGACTTGGCATGCTTTTTGTTCATGAACAGACGTTTCAACCGTGGTATTATAGGAGCATACCACATCACCTTGGCGGGAACCCTCTTCCTGGGTTTCTCGCCCTCAACATCGTCACCAGGGTCATCGCCTCTGATCTTATAACGCAATGCAGTGCATACAGGGCATTCATTCAAATTCTCGTATTCACCGCGGTAGAGGATGCAGTCATTAATGCATGCATGTATCTTCAGAACCTCTAAACCTAGAGGGCAGACAACCTTCTTTGCTTCGTACGTACTGGCGGGCAACTCGTTATTCTTCGGGAACATATTCTTCAACATTTTCAGCAAATTTTCAAATGATGAGTCACCTACACCTTCCTGTGCCTTCCATTTTAGCAAATCCAGTGTGCAGCCCAGCTTTTTCAGACTATTATCGCATCCTGGATACAACGACTTTTTGTGATCCTCTAACATGCGATCCAAATTCTCCCTCTCCTTGTCAGTTTCGCAGCGTCTCCGTGCATCAGCAATGGTCCGACCAAGATCATCAGCGGGCTCATCATGTGCCTCTTCTTCACCTTCACCTAACCCTTCCCCACCTTCAGCATCATCCTCCATGAAAGTATCACCGAAATGATCACGATAGATGTCATCGATATCATCCCCTTCTTCATCTTCTTCCATTCTAACCCCTCTTTCTCCATGCTTGGTCCAACAATTATAGCTTGGCATGAAACCATGCTTCAGCAGGTGCATGTGAACGTCTCTTGAGGAGGAGTAACCCTTCCCATTCTTACAGACAGCACATGGACAGATAATAAAATCTTGCTGCTTGTTCGCATTTGCCACTACGAGGAAATCTTTCAAACCCGTAGTGAACTCGCCGGAGACTCGGGGACCGTACATCCATTGCCGATTCATCTGCATTATTATTATATAAAGTATATAATTAACCATCATGCATTTGTTAAACTAACTAGCTAGAAATAATACAAATTAAACAATGAACTACACACATGCGTATTTTATCAATGACACATGAAAGGTTCAAGTTGCTAACCGCGATCGCGGAGGAAAAATAAATGAGAAAGCTCAAGTGTGGCTCGGACACTTCATACCATGTTTGTTTCAGGCTCTCGGGCATTTCATCAAACACCTTGTGTGCATAGGCTCTCGGGCATTTCATCAAACACCTTGTGTGCATAGGCTCTCGGGCATTTCATCAAACACCTTGTGTGCATAGGAGAAACCAAAAGCAAACCCACCACCACCTTCTGAAAATTGTGAAGTGAGCTGAGTGAAGTGAAGTGAGCTGAGTCCTATATATAGGGATGGGCCTTTAGTCGCGGTTGGCCAGGCCAACCGGGACTACAGCCCCTCCCGTCCGCCAGCTGGATGGGCTTTAGTCCCGGTTGGCCTTGCCAACCGTGACTAAAGGCCTTCGGGGACCTTTAGTCCCGGTTGGCCAGGCCAACCGGGACTAAAGCCCCTCCCGTCCGCCAGCTGTCGACCGAGCGCGCTGGGCCCAGATAGCTGGTCGCGGGTCTTCTCCCGAACCGCGACTAAAGACCCCTTTGGTCGCGGTTCGATTGGTTTGGGGACTAATGGGGGCGTATGGAAGCCTCTTTTTCTACCAGTGAGAAAGCTTCCATCTTTGTTAAAACCGATGCTATTTCAATACGAACAACGTAACAACCATGTGTTGCCATGAGATTATTGACCCCATGTGAAGATATAAGACGTTTTTAACACTATAACATTGTCAAAAATATTAAGTTACAGAGGTGTAATTTGAGGTAGTAACATATATTGACCCGTTTGACAAAGGAATATGTAGATTTTTGCAACAAAAGGGAGAGATACAGATGGTTTATCGGCACACTGAGGCCCCGTTTGGAATCTCTCCACTCCTTCACTCCGCGGAGTCGGTTTTGGCAGCTCCGTTAAAATGAGCTGAAGTCTGATCCGTTCCGGGACCGGAGTTAAGAGGAGCGGAGAGGAACCGAACGCTCGCTAAATCACTGTTGTGGGCGATCCACATGAGCTTTGTGGCATCAAGTAGCAACTGTACCGGTGTTCGATCAACAGCAGCTCGACGGCCTGAAGGAGACGACATTGTGTGGATTCTCCTTGTTGATATGATTCGTCACCGGTATGCAAAACCTGTCACACACTGCTAATTCTTGCTTCTAGCATGTTTTTAGCACAGTCCAGTAGATTTATTGATTGATGATCATCGAATACAAATAGTATCATGGGGTACACCAAGCCATGTGTGTCTTCCCCGATCTAAAGAAGAAGCAAACTAGCTAGATTGCGGGCTTCATAATTTGAGCCTCTTTTTTCATTGAGGATATTACACAAGGTGAAAGAAAATCTTCTAAAAAAAGGTGAAAGAAGATTGAGATGCTACAATATCCTTGATCACAACTTCATATATTTTTTTTCGAAAAGGGAGGACCCCGGCCTCTGCATCAGAACGATGCATACGGCTAACTTATTAAATAAGCAAATAGGTTCAACAAGGTCTTAAAGTCTCAAACGAAAATAAAGGAAATCTCACAAAGAGCCAAAAGGCCAATAACAAACTAGCCACAAAAAGTCACAACCGGCTGGCATAAGAAAGATAGGTAAACTAATTGCCTATCCTATTACATCACCGCCATCCAAACTGGTTGAAGATATCCCGTGCTATCATCTCCCAGCGGATAGATCCAGTAACCAAACGCTCCCTGGCCTTCGTCGGAGTGAGTAGCGACCACATACGGATCAACGCAGTGGCTCGGAAAATAACCTGCAAAAAATAAATATTTGTTGTTCTGTTAAAAACCAAATCATTTCTGCAGTTCCAGACTGCCCACAATAAAGCACATACTCCTACGCGAATGTGTCTCGCTATTTCGGACTCTATCCCATTAAGCCACGTTCCAAATAACGTGCTGACAGAACTCGGAGGAGCAATATTAAAGGCAATGTGGACCGTTCGCCATAGAACTTTGGCTAACGGGCAATCAAGAAAAAGGTGTTTGATAGTCTCATCCCGATCACAGAAACTACACCTAGTAGGTCCTGTCCAATTATGCTTATTGTCCTTGGTTAATATTACTTGTTTATGTACAAACCACATAAACACTTTGATTTTCAAAGGAACTTTGACAGTCCACACATGTTTGGAACTAGGAATAGAGCTTGAATTGATAACATCAAGATACATTGATTTAACCGTAAACTCTCCAGACCTAGTAAGCTTCCACCGTAATTTATCGGGCTGTTGAGATAGCTAAACCTCCATCAGTCTACTCAGTAGATGAAGCCAATCTTCCCAACGATTGCCGACTAGCGTCCTTCTGAACTGAATATTAAGGGGAATGGATTGAAGTACCGTTGCAACGAAAGCATCACGTCGTTGAACAATACGATACAGAGACGGGTATTGAATGGCAAGGGGGGTCTCTCCAAGCCAAGTGTCCTCCCAGAATCGCGTGCTAGCACCGTTGCCGATAATAAACTTTGTCCTATTAAAAAAAGTTAATTTGACTCTCATAAGCCCTTTCCAAAAAGGTGATTCAATCGGCCTCGCTGTCACCTGGGACAAAGTTTTGGAGTGAAGATACTTGCTACAGAGGATCTGCGCCCAAGTGGCATCAGTCTCAACCGATAACTTCCACGGCCACTTGCTGAGAAGACACCTCTTCTTGACCTCAAGATTCTCAATGCCAAGACCCCCTTGGTCTTTCGGTTGGCAGATAATATCCCACTTGGTGAGTCTGTATTTTCTTTTTAGTTCATCGCTCTGCCAGAAGAATCGTGATCTATAAAAATCCAGTCTTTTCCTAACTCCAAGTGGGACTTCAAAGAACGACAAAAGAAACATAGGCATACTCGTGAGAACCGAGTTTATCAGAATTAATCGGCCTCCGTATGACATGAGCTTGCCCTTCCAGCAACTCAGTTTCTTTTCCAAGCGGTCCTCGATACACTTCCATTCTCTGTTTGTTAGCTTACGATGGTGGATTGATATACCTAAGTACGTAAAAGGTAAAGTCCCCAATTCGCGCCCAAATAATTACCTATAAGCCTCTTGTTTGTCATTGGCTCTACCAAAGAAGAACAATTCGCTTTTGTGAAAGTTAATCTTTAAGCCGGTCAATTGTTCAAATAAGCATAATATCAGCTTCATATTTCTTGCTTTTGCCAAGTCATGCTCCATAAAGATGATCATATCATCGGCGTACTGTAGGATAGACACACCACTATCAACTAGATGAGCTACCAAGCGACCCACCTGACCAGCCTCCTTAGCCCTTCCTATCAGAATTGCCAACATATCAACTACAATGTTGAACAGAATAGGAGACATCGGATCCCCTTGTCTCAGGCCCTTATGTGTCTGGAAATAACGACCTATGTCGTCATTCACTTTAATTCCAACACTCCCTTTTTGCGTGAACGATTCTACCTGGCGTCGCCAGGCTTCATCAAAACCTTTCATACGCAAGGCCTGTTGAAGGAGAGGCCATTTGACTTTATCGTACGCTTTCTCGAAATCCACCTTGAAAACAACTCCATCTAATTTTTTTGTGTGAATTTCGTGGAGCGCTTCATGAAGGACCACAACCCCTTCTAGGATGTTTCTGTCCGACATGAAAGCAGTTTGAGAATGCTGCACCACAGAATGCGCAATATGTGTGATCCTATTAGTCCCAACCTTGGTGAAAATTTTGAAACTAACATTAAGGAGGTAGATCGGCCTGAACTAATCAATTCTCACAGCCTCCGTTTTCTTAGGAAGCAGTGTTATTGTCCCAAAATTCAAGTGAAATAACTGAAGCTATCCAGAGAATAGATCATGGAACATTGGTAACAAATCCCCCTTAATAATATGCCAACACTTTTTATAGAACTCCGCCGGAAATCCATTCGGCCCTGGAGCCTTATTGTTTTTCATCTGCGCAATAGCTTCAAACACCTCTTTTTCCGAGAACGGGGCAATCAAAATATCATTCTCATCAGCAGTAAGTTGAGGCACATCCTCAATCCTGGACTCATCCAGGGACACACAACTATCCTCCGGAGGCCCAAACAACTGCTTATAGTACTCGGTAATGTATAATTTTAGGTTATCGTGTCCTAAAATAGTTCCTTCATCTTGTTCAAGCTGAAAGATTCTCTTCTTTCTGTGCTTGCCATTAGCGATCAAGTGAAAGAATTGAGTGTTCGCGTCCCCCTGGAAAACTTTGCAAACCTTAGTCCGCAACGCCCACTTTAATTCCTCTTCACGGAGAAGCTCTTTCAACCTCATCTCCGCTTCCAGTTTAGCATGAAGCTCCGTGGGTTGCAAAATTGTGGAGTCGGCTTTTAAATCTAGGGACTGAATAAGTGTAAGGAGCCTTTCCTTTTCGATCTTATAAATCCCACTAAGATGCTTAGCCCACCCATGCAAGACACTTCTCAAATGCCTGATCTTATTCTGCCAGCACTCATCCGAAGTCCTACCTCCTGCATCCTTAGCCCATTCCCTGGCTATCAGATCCAAGAAGTCTTCACGTTCAAACCATGCCAGCTCAAATGAAAAGGAGTTTTTGTTCCCCATGTGGTTTGGCTCACCCGAGTCCACAAATAAAGGCGTGTGATCAGAAATTCCACGCGAAAGAGCCTGGACCGTTACCAAAGGGAATTTCTTTTCCCACTCGACGCTTGCTAGGACTCGATCCAGCTTCTCAAACGTCGGGTTTGGCAAGGCGTTAGCCCAAGTAAATTTTCTACGGGAAAGCTCTATCTCTCTCAAATCCAAACTTTCAATAATGGTATTAAACATAAACGACCATCTGCCATCAAAATTATCATTATTCTTTTCCTCTCTCCTCCTAATGATATTGAAATCACCCCCAACCAGAATTGGGAGCTGCTCAGAGCCGCATATTCAAACAAGATCCGCCAAGAACTCTGGTTTAAGCTCGGGTTGCGCGGCACCATAAACCGCCACCAGAGCCCAATTAAACCCATCAGCTTTTGGCCTAGCCCAAAACTTAACCGTGAAGTCTCCCATCACTAGACTTCGGACTTCCAGTGAATCGCATCTCACTCCAAGTAAGATCCCACCCGATCTTCCTCTCGGAGGCAAGCAGTGCCAATCGAAATCGACACCTCCCGATAAAGTATTGAGAAACTGGGGCGCAAAATTATCTCTACCGGTTTCCGAGAGAGCAATAAAAATCCAATCTATGCTCGATAGATGCATCTGCAAGAAACCTTATTTTAGCCAAGTCTTTCAGACCTCTGCTATTCCAAAAGATTCCTTTCATATTTCATCATGAATTTTTTTAGTAGTACGGATCCTAGCACTCCTACGTACCGCTGAAGCAGGGTAGATCTTCCGCTTCCACTTGCGTTTGGGCTTGCTTTGATCCTCCACCCGGTCCTCACAACCGGGCTCAGTGGATCAAACTACTGCAGCCTCAAAAGTGTCATCCTCTTCCTCTGACTCAGGAATGGATGGTGCAAGATCCGCACAAAAATTATCGAGCACCCTAACTCCCAACACATCAACATCTGCATCATTCATGGGTTTTACCGCTGCTAAGTTTCGAATCGTTTCTAAAGCGTGTTCCACTTCCAAATCTAGGAGATCATTAACAGAGTTGGCAATTTTACTATCATTGCTACCTAGTGAAACTCCTAATTGATGTGCATTATTAATAATCTCATTATTAAAAAAATGCATAATAGAATTAGAAATGTTAGCTGACATACCAGTAGTGATCTCAATGTCACGAAGCTTGGCCGCCCTCATGGCGCACCGCTGCTGCATGTCATCAACCTTCGGTTGATCCTGAAGACGGTAGCTCATCCGTCGCCCCGCAGAGACCGGATCCGGGATACCTCCAAAGGCGATGGCCTCCTCCCGAGTGACCCCACTCGGAGTGAAGCCACCAGCCTGCATCGAAACGATGCCCTGGGCCGCCGGTGCACCGGGAGAGGGAAGCACAAGGGCCGCCTGCCCGAGCACTCCTCCCGCCCCAACCCTCTGGCTAGAGGGGTCACTGGCGCCACAGGGGATGCGGCCTCCCTAGCCGCCAGAGGTGAAGAGGGGACCGAGGCCACCTGTCCCGGACCACCTCCCCTACATCCAGCCGCCGTCTGCATCTCCGGCGCCACGATAGGAGGAGAAGAAGTCGAGGCTACCTGCCCCGGACTCCCTCCCCTAGGAGCAACCTCCAAAGTGGACGTCGTCTCCCGGATTGATACCGCGGCGAGAGTGGGAGAGAGAGGAGCCACCTGCTCAAACTCCACCTCCCCTCCCCCAGCCGAAGTCGTCACCGAGAAACTCCTCACCAAGCCTCCGAGCACGGGACTATCAGTGGCATCAACCTCCAAGACAGGAAGCATGCGCTCAAACACATCATCGGACTCCACCCGGTCACTCCAGAGTTTGGGAGGGGCAGAGGCTGGCTCAAACGACCCAAACCTCAGAGAACTCATAGGCACCGTGGAGGATGGTGTCGTCCCGTCCCCGGGCCCGTCCCCGGGCGTCTGAGTAACGGGGCCCGATCCGTTGGACACCTGTCGTCCAGCATCATCAACCGGTGCCTCCTTGGCACCCGTGTTGTCATCACCATTGTGCATATCCACATCAGTCCCATTGATAGCCTCAGCAAAGAGATCTGCATCCTCAAACTCAATCTCGAGGTTGAAAACCTGTCCCCTATATGTCCACTTGACCACATCAGGGACGAACTCAATGTCCAGGACACTCACCAGTAGTCGGGCCACCCCGTGAGCGCGGGTAAAGGCCATATCCACTCTCTCGGTTTTTCCAACCATAATACCCAAGCTAGCCATGACCCGAGCATCCTGCATCGGCTCGGAGGGAGCCCCGGAAAATCGTAACCAAACCTGAGTTAGGGGCTTGCCCTGTGGCTCAACCTTCTTCCACTCGTGGAACTCCAGAATGCATTTTGTGCCAGGTACCCTGCACAGCCCAAAACTCACCAATCTTTGCAAATCTTCCATAGAGGGGAAGTCAACCTTGAACATGTTAGCCTCAATACTGACATGCTCCCACTGGAAGTCACCTGGAGCTAACTCCTGAAGCCTCTGCACAATCTGAGCCTTAGAGACATCCCCTTGGGTAACTTTCACAACCCCAGTGGTCAAACTCTGGGTCTCCACAGGAATCTCTCTCGCGGCCGAAGACTCAAAGAACATCAACTCGGCACAATAAACTCCATACATTGTAAGAGCCGGAACCTGATCACGCAAAAATAGGCAATCCCCCGTAACATGTGCTGGCTTACCGCACGAATCACAAAGCTCTGCCACGCACTCAGCAATGAAGTGGCCCTTCTCACCACAGCGATAGCACAACATCTTCTCCTTCTTACGCGCCCACTTGGACGCTCTCTCCGAGTCTGACCTGTCTACCGCCTCAACTGTAACACAGTCCCAGGTAGCTCAGCGCTGGCCAGTGCCGTCACGGCGTCCATAGCCTGGCTAGATAAATCTGGCGTCTGGCCGGGATCGGCTGCCACGACAGAGGTCGTCTGCTCGACAACAACAGGTGGAGGGGGCTGCCTATTACGATACCGACTCCGACCACCACGAGGACCCCGGTATCCACCTCGCTGCCGGTAGTCAAGGCCAGATGCCCCCTCAACAAAACCACCCGGAGGGCCGAGAAAAGGTCTCTTAGCCGAACCATCACTCTGCCAAGCATATCCGCGGCCAGTTTATCTTTTCTTTTGCTTGCTTCAGTTCCTGTTATGGTTTGCAAGGTCTTCGGCTACTCTATGTGGGATTCTGTTTTACATGATGTCTTATGTTCAGATTGCAATCCTCTACTTTTTCTCGCCCAATTGAAAGGTGTATCCTGAATCAGACATTATTCGTGCTTTCAGACTGCATATGTTTGGGGGATCTCTGCTCCTCATTCTAAAAGACAACAACTCCATGATAATATATATGTCCTGTTTGTCCTTACTCTGCAAGTGAATATGCCACTCCTCTGTTTTTTATTTCTCTTTAGCGTGACATAGCCAAGTTTTCGATGGGCTGGAAAAAAATATTTCTTTGTTAATGAAAATGTATTGCTGTGATCATTTGTTTGCCTTTTCTTGAGTGCGATTCTAAGAATTCAACTTCTGACTGAAGCATGGTGGTACCGAACTGGATCTGATATTACGAGCTTAGTTTTTGGGTACAGCTCAAGCTTTTATTCTGTGGGCTCATATTGTTTTGCAGCGATTATGATGAGTGCTGACAAGAAATGTTACAGAGTGCCAATTGTAGCAGTACAAATTTCAGATTTCAGAGTTGTGCGAAGTAGGCTTATTGCTATGTCTTGTTCAGAATTAGCTATGCCCGTGGCCAAAGCATACAGACACAGATGATGTGGGTATCAAGGTTATCTATTCTAGTTTGTATGATCTACCATTAAGCATTTACCATGTACTCCTACAATGCTCCAATCTATCTGGAGTTGTGCTTCCACTGAAATTCATATCTATCGACCGACGCCTTGCTTGACACTGCAGCTTCTCTGAGCGTGTTTGTAGGCTAGGGAAGCTTCTTTTGAGCATTCATCCTTTTATGAAAAGACACCCAAAGGGTATCTTAGATTTGATAATTACCAAGGAAAACAATATGCTTTGGCGTGTATGCTAGTTACAAACTTACAATCATGGACTAAAGCTGTCTTTGGCTTTGAGCTCTGTTAGTAAAAACATCTTATATTATGGGACGGAGGGAGTACTTCATAAAATAATTAAGAAAATACAACTCTCACAGTTCCAATAGCTTTTGCTAATTATGTCATTTGTCAAGACCAAACCTGTTTATAGATTGAAGACCAGCACTGTGCTTTGGCGCGTGTGCTAGTTACAATCATGGACTAAAGTTGTCTTTTGCTTTGAGCTCTCTTAGTTTGATTATTTCAGATGCATCATGTACTTCATAGAATAATTAAGAAAATACAACTCTCACAATTGCAATATTTTTTTTCTAATTATGTCATTTCGTCGAGACCAAACCTGTTTAGAGATTGAAGACCAGCACTGTGACTGAAGTACTGTACAGAGGACTGGTAAAGGAGATAGGGCTCTCATGTGCACCAGATGTGAGGATTCCTTCCCTGAACCTGAAGAGCTGACACTGAAGATCAGATTCAGTTGGCATCTGCCTTATGCCGTGTCCCGTTGCGACCCCCTTCTCGCTAGACGTTGATCTCTGATCCAACAAGATGTCATCGCTCCTTACTGCTTCGTGCCGGGACGATGACCTGGTTGACATGATCGGACGACTCACGCGCTTAGACTGGTCGCTATTCAAATTGCCGGTGACATCCTCTGTCCTGTCTTGTTTTACTTTGCTTTTCCTTCAATTGTAAAGGCTTCAGCTATTGACTGAACCCAAATCGGACGGTTCATAACTCTGAACCTGCCATCAAATACAGTGCTGCTAGTACCAGATTCATTTGGTTGGTAGCATCATATTCGGTAACAAAATGAAGTTGCTTCGAATGGAAGAGGATGAACTAACTGGTAGTACCAACCAATAGCTGCTCTCTAGGAGAACAGATAACGAAAATATGGCTGCGATTCCTTTTTGCTTCTTAATTGTAGAGATGGGAGATACGGTGGAGGATGAGGGATTTTTGTCTATCAAAATTTCCAGGGACGAAACCGACACCGCAGATTGCGGGCCGGTGTCACTTTTGGAGAACCTTTTCTCCCGGTCTTTACGCTGTCATCAGATGGTTGATGCCGATGGTCACCGTTGTCATTGTTTTTCATCGCTTCGGGTATATCAATTAGAGTTCCTCCGGTGGTAAAAGGCGCAAAGAGTAAACAATCAAAAATATCTCTTGAAAATAAGAATAGAAAGAAAAAGAAAAATTCTAAAAAGAAAAGTATTTATCGATTGTACCCAATCTAGCAAAGTTATTATCTAGTATATGTATCTGTAGTCATTTTTATTTTATTTTTGATTTTTATGTCTGACTATAGGAGATCAAAAGAATGCAACAGAAAATAGAGAGGAACGCAATGATCCAAATGAATTGATCGTAAGAGATGGCTTGTACTCATTACTTTCCTTTCATATTGTACTTAATCACATGTTTTAAACTATTTCATCTTCCATGATGTAGGACCTTAATGCTAGTAGCATCGACGCTATAACAAACTTTGCAAATGATGTTCATTGGCAACATTCGATCATAGGTTCTTCCTTGATCCAAGGCGGATATGCTACTGCCTCAGTGCCAACATTATCAAGTGATGTGTATGGTCAGCCTTCGACCATGGCTTCTCCGTTGATTGATGCATTCATGCTAACATTCTCAACAGATGTGTACGGGCAGCCTTCGACCATGCCTGCTCCTTTCGTCCAAGGCGGATTTACAAGTCTTCTACATGGAGTTCAACAAGAAGTCACTTTGTCCTCGTCCGTTAGAAAGTTACATTTTGATAAATAGCAATTCTCGACCTGTAACATGTTTTTTGTTTTAACATGTGGGTGTGACATGGTTGAAGTTTGATGTTTTTCATATGCTTTCGAGAACAATTTGCTCTGTCATTCTGATGGAGTGCCAAATCATGAGAATATGGAACCTTGCTTTGTAATATCTACATGATTATCTATTTATTCTCATAGGGCTGCTTTAGTGGAATGCTACTCCTTGGTGTTTAAATTTCAGTCGAATTTGAATCCATTTGCAATCACTTCCCAATCAGGGCTGTATGAGTACTGATTTTATGATGCCATCCATATTTTCATCGTAAGATTTTGAATCTTGTAATTCACTGAAGAAAGTATAGGTTGTAACCAAAAGAACATGCTTCCTTGCAATCCATTGAGCAGAACATCAGCGAGTATTTGACATCTAGTCTGACCTTGTAGCAGGGCATGAAAAGCAGATAAAACACAATCTACTTAACACGGTCTACTTCATGTTCTCGGTCATCGGCTTCTCCATTTAACCTTTATTGTTCCCTCTTCCTACCCCAAGCTATCTATGAATCCAAGATCAGTGCGTCAATTATAATTCAGAGAAATTTTAAAAACTCAGACATCTAAACTGTACGAGGCTTCGTGGAACACAAACAAGTTGCGTGTGATGGTGCCGGCAGCATAGAAATTCTTGAACAGCTGCCGCAAAAAAGGGAACTTATTTTTGCTGACTGATAATAGAAATACAATGTGATCTAAAAAAGAGTTGAAATCTGAATATTATACTCGTTAAACTATTAGACAGTCATGCTTCAGGGAGATAGGGTATTACAATTGCAATGCCCATTGACAAGAAAATTGCTACAACCACAAAGCTAGAAAATCGAACTATTATGAAAGGTGCTGGTTCATCCGTGTGAAATGCTGCTCTTTTTCTGAATCGGGAAACGAATTCATTCACTTCTTGATTTACAAACAAGTGGATGCACACGGATATCAGATTGGGCGAGCTCATGGCCACGAGAGCACGCCGGTGCCATGCACACACGTACTCGACGAGCGAGCGCTGCACGCCGTCAGCCAGCATGTGCTCCTCCATGTCGAAGTTCGCCCGCCGTGGCGGCTATACCAATCTGATTCGGATCTTCTGACGGCGGCAACTCAAGGAGTTTTCCCACAGACTCACACCGTCCACGATATGCCTCCTAGCCCGCCGTCTCCGCCACTCCGCTCCGCCAGCGCCGCCGCCTCGTTTGGCCGCCGTCTGCTCGGCCTTGGCTGTCCGCTGTGTGTGGAATCAGATGGGGGATCATTTTCAGTTTGGTGAGCCGATATAACTGCATATCGATCGAGCCGAGCGGAATCGGTAACTCAAGGAGCTTTCCCAAAGACTCACACTGTCCATGATGCCTCCTAGCCCGCCGTCGCCGCCACTCCGCTCCGCCAGCGCTGCCGCCTCGCTTGGCCGCCATCTGCTCGGCCTTGCTTGTCCGCTGGGCGTGGAACCATATGGGGGATCGTTTTCAGTTTAGTGAGCCGATATAACTGCATATCGATCGAGTCGAGCGGAAGCGCTGGGACGCAACGAGCCAAAAAATGCAGCGCTATCATGGGATTCTCAAAGTAATAGACGTTGATATTCCCGGTCTTTCAAAGCTTAAACATCGTTGGTGCATGAGACACTTTGTTGCAAATTTTTACCGGGCATGCAAGAGCAAGAAGTTTTGCAAAGACCTTACCCTTGTTTGCGTTGCATTCAACACCGACACATTCAAAAGCCGATATGATAAACTCCTCAAGGCTTTGGAGAAGAACAAAGGGGGAAAGAATTCTTGCTTAGGCACGAGCCGGATAAAGAAAAGTGGTCACGCGCTTACGATGAAGGTGGTATGCGATATGGGGACATGACAAGCAACATGATTGAATGCTTCAACAATGTGTTGAAGGGTGTCCGTTCCTTGCCGGTGACCGCAATACTCAAGTACACTTTCATCAAGCTCAACGAGTACTTCCAAAAGCATTCCAATATCACGGCCAAGTGGATTGGCGAGAAGATGGACTATCCATTGAAGGTTCATGATTGGTTGTTGCATCAAGCGCGCAAGTCCGCCAAGCAACAAGTCATATAGTACAATGAAAAAAATGATTTATCAAATTGATGAGTTGGGTGGGACAACAAGAGATGGTGTGTCTTATGGTGGAGTTGCGTACGAGGTGCACCTCAAAAACCGATGGTGCCAGTGTGAGAGGCCACAGAAATATCATTGGCCTTGCTCGCATTTGATGACCGCAACACGGGCGGGAAACTTGCGTGTTTCCAATGGTACAACGGTGCGGTTGCACGAGTTTACATTGGAACAAACGAGGTTGACATGGGCGCCTCGGTTTAATCCTTTCCTTGATAAGTCACGGTGACCTGAGTATGATGGCCCAGACATTGTGCCAGATCCCGGACTCATGGTGCCAATGAGGGGACGAAGAAGAAAGAAGAGGTTTAGGAGTGACATGGATGATCTAGCTGGATACACTGGAATGAAGAAATTTGGTAGTGGTCATTTCATGGAGACACCGGACACAAACAATTGTGGAGAATGCAAGGAAATAGGACACAACGTTAGGAGATGCACGAAGAAACCTAGAACCAACACGGGAACTAGTCAAACACGTGGAGGAGGGACTAGCCTTGGAGTGGGACGTGGCCGTGGAGGAAGGACTAGCCTTGGAGTGGGCCGTGGCCGTGGAGGAAGGACAGTACTTAGAGGGGGCCATGGATCTGGTGGTTCTAGGACACGTTGGGTAGATAGGGGAAGGGCTATCGACGTGTTGCTCAATCCGGATGGTTGAAATAATGTGAATGATACTACTTTTAATATGTTCATGTGTTGATATATTTGCCTCTTTACATGTCAATGTGTTCATATTTTGGTTTAACATCCTTAATTGTTGTAGGCATGTCTTCATCCGGTTCCATGATGAGGTCACTGTGTGCTAACCAAGAAGACATGCCGAACAAGTGGGAGAACGCATCTTTAGACAAGGTGAAGGAGAAAGATGTGAAGATTCCGCCATGTTGGTGTGGAGATGTTTGCAAGGTGAAGTTGTCCGCTGACCGAAAGAAGTCATGGACGGAAGGAAGGGGATATTTTGTATGCCCCAACTATGCTTATGATCGTGCGCTTCCAACTAACGCCTATGACCAACCACTGGTATGCTAGAGAAGTAACATGTTACTCTAAAATGTGTGTCAACACTAACATCCACTTTGTATGCAGTCACCGCCTCCTCTATGCAAGTACTTCACGTGGATAGATCATGAAGTGCCAGAAGATGTCCAAAAGGACCAATATGAAGATTGTCTTAGGCGCCAGCGGCTGTTCGAAGAAAGGTTTCGAAGAGGCTTGGAGGAAGAGCGTCGTCAGAAGGAGAGGATAGAGCGGAAGCAACGCGAGGAGGAGAAGGCACGCCAAGCGAAGTTTGCTCGTGAGGAGGAGAGGGCAAGAAAGCTTGCAAAGGCTCGCAAGGCGCAAGAGGAGGATGAGGCACGTGACAAGAAGGGAAAATGGCCCCGTATGACTCAGTAAAGCCTTCGCTTCGGTGGACTCGTCATGTAACCGGATGAAACCATGCCACATTTATCATTTATCATGAACTATGTAGTATTAAGGCAAGAAGCCATGTGTGGTGAACTTGTCGTGAATGAATTTACCATTTGTATTGAATTTGTTGTGAGAATTAAAGTTTGTCAGCAATTTCTGTGATTTGTCAGCAATTTTTGTGGTGATTTTTTTATAAACTGTTATGCTCAGATGAGGGGCAGAATAGAGAAAGTCCTCTGTTTTTAATCCCGTTTTAATCCTACCGCCACACCCCCTTGCGGTAGGTTCCTGGACCCTACCGCTAGAGCCCATGGCGGTAGGGGTGCCAATATCTCTGTTACGGGAAAAATAACTGTGTGGCGGTAGGGCAACAGAGCCCATGGCGGTAGGGGGTGGATTCGGTTCTGTTACGAGAAAAATCCACGCCTTGGCGGTAGGGTCACTTCTCGTAAATATATGTTGAACATTTTTCAACTTTGTAAACTTTTTTAAACTCGTGAACATCTTTCAAACTTGTGAATGTTTTTTAAAATCATAAAAATTAATTCAAATTCACAAATATTTTTTGACTTCGCGAATATGTTTCAAGTTTTGGATATTTGCTCAACTTTGCAATAGATTTTCAAACTCACGATCATTTTTATAAATTGATTAACACTTATAAATTCGCAAACATTTTTTGAGTTCATGAAGATTTTTTTTTCATTTTTTGAGTTGCTGATATTTTCTCAAATTCATGATCAGTTTTTAATAATCAAAACAATTTTGGAGTTCACGATTTTTTTTTCAAATGCAAGAATCCTTTTCAAATTTGTGAACATTTTTTGAGTTCATGAACATTTTTCTAAACTCTTGAAGATTTTCCAAATTTGAAAATATTTTGTATTTCCACATTTGTTTCCAGATTTGCGAACATTTTTACAAACTCCTGAAGTTTTTATGTATTTAAGAAATTTTCAAATTCCGAACATTTTGTTTCTGATTTGGGAACTTTTTTTGAGTTCACGAACATTTTTCTAAACTCCTGAATTTTTTTTATTTTCAAATTTTCAACATTTTTCTGATTAGGGAACATTTTTTGAGTTCACAAACATTTTTCCAAACTCGATTTTTTTTCATATTTAAGAATATTTTTAAATTTCCAAACTTATTTGTTCTGATTTGCGAACATTTTCAATATCGTGCACATTTTTAAAAAATCATAAATAAAATCATGACTATTTTGCAGGCTGGCCAGTCCATGAAAGGAGCGACCTGAGATATGTAATCCCAGGATCATCGCTTTCCCGGTCTACCAAACAGCTGCAGGGTTCAATTCAGACCGGGATTGATAAGTTCAGGGTGCCGACGACCGGGATTCGGAGTTGAGGGTTTGAGTTAGCTAAGCTCTACAAATTCAAGGTTTAAAATGAACTTTTTTTCCAGTGGAGGAGCCGGTGTATTTATACACGGTGTGCCCTCCCTTCTCCTCCGTGCGCTGCATTCTTTCTCCATCTGTCACCTCGTTCGAGCACCAGGTGAGGCGAGGCACATTCATGGTGCGTGTGCTCCCTCGGTCCCTCCCTCCCTCCGTGCGCAGCACTTTCTCCCCTTTCTCGCAGGTGAGCGAGACGACACCTTGTGGTTATCTGCGAGCGCATTTTTTTTGCGTGGGTGTGGGGCTTTTCAGATCTCTGCTGTTGTTCGTCTCCACATTTTTAAACCGCTCTGACATGCGGTGTCCTTCTCCGCTTCGTTCTTGTTTCGTTGTTGTTGCAGCTCTGACCCGCGATGGAAGCAGGGGGCGATGGGTCGCTTTAGCAGAAGCAACGTATCCTGTTGCAGCGCTGCCTCCGCCAGCTCTCTGCTTATGCAACCCTTACAATATTGATTTCTGGTATGGTTTAATTCAAATCCTTGTCCTCCTATATGTTGAAATGACTGAAACTTCTACTCACAAGAGGGGGGCAATGGCCCCCACACTTGGATTTACATGAGTCCAACTCACATGTATGGACTCTATACTCGCCAACTCTCCTTCGCCACAGACATCATTTTTTGCGCCATATAATGGGATTCGATGGCTTCTCCACATACCACATGCTATGGGGAACACCAACATTGATATATTCGAATGTAGTCGTAACTAAACAAGATCTCTTGTTCAAAAATTTAAACATTATTTGACAAAGTGATTGTTAGGAGACAAACGTGTTGATCTGTGGCAATTTCTCTGATTCATGCTTGGAAATGAGGTTTTGGTGAAGTCTACAAGGGTGTATTCCAGAATGGCGATGTAGTTACAATCAAAGGCTTGGTGGTGATTCTGGAGAAAGTATCGAGGAGCTTGGAAATAAAGTAATTTCAATTGAAAAATTGCAACATTGAAGCCTACTTAGAATTCTTGGTCATTGCATTTATGAAGAGGAGAAGCTTCTCATATATGAAGACTTATCTAATAACATCCAAAGTACCTTCCTTTTGTATGCTACGATTACTTATCAATTTTATTCTTAGATTGGCAAATTACGTTATGTATAAATAATTTATGCTTGTTGCCATTTGAAGATGCTACGACAAAACCATTACATGTTTGGCTGACTTGATTCAATATAACTAAGTCTCACAAGAGGGGGGCCATGGTCCCCACCGTTGGATTTACATGAGTCCAACTCACTTGTAAGGACTCTTTACTTGCCCACTCCTGCTCGTCGCCCGATAACATTTTTTTGCGCCATATATTGGGATTTGATGGCTTCTCCCCACACTAATCGACCACATGCTACGGGGAACATACACATTGATATATTCAAATATATAGGTAACTAAACAAGATCTCTTGTTTGAAAATTAAAACATTATTTGACTAAGTGAGTGTTAGGAGACAAATGTGTTGCTCCGTGGAAATTTCTCTGATTCATGCTCGAAAATGAGGTCTGGCAAAGTCTAAAAGGGTGTTCTAAAAATGGCAATGAAATTACCATCAAATGGCTTAGTGATGATTCTGTAGAAAGTATCGAGTAGCTTAGAAATAAAGCAACTTCAGTTGAAAAATTGCAGCACTAGAGTCTAGTTAGAATTCCTGGTCATTGCATTCATGAAAAGTAGGAGCTTCTCATTTACGAAGACTTATCCGCAAAATAAAATAAAATAAGAACAACCAAGCTGCCTTCCTTTTTGTATGCTATGTCTACTTACCACTTGAATTCTTAGATTGGCAAATGGTGTTATGTATAATTAACTTATGCTTGTTGCCATTTGAAGATGCTACGATAAAATCATTGCATGATTGGCTAACTTGATTCAATATAATTAAGTCTTATAAGAGGGGGGCATAACCCCCCACCATAGGATTTACATGAGTCCAACTCATATTCAGGGACTCTTTACTCCCCCACTCTTGATCGCCACCCAACAACAATTTTTGCCCCATGTATTGAGATTTGATGGCTTCTCCCCACACTATTGGACCACATCCTACAGGGAGAAGTTACTAAACAAGACCTCTTGTTTAAAACTTTAAATATTATTTGACTAAGTGTGTTAATTTGTGGCAATTTCATCGATTCATGCTTGGAAATGAAGTTCTAGCAAAGTCTACAAGGGTGTACTCTGAAAATGGTGATGTGATTTCCATCAAAAGGCCTAGTGCCTCGACGAGAAGTAAATGTCGTACCTCCACGAGAAGTAAATTTGTGCTTCTCGTATAAGGAAAAGAAAAAATAAATCATTTTTTCCTTTTTTGATAGCCACGACCGTGCCTCTCGCGGAAGCAAATCCGTGCCTCCATGAGAAGTAAATTTGTGCCTCTCACGGAAGAAGAAAAAAAATAAAAAATGTGCGCCTCTCACAAAAGCAAATCCGTGCCCCATGAGAACTAAATATGTGCCTCTCACGAAAGAAGGAAAAAAGAAAAAAACGCGCACCTCTCACAAAAGCAAATCTGTGCCCCATGGGAACTAAATATGTGCCTCTCGCGGAACAAAGAAAAAACACATTTCCCCCTTTTCTTAGAAGCACGACTATGCGTCTCACGGAAGCAAATCCGTGTCTCTACAAGAAGTAAATCAATGCCTCCCATGAAAAAGAATATTTTTTCCTCTTCCGAGAGGCACGATTGTGCCTCTTGCGGAAGCAAATCTGTGCCTCCACGAGAAGTAAATCCGTTTCTCAAAAAATGTTCCAAATTTCCAGAACCTGTTCAAATTTTCACAAATATTCACACATTTTGAAAATTATTCGCATTTTTAAAAAATCGTTCACGTTCTTCAAAAAATGTTTGCTCAATTATTCACCATTTTCAAGAAATGGTCAAAAGACTTCAAAATTCGTTTAGATCTACCGCTGCTGGTAGTTCTTATGGTTTTTCGCTGCCAATTACTCCCTCGTTCCATAATATAAGAGCGTTTTTGACACTACACTAATCAAAAAACGCTCTTATATTATATTATGAGACGGAGGGAGTAGTCTCTGACGATTATCAGCTCGGGTGGCTATCACTTGGAGCTTGTGTGTTTTGATCACGTGTAAGTGCGCTTTTTTTTGGTGTTTTTTATGTCGCACTGTTTGCAGGCTCACCAACTGGATGTCGCGTGCGTGTAAATGGGCCGGCTCAGTTGGGCTCCCATTTGCTTCTTTCGCACAGCCCAAATAAAGCAGAGAATCAAACAGACCGAGCACCTCCAGGTGAGGAGAAATTTTTTTCCATGGCGTCCGACGACCTCTTCGAAGGCCTGCCTCCGCCTGCGGCGCCCGCCGGCGAAGACCGTGCGGCCTCCCCCGCGCCGCCTCCTCCTCCGCCGGCTCCGACGGTGCCGAGGCGTTCCGCGCTGAAGAGCTCCCTCAAGCGGGACAAGCCCTCCCCCTCCTCGGCCGCTACCTCCTCCTCCTCACCCGCCGCCGCCGCCAGCATCGCTCCCGCCGATGTCGCCGCCGAAGGCCGCGGTGAGCGCTCTTCTCTGCCGTCCCCTCTCCTTTACAATTAGTTGCTGCTGCTTGGGAGTTGGAAGCACTGCTGGCGTGGTGGGATTTCAGATGAAGCTCGTCTTGATGTAGATTCTAGCGCCGATTTGTTCCTTGTGTCGTAGGGTTACCTAGGAGTTGGTCCAGCTGGGAGTGTCATGGCGTTATCAAACAGCTTCGTGTTGAGATCGAGATGTGGATTTGGTTAACGGGAGGGGATTTCCTGGTCGGGATTAGGGTTTACCGTTTCCCTTATCCTAGAATGCGAGGAAAAAATGCATTTGGATCGGTTGGCTTCAGATTAGTGACTGCACCAACTAGAACAGCTTATACTTGAGCTAATTGCTTGAACCTGTTGCGAAAGTAGACTAGGAACAGATATAATTCTTGACCATATGGATTAATGGCAAACTTATGTGGTTGTAGCTTGCTTTGCCAGGACAATAACCGTAGGGATTAGTGACTGCGCCAGCTAGAACCGCCTGTTCTGACAGCGGAAGCAAACGTGAAATGCAACATACGCTGACATATGTCAGATGCTTTATTAGGTCAGTCAAAACGAAGATATGAATCTGAACCTGATTTTAGATGATTTATAGAGGTCCAAAACTGAATGTCTTTTAAGCTTGATTCAGCATATTTTAGCTTACCTCCAAGACTTGGTACCATCTTGAAGTAACTCAATGGGGGCTATAGTGCATCCTGGTAAAGCTAATGCCATGTGGCAATTATGAATATTGTTCAGTGGATTTTTCTACTCGTTGTTTGCTAGATGTGTCTACTATAAGTTTGTTTTAGATTTTAGCGCCGATTTGCTGGTGCATCCTGGTGTTGCTGTAGATTTTAGCGCCGATTTATCCTTGTGTGGCTGTGTTTCCTAGGAGTTGGACGCTGTGTGCGGTTGACCGGAGCGCGGCGAGAGTGTCATGGCGTTATCAAACAACTTCGTGTTGAGATCAAGATGCAGGTTTGGTGAACATGAGGGGATTTCTAGGTCGGGATTAGGGTTTCCTGTTTCCCTTATCCCAGAATGCGAGGAAAAAGTGCATTTGGATCAGATGGCTTCATATTAGTGACTGCACCAGCTAGAAGAGCTTGCTTCAACCTGTTGCGGAACTAGACTCAGAACAGATATAACTCTTGACCATAGGGATTGATGGCAAATTTGATGATTGTAGCTTGTTTGCCATGATTATAACCGTAGGGACCAGTGGCTGCACCAGCTGTAACAACCTGTTTTGATAGTAGAGGCAAACGTGAAATGCACCACACGCTGGCTGGCATATAGAAGACACTTTATTAGTTCAGTCGCAGCGAAGATAGAAATCCGAACCTGGTTTTAGATGAGTTGTAGAGGTCCTAATATGATTGCCTTTTGAGCTTGATTCAGCATTTCTTTTGGCTTACCTCCAGGATTTGTCACCATCTTGAAGTAACTCAATTCGGACTATAATGCATCCTGGTTAAGTTAATGCCATGTGCCAAATATCAACATTGTTCACTGGATTTTTCTGCACATTGTTTGCTAGACCTACCTAGTAAAGTTCATTTTGTAGTATGTTATTTAGTGTCGACTGTATTTGTGGAATCTGATGAGATTTCTGACTAGTGACCTTGGGTTACCATTACTTCACTCAAAAGGTGAAACCATAAGCGACTATGCCTTCTGGTAATCTCATCGGAGTTACGCCAGCAGCTCTAGCACTTGAATGCCTTGCTCTGTGCCTATGGCAAGAATATGGGTCCTGCGTGACTACTTTTCATTATCTCCACTTGTCTGAAGGTTCTGGTACATCCAGCTGTTCTCCTCATGTTTGTGTGATATTTACAAGTAACCTTTCTTTTACGTTATTTGCTATTTGAGCTCTTGTAGCAATAACATAGTTCCTATACTTGCCACACTGTCCTGTTCTAAGAACAATGTGTTGCTTGCAGTTCCTGAGAAGCGTCTTCGCTTTAGAACTACTGTTGATGCATCAGAAATGCAAATCATTGAGGCTATGCAGAAGATAACTTCACACATAGGGAATCCTTCAAAATTCAGCAAGGCATCAAAGCTAGCTCTACAGCTTATTGAGGCTGGAAGTGTCAAGCCAGAGACAATCGGTCACTTCTTTGCTGTACTAGAGGCTGCAATGTCTTCACCGGGAGCCTGTAATGAACCTTCTGTACGTGCAGATTACCAGGCACTGTTTAATGCTGCTGAGGGTGTAACAGAGGTGAAGTTTCTACTGTTGTTAGAACAAATAGCTGGCAAAGTCATAGTTTTCTTCCTTTGTGTGCAGTTCTGTTAACCCATTGCCTCATGTACTTACAACCTTCTGGTTGATATGCAGTGTTTCAACCAACAGCAGAAAAATCAGTTTGATGTATGGATGCTTCACGCGGTGGTGGCTAATGATCTCTGTACTGATGACAGTTTTGTGGTAAGTGCATGGTGGTGAAATGCTTCTCGACTCAGCTACCATGTCCCTTAAGAAATGTCATTATCAGAATGCAATGTGCAATACTGGCCTGTGTGTTCTGACTAATGTACTTGTGTGTTTTATTCTGAAGTTTTCAAAGGCTGTAGGGAAGATTAAAGATGCCATTTCAGCCCTGCCGGTAGCAACAGTGGACGATGATAACGATGAAGCAACAGCACTTGCAGCACTTGCTGAGATCCAATCTGGCACCACAGAGAATAAGGCAGCTGATAGCAACACACCTGCTGCAGCGTCCAACTCTGGAGAAGAATCCTCAGATCCTTTCGGTCTAGATGATCTCCTGGAGCACAAGCCAAAGAAATCCGAGAAGTCTCAGGATAAGGGGGCTGAAGCCCTGAGCAGAAAGGCAGACGAGGAGTACAGGAGACTTCTGAGGTCACGGCGTGAAGCCCTCCTGAAGTGTCTCGAGATGGCTGCTCGGCGCTACAGGATACCCTGGTGAGTCCTCTGACAGCGTGTGCGCGCCGTCATGTATATATGCATGCCACGCATTTTGTCAGTTCGCCGTGGCTTGGTTTTGTCAGGACGCAGACGACCATCGACATCCTGGGGCGGCATGCGTACGACAGCGTGGTGCGGTTCACGGCCCGGCAGCGGGAGGCGGTGGAGAAGCTGTGGAACTCGATCAAGGAGCAGCAGATCCGGCGCAAGCACGGCAAGTCGGCGAGCGGGAAGCTGGACGTGAACGCCTTCGAGCGCCTCCAGGAGAAGTACTCGAACGAGAAGATCAGCATCCGGCGCGCCGTCGGCGGCGCGGGCGACCGCCGCGCCACGCAGTGGCTCGGCTAACCAAGTCCGAGTCAGCACACCGCCGTAAAACTGATGAATCGCGGCGCCCTACCGATCCGTAGAAAGACTGACAATTCCGCCGCCTTTCCGGCTGAGGAAACAGCGGCGAGATCTGGTTTCGGCATCGGCGGCGTTCACCTGAGGTTGTTGGTGCACGCGTGGGCTTGTGTGTGATTGAAGACGATGCAAACGGCGAGCGTGTGCATTATAGATTTCATAGTCGCATTCGTGTGTGTGTGCCCCATTCTTGTGATCTCATCTTGGGTTGCAACATATCCACAGATTTCTTGGGCGCCCGTGCGTGTGCATGTGTGAATGCGGCTGGGGGTTTGGGTTCTGGGTTGCTGCTGGTGTCTCGTCTGGTGATGATGGATAAATGCTTGTTATTCTGAGATCGTCAGCGTCTTGGTCTCAGGGAAGCTGACCAGGAGGAGAGGAGAGGCGACCAGATAGATGGCAGAAAACGAGGCACGGCCGGTCGACCTGAGAATCTGAAGCTGAAGGAGATAAGCACAAGCGCTGAACGAGACGGCCGGCCGACTCCAATGCTGTCACTACGAATGTCATGGCCTGCATACGCGGTGCTATTTTTCACTCTCTAACCCTAAACCCATATTTCATTTATACATTAGTAAATAAAAGCACTTTGGCACGGTTAAAAAAAGAAGCATCTCCACCTTGGCACCTTTGGCTAGTAGTAGAAGCTTATATCAGTCTCACTGATTTTTCTTACTATATATACTGAGCGGAAGAAAATATGTTGTGGACAGTGGGAGGAGAGGTATCCGTATGCACGTCGGGATAAATCCACGGAGGCATGGATTCAGGTGGCGGTCGTCGACCGTGCAAACTAAAGCGCGGCCATTCGGCGGGAAATGCTTTCTTTATCCATCTGTCTATGCCCACCCAGTGCACGTACGTACGTGCGCACACACTTCTCTCAATTGATTGATTTCCCAGGCGCAATGTTGACCGGCCAGTGGCTGATTGATCCCTTTGTACGTACGTCTCAGCGTCTCATCTCCTGCGACCTGTACCGGAATGTGCGTGACAGACAAACAAAGATGGGATGAGATGAGAAGCATTCTCATTTCCCATGCACGCACGCATTGCGCTTGCACTTCATCGTCGAGACCCACATGCCCGCCCAGTTGAGCAGCGCCATGCACATTTGCATTTTTTTAGTGGTTAATTGGTTGTAAATTGTAAATTATGGTAAAAGAAGCCGGCCGCGCCCTTGTATTCAACACAGCATTTACACGTTTGCTCCCCTCAAACCGGACAAACGCTGCCCTACTTGTCTCTCCTCTCCACCACCTTCTCATAATCTTCTTCCTTCCTCTTCTTCTCCTCCACCGTCCCATCAGGCACGCTCCCCAGCCTCCCTCTATAAGTACCCGTCCCCGCCTCAGCCTGCACCGGTGAAGTAGCTAGCTAGCAAGCCACGTCCTCCTCCTCCTCCCTTCGTCCTCGACCAAGAAGCTCCGTCGTCGCTAGGGAAGTAGGAACAATCGATGGCTGCGGCGGCTGGTGGTGCTGGCGGTGGTGTTGCGGGGGTGGCGGGGTCGCCGTGCGGGGCGTGCAAGTTCCTGCGGCGGCGCTGCGTGGCGGAGTGCGTCTTCGCGCCCTACTTCAGCTCCGAGCAGGGCGCGGCGCGCTTCGCCGCCATCCACAAGGTCTTCGGCGCCAGCAACGCCGCCAAGCTGCTCGCGCACCTGCCCCTGGCCGACCGCTGCGAGGCCGTCGTCACCATCACCTACGAGGCCCAGTCCCGCCTCCGCGACCCCGTCTACGGCTGCGTCGCACAGATCTTCGCCCTCCAGCAGCAGGTCCGTCCGGCGTGTCATCTCGATATCCATTTCCTTTCCTTCGCCGCCGATCACTCCTTCGTCTTCGATCAATCGATCGATCATCTCGCCTCTCCCGGCCGCCATGGACGCAAGCTGATGGTTTCTTGTTTGTTGCAGGTGGCGATCCTGCAGGCGCAGCTGATGCAGGCCAGGGCGCAGATCGCGTGCGGCGTCCAGAGCACCGCCTCGCCGGTGAGCCACCAGTGGCCGGACAGCACCAGCAGCAGCATCGCCTCCCTGCTCCGGCAGCAGGAGGTCAATAGCGGCAGCTTCGCCTCCGGCGGAGCGCTTCTGCCAGAGCTCATGGGTGGGGACGTGTCCATGCTGCAGCAGCATTGCGGCGGCAAGGTGGAGGGCGGCGGCGGCGGCGGCGCCGGGGACCTCCAGTACCTGGCTCAGGCCATGATGAGAAGCTCCAACTACTCCCTGTAGAGGAAGAATATCATGATCAAGATCAAACCATGCATTTTGCATGCTTCCATCAACCTCATCGACGATCTATCAGAGTGCTGCTAGCTGATGGAATCGTGTCGGCGGCGCCAGATCGAGCTAGAAGAACGCAGGAGAGGGAATTGATTAACCTGTACTGAACTTTTTTTATCAGTGTTAATTCTGATCCTACAAGTTACTATTGTACTACTACATATTATATATCTATATATTAGAGGAGGCGCAAGCCCTGCATGAGTGGCTCAGTTGATGAATGGTGATTACAACTTCTATATAAGCAGCTTATATATGTTGCAAGATCATCCCTTATCGGAATTTGTTTTGGCAAGTCTTGATAATGATATTACTGAAAAGGTATATGTGTGCACCCAATCTTGCGGAACAAAATAGGCGATTAGATTGCAGCAAGATGTATGAAACAAAGTTCAGTATGAATGATGTACTAGTAAAATGTGCAAATTAATCTTGCAGTTGCAGGCTCTTGTAGGATGAACCAAAACTCTACCGTTTGAAACTACCCTTTGCACGTTCGTTTGTTTGTGTGGAAATAGTTTAGAAGTTTGATAGTGCATCCCAAAAGTTCAAGGAAGAGTTAGAAAATGAATACAAGTTAAATTTCTGCACTGTTGCTCTGTTGTATGCCAACTGTCTGAAACTGTCAGTTTTACGCGAATCTCTTTTCAGCGTAAGTTTGAAAACTGTTTGGATTTTATTTGTGTTGGAAACAATTTACGCCAAAGTTTGGTACTACTAGTCTACTAGCACATACAAAAGTCCAATGAAGAGTTACTATAGCACACAACTTTGAGTTGCCATCAAGTTTCCCCCTCTCTAGAGACCCTAAAATCACTTGTATACATTCATAGCTAGGCTTGTACGTACACTAGTATAAACTCATAGGCTGCTGGTGATAATCCTAGTTTTTCATGCCAAGCGCAAAGACTGTCCCCCTGATCAAGGACATGTATGAACTGCCCAGCCGCTCAGCAACGCGTTTACTTTTGGTTCCATTCACCGGAGTTTGTGATGTTCTACAAAAGTGTTGACCTTAGTCGCTCATGCACACAAACAGAGACACGGTGAAATCACTGATCCCAATGGTTGATTAATTTCCTGGTACAGTTGACTGCGGCAGATGATTGACCAAGTTAACCGCTAAAGTAATTAAATAACTTACTCCTATTAGCACCAGTACAATTTTGGTGCCACATCCCAGGTAAAAATTAAGAACTCTAGCACTCCAATTGAGCTATAGGATACTAAAGAAATGCATATAGTAGAATTCAAATTGAATGGTTGGACATTCTACTGACAATAATTGAGATAGAAGGGTATATATGCCAAATACTACTGCTGACAGCAGATAAGAACAGTGCTACTGCTGTAGGGTTTTGGAGGGCTAGCTATCATCTTGGGACTCTGCAAATTATTTCGTCTACACATGTTCACTGAATCCATTACAGTAGGGCTAATTAAACTAGTACAAGTTCAGGTCAGAAGCTAAATGCTAACTAAAAGAAATGCCAACTAAGAGCCAAAATGTATAGCCAATGAGCAGGAGCAAACTACTGTTTCAGGTCATCAAAAGCTGCTGTACGCAATCAAGCAAGCAAGAAGCTGCACATGAGCTCATTTTTTACTTGATTCAGGGGGAGGTTGCTACAAAATCTGGAGTCTGCTAACCTGCTTGGACACCTACAATGGAAGCAAGCTCAAGCATAGCCAAGTTAACAATCCACATAGGGCAGTGACTTTTGCGATCCGCCCCCCTCATCGATCGGCGCAAAGCCGTAGATTTAACGCGTGATTAATGTGGGTCGGTACAAGATGATGATCTTCACATGCACATGGTTAGGTGGCCTAGGATGCTTAGCCATCGGTGATTAGGTGGCCCTAATTAGCACTAGCTCAAGTTTTTGTCCTTGTCAGTGTCTGAAGGTGAAGGGGTTAACTCCAATTAGCAGTAATTCAAAGCAGGGGCAACATCTGTTTTTGCAAAGCCTGAAGGAGAGAAGTTGAGAAGAGCTTCTGGTGTGTTCTCTTCTTCCCTTTACACAGTTTGTATTAGTCAATGGACTAGGAACACAAAAAATGAAGAATGTGATGGGACTGTCTCTTAAAGTTGAAGCCAAATTTCATTAGTTTTGTTTGCTTTTGTCACTTTGTGTTTTGTATGTAAGCACTGCTGCTGGCTACTAGCATCAAGCAATAGGGAATGTATAAGTAGAATATGTTTGGACTCAGCTGGTCAAGAAGCTAGTCATTTGGTCAAACAAGGGTGAGCGCAAAAGGCAGGCTTATTATGGCACTTGAGGGCGATTAGGCCCCACTAATCACAGAGAGCTTTGGCACTAATCCCAAGCCACAAAGAAGTAATGGGAAAATGAAATTAGAGCTGCTTTCTCTGTGAGTGTGCAGCTGCTTTTGGTTCAGTCTTGGACCAAAAGAAGATGGAAGAGGCCTTTCCAACATGGCTTGCAATTGGAGAAGATGATAATAAAAACAACACTAGTAGTATAGTTTGTTCCAAGCAGAAAAAGCTTGGAGAAAAGAAGACAAGTGAGATGGAATATGTATGATGAAACAGGTGCCTTGGAAATTGTGCTTGTGGCGCCTCCACCATCATTTCGGCTCCAGAGGCTGTTTGGCCGTTGCTGCTCACCATGTTGCTTATCAAATTCTTTCTGAAATTAATCCCTATTAAATCTGGAACCTTGTTTATGGGACAACTTTGCAAAAATAATGTTGCTTGGTCGTTGGACCTAAGATTGTAGAGTACCCTTGGTTTGTAACTGGTGACAAATAAAAACTTTGTCTGGAAATTAAACTGTTGGAAAAGCCATCCTTTTTTAGGGAATGGCGGAGGTTCGGTGAATCCTATTCTCCGCTCTAAGCAAAAATAGAGGCAGGCGACCTGCTCGTACATGGGCCGTCCACTTTGTAGCACATATTTCATTTTTTTTTGTTTTTAAAACTATTTTTCTGTTTTTCTGTCACATTTTTCGTGCATTTTATTTTAATTTTATTTGTTCTATCCTTTTTTATGTTCATGCTGTATTTTTAAGTTACTTAACAAACTATATGGTACATGTACATTTATTTTGACATTCATGTACATTTTCTAAAAAAGTATAGATTTTCTAAGTATATGAATATTGTTTCAAATAATTCATAAATTCACATGACCATATGAATTTCTATTTAAAATACACGAAAGATTCATTTTGCAATGCTAAAATACTTTCTATTGCTAAAATTTAATTTTGTATGGAATAAAGGTACATCTTTGCCAAATGCTATAAAAAATAAAAAAAAAAGTATGTATTAGTAGAAGCTCGTCAGGCAAATTTGCATCTATCCTTAGTTTAAACTGATAAATGGCAATTCTAGGTTTTTGCCGGTGGTCCGCCTCTTTTGGATTTCCTTTGTTCATTGCTTTTTGGATGCCTTAATTGAGCCAGACTCACGTAAATTGAGGAGAGGGGGCATATGCCCCCCTTCTCTTGTCGGCTCAAAATATCCTCAAGAATACACTACTAAGTGTATCATTCAAAGTCCAATATTGCTTGTTTTGACATCTCTATGAACTATCTTTACACTTGAATCTTGGTGGAGAAACAGATGTCCCCTCGCGACCCCCTTCATTATGCTGAACCTAGTTGGCCACTCAAGCAATGATTTTCTAGTATCATCTTCAAATTTCAAAAGCATGAGTTAGTTATAAATAATATCATTTGCCAATCTATGAAGTTCAAGTGATTAGAACATATCAAAAATGAAATCACAAGGCTCTTGTCAGGTAGGCATTCATACATAAGAAGAGGTGCTACAGTTTGGCAGTTAAATTTACTTCATTTCTAAGCCACTCGATACCTTGTCTAGAATCACCGGTAAGCAGTTTGGCAGCAACTTCATCGCCATTTTCCAGTATACAAGCATTGTCAGACTCATGTACATCGAGGGGAGGGGGACATAACCCCCACCCCCACCCCTTCTCTTCTTGTTGGCTCCAAATATCGCTCGAGAACACACTGATACGTTAGCTTCTTCCAAGGATCCAACACACGATCGTGCGGCAATTTCAACTAGTCACGTTCACACAAATCATCTTGGTGTATACGAACTAGTTGTAACACTCGGTATCTCACCGGCACCCACACAAACACCGGGACCAAAACATACACACACGGACATAGCAACACGATGTTTATACAGGCACATATCGGACTAACAGCAGAAACTAACTACGAATGAGCTAGCCGACTTAGACTAAGGTACTTCTCCCTCTGTAAAGAAAAATATAAGAGCGTTTCGGTCACCACTTTAGTGATCTAAACACTCTTATATTTCTTTACGGAGAGAGTAATTCCTAATCATCTATTCCTATCTGACTCACACCCCACTATATGCACGGCATACAAGCCGGCTCAAAACACGAATGACAATACTAAGGCTTGCAAGCCATTTACACCACGTAACCTGACTTGGATTATCCAAACACACTAAGCATACAGTTCAAAGTCTCTATCTAAATTCATGAATGTATATATATTTTAAAAAATACATGATTTTTTATATAATATTTAAAGTTAATACATTTATTTTATTCATAAACATTCTAAAAATATGTGATGTACATTTATTTACATATATTAAAATTTTATTTGCATACATGTTTTGTTTTGCTCATTTTCTAAAATGTGCCTTTTTCTTTTAAAAATACATAATATACCCTTTTCGTTTTTAATCTATTTTTAAAACATTTTAAAACAAATAATCCTGAAATACAAAATTCACGGTCGGCTATGTAAGCTGGCGGATCCTATATGGCGCGTAGAGCGCCCACGTACCCCCCCCCCCCCAAAAGCTCCCCTGCGTGCCTTCTGGGCCGGCCCATGTCGAGCGCAAGTGCCCCCTTTTTTTTTTCTTCTATGTTTCTTTTCCTGTTTTTCCTTTTTTGTTTTCTTTTTTTGATTTTTAATTTATTCTTCATCTCCGTTTTCCTTCTTCTTTTTGTTTCTCATTTTTCTGAATATTTTTTCAAATCTTGAACATATATTTTGTTCACCGAATTAATTTTTTTCTCATGAAATTCAAAAAATATGATGAGAGTCAAAATTTGTTCATGAAATTAAAAATGTGTTCATCATATTAAAAATTTGTTCACCAATCAGATTAATCTCTTCCCAATCATTTGATTCCTTTCCGTCTCCACTATTGGTTGTTCCGCCAGCATTCTAGATCTGTAATGGAGGGGAATCACCATTCCTCTGCGATGGATCTTAATCGGCCTCCTGATGTCCAATCAGATGATTATTATCAGGGAGAAGATAGTCATCAGTATCAAATCCAGCAAGCGGAAGGAGCTCCAGACCTTGTTACCAATCTTCAAGCAATGAGTTTATCGATGCCAAAAATATGTACCCTGCAGGCAACGCAAGTGGAACAGAGCCATGAAATTCAGGAAAAATATATGTTGCTGATGAAGGTGGCAAGCACAGCGGGATCTCCAAGAATAATCTCAGAGTATACACTCACTCAAGCAATGGCTAGAGCTTGGAGACAACACTTCTATGCGATTTCTCAGGTTTCTACTAATCTATTCATGGCCTATTTTATTTCTCGAGAAGATATGTTGTTCGTTTATACCCGTCAGCCTTGGATGATGGGTGCGGACAACCTGCTCTTGGAAAGGGTTGATCCAGAGGATGAAAATAAAACGAAAGAGGACTACAGATTTGATCACATCTATGTTAGAATCAGAGCCTATGGGATACCAAGAGAAGCAAAATCATTCCAATTGCTCAAAGACATACTCTATACAGTGGGCGAACCATCCGAATTCCATCCTCTTCAGAATAACATGCTTTTCTCAAGGGCAGAATATATATGGGGAACAGCGAAGCTGCAGGTAAATAAGCAAGTAGTAGATCAGATTAGCCTCACTTTGCCTGATAAAACTACAACGGTGGTTTTTCTGCACTACGAAAAAATAGGAAGGATATGCCTGTTCTGTGGGATCATGTTTCATAATGCTCAACATTGCCCCCTTAGAAATGAATGGATCATGGAAAGAGCTAGATATAGAAAATCAGTAAATGACATTCCTTTCATCAGATTTGGTGAGTGGATGATAGATGCAGATCAAATTCCGAAACCAGCAATACAAACAAGGAGAGAGAGCTCTTCTACTCTTAGCAGATTTCAGAGGATGTTTAAAGAAGAAGAGGGGCAACAATATCCATCCAGAGGGAGGACAACAAGTTCTAATGCAGGATCAGGAATAGAAGTTCACCGTCCAGCAGCAGAAAATCAAGTTCAGACTCAGAATAAAGTTAATTTCAGAGATGCAGGGAAGTCAAAGTGTCCACAGTCTATTGTACAGCAATTTAGGATTGAAGATGTTGCTGTTTACCCATCTACTTGCCTTGAAAGTGGTCAATTCAGGCAAGTAAGTGCAATAATAGACAACAGTAAGCATGGAGGGCAAATATATCCTGTAGTTACATTACCAAATCAACCTTTGTATAACAATATTGCAGTTCAGGAAAGGACTCCAAATGCGGGAGAAAATTTTCGTTTTCTTACCAATTTCCCTACTCTAGCAGCAAAGAGAGCACCAATTCCATCCACAATCCATGAGACACCGGCGGTAAAAAAGCTTGCGTCAAATAGAGAAGCTAATGATGAGACGTCGCAGATCATTACTGTCGAAGCTAAGGATTCGCCACTGCAAGTAACTCATAGATATATGGGGGATGGAGGCAAAGGAGGACCATCTAACCTTTTCATTCAAGTAGGAAGTAACGATACAACAGGCCAGCAAGTAGAAGGAACTACTATTGCTGCATCAGCAACTGAAGGAAAGGAAGGCTCTACAGCTGATGATGGAGATACAGATAATCGCATTGACATAGGAGCATCAGATGGACATACAGGAGTTCAGGCGACCCCAAATATTGGTAGAGGAGTCACACTAACTATGACAGGAAGGAATCAGGATGATACCGACAGCCAAGTACAGGAGCATCGTAGACGGACTTCGGGGTGTGATGTTCTCCCGTCTGTCAGATCAGAATATTACAACACTTGTGATCCAAAGATTTCTCTATCTGGTTCTGGCGGTCCCATTAGAAGTCGCTATAATTCCAACAACAAAATGGGTAACAGAGCTGTTATGCATTCATATAGAAACTCAGCTAAGGAGAAAGCAGGATGCCCCTATGCTCCTTATAGCAGATCATTTGCAGGAATGGACACACATGAAGGGGATGACCATAACCCAAGGCTGATTCGCACGCCTTCGCCAAACACGAGCCCGAGCTCTCTTGGATCCCGATATGTTGCTCTCTCTCTCCTCCCGTGATAACTAGTGAGGTATATGTTGGTATGGATGCAGAGGTTGGTCATGTTGGTGCCGAAACTACTACCCAAGCTCAAGATGGCAATACTAGCAATGTTAATGCACCATCTGTTCTAGAAACCCATGTTGAAGGTGATATGGATGTAGATGGGGCAACAGCGCCAGCCCTTAAGGCGCCACGGGCGCCATGAGGATGATGGCTTGGAACTGCCGAGGTATGGGCCGGGGTCTCGGCAGTAATAAAATGTGTTACCTGGCTCGACTGATGCATGCGACAAAGGCTCAGGTAATATTTGTTTCTGAAATCAAAACTTCCAAATATAGTTCAAATGATTTGAATCAACGTTTTGACATTGATCACAGTATTGTAGTTCCTTCCAAGCGTCGATCGGGAGGACTTTGGCTGATGTGGCGTGATGACCTTCAAGTGCATGTACACACTTTTGATTTCCATGTTATCCTAGCTTCTGTACTTAATGTAGTTTCCAGGGAAGAGTTTGCTTTAGTTTGTATCTATGGTGATCCGTATAATCGCCAAACTAGCCAAATCTGGGATCTTGTGGCGTCTTTTGTGTATGATAATGCCAATAAGCCTGTGATATGTATGGGAGACTTGAACAATATTTTGTATGATATGGATAAGAGTTCTCCCAATGTTAATATTAATCGTATGCAGGCTTTTCGCAGTGTTGTTAAATCATGTGGTTTCTTTGATTTAGGTTTCAGTGGGCCTGCTTATACATGGACTAATAAGAGATATTCTTCTACTCCACTATATGAACGCCTTGATAGATGTTTGGTAAATGTTGAATGGTGTGATCTGTATCCAATAACTAATGTTTATAATTTGCCAATCACAGTTAGTGATCATGCCCCCATTCTTATTTCAACAGAAGGTAAATTCAGGAAACCTTTGCAGACATTTAAATTTGAAAACTGGTGGTTAATGGAAAAGGACTTTCATGCTTATGCAAAGGAAGCCTGGACTAGTACATCTCATAGGCCTTTTCATGTAAGGACTAACCATCTTGCAGGAGCCTTAAAAAAATGGTGCAAAAAGAAGAAACCAATAAACCAGGAGCTCAACTCTTTGGAAGAACAAATAAAGAATATTCAAATGAAGCCAGTTCAAAACCAAGACCACAAACAGGAAGCTTCATTGATTTGCAGGTATGAAGAAAATTTGACGAAGTTGACAGAATACTACAATCAACGAGCTAAAAAACATTGGGCAACCCAAGGTGACAGGAGTACTAGCTATTTTCACCATGCTGTCTTGAAGCGTAGAAGGAAAAATCAGATTGTTTCTATTAAGGACAATAACAACATAACTCATTTTAACCCTGACAAAATAGCTCGAACATTTGTTGATTATTTTAAACAGATCTTCCAGACAGACAGTGTACACCATGGCAGGCCCTACATGGAAACAACAGCAGGGACAGAGCATGGCAGGCCCTATATGGGAACAACAGCAGGGACAGATCAAAGTGACTACACGAATAGCGTACCGGACAAGAACGAGATCTGGAATATCCTCAAAGAAATGAAAAGGAATGCCTCACCAGGTCCAGATGGGCTAAATGTTGCATTCTACATTGCAGCATGGGACTGGATTGGAGATGATATAGTCACTTTGGTAAGAAATTTCTATGAAACGGGTATCATGCCGAATCAATTAAATAATACAAATATAGCTCTAATTCCAAAGAAACTTGTTTGTATTACTCCTGCTGATTTTAGACCCATAAGCCTTTGCAATGTGGTGTATAAAATCATTGCTAAATCCTTGGCCAATAGGTTAAAGCCACACCTTCCAGATTACATTCATCCTTCTCAACAAGCTTTCATAGAGGGTAGAAGAATTAATAATAACATTATTATAGCTCAAGAGATCACTCACTCTTTTGCTCTCAATTCTTGGAAAACTCCTGCCTTTATGCTCAAAATAGATCTTGCTAAAGCCTTTGATCGTCTTGAATGGAATTTCATTTTCTTGGCACTGGCTCGTAAAAGGCTGCATGGTCATTTCATCAATCTAATCCATGCTTGCATTGCTACTCCTATGTTCTCTGTTATCATCAATGGCCAATCATATGCTAGATTCAAAAGCAGCAGGGGTATAAGGCAAGGTTGTCCTCTCTCACCATACTTGTTTGTTTTAGCAATTAATGAGTTATCCATCTCTCTGCAAGAAGCCATGAATTCAAGCCACTTGTCAGGTATTTCGCTTGGACCAAATTGCCCTCCCATACATTCCCTTATGTTTGCTGACGATCTTTTAGTCTGTGGGCAAGCTACGGTTCAGGAAGCGAGCACCATAAACTGTCTCATCCATACTTTTTGTGCAAAGTCTGGTCAATTCCCAAACTGGAGCAAATCGGGGATTCTATTTAGCAAAGGTGTGAACATCAATACTCAAGAAGCGATCCAAAACATATTTCCTGTGCCATCTATTGATAACGCCTTCATACACCTTGGCCATCCCCTTATTCTTCTAGCCAAAGATAGATCCAAAGCTTATAATTTTGTCATTGACAAATTTAAAGCTAAACTCCCAGCCTATAAAGCCAACAAACTTTCTCATGCTGCCAGACTTACTCTCATAAATTCAGTTTTCGCATCTATTCCAGTGTACTACATGTCAAATATTCTTTTTCCAAAAAAATTCATCTCCAAACTAACGGCTATCATTAGAAACTTTTGGTGGGCAGGAGTGAAAGAGGAGAAAAATTCTAAATCCCTTTGCCTCAGAGCCTGGAAGGATATTTGTGCTTCAAAAAATGAAGGGGGACTTGGCATTAGAAACTTGCAGGCTATGAATAGAAGTTTGATCCTTGGAGCTGCCTGGAGGATTGTAGAAAACCCTAATAGCCATATCTCAAAAGTACTACAGTCCAAATATTTTCCAGATACTTCTTTTTGGAGAGCTAACACTAATATTCCCAAATCTGCCTTTTGGGCATCCATTCTGAAAGTCAAACCCATGCTCATCAACAATTCTTTCTACCAGATTGCACGAGGCAACATTTCCCTTTGGAGCTCTCCATGGTATAGTTCTTGGGAATCCATATATGATCACCTTGTCATCCAAGAAAATAATTTTAACTACCCTGCTTTGGTAAAAGACCTTTGGATACCTAATCAGAAGCATTGGAATGAAAATATTATTGACTCTCTTTTTGATATGGAAACAACCAATGTTATAAAACAGATTCCTATTATGAATACAGAAGAGGATGATATCTTGTGCTGGAAACTAACGCCTACAGGGAAATTCTCCTCAAAGAGTGCATATAAACTCTGCTTACAGGTCTTGCAACAAGAAGGGGAGGCACAACCCAGAGCTATCTCTAATAACACAAAAATGCTTTTAAGTCAAGTCTGGAAAACAAAAGACATGGCTCCAAGAATTCAAACCTTTGCTTGGAGACTACTGAGGAAAGCGCTACCATCAGGTAAGAGAGTAGGTAAATACTCAAAGCACATAAGTAAACTATGTGCTAGATGTGATGCAGAAGAAGATGATTTGCACATTTTTTTCAAATGCCCTTTTGCAAGAGCTGCATGGTTTGCAAATCCTTGGTACATAAGAATAGATCAGATACTGCATAATGAGGATTCCTTAACCTCTGTTATCTTAAACATTCATAATACTAATCACCCGCATGCTACGTTGAGCAATATTTTCACTTTCATGTGGTGTATATGGAAGTACTGGAATGACAAACTTTTCCAGCAAAAAGATGCATTTCCTTTGCAGGTTCACTTTGCAGCCCATGCAATCTATAAGAGCTTATCTTTGGAAAAAGCTGTTGTACTACACGAACAATCGCGAACGAATGTTCTTAATGCAGGCACACAAAGAAATAGCATCCTAATTCAAGGAACTACGGTTGAAGATCAAAATACTCAATTTCCAAACAAGATCTTTACTGATGCAGCATGGCAGGAAGAAGGAGATGGCAATTCAGCACAAAATACAAACACGGGTCTTGGAATTTACTTGCAGGTACAGCAGAATGAACACAGGATAGAAGCGACAATATCGGCTACTGCAGCAAATGCTATTTCACCACTGCAAGCAGAGGCGCAGGGTCTCAAATTTGCAGCAATTATTCTGGACAAATTAAAGATACAGGAAGCAGCAGTATTCACGGACAATAGTACATTAGCTGCAGCTGCTGCGGCCAGGTCTCCCAGGTCACAGCCCGGCCATTGGCAAATCAGAAACTTCATCGCAGATTTTTGTGAAATCACACATTCAAAGCAAATCCAGGTTTTTCACATTCCTAGAGAATGCAACAGTAAAGCACATAAAGCAGCAAAAACAGCCAAGATGCAGAATGATCATACACTTCTTGATGACTCAAGATTCAGATGTATCAATGAGGATCACTCTAATGGGCATTGTCCCCTGATAGAGGCATTGATAGATGTATTTTTACAGGGGTATGCCATCATTCATGTAAACTGTTTTTAAGCTAAATGATTGGCGCTTTGAGCGCCTTTTTCTGTTAAAAAAAATGATTTAAAAAAAATCATCAAATACAAAAAATGTTTACCATGTTTTCAAAAAGTTCATCAAATTTTCAAAAAAGTTTTCTAGAATTGAGAATTGGTTCATCAAGTTCAAAAAATAAAAAATGTTCATCTAATTCAAAAATGTTCACCATAATTTTTTTAAACATTCATCAAATTCAAAAAATGTTCATCCATTTTATAAAAAAATCCGTCTGATTCTTTTTTCAGAAAATGTTCTTGAATTGAGAATTTGTTCATCAAGTTCATAAAGTGTTCATCGAATTCAAAATTTGTTCATCTTAAAAAAATGTTCATCAATATCCAAATTCACATAAATTTTTTAACATCATGAACATTATTCGAATTCAGGGACATTTATTTGGCTCCACAAACTGTTTTGAAAAAAAAATCGCATTTTGATGTATTTTGGAAAGTTTTCAAAATCCAGAATTATTTAATAAAGAAAAAATTGAAACGAAACTAGAAAATAGGGGGCTCCCCGCTGCCGCTCATGGGCCGACCCAAAATGTTCGCGCGGGGACATCTTGGGGTGCATGGGCATCCGCTCCCTGGCGCGTGGTGCGCCATATAGGAGCTCCCATGTAAGCCAGGCATTTGCTCGGTTTTTCCCTGGAGAATAAGAAAGGCCTCATAACTGACTGTCCAGTGCTCCAGGTCCAGTGTCAAATGGGTCGTGGACCATGAAAAAAAATATGCATACATAATAATGGCCCAAACATAAAGGCCAGCTTTGCAGCCACACCGCCCGCGTCTGCAGTTTCATGAAGACTGATGATGTTGCTTGTCTCAAAATAAATAAAATAATGAAGACTGATGTTGCGATGAAATTTTGATAGACAAGACTCCCTCATCCTCTACTGAAGTAGCACAGGACGAAAAATCAGTGTTGTGAGGTTATGGGCCTGTTACACCTACTGTAACCTTTTGCCATCCTACATATGCACACTAACAATTTGCATCTTCTCAGTCACAGTATCAGCTCCTATAACTAAACCAAATAGGCATCCCAGCCATTTTTCGTTTTCTGTCCTCGTAGAGAGCGGCTATTGGTTGGTAGTACAAGTTAGTTCATCACGTTCAATCAAAGCAACTCCCTTTTAATTTGTTGCAGGCTACTGATGCTACCAAATTAGTCTATATAAAACAATGTTGCTTGGTCGTTGGAACTAAAACTATACGATACCCATTGCTTGAAAATGGTCACAAATTAACACTTTGTTTTGGAATTAAACTGTTGGAAAAGCGGTACTTTTTAGGGAAGGGCACTATTCTGGTTAAGCCTATTCTGCGCCTTTAAGGGAAGAATCGCAGCAAGCAGTAACATGCCCCCACTAGGACGGCCCAAGTTTCAGTTTCTCTCGTTTTGCTTTTGTTTTCTGTTTTTATCTTTTTTTTTTCTTGCCATGTTTTTCTATGTTTTAGTTAAATTTTAAAATGCAATCCTTTTATTTAAGTTTATGTTGTATTTTATTTTTAACATTTGAAAAAATACAAGGTTTTACGTATATTTGTTTTGGCATGCATTGTCATTAATTTTGTTTTGAAAATTTAAGTATATGTATATTTTTTGAAATACAGGAATACAAGAATACTTTTCATACTAGAATAAATATAATTTCCTTTTTATTATTATGAAAATTTTAAACTGTCAAATAATATCATTGGAATCGGTGAAATTGGTTGTTGCATTGCAAATGTCAATTCCGGCTTTTATCTGGTGATCCTTCTCTTTTAAATTTAATATGTTCTTTTTCCGAAGGCCTTCGTTCTTTGGTGGACTATTATAAATCGACAGATTTGTCATCTAGCATACGCTTGGGCAAATATTTTGTACATTTTTAAACGGGAGATCTTGTTTAGTTACCTCAGGATTTGAATGCCGTGATCGAACCCCTATGTATGGCGCAAACAATGTTGCAACCAGGCAAGCAAGAGAGAGTGAGTACGACTCATGTAAATCGAGGGGAGGGGGCTATTGCCCCCCCCACCCCCACCCCCGCGCGCGTGAAAAGGGATTGAATTAAACCATGACAAGAAATCCATATTGTAACATAATGTCACAACAACAAAATTTGTGTTCTATTGTTGCTGCTTTCCCCCAAAGATTATTACCATGCTGAAATATGATAATCTTGGGATGAGAGTGGTTCTTCTACACCCACTCTCGGTGCACCCACGCAAGAAAACATATCAAAACATTTCGAAAAAATCTGAAACTTCATGGAAATGATCATCAACAAATGTTATGGGGGCTTGCAAAATTTGGTGGCGAAATAACATTCAAGGAGCTCTCTACAAAAAAGACAAAATCACTGAAAATTAGTCAAAATGTACGTGCACTGTTTGAGTAGATTTTGCATTTTTGTCTTTTTTGTAGAGCGCTTCTCGAATGTTATTTGACCACCAAACTTTGCAAGCCCTCATAACATTTGTTGATGATCATTTCTACGAAGTTTTAGATTTTTTCTAAATGTTTCGATATGTTTTCTTGCGTGGGTGCACCAAAAGTGGGTGCAGCCACTACTTTCCCTCTTGGGATTCATTTCTGCATCCAACAAGATGTTGTCTGCTTTGAGATCTATAGGAACTATCTTTACACTTGAATCTTGGCCGAGAAACAGAAGTCCTCTCATGATCCCATTCATTATATTTGAGAGGGTTCCAGATGGTACAACTCTGGACAAATTTAACACACTTGGATATAATTAACCTGAAGGTCTGCATGATTTTGCTGCAAACTCTAAATACCTCTATGTTACGCAGGAATATCTAAAATGCTTCAAATAAGTAAGTTTAAACTCTCATGTTTTGATTGGCCTCTGTCTCACATATTTGGCATCTTTCTAATTAGCCTATCCATGGGTGCAGGGAAGTGCTACATCAACTGAAAGTGTGGTCCTTACATTCTAATTAGCCTAAGCAACAGAACTATATGAGCACTGTATCCAGCAGAACTATAGTGGGAGATTGGTTGTTGCTCACCGGAAAGGATGACAGTGTCCTCATCTCTCTGCTTCAGGCTAGGCAGTTAGCGTTTCCACGTGTGGCGTCACAGCATCTTCCTGGCACTGTGCGTCTGGACGACACACCGTGTGAGGAGGATTCTTCCTGGCAGTGGTTGTGGAGACCCGGTGACGGCGTCGCATGGAGAGGCGTGGAGGCGCAGGCGAGGGAGAAAGGTGAGCGGCGGACAGAGCGGAGGATCGAGCAGCAGCGTTGAGGAGGAGCGGCGACAGACGGACACGGGGCGCGCGTCGAGCGAGGGCCTTATGGGGAGCGGCGGCCGGTCGCGGGGCGTGCGAGCGAGAGCCGGGTGCCGTGCGTGGGAAGGCCAGGCGTGGGGCGGCCGCCAGCGTGAAGGGGCAGCGGCTGGCGAGAAGGGGCAGCGGCGCGGTCGAGCGGTTGGCGAGAAGGGGCCGAGCGGCGGCGTGGTAGAGAGGTTGGGGCGTGCGGGCGTGCGGGCGTGCGAGAAAGAGGCCAGCGGTAGCGGGGTATTTGGTTAGCGAGGGGCCGGGAGATTTCGTTAACGATAGTTTTCGTTAACAGATATTTTAGGCCGTTAGATCGATTGATTAGACGGGTAATATGCTGAGTTGGATCTGCCCTCTCTTGCTTTTATAGTGGTAGTAGATAGTAGATACTAAGACCCGGAAAACATGATCGCCAACAACATTTGAGCCAGTCACACAGGCAAGATCCGGAACCTATACTTTACGGTTTATCATTCCATACGTGCATGCAATATAAACTCTTATATTTCAGGATCATAACAGCTATAGTACTCCCTCCGTTTTTATTTAGTCTGCATATTAGGTTTGACCGAAGTCAAACTTTGCAAAGTTTGACCAAGTTTATAGAAAAATATATAAACATTTACTATAACAAATCTATATGATGTGAAAGTACAATCAATAATGAATATAGTGGTATTGAGTTTTTATTGTATATGTTAATATTTTTGTTTATAAACTTAGTCAAAGTTTACAAAGCTTGACTTTGACCAAAGCTAATATGCGGACTAAATAAAAACAACTCTTAATTATGAACATAGAAATATATAATACAACATTATTACCTTTAGGGCATATTTCCAATAGTATGGGGTCATGCAAGAGATTCGTTTGGAAGGACGAAATACTATGTTTGTTTCATAGCAAATTTGCTGGGATATATTTACTTAAATTCAAATATAAAGTTTTTTCTGCCTTCCAAGAATTCCAAAAACTTGTTGAGCGTCACTTTGACAGGAAAATTCTCACAGTCTAAAGTGACTGGGAGGGGAGTATGGAAAACTCAATTCTTTCTTTGAAGATATAGGCATAAAGCATCATGTATCTTGTCCACATACTCACCAACAAAATGGCTCTGCCGAACGCAAACATCGCCACATTGTTGAAGTAGGTCTTTTTCTTCTTGGTCAATTCCACTTAAGTATTGGGATGGAGCTTTCATGACAGCCATATACCTCATCAATGACAGTAAAATGATTGAAAATTCCACTACTTTAGAACGATTCTTTCATCAAAAACCCGATTACAATTCTCTCAAAAAATGGATGTACTGCTACCCCAATAATCGTCCATACAATCGTGCATGAGCGGGGCGGATTCAGCACGATGAAATTCTACGCATATCATAAGATGGTTGTCCTCTGTATAAAAGAGAGATGGTTGTCCTCCTTGAGAATGGATTTAAAGGTGGGAGACGAGGGAGTAGGTAGGTGAGAGCGTGAGCAACGACATCTTTGGTAGCAGCAACGACAGGGGACGACAGTCGGTTTAATGGTAAGAAATGTCAACAATACCGCCTAATATGCAATGAGATTTCAAATATACCCCCTTTGTTCCGAAATACTTGTCAGTGAAATGGATAAAATTGAATGTATCTATAACTAAAGTACATCTATATTCATCGATTTCTCCGACAAGTATTTCCGGACGGAGGGAGTATATGTTAGATATGATTGCTGTTGAATCATAAAATATGCATGCCCCGATTTGAACGCACGATTACATAGTAAACTGTATATACAATAAGAATATATGCAGTCTTCACTAGTATAGAAAACCATCCATAGATTCCTCACCAAAAAAATAACCATAAACTACATCAAATACACGCCAGAGCCTGTGCTGCATTTACATTGGCGCCAAGGCTGACGCAGGTTCGTGAACGGACTGCCCTGTGGAGCCGCACCCATCGGACATGGTATCCTCCGAAATAGGTCCGGAAGCTGCGTTGTTTCTCTCGAAATCCGTGGCATCCACGGGAGTAGAGTAAGAGTCTCCCATGGCTCCTTCCCGTTGATCTGCTTCTTCGGCGTCCGAATCCTGCATGTGATTCAGTTCCACCGCTGCCGGACCATCGCTCACGGGCTCTCCGCCGCGCTGCTCCTCGAAGGCGCAATAGCGCCGAAGCCACGCGCACAGCCATGGCAGCACTCCCGCCGTGTCGGCCTTCACCTGGCCGCGCGCGCGCTCGTGGTAGACGAACCTGGTGAGGTGGATGAGGAGCATGAGGCACGAGACGACGCCGTTGATGAGGAACAGGCCGCGGAATCTCCACAGCCCGAGCCTAGCGTCAGAGCCGCCGTTGTTGCCCACGCACGACCCGGGGTGGCTGAACCACTTGTTCTCGATACGCGTAAGCACGCCATCTTCCGCCAGCTCCAGGATGGCGCGCGACATGTCCCCCACCAGTGGGGATCCCTTGGGGAACATCTGTCCAAATCGAGAAAAAAAATATCAGTAGCTGATACCCGGAATGTTTAATTTGGAATCTTTCTTCCCTATTGTGAATATTTTTTTCTCTACATTGAATAATACTCCCCGTTTCGAAATGTTGTGCATATTTTGGTTTTGAAAAGTCAATCATGTCTGTATTTGAACAAGTTCAAATAAAGAATATTAACATCCAGAATACAAAATTAGTATCATTATATTCATCAGTTTATTATTTACTGGTAGTATTTTAGAGATCGATAGTTTATTCTATAAACATGATCAAGCACAGACATAGACATAGACATGTTTGAGTTTTATTTTTTTTAATCTAATATGCACTACATTGTGAAACAGAGGGAGTGATTTTTAATTTACACACTCGATCTGGATTTAGCAATATGTAATGGAATTTGTAAAGAGATCGCTATCACTAGGAGGGATGCATGGAGTCGGAGAAAACACACGTACAAATCCAAAGCCCCCGCTCTTGTTGGTCGGACCAACCATGGAGTAACCGCGACAATATCGTGACAGGAAGAGCCTGAGGTAGGGAACCTCATCAAAGATAGCCGTGACGCCTCCATTGTCCGACCCTCTATTGAGGGCATCAGCGTATTCATCTATTGAGGAGTACCTCCTGAACCTCGCCTCGTCAAAGCCCATCTCCCTCAATATGTCCTCGATGAAGGAATTCTCTTGAACCCCCACATAGTCCCTGTCAGTCCATTCACTTATCGCCGGTTGGAGTTGTTGGATCGTCAAGACTGACGTTAGGTTTGCGGTGTAGCTTGTTGTGAGGATGAGCACAACAAACACCCACATGATCACCACAAGCTTTCACAGGTTGCTCTCAAGTTTCTCCTCTGCAAGTAAACTAATAATTTTAGTCCACATACACGTGCATTGCATAATTAACCAGTGTGTAGAAAAGTAAGAGAAATGATGAGAGGATTGCGTTGCGTAATTAATGAATGTATATAAAACTGAGGGGAGCAATGTACTATACTGTGCGAGAAGACCATGGTTGAGAAGGCAAAGTAAAAGAGGACGCCCAACTGCTTCTGCGGCGTGCCACCAAACCTAGGGTTAATCTGATGCTCGATAGCCCACACAACGAAGCCAGTGAAGAAGAAGAATGCAAGGATAGTGAGCCAGAGCTCCAACGTCATGGGCCTCGTAAAGATCCACATGCTGCCGCTGCCGCCCTTTTCTGCCATGATCATCGACCATCCAGTTTCTGTGAACGGCATCGTGAAGGAAACCAACTTCATCCTGCTCGATGAGATCGTCACGTCTCCGACCACCACATCAAACTTCTGCATGCCACGACAACACTTCAAAGTAAAAAAACCGATGAAAAAAGAACCATCGATGGTTTTTCCATCTCTCTCACGAGCAATGAAAAATAGCGTACTCTAATAAAATAGTGTCACTTTTAAAATATGCTATTGGCATATGCTATAGCATGCTATTAGTACACTGATTTATTTAGCAAGACATTGTATTGCTCAGAACGTTATAGCAGTAAATGACATTCCTTTCATCAGATTTGGTGAGTGGATGATAGATGCAGATCAAATTCCGAAACCAGCAATACAAACAAGGAGAGAGAGCTCTTCTACTCTTAGCAGATTTCAGAGGATGTTTAAAGAAGAAGAGGGGCAACAATATCCATCCAGAGGGAGGACAACAAGTTCTAATGCAGGATCAGGAATAGAAGTTCACCGTCCAGCAGCAGAAAATCAAGTTCAGATTCAGAATAAAGTTAATTTCAGAGATGCAGGGAAGTCAAAGTGTCCACAGTCTATTGTACAGCAATTTAGGATTGAAGATGTTGCTGTTTACCCATCTACTTGCCTTGAAAGTGGTCAATTCAGGCAAGTAAGTGCAATAATAGACAACAGTAAGCATGGAGGGCAAATATATCCTGTAGTTACATTACCAAATCAACCTTTGTATAACAATATTGCAGTTCAGGAAAGGACTCCAAATGCGGGAGAAAATTTTCGTTTTCTTACCAATTTCCCTACTCTAGCAGCAAAGAGAGCACCAATTCCATCCACAATCCATGAGACACCGGCGGTAAAAAAGCTTGCGTCAAATAGAGAAGCTAATGATGAGACGTCGCAGATCATTACTGTCGAAGCTAAGGATTCGCCACTGCAAGTAACTCATAGATATACGGGGGATGGAGGCAAAGGAGGACCATCTAACCTTTTCATTCAAGTAGGAAGTAACGATACAACAGGCCAGCAAGTAGAAGGAACTACTATTGCTGCATCAGCAACTGAAGGAAAGGAAGGCTCTACAGCTGATGATGGAGATACAGATAATCGCATTGACATAGGAGCATCAGATGGACATACAGGAGTTCAGGCGACCCCAAATATTGGTAGAGGAGTCACACTAACTATGACAGGAAGGAATCAGGATGATACCGACAGCCAAGTACAGGAGCATCGTAGACGGACTTCGGGGTGTGATGTTCTCCCATCTGTCAGATCAGAATATTACAACACTTGTGATCCAAAGATTTCTCTATCTGGTTCTGGCGGTCCCATTAGAAGTCGCTATAATTCCAACAAGAAAATGGGTAACAGAGCTGTTATGCATTCATATAGAAACTCAGCTAAGGAGAAAGCAGGATGCCCCTATGCTCCTTATAGCAGATCATTTGCAGGAATGGACACACATGAAGGGGATGACCATAACCCAAGGCTGATTCGCACGCCTTCGCCAAACACGAGCCCGAGCTCTCTTGGATCCCGATATGTTGCTCTCTCTCCTCCCGTGATAACTAGTGAGGTATATGTTGGTATGGATGCAGAGGTTGGTCATGTTGGTGCCGAAACTACTACACAAGCTCAAGATGGCAATACTAGCAATGTTAATGCACCATCTGTTCTAGAAACCCATGTTGAAGGTGATATGGATGTAGATGGGGCAACAGCGCCAGCCCTTAAGGCGCCACGGGCGCCATGAGGATGATGGCTTGGAACTGCCGAGGTATGGGCCGGGGTCTCGGCAGTAATAAAATGTGTTACCTGGCTCGACTGATGCATGCGACAAAGGCTCAGGTAATATTTGTTTCTGAAATCAAAACTTCCAAATATAGTTCAAATGATTTGAATCAACGTTTTGACATTGATCACAGTATTGTAGTTCCTTCCAAGCGTCGATCAGGAGGACTTTGGCTGATGTGGCGTGATGACCTTCAAGTGCATGTACACACTTCTGATTTCCATGTTATCCTAGCTTCTGTACTTAATGTAGTTTCCAGGGAAGAGTTTGCTTTAATTTGTATCTATGGTGATCCGTATAATCGCCAAACTAGCCAAATCTGGGATCTTGTGGCGTCTTTTGTGTATGATAATGCCAATAAGCATGTGATATGTATGGGAGACTTGAACAATATTTTGTATGATATGGATAAGAGTTCTCCCAATGTTAATATTAATCGTATGCAGGCTTTTCGCAGTGTTGTTAAATCATGTGGTTTCTTTGATTTAGGTTTCAGTGGGCCTGCTTATACATGGACTAATAAGAGATATTCTTCTACTCCACTATATGAACGCCTTGATAGATGTTTGGTAAATGTTGAATGGTGTGATCTGTATCCAATAACTAATGTTTATAATTTGCCAATCACAGTTAGTGATCATGCCCCCATTCTTATTTCAACAGAAGGTAAATTCAGGAAACCTTTGCAGACATTTAAATTTGAAAACTGGTGGTTAATGGAAAAGGACTTTCATGTTTATGCAAAGGAAGCCTGGACTAGTACATCTCATAGGCCTTTTCATGTAAGGACTAACCATCTTGCAGGAGCCTTAAAAAAATGGTGCAAAAAGAAGAAACCAATAAACCAGGAGCTCAACTCTTTGGAAGAACAAATAAAGAATATTCAAATGAAGCCAGTTCAAAACCAAGACCACAAACAGGAAGCTTCATTGATTTGCAGGTATGAAGAAAATTTGACGAAGTTGACAGAATACTACAATCAACGAGCTAAAAAACATTGGGCAACCCAAGGTGACAGGAGTACTAGCTATTTTCACCATGCTGTCTTGAAGCGTAGAAGGAAAAATCAGATTGTTTCTATTAAGGACAATAACAACATAACTCATTTTAACCCTGACAAAATAGCTCGAACATTTGTTGATTATTTTAAACAGATCTTCCAGACAGACAGTGTACACCATGGCAGGCCCTACATGGAAACAACAGCAGGGACAGAGCATGGCAGGCCCTATATGGGAACAACAGCAGGGACAGATCAAAGTGACTACACGAATAGCGTACCGGACAAGAACGAGATCTGGAATATCCTCAAAGAAATGAAAAGGAATGCCTCACCAGGTCCAGATGGGCTAAATGTTGCATTCTACATTGCAGCATGGGACTGGATTGGAGATGATATAGTCACTTTGGTAAGAAATTTCTATGAAACGGGTATCATGCCGAATCAATTAAATAATACAAATATAGCTCTAATTCCAAAGAAACTTGTTTGTATTACTCCTGCTGATTTTAGACCCATAAGCCTTTGCAATGTGGTGTATCAAATCATTGCTAAATCCTTGGCCAATAGGTTAAAGCCACACCTTCCAGATTACATTCATCCTTCTCAACAAGCTTTCATAGAGGGTAGAAGAATTAATAATAACATTATTATAGCTCAAGAGATCACTCACTCTTTTGCTCTCAATTCTTGGAAAACTCCTGCCTTTATGCTCAAAATAGATCTTGCTAAAGCCTTTGATCGTCTTGAATGGAATTTCATTTTCTTGGCACTGGCTCGTAAAAGGCTGCATGGTCATTTCATCAATCTAATCCATGCTTGCATTGCTACTCCTATGTTCTCTGTTATCATCAATGGCCAATCATATGCTAGATTCAAAAGCAGCAGGGGTATAAGGCAAGGTTGTCCTCTCTCACCATACTTGTTTGTTTTAGCAATTAATGAGTTATCCATCTCTCTGCAAGAAGCCATGAATTCAAGCCACTTGTCAGGTATTTCGCTTGGACCAAATTGCCCTCCCATACATTCCCTTATGTTTGCTGACGATCTTTTAGTCTGTGGGCAAGCTACGGTTCAGGAAGCGAGCACCATAAACTGTCTCATCCATACTTTTTGTGCAAAGTCTGGTCAATTCCCAAACTGGAGCAAATCGGGGATTCTATTTAGCAAAGGTGTGAACATCAATACTCAAGAAGCGATCCAAAACATATTTCCTGTGCCATCTATTGATAACGCCTTCATACACCTTGGCCATCCCCTTATTCTTCCAGCCAAAGATAGATCCAAAGCTTATAATTTTGTCATTGACAAATTTAAAGCTAAACTCCCAGCCTATAAAGCCAACAAACTTTCTCATGCTGCCAGACTTACTCTCATAAATTCAGTTTTCGCATCTATTCCAGTGTACTACATGTCAAATATTCTTTTTCCAAAAAAATTCATCTCCAAACTAACGGCTATCATTAGAAACTTTTGGTGGGCAGGAGTGAAAGAGGAGAAAAATTCTAAATCCCTTTGCCTCAGAGCCTGGAAGGATATTTGTGCTTCAAAAAATGAAGGGGGACTTGGCATTAGAAACTTGCAGGCTATGAATAGAAGTTTGATCCTTGGAGCTGCCTGGAGGATTGTAGAAAACCCTAATAGCCATATCTCAAAAGTACTACAGTCCAAATATTTTCCAGATACTTCTTTTTGGAGAGCTAACACTAATATTCCCAAATCTGCCTTTTGGGCATCCATTCTGAAAGTCAAACCCATGCTCATCAACAATTCTTTCTACCAGATTGCACGAGGCAACATTTCCCTTTGGAGCTCTCCATGGTATAGTTCTTGGGAATCCATATATGATCACCTTGTCATCCAAGAAAATAATTTTAACTACCCTGCTTTGGTAAAAGACCTTTGGATACCTAATCAGAAGCATTGGAATGAAAATATTATTGACTCTCTTTTTGATATGGAAACAACCAATGTTATAAAACAGATTCCTATTATGAATACAGAAGAGGATGATATCTTGTGCTGGAAACTAACGCCTACAGGGAAATTCTCCTCAAAGAGTGCATATAAACTCTGCTTACAGGTCTTGCAACAAGAAGGGGAGGCACAACCCAGAGCTATCTCTAATAACACAAAAATGCTTTTAAGTCAAGTCTGGAAAACAAAAGACATGGCTCCAAGAATTCAAACCTTTGCTTGGAGACTACTGAGGAAAGCGCTACCATCAGGTAAGAGAGTAGGTAAATACTCAAAGCACATAAGTAAACTATGTGCTAGATGTGATGCAGAAGAAGATGATTTGCACATTTTTTTCAAATGCCCTTTTGCAAGAGCTGCATGGTTTGCAAATCCTTGGTACATAAGAATAGATCAGATACTGCATAATGAGGATTCCTTAACCTCTGTTATCTTAAACATTCATAATACTAATCACCCGCATGCTACGTTGAGCAATATTTTCACTTTCATGTGGTGTATATGGAAGTACTGGAATGACAAACTTTTCCAGCAAAAAGATGCATTTCCTTTGCAGGTTCACTTTGCAGCCCATGCAATCTATAAGAGCTTATCTTTGGAAAAAGCTGTTGTACTACACGAACAATCGCGAACGAATGTTCTTAATGCAGGCACACAAAGAAATAGCATCCTAATTCAAGGAACTACGGTTGAAGATCAAAATACTCAATTTCCAAACAAGATCTTTACTGATGCAGCATGGCAGGAAGAAGGAGATGGCAATTCAGCACAAAATACAAACACGGGTCTTGGAATTTACTTGCAGGTACAGCAGAATGAACACAGGATAGAAGCGACAATATCGGCTACTGCAGCAAATGCTATTTCACCACTGCAAGCAGAGGCGCAGGGTCTCAAATTTGCAGCAATTATTCTGGACAAATTAAAGATACAGGAAGCAGCAGTATTCACGGACAATAGTACATTAGCTGCAGCTGCTGCGGCCAGGTCTCCCAGGTCACAGCCCGGCCATTGGCAAATCAGAAACTTCATCGCAGATTTTTGTGAAATCACACATTCAAAGCAAATCCAGGTTTTTCACATTCCTAGAGAATGCAACAGTAAAGCACATAAAGCAGCAAAAACAGCCAAGATGCAGAATGATCATACACTTCTTGATGACTCAAGATTCAGATGTATCAATGAGGATCACTCTAATGGGCATTGTCCCCTGATAGAGGCATTGATAGATGTATTTTTACAGGGGTATGCCATCATTCATGTAAACTGTTTTTAAGCTAAATGATTGGCGCTTTGAGCGCCTTTTTCTGTTAAAAAAAATGATTTAAAAAAAATCATCAAATACAAAAAATGTTTACCATGTTTTCAAAAAGTTCATCAAATTTTCAAAAAAGTTTTCTAGAATTGAGAATTGGTTCATCAAGTTCAAAAAATAAAAAATGTTCATCTAATTCAAAAATGTTCACCATAATTTTTTTAAACATTCATCAAATTCAAAAAATGTTCATCCATTTTATAAAAAAATCCGTCTGATTCTTTTTTCAGAAAATGTTCTTGAATTGAGAATTTGTTCATCAAGTTCATAAAGTGTTCATCGAATTCAAAATTTGTTCATCTTAAAAAAATGTTCATCAATATCCAAATTCACATAAATTTTTTAACATCATGAACATTATTCGAATTCAGGGACATTTATTTGGCTCCACAAACTGTTTTGAAAAAAAAATCGCATTTTGATGTATTTTGGAAAGTTTTCAAAATCCAGAATTATTTAATAAAGAAAAAATTGAAACGAAACTAGAAAATAGGGGGCTCCCCGCTGCCGCTCATGGGCCGACCCAAAATGTTCGCGCGGGGACATCTTGGGGTGCATGGGCATCCGCTCCCTGGCGCGTGGTGCGCCATATAGGAGCTCCCATGTAAGCCAGGCATTTGCTCGGTTTTTCCCTGGAGAATAAGAAAGGCCTCATAACTGACTGTCCAGTGCTCCAGGTCCAGTGTCAAATGGGTCGTGGACCATGAAAAAAAATATGCATACATAATAATGGCCCAAACATAAAGGCCAGCTTTGCAGCCACACCGCCCGCGTCTGCAGTTTCATGAAGACTGATGATGTTGCTTGTCTCAAAATAAATAAAATAATGAAGACTGATGTTGCGATGAAATTTTGATAGACAAGACTCCCTCATCCTCTACTGAAGTAGCACAGGACGAAAAATCAGTGTTGTGAGGTTATGGGCCTGTTACACCTACTGTAACCTTTTGCCATCCTACATATGCACACTAACAATTTGCATCTTCTCAGTCACAGTATCAGCTCCTATAACTAAACCAAATAGGCATCCCAGCCATTTTTCGTTTTCTGTCCTCGTAGAGAGCGGCTATTGGTTGGTAGTACAAGTTAGTTCATCACGTTCAATCAAAGCAACTCCCTTTTAATTTGTTGCAGGCTACTGATGCTACCAAATTAGTCTATATAAAACAATGTTGCTTGGTCGTTGGAACTAAAACTATACGATACCCATTGCTTGAAAATGGTCACAAATTAACACTTTGTTTTGGAATTAAACTGTTGGAAAAGCGGTACTTTTTAGGGAAGGGCACTATTCTGGTTAAGCCTATTCTGCGCCTTTAAGGGAAGAATCGCAGCAAGCAGTAACATGCCCCCACTAGGACGGCCCAAGTTTCAGTTTCTCTCGTTTTGCTTTTGTTTTCTGTTTTTATCTTTTTTTTTTCTTGCCATGTTTTTCTATGTTTTAGTTAAATTTTAAAATGCAATCCTTTTATTTAAGTTTATGTTGTATTTTATTTTTAACATTTGAAAAAATACAAGGTTTTACGTATATTTGTTTTGGCATGCATTGTCATTAATTTTGTTTTGAAAATTTAAGTATATGTATATTTTTTGAAATACAGGAATACAAGAATACTTTTCATACTAGAATAAATATAATTTCCTTTTTATTATTATGAAAATTTTAAACTGTCAAATAATATCATTGGAATCGGTGAAATTGGTTGTTGCATTGCAAATGTCAATTCCGGCTTTTATCTGGTGATCCTTCTCTTTTAAATTTAATATGTTCTTTTTCCGAAGGCCTTCGTTCTTTGGTGGACTATTATAAATCGACAGATTTGTCATCTAGCATACGCTTGGGCAAATATTTTGTACATTTTTAAACGGGAGATCTTGTTTAGTTACCTCAGGATTTGAATGCCGTGATCGAACCCCTATGTATGGCGCAAACAATGTTGCAACCAGGCAAGCAAGAGAGAGTGAGTACGACTCATGTAAATCGAGGGGAGGGGGCTATTGCCCCCCCCACCCCCACCCCCGCGCGCGTGAAAAGGGATTGAATTAAACCATGACAAGAAATCCATATTGTAACATAATGTCACAACAACAAAATTTGTGTTCTATTGTTGCTGCTTTCCCCCAAAGATTATTACCATGCTGAAATATGATAATCTTGGGATGAGAGTGGTTCTTCTACACCCACTCTCGGTGCACCCACGCAAGAAAACATATCAAAACATTTCGAAAAAATCTGAAACTTCATGGAAATGATCATCAACAAATGTTATGGGGGCTTGCAAAATTTGGTGGCGAAATAACATTCAAGGAGCTCTCTACAAAAAAGACAAAATCACTGAAAATTAGTCAAAATGTACGTGCACTGTTTGAGTAGATTTTGCATTTTTGTCTTTTTTGTAGAGCGCTTCTCGAATGTTATTTGACCACCAAACTTTGCAAGCCCTCATAACATTTGTTGATGATCATTTCTACGAAGTTTTAGATTTTTTCTAAATGTTTCGATATGTTTTCTTGCGTGGGTGCACCAAAAGTGGGTGCAGCCACTACTTTCCCTCTTGGGATTCATTTCTGCATCCAACAAGATGTTGTCTGCTTTGAGATCTATAGGAACTATCTTTACACTTGAATCTTGGCCGAGAAACAGAAGTCCTCTCATGATCCCATTCATTATATTTGAGAGGATTCCAGATGGTACAACTCTGGACAAATTTAACACACTTGGATATAATTAACCTGAAGGTCTGCATGATTTTGCTGCAAACTCTAAATACCTCTATGTTACGCAGGAATATCTAAAATGCTTCAAATAAGTAAGTTTAAACTCTCATGTTTTGATTGGCCTCTGTCTCACATATTTGGCATCTTTCTAATTAGCCTATCCATGGGTGCAGGGAAGTGCTACATCAACTGAAAGTGTGGTCCTTACATTCTAATTAGCCTAAGCAACAGAACTATATGAGCACTGTATCCAGCAGAACTATAGTGGGAGATTGGTTGTTGCTCACCGGAAAGGATGACAGTGTCCTCATCTCTCTGCTTCAGGCTAGGCAGTTAGCGTTTCCACGTGTGGCGTCACAGCATCTTCCTGGCACTGTGCGTCTGGACGACACACCGTGTGAGGAGGATTCTTCCTGGCAGTGGTTGTGGAGACCCGGTGACGGCGTCGCATGGAGAGGCGTGGAGGCGCAGGCGAGGGAGAAAGGTGAGCGGCGGACAGAGCGGAGGATCGAGCAGCAGCGTTGAGGAGGAGCGGCGACAGACGGACACGGGGCGCGCGTCGAGCGAGGGCCTTATGGGGAGCGGCGGCCGGTCGCGGGGCGTGCGAGCGAGAGCCGGGTGCCGTGCGTGGGAAGGCCAGGCGTGGGGCGGCCGCCAGCGTGAAGGGGCAGCGGCTGGCGAGAAGGGGCAGCGGCGCGGTCGAGCGGTTGGCGAGAAGGGGCCGAGCGGCGGCGTGGTAGAGAGGTTGGGGCGTGCGGGCGTGCGGGCGTGCGAGAAAGAGGCGAGCGGTAGCGGGGTATTTGGTTAGCGAGGGGCCGGGAGATTTCGTTAACGATAGTTTTCGTTAACAGATATTTTAGGCCGTTAGATCGATTGATTAGACGGGTAATATGCTGAGTTGGATCTGCCCTCTCTTGCTTTTATAGTGGTAGTAGATAGTAGATACTAAGATCCGGAAAACATGATCGCCAACAACATTTGAGCCAGTCACACAGGCAAGATCCGGAACCTATACTTTACGGTTTATCATTCCATACGTGCATGCAATATAAACTCTTATATTTCAGGATCATAACAGCTATAGTACTCCCTCCGTTTTTATTTAGTCTGCATATTAGGTTTGACCGAAGTCAAACTTTGCAAAGTTTGACCAAGTTTATAGAAAAATATATAAACATTTACTATAACAAATCTATATGATGTGAAAGTACAATCAATAATGAATATAGTGGTATTGAGTTTTTATTGTATATGTTAATATTTTTGTTTATAAACTTAGTCAAAGTTTACAAAGCTTGACTTTGACCAAAGCTAATATGCGGACTAAATAAAAACAACTCTTAATTATGAACATAGAAATATATAATACAACATTATTACCTTTAGGGCATATTTCCAATAGTATGGGGTCATGCAAGAGATTCGTTTGGAAGGACGAAATACTATGTTTGTTTCATAGCAAATTTGCTGGGATATATTTACTTAAATTCAAATATAAAGTTTTTTCTGCCTTCCAAGAATTCCAAAAACTTGTTGAGCGTCACTTTGACAGGAAAATTCTCACAGTCTAAAGTGACTGGGAGGGGAGTATGGAAAACTCAATTCTTTCTTTGAAGATATAGGCATAAAGCATCATGTATCTTGTCCACATACTCACCAACAAAATGGCTCTGCCGAACGCAAACATCGCCACATTGTTGAAGTAGGTCTTTTTCTTCTTGGTCAATTCCACTTAAGTATTGGGATGGAGCTTTCATGACAGCCATATACCTCATCAATGACAGTAAAATGATTGAAAATTCCACTACTTTAGAACGATTCTTTCATCAAAAACCCGATTACAATTCTCTCAAAAAATGGATGTACTGCTACCCCAATAATCGTCCATACAATCGTGCATGAGCGGGGCGGATTCACCACGATGAAATTCTACGCATATCATAAGATGGTTGTCCTCTGTATAAAAGAGAGATGGTTGTCCTCCTTGAGAATGGATTTAAAGGTGGGAGACGAGGGAGTAGGTAGGTGAGAGCGTGAGCAACGACATCTTTGGTAGCAGCAACGACAGGGGACGACAGTCGGTTTAATGGTAAGAAATGTCAACAATACCGCCTAATATGCAATGAGATTTCAAATATACCCCCTTTGTTCCGAAATACTTGTCAGTGAAATGGATAAAATTGAATGTATCTATAACTAAAGTACATCTATATTCATCGATTTCTCCGACAAGTATTTCCGGACGGAGGGAGTATATGTTAGATATGATTGCTGTTGAATCATAAAATATGCATGCCCCGATTTGAACGCACGATTACATAGTAAACTGTATATACAATAAGAATATATGCAGTCTTCACTAGTATAGAAAACCATCCATAGATTCCTCACCAAAAAAATAACCATAAACTACATCAAATACACGCCAGAGCCTGTGCTGCATTTACATTGGCGCCAAGGCTGACGCAGGTTCGTGAACGGACTGCCCTGTGGAGCCGCACCCATCGGACATGGTATCCTCCGAAATAGGTCCGGAAGCTGCGTTGTTTCTCTCGAAATCCGTGGCATCCACGGGAGTAGAGTAAGAGTCTCCCATGGCTCCTTCCCGTTGATCTGCTTCTTCGGCGTCCGAATCCTGCATGTGATTCAGTTCCACCGCTGCCGGACCATCGCTCACGGGCTCTCCGCCGCGCTGCTCCTCGAAGGCGCAATAGCGCCGAAGCCACGCGCACAGCCATGGCAGCACTCCCGCCGTGTCGGCCTTCACCTGGCCGCGCGCGCGCTCGTGGTAGACGAACCTGGTGAGGTGGATGAGGAGCATGAGGCACGAGACGACGCCGTTGATGAGGAACAGGCCGCGGAATCTCCACAGCCCGAGCCTAGCGTCAGAGCCGCCGTTGTTGCCCACGCACGACCCGGGGTGGCTGAACCACTTGTTCTCGATACGCGTAAGCACGCCATCTTCCGCCAGCTCCAGGATGGCGCGCGACATGTCCCCCACCAGTGGGGATCCCTTGGGGAACATCTGTCCAAATCGAGAAAAAAAATATCAGTAGCTGATACCCGGAATGTTTAATTTGGAATCTTTCTTCCCTATTGTGAATATTTTTTTCTCTACATTGAATAATACTCCCCGTTTCGAAATGTTGTGCATATTTTGGTTTTGAAAAGTCAATCATGTCTGTATTTGAACAAGTTCAAATAAAGAATATTAACATCCAGAATACAAAATTAGTATCATTATATTCATCAGTTTATTATTTACTGGTAGTATTTTAGAGATCGATAGTTTATTCTATAAACATGATCAAGCACAGACATAGACATAGACATGTTTGAGTTTTATTTTTTTTAATCTAATATGCACTACATTGTGAAACAGAGGGAGTGATTTTTAATTTACACACTCGATCTGGGTTTAGCAATATGTAATGGAATTTGTAAAGAGATCGCTATCACTAGGAGGGATGCATGGAGTCGGAGAAAACACACGTACAAATCCAAAGCCCCCGCTCTTGTTGGTCGGACCAACCATGGAGTAACCGCGACAATATCGTGACAGGAAGAGCCTGAGGTAGGGAACCTCATCAAAGATAGCCGTGACGCCTCCATTGTCCGACCCTCTATTGAGGGCATCAGCGTATTCATCTATTGAGGAGTACCTCCTGAACCTCGCCTCGTCAAAGCCCATCTCCCTCAATATGTCCTCGATGAAGGAATTCTCTTGAACCCCCACATAGTCCCTGTCAGTCCATTCACTTATCGCCGGTTGGAGTTGTTGGATCGTCAAGACTGACGTTAGGTTTGCGGTGTAGCTTGTTGTGAGGATGAGCACAACAAACACCCACATGATCACCACAAGCTTTCACAGGTTGCTCTCAAGTTTCTCCTCTGCAAGTAAACTAATAATTTTAGTCCACATACACGTGCATTGCATAATTAACCAGTGTGTAGAAAAGTAAGAGAAATGATGAGAGGATTGCGTTGCGTAATTAATGAATGTATATAAAACTGAGGGGAGCAATGTACTATACTGTGCGAGAAGACCATGGTTGAGAAGGCAAAGTAAAAGAGGACGCCCAACTGCTTCTGCGGCGTGCCACCAAACCTAGGGTTAATCTGATGCTCGATAGCCCACACAACGAAGCCAGTGAAGAAGAAGAATGCAAGGATAGTGAGCCAGAGCTCCAACGTCATGGGCCTCGTAAAGATCCACATGCTGCCGCTGCCGCCCTTTTCTGCCATGATCATCGACCATCCAGTTTCTGTGAACGGCATCGTGAAGGAAACCAACTTCATCCTGCTCGATGAGATCGTCACGTCTCCGACCACCACATCAAACTTCTGCATGCCACGACAACACTTCAAAGTAAAAAAACCGATGAAAAAAGAACCATCGATGGTTTTTCCATCTCTCTCACGAGCAATGAAAAATAGCGTACTCTAATAAAATAGTGTCACTTTTAAAATATGCTATTGGCATATGCTATAGCATGCTATTAGTACACTGATTTATTTAGCAAGACATTGTATTGCTCAGAACGTTATAGCAGTAAATGACATTCCTTTCATCAGATTTGGTGAGTGGATGATAGATGCAGATCAAATTCCGAAACCAGCAATACAAACAAGGAGAGAGAGCTCTTCTACTCTTAGCAGATTTCAGAGGATGTTTAAAGAAGAAGAGGGGCAACAATATCCATCCAGAGGGAGGACAACAAGTTCTAATGCAGGATCAGGAATAGAAGTTCACCGTCCAGCAGCAGAAAATCAAGTTCAGACTCAGAATAAAGTTAATTTCAGAGATGCAGGGAAGTCAAAGTGTCCACAGTCTATTGTACAGCAATTTAGGATTGAAGATGTTGCTGTTTACCCATCTACTTGCCTTGAAAGTGGTCAATTCAGGCAAGTAAGTGCAATAATAGACAACAGTAAGCATGGAGGGCAAATATATCCTGTAGTTACATTACCAAATCAACCTTTGTATAACAATATTGCAGTTCAGGAAAGGACTCCAAATGCGGGAGAAAATTTTCGTTTTCTTACCAATTTCCCTACTCTAGCAGCAAAGAGAGCACCAATTCCATCCACAATCCATGAGACACCGGCGGTAAAAAAGCTTGCGTCAAATAGAGAAGCTAATGATGAGACGTCGCAGATCATTACTGTCGAAGCTAAGGATTCGCCACTGCAAGTAACTCATAGATATATGGGGGATGGAGGCAAAGGAGGACCATCTAACCTTTTCATTCAAGTAGGAAGTAACGATACAACAGGCCAGCAAGTAGAAGGAACTACTATTGCTGCATCAGCAACTGAAGGAAAGGAAGGCTCTACAGCTGATGATGGAGATACAGATAATCGCATTGACATAGGAGCATCAGATGGACATACAGGAGTTCAGGCGACCCCAAATATTGGTAGAGGAGTCACACTAACTATGACAGGAAGGAATCAGGATGATACCGACAGCCAAGTACAGGAGCATCGTAGACGGACTTCGGGGTGTGATGTTCTCCCATCTGTCAGATCAGAATATTACAACACTTGTGATCCAAAGATTTCTCTATCTGGTTCTGGCGGTCCCATTAGAAGTCGCTATAATTCCAACAAGAAAATGGGTAACAGAGCTGTTATGCATTCATATAGAAACTCAGCTAAGGAGAAAGCAGGATGCCCCTATGCTCCTTATAGCAGATCATTTGCAGGAATGGACACACATGAAGGGGATGACCATAACCCAAGGCTGATTCGCACGCCTTCGCCAAACACGAGCCCGAGCTCTCTTGGATCCCGATATGTTGCTCTCTCTCCTCCCGTGATAACTAGTGAGGTATATGTTGGTATGGATGCAGAGGTTGGTCATGTTGGTGCCGAAACTACTACACAAGCTCAAGATGGCAATACTAGCAATGTTAATGCACCATCTGTTCTAGAAACCCATGTTGAAGGTGATATGGATGTAGATGGGGCAACAGCGCCAGCCCTTAAGGCGCCACGGGCGCCATGAGGATGATGGCTTGGAACTGCCGAGGTATGGGCCGGGGTCTCGGCAGTAATAAAATGTGTTACCTGGCTCGACTGATGCATGCGACAAAGGCTCAGGTAATATTTGTTTCTGAAATCAAAACTTCCAAATATAGTTCAAATGATTTGAATCAACGTTTTGACATTGATCACAGTATTGTAGTTCCTTCCAAGCGTCGATCAGGAGGACTTTGGCTGATGTGGCGTGATGACCTTCAAGTGCATGTACACACTTCTGATTTCCATGTTATCCTAGCTTCTGTACTTAATGTAGTTTCCAGGGAAGAGTTTGCTTTAATTTGTATCTATGGTGATCCGTATAATCGCCAAACTAGCCAAATCTGGGATCTTGTGGCGTCTTTTGTGTATGATAATGCCAATAAGCATGTGATATGTATGGGAGACTTGAACAATATTTTGTATGATATGGATAAGAGTTCTCGCAATGTTAATATTAATCGTATGCAGGCTTTTCGCAGTGTTGTTAAATCATGTGGTTTCTTTGATTTAGGTTTCAGTGGGCCTGCTTATACATGGACTAATAAGAGATATTCTTCTACTCCACTATATGAACGCCTTGATAGATGTTTGGTAAATGTTGAATGGTGTGATCTGTATCCAATAACTAATGTTTATAATTTGCCAATCACAGTTAGTGATCATGCCCCCATTCTTATTTCAACAGAAGGTAAATTCAGGAAACCTTTGCAGACATTTAAATTTGAAAACTGGTGGTTAATGGAAAAGGACTTTCATGTTTATGCAAAGGAAGCCTGGACTAGTACATCTCATAGGCCTTTTCATGTAAGGACTAACCATCTTGCAGGAGCCTTAAAAAAATGGTGCAAAAAGAAGAAACCAATAAACCAGGAGCTCAACTCTTTGGAAGAACAAATAAAGAATATTCAAATGAAGCCAGTTCAAAACCAAGACCACAAACAGGAAGCTTCATTGATTTGCAGGTATGAAGAAAATTTGACGAAGTTGACAGAATACTACAATCAACGAGCTAAAAAACATTGGGCAACCCAAGGTGACAGGAGTACTAGCTATTTTCACCATGCTGTCTTGAAGCGTAGAAGGAAAAATCAGATTGTTTCTATTAAGGACAATAACAACATAACTCATTTTAACCCTGACAAAATAGCTCGAACATTTGTTGATTATTTTAAACAGATCTTCCAGACAGACAGTGTACACCATGGCAGGCCCTACATGGAAACAACAGCAGGGACAGAGCATGGCAGGCCCTATATGGGAACAACAGCAGGGACAGATCAAAGTGACTACACGAATAGCGTACCGGACAAGAACGAGATCTGGAATATCCTCAAAGAAATGAAAAGGAATGCCTCACCAGGTCCAGATGGGCTAAATGTTGCATTCTACATTGCAGCATGGGACTGGATTGGAGATGATATAGTCACTTTGGTAAGAAATTTCTATGAAACGGGTATCATGCCGAATCAATTAAATAATACAAATATAGCTCTAATTCCAAAGAAACTTGTTTGTATTACTCCTGCTGATTTTAGACCCATAAGCCTTTGCAATGTGGTGTATAAAATCATTGCTAAATCCTTGGCCAATAGGTTAAAGCCACACCTTCCAGATTACATTCATCCTTCTCAACAAGCTTTCATAGAGGGTAGAAGAATTAATAATAACATTATTATAGCTCAAGAGATCACTCACTCTTTTGCTCTCAATTCTTGGAAAACTCCTGCCTTTATGCTCAAAATAGATCTTGCTAAAGCCTTTGATCGTCTTGAATGGAATTTCATTTTCTTGGCACTGGCTCGTAAAAGGCTGCATGGTCATTTCATCAATCTAATCCATGCTTGCATTGCTACTCCTATGTTCTCTGTTATCATCAATGGCCAATCATATGCTAGATTCAAAAGCAGCAGGGGTATAAGGCAAGGTTGTCCTCTCTCACCATACTTGTTTGTTTTAGCAATTAATGAGTTATCCATCTCTCTGCAAGAAGCCATGAATTCAAGCCACTTGTCAGGTATTTCGCTTGGACCAAATTGCCCTCCCATACATTCCCTTATGTTTGCTGACGATCTTTTAGTCTGTGGGCAAGCTACGGTTCAGGAAGCGAGCACCATAAACTGTCTCATCCATACTTTTTGTGCAAAGTCTGGTCAATTCCCAAACTGGAGCAAATCGGGGATTCTATTTAGCAAAGGTGTGAACATCAATACTCAAGAAGCGATCCAAAACATATTTCCTGTGCCATCTATTGATAACGCCTTCATACACCTTGGCCATCCCCTTATTCTTCCAGCCAAAGATAGATCCAAAGCTTATAATTTTGTCATTGACAAATTTAAAGCTAAACTCCCAGCCTATAAAGCCAACAAACTTTCTCATGCTGCCAGACTTACTCTCATAAATTCAGTTTTCGCATCTATTCCAGTGTACTACATGTCAAATATTCTTTTTCCAAAAAAATTCATCTCCAAACTAACGGCTATCATTAGAAACTTTTGGTGGGCAGGAGTGAAAGAGGAGAAAAATTCTAAATCCCTTTGCCTCAGAGCCTGGAAGGATATTTGTGCTTCAAAAAATGAAGGGGGACTTGGCATTAGAAACTTGCAGGCTATGAATAGAAGTTTGATCCTTGGAGCTGCCTGGAGGATTGTAGAAAACCCTAATAGCCATATCTCAAAAGTACTACAGTCCAAATATTTTCCAGATACTTCTTTTTGGAGAGCTAACACTAATATTCCCAAATCTGCCTTTTGGGCATCCATTCTGAAAGTCAAACCCATGCTCATCAACAATTCTTTCTACCAGATTGCACGAGGCAACATTTCCCTTTGGAGCTCTCCATGGTATAGTTCTTGGGAATCCATATATGATCACCTTGTCATCCAAGAAAATAATTTTAACTACCCTGCTTTGGTAAAAGACCTTTGGATACCTAATCAGAAGCATTGGAATGAAAATATTATTGACTCTCTTTTTGATATGGAAACAACCAATGTTATAAAACAGATTCCTATTATGAATACAGAAGAGGATGATATCTTGTGCTGGAAACTAACGCCTACAGGGAAATTCTCCTCAAAGAGTGCATATAAACTCTGCTTACAGGTCTTGCAACAAGAAGGGGAGGCACAACCCAGAGCTATCTCTAATAACACAAAAATGCTTTTAAGTCAAGTCTGGAAAACAAAAGACATGGCTCTAAGAATTCAAACCTTTGCTTGGAGACTACTGAGGAAAGCGCTACCATCAGGTAAGAGAGTAGGTAAATACTCAAAGCACATAAGTAAACTATGTGCTAGATGTGATGCAGAAGAAGATGATTTGCACTTTTTTTTCAAATGCCCTTTTGCAAGAGCTGCATGGTTTGCAAATCCTTGGTACATAAGAATAGATCAGATACTGCATAATGAGGATTCCTTAACCTCTGTTATCTTAAACATTCATAATACTAATCACCCGCATGCTACGTTGAGCAATATTTTCACTTTCATGTGGTGTATATGGAAGTACTGGAATGACAAACTTTTCCAGCAAAAAGATGCATTTCCTTTGCAGGTTCACTTTGCAGCCCATGCAATCTATAAGAGCTTATCTTTGGAAAAAGCTGTTGTACTACACGAACAATCGCGAACGAATGTTCTCAATGCAGGCACACAAAGAAATAGCATCCTAATTCAAGGAACTACGGTTGAAGATCAAAATACTCAATTTCCAAACAAGATCTTTACTGATGCAGCATGGCAGGAAGAAGGAGATGGCAATTCAGCACAAAATACAAACACGGGTCTTGGTATTTACTTGCAGGTACAGCAGAATGAACACAGGATAGAAGCGACAATATCGGCTACTGCAGCAAATGCTATTTCACCACTGCAAGCAGAGGCGCAGGGTCTCAAATTTGCAGCAATTATTCTGGACAAATTAAAGATACAGGAAGCAGCAGTATTCACGGACAATAGTACATTAGCTGCAGCTGCTGCGGCCAGGTCTCCCAGGTCACAGCCCGGCCATTGGCAAATCAGAAACTTCATCGCAGATTTTTGTGAAATCACACATTCAAAGCAAATCCAGGTTTTTCACATTCCTAGAGAATGCAACAGTAAAGCACATAAAGCAGCAAAAACAGCCAAGATGCAGAATGATCATACACTTCTTGATGACTCAAGATTCAGATGTATCAATGAGGATCACTCTAATGGGCATTGTCCCCTGATAGAGGCATTGATAGATGTATTTTTACAGGGGTATGCCATCATTCATGTAAACTGTTTTTAAGCTAAATGATTGGCGCTTTGAGCGCCTTTTTCTGTTAAAAAAATGATTTAAAAAAATCATCAAATACAAAAAATGTTTACCATGTTTTCAAAAAGTTCATCAAATTTTCAAAAAAGTTTTCTAGAATTGAGAATTGGTTCATCAAGTTCAAAAAATAAAAAATGTTCATCTAATTCAAAAATGTTCACCATCATTTTTTTAAACATTCATCAAATTCAAAAAATGTTCATCCATTTTATAAAAAAATCCGTCTGATTCTTTTTTCAGAAAATGTTCTTGAATTGAGAATTTGTTCATCAAGTTCATAAAGTGTTCATCGAATTCAAAATTTGTTCATCTTAAAAAAATGTTCATCAATATCCAAATTCACATAAATTTTTTAACATCATGAACATTATTCGAATTCAGGGACATTTATTTGGCTCCACAAACTGTTTTGAAAAAAAAATCGCATTTTGATGTATTTTGGAAAGTTTTCAAAATCCAGAATTATTTAATAAAGAAAAAATTGAAACGAAACTAGAAAATAGGGGGCTCCCCGCTGCCGCTCATGGGCGGACCCAAAATGTTCGCGCGGGGACATCTTGGGGTGCATGGGCATCCGCTCCCTGGCGCGTGGTGCGCCATATAGGAGCTCCCATGTAAGCCAGGCATTTGCTCGGTTTTTCCCTGGAGAATAAGAAAGGCCTCATAACTGACTGTCCAGTGCTCCAGGTCCAGTGTCAAATGGGTCGTGGACCATGAAAAAAAATATGCATACATAATAATGGCCCAAACATAAAGGCCAGCTTTGCAGCCACACCGCCCGCGTCTGCAGTTTCATGAAGACTGATGATGTTGCTTGTCTCAAAATAAATAAAATAATGAAGACTGATGTTGCGATGAAATTTTGATAGACAAGACTCCCTCATCCTCTACTGAAGTAGCACAGGACGAAAAATCAGTGTTGTGAGGTTATGGGCCTGTTACACCTACTGTAACCTTTTGCCATCCTACATATGCACACTAACAATTTGCATCTTCTCAGTCACAGTATCAGCTCCTATAACTAAACCAAATAGGCATCCCAGCCATTTTTCGTTTTCTGTCCTCGTAGAGAGCGGCTATTGGTTGTTAGTACAAGTTAGTTCATCACGTTCAATCAAAGCAACTCCCTTTTAATTTGTTGCAGGCTACTGATGCTACCAAATTAGTCTATATAAAACAATGTTGCTTGGTCGTTGGAACTAAAACTATACGATACCCATTGCTTGAAAATGGTCACAAATTAACACTTTGTTTTGGAATTAAACTGTTGGAAAAGCGGTACTTTTTAGGGAAGGGCACTATTCTGGTTAAGCCTATTCTGCGCCTTTAAGGGAAGAATCGCAGCAAGCAGTAACATGCCCCCACTAGGACGGCCCAAGTTTCAGTTTCTCTCGTTTTGCTTTTGTTTTCTGTTTTTATCTTTTTTTTTCTTGCCATGTTTTTCTATGTTTTAGTTAAATTTTAAAATGCAATCCTTTTATTTAAGTTTATGTTGTATTTTATTTTTAACATTTGAAAAAATACAAGGTTTTACGTATATTTGTTTTGGCATGCATTGTCATTAATTTTGTTTTGAAAATTTAAGTATATGTATATTTTTTGAAATACAGGAATACAAGAATACTTTTCATACTAGAATAAATATAATTTCCTTTTTATTATTATGAAAATTTTAAACTGTCAAATAATATCATTGGAATCGGTGAAATTGGTTGTTGCATTGCAAATGTCAATTCCGGCTTTTATCTGGTGATCCTTCTCTTTTAAATTTAATATGTTCTTTTTCCGAAGGCCTTCGTTCTTTGGTGGACTATTATAAATCGACAGATTTGTCATCTAGCATACGCTTGGGCAAATATTTTGTACATTTTTAAACGGGAGATCTTGTTTAGTTACCTCAGGATTTGAATGCCGTGATCGAACCCCTATGTATGGCGCAAACAATGTTGCAGCCTGGCAAGCAAGAGAGAGTGAGTACGACTCATGTAAATCGAGGGGAGGGGGCTATTGCCCCCCCCACCCCCGTGCGCGTGAAAAGGGATTGAATTAAACCATGACAAGAAATCCATATTGTAACATAATGTCACAACAACAAAATTTGTGTTCTATTGTTGCTGCTTTCCCCCAAAGATTATTACCATGCTGTAATATGATAATCTTGGGATGAGAGTGGTTCTTCTACACCCACTCTCGGTGCACCCACGCAAGAAAACATATCAAAACATTTCGAAAAAATCTGAAACTTCATGGAAATGATCATCAACAAATGTTATGGGGGCTTGCAAAATTTGGTGGCGAAATAACATTCGAGGAGCTCTCTACAAAAAAGACAAAATCACTGAAAATTAGTCAAAATGTACGTGCACTGTTTGAATAGATTTTGCATTTTTGTCTTTTTTTGTAGAGCGCTTCTCGAATGTTATTTGACCACCAAACTTTGCAAGCCCTCATAACATTTGTTGATGATCATTTCTACGAAGTTTCAGATTTTTTCTAAATGTTTCGATATGTTTTCTTGCGTGGGTGCACCAAAAATGGGTGCAGCCACTACTTTCCCTCTTGGGATTCATTTCTGCATCCAACAAGATGTTGTCTGCTTTGAGATCTATAGGAACTATCTTTACACTTGAATCTTGGCCGAGAAACAGAAGTCCTCTCATGATCCCATTCATTATATTTGAGAGGATTCCAGATGGTACAACTCTGGACAAATTTAACACACTTGGATATAATTAACCTGAAGGTCTGCATGATTTTGCTGCAAACTCTAAATACCTCTATGTTACGCAGGAATATCTAAAATGCTTCAAATAAGTAAGTTTAAACTCTCATGTTTTGATTGGCCTCTGTCTCACATATTTGGCATCTTTCTAATTAGCCTATCCATGGGTGCAGGGAAGTGCTACATCAACTGAAAGTGTGGTCCTTACATTCTAATTAGCCTAAGCAACAGAACTATATGAGCACTGTATCCAGCAGAACTATAGTGGGAGATTGGTTGTTGCTCACCGGAAAGGATGACAGTGTCCTCATCTCTCTGCTTCAGGCTAGGCAGTTAGCGTTTCCACGTGTGGCGTCACAGCATCTTCCTGGCACTGTGCGTCTGGACGACACACCGTGTGAGGAGGATTCTTCCTGGCAGTGGTTGTGGAGACCCGGTGACGGCGTCGCATGGAGAGGCGTGGAGGCGCAGGCGAGGGAGAAAGGTGAGCGGCGGACAGAGCGGAGGATCGAGCAGCAGCGTTGAGGAGGAGCGGCGACAGACGGACACGGGGCGCGCGTCGAGCGAGGGCCTTATGGGGAGCGGCGGCCGGTCGCGGGGCGTGCGAGCGAGAGCCGGGTGCCGTGCGTGGGAAGGCCAGGCGTGGGGCGGCCGCCAGCGTGAAGGGGCAGCGGCTGGCGAGAAGGGGCAGCGGCGCGGTCGAGCGGTTGGCGAGAAGGGGCCGAGCGGCGGCGTGGTAGAGAGGTTGGGGCGTGCGGGCGTGCGGGCGTGCGAGAAAGAGGCGAGCGGTAGCGGGGTATTTGGTTAGCGAGGGGCCGGGAGATTTCGTTAACGATAGTTTTCGTTAACAGATATTTTAGGCCGTTAGATCGATTGATTAGACGGGTAATATGCTGAGTTGGATCTGCCCTCTCTTGCTTTTATAGTGGTAGTAGATAGTAGATACTAAGATCCGGAAAACATGATCGCCAACAACATTTGAGCCAGTCACACAGGCAAGATCCGGAACCTATACTTTACGGTTTATCATTCCATACGTGCATGCAATATAAACTCTTATATTTCAGGATCATAACAGCTATAGTACTCCCTCCGTTTTTATTTAGTCTGCATATTAGGTTTGACCGAAGTCAAACTTTGCAAAGTTTGACCAAGTTTATAGAAAAATATATAAACATTTACTATAACAAATCTATATGATGTGAAAGTACAATCAATAATGAATATAGTGGTATTGAGTTTTTATTGTATATGTTAATATTTTTGTTTATAAACTTAGTCAAAGTTTACAAAGCTTGACTTTGACCAAAGCTAATATGCGGACTAAATAAAAACAACTCTTAATTATGAACATAGAAATATATAATACAACATTATTACCTTTAGGGCATATTTCCAATAGTATGGGGTCATGCAAGAGATTCGTTTGGAAGGACGAAATACTATGTTTGTTTCATAGCAAATTTGCTGGGATATATTTACTTAAATTCAAATATAAAGTTTTTTCTGCCTTCCAAGAATTCCAAAAACTTGTTGAGCGTCACTTTGACAGGAAAATTCTCACAGTCTAAAGTGACTGGGAGGGGAGTATGGAAAACTCAATTCTTTCTTTGAAGATATAGGCATAAAGCATCATGTATCTTGTCCACATACTCACCAACAAAATGGCTCTGCCGAACGCAAACATCGCCACATTGTTGAAGTAGGTCTTTTTCTTCTTGGTCAATTCCACTTAAGTATTGGGATGGAGCTTTCATGACAGCCATATACCTCATCAATGACAGTAAAATGATTGAAAATTCCACTACTTTAGAACGATTCTTTCATCAAAAACCCGATTACAATTCTCTCAAAAAATGGATGTACTGCTACCCCAATAATCGTCCATACAATCGTGCATGAGCGGGGCGGATTCACCACGATGAAATTCTACGCATATCATAAGATGGTTGTCCTCTGTATAAAAGAGAGATGGTTGTCCTCCTTGAGAATGGATTTAAAGGTGGGAGACGAGGGAGTAGGTAGGTGAGAGCGTGAGCAACGACATCTTTGGTAGCAGCAACGACAGGGGACGACAGTCGGTTTAATGGTAAGAAATGTCAACAATACCGCCTAATATGCAATGAGATTTCAAATATACCCCCTTTGTTCCGAAATACTTGTCAGTGAAATGGATAAAATTGAATGTATCTATAACTAAAGTACATCTATATTCATCGATTTCTCCGACAAGTATTTCCGGACGGAGGGAGTATATGTTAGATATGATTGCTGTTGAATCATAAAATATGCATGCCCCGATTTGAACGCACGATTACATAGTAAACTGTATATACAATAAGAATATATGCAGTCTTCACTAGTATAGAAAACCATCCATAGATTCCTCACCAAAAAAATAACCATAAACTACATCAAATACACGCCAGAGCCTGTGCTGCATTTACATTGGCGCCAAGGCTGACGCAGGTTCGTGAACGGACTGCCCTGTGGAGCCGCACCCATCGGACATGGTATCCTCCGAAATAGGTCCGGAAGCTGCGTTGTTTCTCTCGAAATCCGTGGCATCCACGGGAGTAGAGTAAGAGTCTCCCATGGCTCCTTCCCGTTGATCTGCTTCTTCGGCGTCCGAATCCTGCATGTGATTCAGTTCCACCGCTGCCGGACCATCGCTCACGGGCTCTCCGCCGCGCTGCTCCTCGAAGGCGCAATAGCGCCGAAGCCACGCGCACAGCCATGGCAGCACTCCCGCCGTGTCGGCCTTCACCTGGCCGCGCGCGCGCTCGTGGTAGACGAACCTGGTGAGGTGGATGAGGAGCATGAGGCACGAGACGACGCCGTTGATGAGGAACAGGCCGCGGAATCTCCACAGCCCGAGCCTAGCGTCAGAGCCGCCGTTGTTGCCCACGCACGACCCGGGGTGGCTGAACCACTTGTTCTCGATACGCGTAAGCACGCCATCTTCCGCCAGCTCCAGGATGGCGCGCGACATGTCCCCCACCAGTGGGGATCCCTTGGGGAACATCTGTCCAAATCGAGAAAAAAAATATCAGTAGCTGATACCCGGAATGTTTAATTTGGAATCTTTCTTCCCTATTGTGAATATTTTTTTCTCTACATTGAATAATACTCCCCGTTTCGAAATGTTGTGCATATTTTGGTTTTGAAAAGTCAATCATGTCTGTATTTGAACAAGTTCAAATAAAGAATATTAACATCCAGAATACAAAATTAGTATCATTATATTCATCAGTTTATTATTTACTGGTAGTATTTTAGAGATCGATAGTTTATTCTATAAACATGATCAAGCACAGACATAGACATAGACATGTTTGAGTTTTATTTTTTTTAATCTAATATGCACTACATTGTGAAACAGAGGGAGTGATTTTTAATTTACACACTCGATCTGGGTTTAGCAATATGTAATGGAATTTGTAAAGAGATCGCTATCACTAGGAGGGATGCATGGAGTCGGAGAAAACACACGTACAAATCCAAAGCCCCCGCTCTTGTTGGTCGGACCAACCATGGAGTAACCGCGACAATATCGTGACAGGAAGAGCCTGAGGTAGGGAACCTCATCAAAGATAGCCGTGACGCCTCCATTGTCCGACCCTCTATTGAGGGCATCAGCGTATTCATCTATTGAGGAGTACCTCCTGAACCTCGCCTCGTCAAAGCCCATCTCCCTCAATATGTCCTCGATGAAGGAATTCTCTTGAACCCCCACATAGTCCCTGTCAGTCCATTCACTTATCGCCGGTTGGAGTTGTTGGATCGTCAAGACTGACGTTAGGTTTGCGGTGTAGCTTGTTGTGAGGATGAGCACAACAAACACCCACATGATCACCACAAGCTTTCACAGGTTGCTCTCAAGTTTCTCCTCTGCAAGTAAACTAATAATTTTAGTCCACATACACGTGCATTGCATAATTAACCAGTGTGTAGAAAAGTAAGAGAAATGATGAGAGGATTGCGTTGCGTAATTAATGAATGTATATAAAACTGAGGGGAGCAATGTACTATACTGTGCGAGAAGACCATGGTTGAGAAGGCAAAGTAAAAGAGGACGCCCAACTGCTTCTGCGGCGTGCCACCAAACCTAGGGTTAATCTGATGCTCGATAGCCCACACAACGAAGCCAGTGAAGAAGAAGAATGCAAGGATAGTGAGCCAGAGCTCCAACGTCATGGGCCTCGTAAAGATCCACATGCTGCCGCTGCCGCCCTTTTCTGCCATGATCATCGACCATCCAGTTTCTGTGAACGGCATCGTGAAGGAAACCAACTTCATCCTGCTCGATGAGATCGTCACGTCTCCGACCACCACATCAAACTTCTGCATGCCACGACAACACTTCAAAGTAAAAAAACCGATGAAAAAAGAACCATCGATGGTTTTTCCATCTCTCTCACGAGCAATGAAAAATAGCGTACTCTAATAAAATAGTGTCACTTTTAAAATATGCTATTGGCATATGCTATAGCATGCTATTAGTACACTGATTTATTTAGCAAGACATTGTATTGCTCAGAACGTTATAGCAGTAAATGACATTCCTTTCATCAGATTTGGTGAGTGGATGATAGATGCAGATCAAATTCCGAAACCAGCAATACAAACAAGGAGAGAGAGCTCTTCTACTCTTAGCAGATTTCAGAGGATGTTTAAAGAAGAAGAGGGGCAACAATATCCATCCAGAGGGAGGACAACAAGTTCTAATGCAGGATCAGGAATAGAAGTTCACCGTCCAGCAGCAGAAAATCAAGTTCAGACTCAGAATAAAGTTAATTTCAGAGATGCAGGGAAGTCAAAGTGTCCACAGTCTATTGTACAGCAATTTAGGATTGAAGATGTTGCTGTTTACCCATCTACTTGCCTTGAAAGTGGTCAATTCAGGCAAGTAAGTGCAATAATAGACAACAGTAAGCATGGAGGGCAAATATATCCTGTAGTTACATTACCAAATCAACCTTTGTATAACAATATTGCAGTTCAGGAAAGGACTCCAAATGCGGGAGAAAATTTTCGTTTTCTTACCAATTTCCCTACTCTAGCAGCAAAGAGAGCACCAATTCCATCCACAATCCATGAGACACCGGCGGTAAAAAAGCTTGCGTCAAATAGAGAAGCTAATGATGAGACGTCGCAGATCATTACTGTCGAAGCTAAGGATTCGCCACTGCAAGTAACTCATAGATATATGGGGGATGGAGGCAAAGGAGGACCATCTAACCTTTTCATTCAAGTAGGAAGTAACGATACAACAGGCCAGCAAGTAGAAGGAACTACTATTGCTGCATCAGCAACTGAAGGAAAGGAAGGCTCTACAGCTGATGATGGAGATACAGATAATCGCATTGACATAGGAGCATCAGATGGACATACAGGAGTTCAGGCGACCCCAAATATTGGTAGAGGAGTCACACTAACTATGACAGGAAGGAATCAGGATGATACCGACAGCCAAGTACAGGAGCATCGTAGACGGACTTCGGGGTGTGATGTTCTCCCATCTGTCAGATCAGAATATTACAACACTTGTGATCCAAAGATTTCTCTATCTGGTTCTGGCGGTCCCATTAGAAGTCGCTATAATTCCAACAAGAAAATGGGTAACAGAGCTGTTATGCATTCATATAGAAACTCAGCTAAGGAGAAAGCAGGATGCCCCTATGCTCCTTATAGCAGATCATTTGCAGGAATGGACACACATGAAGGGGATGACCATAACCCAAGGCTGATTCGCACGCCTTCGCCAAACACGAGCCCGAGCTCTCTTGGATCCCGATATGTTGCTCTCTCTCCTCCCGTGATAACTAGTGAGGTATATGTTGGTATGGATGCAGAGGTTGGTCATGTTGGTGCCGAAACTACTACACAAGCTCAAGATGGCAATACTAGCAATGTTAATGCACCATCTGTTCTAGAAACCCATGTTGAAGGTGATATGGATGTAGATGGGGCAACAGCGCCAGCCCTTAAGGCGCCACGGGCGCCATGAGGATGATGGCTTGGAACTGCCGAGGTATGGGCCGGGGTCTCGGCAGTAATAAAATGTGTTACCTGGCTCGACTGATGCATGCGACAAAGGCTCAGGTAATATTTGTTTCTGAAATCAAAACTTCCAAATATAGTTCAAATGATTTGAATCAACGTTTTGACATTGATCACAGTATTGTAGTTCCTTCCAAGCGTCGATCAGGAGGACTTTGGCTGATGTGGCGTGATGACCTTCAAGTGCATGTACACACTTCTGATTTCCATGTTATCCTAGCTTCTGTACTTAATGTAGTTTCCAGGGAAGAGTTTGCTTTAATTTGTATCTATGGTGATCCGTATAATCGCCAAACTAGCCAAATCTGGGATCTTGTGGCGTCTTTTGTGTATGATAATGCCAATAAGCATGTGATATGTATGGGAGACTTGAACAATATTTTGTATGATATGGATAAGAGTTCTCCCAATGTTAATATTAATCGTATGCAGGCTTTTCGCAGTGTTGTTAAATCATGTGGTTTCTTTGATTTAGGTTTCAGTGGGCCTGCTTATACATGGACTAATAAGAGATATTCTTCTACTCCACTATATGAACGCCTTGATAGATGTTTGGTAAATGTTGAATGGTGTGATCTGTATCCAATAACTAATGTTTATAATTTGCCAATCACAGTTAGTGATCATGCCCCCATTCTTATTTCAACAGAAGGTAAATTCAGGAAACCTTTGCAGACATTTAAATTTGAAAACTGGTGGTTAATGGAAAAGGACTTTCATGTTTATGCAAAGGAAGCCTGGACTAGTACATCTCATAGGCCTTTTCATGTAAGGACTAACCATCTTGCAGGAGCCTTAAAAAAATGGTGCAAAAAGAAGAAACCAATAAACCAGGAGCTCAACTCTTTGGAAGAACAAATAAAGAATATTCAAATGAAGCCAGTTCAAAACCAAGACCACAAACAGGAAGCTTCATTGATTTGCAGGTATGAAGAAAATTTGACGAAGTTGACAGAATACTACAATCAACGAGCTAAAAAACATTGGGCAACCCAAGGTGACAGGAGTACTAGCTATTTTCACCATGCTGTCTTGAAGCGTAGAAGGAAAAATCAGATTGTTTCTATTAAGGACAATAACAACATAACTCATTTTAACCCTGACAAAATAGCTCGAACATTTGTTGATTATTTTAAACAGATCTTCCAGACAGACAGTGTACACCATGGCAGGCCCTACATGGAAACAACAGCAGGGACAGAGCATGGCAGGCCCTATATGGGAACAACAGCAGGGACAGATCAAAGTGACTACACGAATAGCGTACCGGACAAGAACGAGATCTGGAATATCCTCAAAGAAATGAAAAGGAATGCCTCACCAGGTCCAGATGGGCTAAATGTTGCATTCTACATTGCAGCATGGGACTGGATTGGAGATGATATAGTCACTTTGGTAAGAAATTTCTATGAAACGGGTATCATGCCGAATCAATTAAATAATACAAATATAGCTCTAATTCCAAAGAAACTTGTTTGTATTACTCTTGCTGATTTTAGACCCATAAGCCTTTGCAATGTGGTGTATAAAATCATTGCTAAATCCTTGGCCAATAGGTTAAAGCCACACCTTCCAGATTACATTCATCCTTCTCAACAAGCTTTCATAGAGGGTAGAAGAATTAATAATAACATTATTATAGCTCAAGAGATCACTCACTCTTTTGCTCTCAATTCTTGGAAAACTCCTGCCTTTATGCTCAAAATAGATCTTGCTAAAGCCTTTGATCGTCTTGAATGGAATTTCATTTTCTTGGCACTGGCTCGTAAAAGGCTGCATGGTCATTTCATCAATCTAATCCATGCTTGCATTGCTACTCCTATGTTCTCTGTTATCATCAATGGCCAATCATATGCTAGATTCAAAAGCAGCAGGGGTATAAGGCAAGGTTGTCCTCTCTCACCATACTTGTTTGTTTTAGCAATTAATGAGTTATCCATCTCTCTGCAAGAAGCCATGAATTCAAGCCACTTGTCAGGTATTTCGCTTGGACCAAATTGCCCTCCCATACATTCCCTTATGTTTGCTGACGATCTTTTAGTCTGTGGGCAAGCTACGGTTCAGGAAGCGAGCACCATAAACTGTCTCATCCATACTTTTTGTGCAAAGTCTGGTCAATTCCCAAACTGGAGCAAATCGGGGATTCTATTTAGCAAAGGTGTGAACATCAATACTCAAGAAGCGATCCAAAACATATTTCCTGTGCCATCTATTGATAACGCCTTCATACACCTTGGCCATCCCCTTATTCTTCCAGCCAAAGATAGATCCAAAGCTTATAATTTTGTCATTGACAAATTTAAAGCTAAACTCCCAGCCTATAAAGCCAACAAACTTTCTCATGCTGCCAGACTTACTCTCATAAATTCAGTTTTCGCATCTATTCCAGTGTACTACATGTCAAATATTCTTTTTCCAAAAAAATTCATCTCCAAACTAACGGCTATCATTAGAAACTTTTGGTGGGCAGGAGTGAAAGAGGAGAAAAATTCTAAATCCCTTTGCCTCAGAGCCTGGAAGGATATTTGTGCTTCAAAAAATGAAGGGGGACTTGGCATTAGAAACTTGCAGGCTATGAATAGAAGTTTGATCCTTGGAGCTGCCTGGAGGATTGTAGAAAACCCTAATAGCCATATCTCAAAAGTACTACAGTCCAAATATTTTCCAGATACTTCTTTTTGGAGAGCTAACACTAATATTCCCAAATCTGCCTTTTGGGCATCCATTCTGAAAGTCAAACCCATGCTCATCAACAATTCTTTCTACCAGATTGCACGAGGCAACATTTCCCTTTGGAGCTCTCCATGGTATAGTTCTTGGGAATCCATATATGATCACCTTGTCATCCAAGAAAATAATTTTAACTACCCTGCTTTGGTAAAAGACCTTTGGATACCTAATCAGAAGCATTGGAATGAAAATATTATTGACTCTCTTTTTGATATGGAAACAACCAATGTTATAAAACAGATTCCTATTATGAATACAGAAGAGGATGATATCTTGTGCTGGAAACTAACGCCTACAGGGAAATTCTCCTCAAAGAGTGCATATAAACTCTGCTTACAGGTCTTGCAACAAGAAGGGGAGGCACAACCCAGAGCTATCTCTAATAACACAAAAATGCTTTTAAGTCAAGTCTGGAAAACAAAAGACATGGCTCCAAGAATTCAAACCTTTGCTTGGAGACTACTGAGGAAAGCGCTACCATCAGGTAAGAGAGTAGGTAAATACTCAAAGCACATAAGTAAACTATGTGCTAGATGTGATGCAGAAGAAGATGATTTGCACATTTTTTTCAAATGCCCTTTTGCAAGAGCTGCATGGTTTGCAAATCCTTGGTACATAAGAATAGATCAGATACTGCATAATGAGGATTCCTTAACCTCTGTTATCTTAAACATTCATAATACTAATCACCCGCATGCTACGTTGAGCAATATTTTCACTTTCATGTGGTGTATATGGAAGTACTGGAATGACAAACTTTTCCAGCAAAAAGATGCATTTCCTTTGCAGGTTCACTTTGCAGCCCATGCAATCTATAAGAGCTTATCTTTGGAAAAAGCTGTTGTACTACACGAACAATCGCGAACGAATGTTCTTAATGCAGGCACACAAAGAAATAGCATCCTAATTCAAGGAACTACGGTTGAAGATCAAAATACTCAATTTCCAAACAAGATCTTTACTGATGCAGCATGGCAGGAAGAAGGAGATGGCAATTCAGCACAAAATACAAACACGGGTCTTGGAATTTACTTGCAGGTACAGCAGAATGAACACAGGATAGAAGCGACAATATCGGCTACTGCAGCAAATGCTATTTCACCACTGCAAGCAGAGGCGCAGGGTCTCAAATTTGCAGCAATTATTCTGGACAAATTAAAGATACAGGAAGCAGCAGTATTCACGGACAATAGTACATTAGCTGCAGCTGCTGCGGCCAGGTCTCCCAGGTCACAGCCCGGCCATTGGCAAATCAGAAACTTCATCGCAGATTTTTGTGAAATCACACATTCAAAGCAAATCCAGGTTTTTCACATTCCTAGAGAATGCAACAGTAAAGCACATAAAGCAGCAAAAACAGCCAAGATGCAGAATGATCATACACTTCTTGATGACTCAAGATTCAGATGTATCAATGAGGATCACTCTAATGGGCATTGTCCCCTGATAGAGGCATTGATAGATGTATTTTTACAGGGGTATGCCATCATTCATGTAAACTGTTTTTAAGCTAAATGATTGGCGCTTTGAGCGCCTTTTTCTGTTAAAAAAATGATTTAAAAAAATCATCAAATACAAAAAATGTTTACCATGTTTTCAAAAAGTTCATCAAATTTTCAAAAAAGTTTTCTAGAATTGAGAATTGGTTCATCAAGTTCAAAAAATAAAAAATGTTCATCTAATTCAAAAATGTTCACCATAATTTTTTTAAACATTCATCAAATTCAAAAAATGTTCATCCATTTTATAAAAAAATCCGTCTGATTCTTTTTTCAGAAAATGTTCTTGAATTGAGAATTTGTTCATCAAGTTCATAAAGTGTTCATCGAATTCAAAATTTGTTCATCTTAAAAAAATGTTCATCAATATCCAAATTCACATAAATTTTTTAACATCATGAACATTATTCGAATTCAGGGACATTTATTTGGCTCCACAAACTGTTTTGAAAAAAAAATCGCATTTTGATGTATTTTGGAAAGTTTTCAAAATCCAGAATTATTTAATAAAGAAAAAATTGAAACGAAACTAGAAAATAGGGGGCTCCCCGCTGCCGCTCATGGGCGGACCCAAAATGTTCGCGCGGGGACATCTTGGGGTGCATGGGCATCCGCTCCCTGGCGCGTGGTGCGCCATATAGGAGCTCCCATGTAAGCCAGGCATTTGCTCGGTTTTTCCCTGGAGAATAAGAAAGGCCTCATAACTGACTGTCCAGTGCTCCAGGTCCAGTGTCAAATGGGTCGTGGACCATGAAAAAAAATATGCATACATAATAATGGCCCAAACATAAAGGCCAGCTTTGCAGCCACACCGCCCGCGTCTGCAGTTTCATGAAGACTGATGATGTTGCTTGTCTCAAAATAAATAAAATAATGAAGACTGATGTTGCGATGAAATTTTGATAGACAAGACTCCCTCATCCTCTACTGAAGTAGCACAGGACGAAAAATCAGTGTTGTGAGGTTATGGGCCTGTTACACCTACTGTAACCTTTTGCCATCCTACATATGCACACTAACAATTTGCATCTTCTCAGTCACAGTATCAGCTCCTATAACTAAACCAAATAGGCATCCCAGCCATTTTTCGTTTTCTGTCCTCGTAGAGAGCGGCTATTGGTTGGTAGTACAAGTTAGTTCATCACGTTCAATCAAAGCAACTCCCTTTTAATTTGTTGCAGGCTACTGATGCTACCAAATTAGTCTATATAAAACAATGTTGCTTGGTCGTTGGAACTAAAACTATACGATACCCATTGCTTGAAAATGGTCACAAATTAACACTTTGTTTTGGAATTAAACTGTTGGAAAAGCGGTACTTTTTAGGGAAGGGCACTATTCTGGTTAAGCCTATTCTGCGCCTTTAAGGGAAGAATCGCAGCAAGCAGTAACATGCCCCCACTAGGACGGCCCAAGTTTCAGTTTCTCTCGTTTTGCTTTTGTTTTCTGTTTTTATCTTTTTTTTTTCTTGCCATGTTTTTCTATGTTTTAGTTAAATTTTAAAATGCAATCCTTTTATTTAAGTTTATGTTGTATTTTATTTTTAACATTTGAAAAAATACAAGGTTTTACGTATATTTGTTTTGGCATGCATTGTCATTAATTTTGTTTTGAAAATTTAAGTATATGTATATTTTTTGAAATACAGGAATACAAGAATACTTTTCATACTAGAATAAATATAATTTCCTTTTTATTATTATGAAAATTTTAAACTGTCAAATAATATCATTGGAATCGGTGAAATTGGTTGTTGCATTGCAAATGTCAATTCCGGCTTTTATCTGGTGATCCTTCTCTTTTAAATTTAATATGTTCTTTTTCCGAAGGCCTTCGTTCTTTGGTGGACTATTATAAATCGACAGATTTGTCATCTAGCATACGCTTGGGCAAATATTTTGTACATTTTTAAACGGGAGATCTTGTTTAGTTACCTCAGGATTTGAATGCCGTGATCGAACCCCTATGTATGGCGCAAACAATGTTGCAGCCTGGCAAGCAAGAGAGAGTGAGTACGACTCATGTAAATCGAGGGGAGGGGGCTATTGCCCCCCCCACCCCCGCGCGCGTGAAAAGGGATTGAATTAAACCATGACAAGAAATCCATATTGTAACATAATGTCACAACAACAAAATTTGTGTTCTATTGTTGCTGCTTTCCCCCAAAGATTATTACCATGCTGTAATATGATAATCTTGGGATGAGAGTGGTTCTTCTACACCCACTCTCGGTGCACCCACGCAAGAAAACATATCAAAACATTTCGAAAAAATCTGAAACTTCATGGAAATGATCATCAACAAATGTTATGGGGGCTTGCAAAATTTGGTGGCGAAATAACATTCGAGGAGCTCTCTACAAAAAAGACAAAATCACTGAAAATTAGTCAAAATGTACGTGCACTGTTTGAATAGATTTTGCATTTTTGTCTTTTTTTGTAGAGCGCTTCTCGAATGTTATTTGACCACCAAACTTTGCAAGCCCTCATAACATTTGTTGATGATCATTTCTACGAAGTTTCAGATTTTTTCTAAATGTTTCGATATGTTTTCTTGCGTGGGTGCACCGTGGGTGCACCAAAAGTGGGTGCAGCCACTACTTTCCCTCTTGGGATTCATTTCTGCATCCAACAAGATGTTGTCTGCTTTGAGATCTATAGGAACTATCTTTACACTTGAATCTTGGCCGAGAAACAGAAGTCCTCTCATGATCCCATTCATTATATTTGAGAGGATTCCAGATGGTACAACTCTGGACAAATTTAACACACTTGGATATAATTAACCTGAAGGTCTGCATGATTTTGCTGCAAACTCTAAATACCTCTATGTTACGCAGGAATATCTAAAATGCTTCAAATAAGTAAGTTTAAACTCTCATGTTTTGATTGGCCTCTGTCTCACATATTTGGCATCTTTCTAATTAGCCTATCCATGGGTGCAGGGAAGTGCTACATCAACTGAAAGTGTGGTCCTTACATTCTAATTAGCCTAAGCAACAGAACTATATGAGCACTGTATCCAGCAGAACTATAGTGGGAGATTGGTTGTTGCTCACCGGAAAGGATGACAGTGTCCTCATCTCTCTGCTTCAGGCTAGGCAGTTAGCGTTTCCACGTGTGGCGTCACAGCATCTTCCTGGCACTGTGCGTCTGGACGACACACCGTGTGAGGAGGATTCTTCCTGGCAGTGGTTGTGGAGACCCGGTGACGGCGTCGCATGGAGAGGCGTGGAGGCGCAGGCGAGGGAGAAAGGTGAGCGGCGGACAGAGCGGAGGATCGAGCAGCAGCGTTGAGGAGGAGCGGCGACAGACGGACACGGGGCGCGCGTCGAGCGAGGGCCTTATGGGGAGCGGCGGCCGGTCGCGGGGCGTGCGAGCGAGAGCCGGGTGCCGTGCGTGGGAAGGCCAGGCGTGGGGCGGCCGCCAGCGTGAAGGGGCAGCGGCTGGCGAGAAGGGGCAGCGGCGTGGTCGAGCGGTTGGCGAGAAGGGGCCGAGCGGCGGCGTGGTAGAGAGGTTGGGGCGTGCGGGCGTGCGGGCGTGCGAGAAAGAGGCGAGCGGTAGCGGGGTATTTGGTTAGCGAGGGGCCGGGAGATTTCGTTAACGATAGTTTTCGTTAACAGATATTTTAGGCCGTTAGATCGATTGATTAGACGGGTAATATGCTGAGTTGGATCTGCCCTCTCTTGCTTTTATAGTGGTAGTAGATAGTAGATACTAAGATCCGGAAAACATGATCGCCAACAACATTTGAGCCAGTCACACAGGCAAGATCCGGAACCTATACTTTACGGTTTATCATTCCATACGTGCATGCAATATAAACTCTTATATTTCAGGATCATAACAGCTATAGTACTCCCTCCGTTTTTATTTAGTCTGCATATTAGGTTTGACCGAAGTCAAACTTTGCAAAGTTTGACCAAGTTTATAGAAAAATATATAAACATTTACTATAACAAATCTATATGATGTGAAAGTACAATCAATAATGAATATAGTGGTATTGAGTTTTTATTGTATATGTTAATATTTTTGTTTATAAACTTAGTCAAAGTTTACAAAGCTTGACTTTGACCAAAGCTAATATGCGGACTAAATAAAAACAACTCTTAATTATGAACATAGAAATATATAATACAACATTATTACCTTTAGGGCATATTTCCAATAGTATGGGGTCATGCAAGAGATTCGTTTGGAAGGACGAAATACTATGTTTGTTTCATAGCAAATTTGCTGGGATATATTTACTTAAATTCAAATATAAAGTTTTTTCTGCCTTCCAAGAATTCCAAAAACTTGTTGAGCGTCACTTTGACAGGAAAATTCTCACAGTCTAAAGTGACTGGGAGGGGAGTATGGAAAACTCAATTCTTTCTTTGAAGATATAGGCATAAAGCATCATGTATCTTGTCCACATACTCACCAACAAAATGGCTCTGCCGAACGCAAACATCGCCACATTGTTGAAGTAGGTCTTTTTCTTCTTGGTCAATTCCACTTAAGTATTGGGATGGAGCTTTCATGACAGCCATATACCTCATCAATGACAGTAAAATGATTGAAAATTCCACTACTTTAGAACGATTCTTTCATCAAAAACCCGATTACAATTCTCTCAAAAAATGGATGTACTGCTACCCCAATAATCGTCCATACAATCGTGCATGAGCGGGGCGGATTCACCACGATGAAATTCTACGCATATCATAAGATGGTTGTCCTCTGTATAAAAGAGAGATGGTTGTCCTCCTTGAGAATGGATTTAAAGGTGGGAGACGAGGGAGTAGGTAGGTGAGAGCGTGAGCAACGACATCTTTGGTAGCAGCAACGACAGGGGACGACAGTCGGTTTAATGGTAAGAAATGTCAACAATACCGCCTAATATGCAATGAGATTTCAAATATACCCCCTTTGTTCCGAAATACTTGTCAGTGAAATGGATAAAATTGAATGTATCTATAACTAAAGTACATCTATATTCATCGATTTCTCCGACAAGTATTTCCGGACGGAGGGAGTATATGTTAGATATGATTGCTGTTGAATCATAAAATATGCATGCCCCGATTTGAACGCACGATTACATAGTAAACTGTATATACAATAAGAATATATGCAGTCTTCACTAGTATAGAAAACCATCCATAGATTCCTCACCAAAAAAATAACCATAAACTACATCAAATACACGCCAGAGCCTGTGCTGCATTTACATTGGCGCCAAGGCTGACGCAGGTTCGTGAACGGACTGCCCTGTGGAGCCGCACCCATCGGACATGGTATCCTCCGAAATAGGTCCGGAAGCTGCGTTGTTTCTCTCGAAATCCGTGGCATCCACGGGAGTAGAGTAAGAGTCTCCCATGGCTCCTTCCCGTTGATCTGCTTCTTCGGCGTCCGAATCCTGCATGTGATTCAGTTCCACCGCTGCCGGACCATCGCTCACGGGCTCTCCGCCGCGCTGCTCCTCGAAGGCGCAATAGCGCCGAAGCCACGCGCACAGCCATGGCAGCACTCCCGCCGTGTCGGCCTTCACCTGGCCGCGCGCGCGCTCGTGGTAGACGAACCTGGTGAGGTGGATGAGGAGCATGAGGCACGAGACGACGCCGTTGATGAGGAACAGGCCGCGGAATCTCCACAGCCCGAGCCTAGCGTCAGAGCCGCCGTTGTTGCCCACGCACGACCCGGGGTGGCTGAACCACTTGTTCTCGATACGCGTAAGCACGCCATCTTCCGCCAGCTCCAGGATGGCGCGCGACATGTCCCCCACCAGTGGGGATCCCTTGGGGAACATCTGTCCAAATCGAGAAAAAAAATATCAGTAGCTGATACCCGGAATGTTTAATTTGGAATCTTTCTTCCCTATTGTGAATATTTTTTTCTCTACATTGAATAATACTCCCCGTTTCGAAATGTTGTGCATATTTTGGTTTTGAAAAGTCAATCATGTCTGTATTTGAACAAGTTCAAATAAAGAATATTAACATCCAGAATACAAAATTAGTATCATTATATTCATCAGTTTATTATTTACTGGTAGTATTTTAGAGATCGATAGTTTATTCTATAAACATGATCAAGCACAGACATAGACATAGACATGTTTGAGTTTTATTTTTTTTAATCTAATATGCACTACATTGTGAAACAGAGGGAGTGATTTTTAATTTACACACTCGATCTGGGTTTAGCAATATGTAATGGAATTTGTAAAGAGATCGCTATCACTAGGAGGGATGCATGGAGTCGGAGAAAACACACGTACAAATCCAAAGCCCCCGCTCTTGTTGGTCGGACCAACCATGGAGTAACCGCGACAATATCGTGACAGGAAGAGCCTGAGGTAGGGAACCTCATCAAAGATAGCCGTGACGCCTCCATTGTCCGACCCTCTATTGAGGGCATCAGCGTATTCATCTATTGAGGAGTACCTCCTGAACCTCGCCTCGTCAAAGCCCATCTCCCTCAATATGTCCTCGATGAAGGAATTCTCTTGAACCCCCACATAGTCCCTGTCAGTCCATTCACTTATCGCCGGTTGGAGTTGTTGGATCGTCAAGACTGACGTTAGGTTTGCGGTGTAGCTTGTTGTGAGGATGAGCACAACAAACACCCACATGATCACCACAAGCTTTCACAGGTTGCTCTCAAGTTTCTCCTCTGCAAGTAAACTAATAATTTTAGTCCACATACACGTGCATTGCATAATTAACCAGTGTGTAGAAAAGTAAGAGAAATGATGAGAGGATTGCGTTGCGTAATTAATGAATGTATATAAAACTGAGGGGAGCAATGTACTATACTGTGCGAGAAGACCATGGTTGAGAAGGCAAAGTAAAAGAGGACGCCCAACTGCTTCTGCGGCGTGCCACCAAACCTAGGGTTAATCTGATGCTCGATAGCCCACACAACGAAGCCAGTGAAGAAGAAGAATGCAAGGATAGTGAGCCAGAGCTCCAACGTCATGGGCCTCGTAAAGATCCACATGCTGCCGCTGCCGCCCTTTTCTGCCATGATCATCGACCATCCAGTTTCTGTGAACGGCATCGTGAAGGAAACCAACTTCATCCTGCTCGATGAGATCGTCACGTCTCCGACCACCACATCAAACTTCTGCATGCCACGACAACACTTCAAAGTAAAAAAACCGATGAAAAAAGAACCATCGATGGTTTTTCCATCTCTCTCACGAGCAATGAAAAATAGCGTACTCTAATAAAATAGTGTCACTTTTAAAATATGCTATTGGCATATGCTATAGCATGCTATTAGTACACTGATTTATTTAGCAAGACATTGTATTGCTCAGAACGTTATAGCATGCTATTAGCTGTGATGTAGCACGCTATTTTTTTAGTGCTCATGAGACTGAAGACACGTTCAGAAGACTTTATGATCCATGCAAGCTTAAAAATCATGAGAAAAGTTGACCAAAGGGCACTGTTATCGCGTATACAGCCAGAGCAGCTGAGGTTCTTGAGACATTGTACACTGATTTATTTAGCCAGACATTATAGTGATCCAGAGGCCGAGGCCGAAGCCAGAGGTTCAACCACGTTAAAAAAAGTCAATTATGTGGGGATCACGTATACTGACCTTATCGTGCACCATGTTCACAAGTGCATCGTATATCTTGATGCCGTCAGTTAGCACGTAAAGGTTGTCGACTGGGTAGCCCAATCTTGTCATGACCGCCTTGAAAACGTCTATGCAGTAGCCTGACACTCTGTCCCTGGCGATGGCCGGATCAGCGGAAATTTTCACGAATTGGCCCAACCCTGCCTTGACAGGGACGGCGACGCGAAGCCCCCCTGGCCTGGGTGACGCAAAATTCCACCCGATCGGGATAGCCGCCGTCTCGCCTGGCCAGAGGATCACCTTCAGCTCTTTCGATGCAGAGTCCGTAGGTGCAGTGTTTCCGACCTTGGGGTGCAAGCTCGCCGAGATCCCCAACTCCGGCGTCCAGAATCCGACCGTCCTTGCGCCATTGCCGATGATATTCACGATCTCGTACACCGACACCTGCAACTGCCCGTCCACCAGCGCGAACCTTCCGGCCAGTCCGTCGAACTTGGTGGCGAGCAGAGCATCGATGAGTGCCGTTGGCTGTGCCGTTCGGAAGGAGGCCTCAGCTGCTGCGGCGGCAGCCCATGCCGTGTCGTACAGCCAGAGCAGCGTCACCGGCTCATCCTGCTCCACAGCTGGGTTCTCCTGCCGAAACATCATCTTGAACCGTCTCCAGAAGCTCCTGACTCGGTCCGTTGCCTGCACGTAAGGCCGCAGGCTGACAACCCCCTGCATGTAATCGATGTCGCCCGGGCTGGGGAGGCTGTCCGCCACATTGCCGACGCCGGCGGTGGCAATCCACACGTACCCCTCGGACATCATGCCGGCGACTCCGGCCCGGCGGAAGAGGCGCGCGGCCAAAGCGGGGGGCATGTGCACGACGTAAACCTTCGTCGGCATGGTCTTGAGGGCGAGGAGCGCCGCGTCGAGGCGGCTTTCCGTCGCGTCGCCGGGCACGGCTACGCTATCGGTGAGGCCGGGTGACCCCTGGAACGCGTGGACCAGCGCCGAAAGGATGCCGACGCCGTAGGGCGAGTCCTCGTGAAGAAGGACGGCGGCACTCCACGCGAACACCTTGAAGATGGAGGCGATCGGAGCCGCCTGGGAGCTGATGTTGGGTGCGGTGCTTACGAAGAAACGCGACCGCGATGATGAGCTCGATGCCGGCGAGATGGCGGAGGAAGAAAGGATTGCGATGTTGCTGTGCTCCGCTATGCCGGTGATTAGCTCGGCGGCTTCGGGTGATGTCTGAGGCGAGATGATGGCTTGCACCTGGCCATTCTTGTCCATGAGCTCCTCGACTGCAGCAACAAGCATGCGCACGATGAGAACCAAAATTAAAAGCAATATATCACTGGTCACAGAACATTGTACTCGACCAGAAAATAAAGCAACCACTTGATATTTGCTACTTTCTCCGTCCATTATCTGACACTAGTGTAGCGTAAAAAATGACGAAAGGAGTATGTATAACGGAGGAGGTCCTCATTCCCATAAATCCACACATCAAATTAAAATATTTAATTAAAGAGTACGAGATTCTAACATACGCTGCTTCATATCAACCGGGCAACCGCAGCTCATATCAGCAACACCAACTAGGCTCATGAACAAAGATGGACGAAACCATGTCTTAAGTTTGTGAAGTTAAACGTTGACGCGTCATTGTATGTGTGGGTGAGGGTGTTGGGGCAACGGCAGCAGTCCTTCGAGATGAAAGGGAACTTTTTGGCAGCCCAATGCAAATACATATACATGCAGCTGACGTAGTGACTTCTGAAGCAATGCGGTGAGGGATGGGCTGATATTCTCAAATTCACTAGGCTTCCCCTGAGTGTAGGCAGGATCAGACTCATCGACGGTGATTGAATATTGTATGGGACAAACGAGATGGTGGGATGCGCCTGCAACAATTTTCGTGGAACTTGTGGATGTTTCATCACTTATTGGAAACGTGTGGATGTTTCATCAATTTGTAGTATCTTTAAACATTGTATTTGTTCTTTGAATCAAGCGGCGTATGTGCTAACTAATTATAGTTATTGTAATAAGGTTTGTAGTAGTCGGGGACTTCTTTGCCAAAAGAAAGTAGTTGGAGACTTGGAGTGGTGAGCCTCCGGCTTGTCTTATCTGCAAACTTTTGGTGACGTAATTCCTGTCTAAGTTCAATAAAGCTAGGCATGATGATATTTCCTTAAAAAACACCAACTAGGATAAATATAGTACTCCCTTCGTCCCACAATATAAGACGTTTTTGCAAGCTAACATAGCTTGCAAAAACATCTTATATTGTGGGATGGAGGGAGTACTTATCAACTAGCGAAAACAGCTAGAAATAAGGTCATCTTGCCCGGGATACATATAAGCCAGAAAGTACGTAGCTCAAGCAAAATCATATATGAAAAATGCATCCGATCCAATAATCAGATGGAGCTCGCTGAATTTAGCACAACATATACATGAACGATGAGAGGAATCTTATTTATATGGAGCCGCACTTACAAGCGTGTGCGGACGTGACGAGGTCTCCGTGGGAATCGTTGAGGCGCAGCTCCACCCGCGTGGCGTAGTCCGGGTGCTTCTGGTAGAAGTCGTCAAGGGCCATGGACAAGCAGGTGAGGCTCTTCCTCCCCACATCGCTCGTCAGATCCACCACCAGGCCTACCCTCACCGGCGGCGGCGCCGCCGCCGTGACCGACGATCGAATGGTCAAGAACGTGAGCAAAGAGAGGACACCTGCACCGGCGAGCAGGCGCATTTTGGACCAAACCATGCATGCCATGCAATACGGTACAAATCGGGGTCGCTATTTATATATGACGATGGAGATTTTTGGCCACTTGGCGATTTTTCACTAATCCATGCCTGCATACGGTAGAGGTCGTCGCTACAATCCGGCGCGAACATACGCGCGACGTGCCAGGAGCCGCTAGTTGCACTGGCCCATGACAATGCAGCGTATGGAGCAGAATAACGCGGGTAGCCGTGCGTCGCGCTCGCCGGACACATCCTGGTAGTAGTACTAGTTGCTTTCCGCTAGAACTTGGGAGTAGTAGTTGCTTGGTAATTCAGGCATCGCGAAATTTCGTGGAGAATCCGTGTTTCCACGGGTCGACGGTACGTAGTTAATTACTCATGCTAAAGGGACTTCCAGGAATGTGATGTCCTGGACTTTTTGTATGGAAAAAAATAGGTGGCTTTCGCTAATTCTCAATAAGTACGCAACTCGCTATACATCGGGGTCGGCATGGGAGGAGAATTATCCCTGACAGTGGTGAATGCTTTGACCAAAGAAAAATCATGACCATACCCCACTGTTTCTAGATACTGGGGATGCGCCTAAAATTTATCCAATTTTTAGAAATTCTTGGTTCCTTAGAGAAGGTATCTAGAAAGAGCAGCGATATGTTTCAAACGTTTGTATCTATAGGATAGATCCGAACGATCAAAGACCACAGTACTTCACGAGGCCGTGTGCGCGAACGACCAAACCGAGCGATCGATCGAGTGGTTAATCCTGTCCTATTTTCTTTTTTTCTGAGACAAAACCGAACACAGTAGCATTACTTCCCTCCTAATTGCTGAATGCATGCATGTAGGACAAAAATGCTGATGTTATCAAAGATTTCATCGGATTCAAAAATTCAAAATATTTTGTAGCTCTAACCGTCGCTCCGATTAAAAACCGTTTTCATATAAAAGTTTCATCACGACGAGATCTTCAAAACTAGATCCCATATTGGTATGTTTTGATGACTTTTTTTGGGTCAAAAGTTACCAGCCCCAGGCTGAGTAAATTATCACGTCTGTGATAACTAAGTTACCATCTTGTTTATATATAAATTACTGGGGCATAAAAATGGTCCTCCAACTTTCTCCCCACGTGCAAATGATCTAGAGGACAGAAAAGATGATGCCATCCTAGATCCACCTATTTCAAAATTTCAAAATATTTTGTAGCTCAAACTGTCGGCCTGATCGAAAACTCGTTTTCACGTAAAAAAATCCGTCACGACAAATCGAAACTAGAACCCATGTTCATATGTTCCGATGACTTTTTTCGAATCAAAAGTTACGACGGCTGGGCTACATAAGTTATCACACATGTGCTACATATGTTACCATTTTGTTTACACAGATATTACCGAAAATAAAATTGGTTTCCCTAACCTTCTTATTATGTCGGGTCCAAGTTACCACAGTGTTTTGTGAGTTATCATATATACAATGCGTATAGTACCAAGCTATTTACACAAAAGTTATCATGGATGTGTTTTTAAACAACCCCTTCGGGTCAAAATTACCGTGGTGTTTGTGCGTGAGTTATCAGCTCTGTTATGTGTATATTACCATGCTATTTGTACAGAGTTTACCGTATGTGTTTTGAACTTTTTTTGTCCCGGTCAAAAGTTACCATGGTGGTTGTGCGTAAGTCAGGTCCATGATTAGTATATTACCATGTTATTTACATAGAAGTTATCGGGGCATGTTGTCGGTGTCCAAACCGGCCGATTTCGGGTAGGGGGTCCCGAACTATGCGTCTGAGGATCGAAGGTAACAGGAGACAAAGGGGACACGATGTTTACCCAGGTTCGGGCCCTTTTGATGCAGGTAAAACCCTACTTCCTACTTGATTGACTTTGATGAGTATAGAGGTTACAAGAGTTGATCTACCTCGAGATCGTAATGGCTAAACCCTAGATGTCTAGCCTATATGAATTCTGATAGCCTCTACGGACCAAACCCTCCGGTTTATATAGACACCGGGTGGGCCTAGGGTTGTATATAGTCGGTTTACAGAAGAAGAAAACTAAACATCCGGACGCCAATCTTGTCATCCACGCCAAGGAGAGTCCTATCCGGACACGGGGAAGGTCTTCTAGCTTGTATCTTCACGGCCCATCAGCCCAGCCCATTGCACACAGCCCGGACACCCAAGGACCCCTTAATTCAGGACTCCCTCAGTAGCCCCCGAACTTGCCTTCAATGATGACGTAGTATCCAGCTTATGTCTTCGGCTTTGCAAGGCGGGTTCTTCATTATACTTTGGACCGACGACAGTTTGGCAGTGACCTCGATGTTTCTGTCTTTTATTGGTTCCTCCCTGTTATCGTTTCGATTTCCGCGCGCCGGGTGAATACGAACGGACCATGCTTTTTTGCAAATAAACCCCTTGCCACGCTCGGACAACATCTATATAAGGAGATGTAGATCCCCAAATGCCATCTCACATCGTGCAAAAGGAAAACCGACGAGATTAGCCACAAACCAAGCTTCCCAACATGGCCAGTGCCCTAGGCTCCTCTTCGCGCCCCCATGGCCCTCAAGAGGGTGATTGGCACAGTTGCTCTGTGCCTCATCTTCAGCTGAGCCGACTCCAGACGCAGGGCTATCTTCCCCTCGCAGATCTAGTCCTTGTTCGAGTGGGATTGGCCTCGATCGGCAACAATGTGATGGCTGAGAATTTCTCCAACCCCAATAAGGAGGAGAGAGTGTGCTTCGTCCATTCCTACTGCGGGGCCTATGATTTCCAATCCATCCCTTTCTTAGGGGCCTATTGGAATTTTACGGAGTCCAATTGCACCACCTTACCCCAGGTTCGATTTTGCACATCTCAGGTTTCGTTGCCCTTTGCGAACCGTTCCTTGGCATTGAGTCCCATTTTAAATTATGGAAGAAGTTCTTTTGCCTCGTCCCCCGCCATCGAGGAGGCTCCATTTTTTAAGTTGGCGGTGCCGAAGTATGGCGCATAGCCAGATCCGGATACCTCATTGGAACTCCCGAAGAGGTATACCCACAGTGGTCTTCGGAATGGTTCTATATGGACGATGTTCCACTGCCGGACCCAGTTCGGCGCGGCCTTCCTAAATTTTCCAGGGCTCCTTTAAAGAAGTGCCTCAACTGGCGTCCCCGAAGTCCCAAGGAAGAAGACAGTGAGGAGATAAAGAGGTTGGTCAGCAAGGTCAGGTTGCTAGCCCATATCGAGCTCTCGATAGTCGAGTTCATGGCTATTGCAATAAAGAGTGTGTCCAGCCTCTCCAATCCAGAGTAACTCCCTTATGGTGTTACAACAGAGAAGATGACACGTCTCGTTATAGACAGAAGGGTCCGGATACCTCAGCCGAGACGGAAAAGTCCATCCGCATGGAGTTTCTTCATGCGCTTTACACCAATATGACCTAAACGGCAGTGCCACAAATATGTTGCACTGTCATTATCAACTTTGCATCTTTTGGCATCAATATTATGAACATGTGCATAACCACGATCGAGATTCAACAAATCATTCACATTGGGTGTATGACCATTGAAGGTTTTATTCATGTACATAGAACAACAATTATTCTCCGACTTAAACGAATAACCGTATTGCAATAAACATGATCCAATCATATTCATGGTCAATACAAACACCAAATACCATTTATTTAGGTTCAACACTTATCCCGAAGGTAGAGGGAGTATGCGATGGTGATCTTGTCAACCTTGGAATCACTTCCAACACACATCGTTACCTTGCCCTCAACTAGTCTCTGTTCATTTTGTAACTCCTGTTTCGAGTTACTAATCTTAGCAACTGAACCGGTATCAAATACCCAGGGGCTACTATGAACACTAGTAAAGTACACATTGATAACATGTACATCAAATATACCTTTGTTTACTTTGACATCCTTCTTATCCGCCAAATACTTGGGGCAGTTCCGCTTCTAGTGACCAGTCCCTTTGTAGTAGAAGCACTCAGTTTCAGGCTTTGGTCCAGCTTTGGGCTTCTTCCCGGGAGCGACAACTTGCTTGCCATTCTTCTTGAAGTTCCCTTTCTTTTCTTTTGCCCTTTTTCTTGAAACAAGTGGTCTTGTTAACCATCAACACTTGATGCTCTTTTTTGATTTCTACCTTCGCCGATTTCAGCATCGCAAACAGCTCGGGAATCATTTTCGTTATCCCTTGCATATTATAGTTCATCACGAAGTTCTAGTAACTTGGTGATAGTGACTAGAGAACTCTGTCAATCATTATCTTATCTGAAAGATCAAATCCCACTTGACTCAAGCGATTGTAGTACCCATACATTTTGAGCACATGCTCATTAGGTAAGCTATTCTCCTCCATCTTGTAGGCAAAGTACTTGTCAGAGGTCGCATACCTCTTAACACGGGCACGAGTCTGGAATATAATTTTCAGCTCTTGGAACATCTCATGTGTTCCATGGCGTTCAAAACATTTTTGAAGTCCCAGTTCTAAGCCGTAAAGCTTGCAAAACATTCATAACGTCTGCATCTGCTCCTGCAATAGGTCTGTCACCCAGCGGTGCATTAAGGACATAATTTTTCTGTGCAGCAATGAGGATAATCCTCAGATCACGGACCCAGTCCGCATCATTGCTACAATCATCTTTCACCTTAGTTTTCTCTAGGAACATATCAAAAACATAGGGGAGCTACAACATGAGCTATTGATCTACAAAATAATTTGCAAATACTATCAGGACTAAGTTCATGATAAATTAAAGTTCAATTAATAAAATTACTTAAGAACTCCCACTTAGATAGACATCCCTCAAGTCATCTAAATGATACGTAATCCAAATCAACTAAACCATGTCCGATCATCACATGAGATGGAGTAGTCATCAATGGTGAAAATCTGTATGTTGATCATATCTACTATATGATTTACGTTCGACCTTTCGGTCTCCAGTATTCCGAGGCCATGTCTGTACATGCTAGGCTCGTCAAGTTTAACCCGAGTATTCTGCATGTGCAAAACTGTCTTGCATCCGCTGTATGTGAACGTAGAGCCTATCGCACCTGATCATCACATGGTGTCTCAGCACAAAGAACTTTCGCAATGGTGCATACTCAGGGAGAACACTTATACCTTGAAATTATAGTAAGGGATCATCTTATAATGCTACCGTCGTACTAAGCAAAATAAGATGCATAAAAGATAAACATTGCATGCAATCAAAATATGTGACATGATATGGCCATCATCATCTTGTGCCTTTGATCTCCATCTCCAAAGCACCGCCATGATCTCCATCGTCACCGGCTTGACACCTTGATCTCCATCGTAGCGTCGTGGTCGTCTCGCCAACTATTGCTTCTACAACTATCGCTAACACATAGTGATAAAGTAAAGCAATTACATGGCGTTTGCATTTCATACAATAAAGCGACAACCATAAGGCTCCTACCAGTTGTCGATAACTTTTACAAAACATGATCATCTCAGACAATAACGTATACAACATCATGTCTTGACCATATCACATCACAACATGCCCTGCAAAAACAAGTTAGACGTCCTCTACTTTGTTGTTGCAAGTTTTACGTGGCTGCTACGGGCTTCTAGTAAGAACCGTTCTTACCTACGCATCAAAACCACAACGGTGTTTCGTCAAGTTTGCTGTTTTAACCTTCGACAAGGACCGGTTGTAGTCAAATTTGATTCAACTAAAGTTGGAGAAACGGACACCCGCCAGCCACCTTTATGCAAAACTAGTTGCATGTCTGTCGGTGGAACCAGTCTCATGAATGTGGTCATGTAAGTTTGGTCCGGGACGCTTAACCCAACAATACCGCTGAATCCAAATAAGACGTTGGTGGTAAGCAGTATGACTATACCGCCCACAACTCTTTGTGTTCTACTCGTGCATATCATCTACGCATAGACCTGGCTCGGATGCCACTGTTGAGGAACGTAGGATGCAATTTAAAAAAATTTCCTACGATCATGCAAGGTCTATCTAGGAGATGCATAGCAACGACAGGGGGAGAGTGTGTCCACGTAGCCTCGTAGACCGAAAGCGAAAGCGTTAGCTTAACGCGGTTGATGTAGTCGAATGTCTTTTCGATCCAACCGATCAAGCACCGAACGTACGACACCTCCGAGTTCTGCACACGTTCAGCTCGATGACGTCCCTCAAACTCATCATGCAAAGTGTCGAGCGAGAGTTGCGTCAGCACGACGGCGTGGTGACGGTGATGGTGAAGTTATCTGCATAGGGCTTCGCCTAAGCACTATGTGAATATGACCGGAGGCGTAAACTGTGGAGGGGGGCGCCGCACACGGCTTGGAACAATTGATGTGTGTTCTAGGGGCGCCGCCCCCTATATATAAAGGAGGGAGGGAGAGGAGACTGGCCCTAGGCGCCCCCCAAGTAGGAGGAGTCCTACTTGGGGTCCTAGTAGGATTCGCCCCCTTCCTTTAACCGGAGGGGGAAAGGGGGAAGGAGAGGGAGAAGGAGAAGGAAAGGGGGCGCCGCCCCCTCCCCTAGTCCAATTCAGACTACTCCCTTAGGGGGGGCGCCATATCTTGTGGGATGGCTTGCCACCCTCCTATGACCCATATCTTCCCCCGGGGGGTTCCGGTAACCCCCCGGTACTCCGATATGTACCCGATACATTCCGGAACACTTTTGATGTCCGAATACTATCATCCAATATATCAATCTTTACCTCTCGACCATTTTGAGACTCCTTTTCATGTCCGTGATCTCATCCGGGACTCCGAACAACATTCGGTGACCAAATCACATAACTCATAATACAAATCATCATCGAGCGTTAAGCGTGCGGATCCTACGGGTACGAGAACTATGTAGACATGACCGAGACACCTCTCCGGTCAATAAACAATAGCGGAACCTGGATACTCATATTGGCTCCCACATATTCTACGAAGATCTTTATCGGTCGAACCGCTATGACAACATACGTTATTCCCATTGTCATCGGTATGTTACTTTCCTGAGATTCGATCGTCGGTATCTTCATACCTAGTTCAATATCGTTACCGGCAAGTCTCTTTACTCGTTCTGTAATACATCATCCCACAACTAACTCATTAGTCACATTGCTTGCAAGGCTTCTTATGATGTGCATTACCGAGAGGGCCCAGAGATACCTCTCCGATACTCGGAGTGACAAATCCTAATCTGGATCTATGCCAACCCAACAAACACCTTCGGAGATACCTGTAGGGCACCTTTATAATCACCCAGTTACGTTATGACGTTTGATAGCACACAAGGCATTCCTTCGGTATTCGGGAATTGTATAATCTCATAGTTGAAGGAATATGTATTTGACATGAAGAAAGCAATAGCAATAAAACTGAACGATCAATATGCTAAGCTAATGGATGGGTCTTGTCCATCACATCATTCTCCTAATGATGTGATCCCGTCATCAAATGACAACACAGGTCCATGGTTAGGAAACTTAACCATCTTTGATTAACGAGCTAGTCTAGTAGAGGCTTACTAGGGATATGATGTTTTGTCTATGTATCCACACATGTATCAAGTTTTCGGTTAATACAATTCTAGCATGAATAATAAACGTTTATCATGATATAAGGAAATATAAAATAATAACTTTATTATTGCCTCTAGGACATATTTCCTCACTTACTGGGGCACGCATCTCAACTCATCTTCCTCCCTAATCTTCTCCTCACTTACTGGGGCACGCATGCATTCCTCCAGAGCGCTTCGGTCCTTTTTCAACCTTCCCTCGAGCTCACCCATCACCTCTTTCTGCTACCGCCTCATAGACCCAACAATGGATTTCAGTCCTTGGCTCACACTTCCCCCACCTGCGGCAGTAGCTTCATCCCATGCCTCCTTCACCACCTCCCTACACCCCGTGTCCTGTAACCACCAAGCCTCAAATCTGAAGCTTCGAACACCATTGTGGACCCTACTTCCTTTAGTGGGCACAATAACGGGCCGGTGGTTAGAGTGTCTTGGGTTCCTATTAATCACAGAGAATTCAGGAAATGCTTCACACCAATATATATTCGATGTTGCACGATCCAGTCTTTCACAGATGTATGACACCAACTCCTTGCTATGATTCCGCCATGTGTATTTGTCCCCTGTGTAACCTACATCAGTTAGCTCGCTGCTTTCCAACGCCTCCCCAAATTTGTCCATGCATACTTGTGACCGAACTGAACCCCCACACTTCTCGTCGCATGTAAGTATCTCATTGAAATCGCCCATACATAGCCATGATCTGCCCGTTTGATGTTGCTGCCCGAGGATCTTCAACGTCCTCCACGTCTCAATCTTCCTCTCCGCCACTGAATCCCCATAGATCCCCGTAAGGCGCCAAACCATACAATTTTCCTCACATACATCCACATCAACATGCCTCTGGCCATACGATCTCAGTGTCACATCAACTCCTCTTCTCAAAAACATGGCCACACCTCGACTCCTCTCATCAGGGTTCCAAGCGCTCATGTTTGTTAGTCCCAGCATCCATCTAAACCTCTCCAGCTCCTTCACCGTCATCTTTGTTTCAGCTAAGAACAAAATATCGGGCTCCTCCTTCCTCCCCATGTCAAGGAGGCTACGAACTGCCGGGCCGTTCCCGAGTCCCCGAGAGTTCCAACTTACGATTTTCATTGTGCCCGGCGGGGCTGCTCTAGCAGCCCAGCCGATATACCATTAGTGTTGTCTGACTCCACGTGCTCTCCCTCCATCTCCATTCCTCCTACTCCTTCCATCAACCACCCCTTCTTCCCGTCCTTCTCCTCCACACCGTCCCCCTGCCTCTCTTATGCCCCAACACCTTCTCTCTTCTTGTAGCATCGATCGTGGCCTTGTCCTCCCGCACCACCTTCTCTCTTCTTGTGCTTGTTGTTCCCCTGACTTGCCATCTCACTGGTCGTACAATTTGCGTCCAGTAACTATTTGTCCACCTCCATTCCTTTGGCAGCTTCACTATTATTGTTGTTGCGCTTGTGCTTCCTGCCACCTTCCCCGACCTCCTCTGGCTTCTCCGGACCAGTGTCTCCATCCCTCAGTAAGAGTTGTCGTGGAGTACCTTCCCTCTCCCTACCCTTGCTAACTTTTGATGGGCTGTTGACCTCTTCCCCTTTTTCCACATTACTACCTCCACCTCCTGTACCCCGTGACCCGTCCTTCCTCCAAGACAGACTAGCACTGCCACTCCTTGACCTCCCAGCCGGTGATTGAAGCGATAGGTCCTGCTGCCTCCGCCCCCTTTTCCTCCAGTCCGCCAACCTCCATCCTCCTGAGGACCCCTCTTGTAGTTCATTCAGCTTTTAACCACTTCCCAAACTGTGGCTTCTCCCCTTTCTGCAGAATGATGGTGCAGTCCTTCTCTCCATGTCCTATGATGCCGCATGTGTAGCAGAAGTCCGACATAAACTCGTACTCAAAATGACACCATCCACCTTCCTCCTCCTCCCGCGCCTTGTTTCCCTTCTCCGTCTTCTCCCCTTCTCCATTGTCCCCCTCCCAGCCGTCCAGCGTGAAGCCCCTCATCAACGGCTTATCAATTGTCATGCGAATTTTGATTCTCATGTACCTCCCAATGGCATTACCATCAGCTCCAGTATCTGCCTCCACATATTGACCAACTAAATTTCCAATGTCCTCCGCTGCGTCCGCGTTCATCATTCCCAGTGGAAGGTCGAACACTCTCGCCCAGAACAGGATGTTATTAAACTCATAGTCCTCAATCCTCCTGCTGGGTACGAAATCCTCCACTACAACCAGATCTTTGTCAACATCCATGGACCATTATCCAGCGCTTTCCTCTTTCCCGTACCGTGGTAAAATGTGAACATGAACAAGTTCTCACCCACTTCCTTGCAGTCGATACTGTTGATGGGGCACCAGACGCGCCCTAGAGACAGGCGGATTGCTTCCGGGTGCGCCAGCCGATCCGACAGAATCTTCCCCACCGCCTGCAGTTCCACACTCTTCCCTTTCTCCCTCACCGAGATCCTGATCTTCACCCCCTTCTTCTCCTGCTCCGACAGCCTCAGCCTTTTCATCAACCCTGCCACATCCTCCATCTCACCTCCGACCCGAGCTCTGCCTGCTTCGCCGCCTAGGGTTCGTGTTTTACGATCGTATGCCCTAGGATCACACAGAAGGCCTTTGGATGGGACGGGGATCACTCTTGGGAATGGTTTGCGATCACCAGGGGAGGATTAGCACCAAGATCTCAACTGATCTCGGTGACGAAGGCGCTGCACTGGACTAGAAACCCTAACCCGACCGCCTCCGCGATCTCCGGACGAAATGCAAACAGCCACGCGAGGGGCGGACCTTTTTTTCGACCAGGGAGGGAGGGTTGACCTCAAAACAATATCAGTCTTACTGAGCTGCTTCACGCATTTACTTGACTATTCCCCACAATGTCTGCTCCCGGCTCACTTTTTTTTTAGAATTCTCGGCTCAACAAGTAGTTTCCGACTCAGGAAGGCCTACCTTTTGCAGAGAAGAGAGACTAAGAAAGGCTTCATACCTGACTGTACAGCCCAGTGTCAAATGGTCTCTGGCGCATGAAAATATGCATACACAATTCAAAAAGCCCAAACATAATGGCCACCACCACAGCAGCCACATCCTCTTGTAGTTTCTATCTCTGTAATTTGTTATTCCCTAAAAACAGTTATTCTAAAAAAATCTCTAATTTATGATCTTATTGTTAGTAGTATATTTTAAGTCCAATTACTGCATGATGAAAAATCAGTGTTTCGATGTTATGACCTATTACATCTACTACAAAGTTTTTGCCACCCAAGTTTATTAACTAACAATTGCATCATCTCAGTTACATTACCAGCTCCTACACCTAAAGCAAATAAGCATTCCGGCCTTTTATTTATCCGTCCTCTTAGAGAGCAGCTATTGGCTGGCACTAGCTATCAAAGCAACTTCCTTTTGTTTCTGGCCACACTATCAAATGAGTCTTGCTTTTACTACTAGCAGCAACTGTTTGGTGCACCTGAGACTGAGAGCCTTATCTCCTTCACTAGTCCTCTACACAATGGCACTCAGATTTCTTGATACGTTTCGTCTCTACAGATGATATGATCAACATAAGTATTTGCAATTATGAGAACAACATTTTTTTTCACGTTCATTTGATGAGAGAATCAAATTAAGAGAGCTTGATTGCAGCTAGCACATGCGCTGAAGTGCGTTGTTGACATAATTTCCCCGCATTCTTATGCTGGGTTCCACTATTCATGTCATAATAATTTGTTAAAGTAGGGACTTTTTTTTTACTCCTTTCTTTGCATGTCCAGGGCCTAACTGGACCATGGATCCTCTGTGATTCAGATGATTGAATTTTCACTGAAATAATATGCAGGTCCCCGTGCAAAAAATAAAATAAAAATTCCGATTTACAGTGAGAACTCAGGAGAAAGACTTCAAGAGTGTATGAGGATATTTGATAACGCTGTCACTGATTGGCAGACACCAACCGGACATTCATCCGATGAGCTCGAAACTGCAATGTGTTATCGCTATGCCATGCGTGTCTACGGCCTCACTCGCAATGTCTTCTCTTCTCCTGCATAGAACAAATGGACAATCAAGGCATGCAACTTACAGAAAATACACATGAGCTCCTAGGTGCTCCACCCCTCTATATGAATATTAAATTCAAAAAATCCCAGAAATTCAAAAAAAGGGATCTTGGGATTTCAAACTTGTGTGCCCAATCTACTCCCGTGTGAAACTTCGTGAAAAATATCCGAAAATGTATCCATGGTGAAGAAAATACAGTTCGACCTACGATCCATCCAAGAAGAATTTTTTATACATAGGAATTTCTGTACTTTTTACTGAGAATAGCACGGATGTCATCTTTTCACGAAACTTCATACGAGAGTAGATTGGGTACCCAGGTTTGATATCCCAAAATCCCAGAGTTTTTTCAGATTTTCCCGGTATTATTTTGAATTTAATGTTCATATAGAGGGTGGAGCACCCATGACTCCATGAGCTCCAAATCCTCTTCATGAAACTTACCAACAAATTTTACCGACTATCTTATTATGTGTTATTAATATTTTTACCGCCAACATATGCACAGTGCTGTAGAACAGTAATGTTGTCATATGTACTGTTGCAAAACCTACAAGCTGTTGTCATGTGCAAGACTAACAGTATATAGGGGTATTTGACAATATTGTCACATACTGGTACTGCGAGATGCTAATGGGATATTCATCTGATGAGTTCAACACTGCAGAGTCTGTGGGTTGTATGTGTGGTATCAGTTTATTCTCTGTGCACAAGGGGATTTCTTCACTTCACGTCTTCACCCACTCATCGACGGTGTGTCTTCTGTCCTCCTGGATAGGAACTTGCTGCATATTCAGAACACAGAGAGCGATCAGCAATTCAGCAGCCATGGCAACTTTAAGAAATCTTTCGAGTGATTCAAATGCTTTACCACTTCTCTTTCGTGTGAAGTGAACTCTAGGTTGTAAAAGATGTTGTCTCGTATTAAGTAATGGAATTATTATTGTATATAATATTGATATTATTTTCCGTGCTATGGTTGCAACACTGAACTCCAAAAAATATATAACCATTGTAGCATACATTGTGAACCATTACATCGATGGATGATGGTGACTGTCATGACCCGCAGCATAGCAAAGCTCTCTAATCCTCCTAGGACGTACTAAATTGCCATCAAAATAACCTTGGCTGCTTTCAGTTCAGCGGGCAGGAGTCTAGCGATCAGCTCCTTGAGAACAGACGGGCAACTGCTTTTGAGATGCTCATAGCCATCGCATGCTATCATCGCCTCCAAATTGGAAGGGGAAGCGAGGAACTGTAACACTGTTTTAAATAGCCCGCTATAGCCTATAGCTCCGCTATAGCACGCTATAGCGTTTACAAAAGGTCTTGCGCTAAGAGACTTTGGTCCAAACAAATGAGCAAACATTTTAAATAGCGCACTATAGCTCCGCTATAGCATGCTATAGCATTTGGAAGAGGTCCACCGCTAAGATGCTTAGCGTGCTATTTAAAACTATGAACTGTAAGCATGCTTCCTTGAGCCCATGGCAGCTATGTTGCTCAGACAAAACCAAACTGGTCGCCACCGTCTCGGTGTCAATGTGGCTGCACAGTTTCTCCTCGCAGATGAGCTTCAGCCTCCGGACGTCGTACCTGTCCGCCGCTACAAGGAGATGGCTAGCTGCCACCGCAACCTCTCCCTCACGGGTCATCGATCTGCGGGAGCGAGTCAGTGTATATGAAGTGGAGCAAGGATCAGGCGACCGGGCTGCGAGCACGGACCGATGGGCCGAGAAGGTCTTGCCGTCGACTTGGAAGGTCACGTCCGTTCCATCCCCGCTCTTCAGAAAGTCGCCGAGATGCCGGTGCAAGTCGCTCGGAGGGACCTTGACGAAGGTCTTGCCATTTTCTTCGCCCTTGAACTTCTTCATGACGGTGACATCGCATCGGATGGTGAAGCAGTCGTCTATCAAGTGCGGTGATCGCTCCAGATCCTCCTGCTTGATGAAATCGAAGATGCCCCTGGCTGATCCTTTGCGTGGGAAGTCCAGTTCAGTGATGGTGCGGCTTTGCATCTGCGGAATCAAGAGCCAGGTAAATAGATACTAGATCTCTGTTTTTGGGGACTTCATCAGCCGCTTGGTTCTTGAGTAGCCCTCTATCTTGAAGGCATATGATCTTTCCTCGGACTCGCCTACAATGGCAGCAGAAATCTTGCAGTGCTCTGCCATCTCCGGTGGTGGGATGAATGGATGGGTTGTGTCGGGGAAACTGACCCACGAGCACCTATGGGGACCGGCGGACCGAGCCCCTTTCGGTTCGGCGGGGGCGGAGATCGCACGAAGAGCAGATCGAGGCGGAGCACACGAGCAGTTTACCCAGGTTCGGGCCGCATGGATGCGTAAAACCCTACTCCTGCTTTGTGGTTTGTATTGAGTTCTTACTCGGGAGCGCCGAGTGCTACAGTACACACCAGCAGCTAACGAGACCGAGCGTGGGTGTTCTTCTGTTCCTCTTCTCCTCCCCTACCTGGCGCGCCAAAGATGTCGGGGAAACTGACCCACGAGCACCCATGAGGACCGGCGGACCGAGCCCCTTTCGGTTCGGCGGGGGCGGAGATCGCACGAAGAGCAGATCGAGGCGGAGCACACGAGCAGTTTACCCAGGTTCGGGCCTCATGGATGCGTAAAACCCTACTCCGTCTTTGTGGTTTGTATTGAGTTCTTGCTCGGGAGCGCCGAGTGCTACAGTACACACCAGCAGCTAACGAGACCGAGCGTGAGTGTTCTTCTGTTCCTCTTCTCCTCCCCTACGTTGCGCATGAGCCTCCTTTTATATGCTCAAGGGGTCACCGACAGGTGGCAATGTAGACAAGGGTAAAAATGGAAAGGTGTTGCGGTTGGTACAGCTACCTGTACAGTGTATCATACCTAACCCTGACGGCAGGGGACAAGGGCATTAAATGCCCATCTGCGTCGCCCAAACAGTGCAAAAAGGGACCGTCAGGGACGCCACCGTTCGCCCCGATGGCAATCTTGTCAGCGCCGCTTGCCACCGCGTACCGCTGGCTGCACAGCCTCCCGCCACGTACGCCTAGAAGGGTCCCATAGCGACACGTTGGTGGATGTGCTGGAGCGTGGGTACGGAGTGGTAGCTTTGCCGCGGCAAACGCCTTGCCGCGGTCGTTGTCTTGTCGCGTCCGGAGGCTTGCCGCCCACCGGGCCTCGCCGGGACGCGTGGCGCGTCGCGGCAAGTTCCTTGAGATGCCTTGGTTGGCCTTCCCAGCAAGCTCCTCTTGCCGGGGTCTTGTGCCTTGAGTGGCCTTCCCGGCAAGCTCCTCTTGCCGGGGCCTTGTCTTCTTGGCTTGAATACTTTGTTCTTGAATGGCTCCAAAGGAACCACGAAGGACCTTGGCGGTCACCCGGCATGCCTTGCCGCGGGGTGCTGCGACTGCCTGTGCACAAGTTCGGAATACTAGGGTACCCCTACTCTAGTACACCGACAGGAGCCCCCGGGCCTGGGCCATACACGGTGCCAAGCGCTGTTGGGCCAGGCCCAACACAGGGCACGGGCACGCGCGGCCTGGGCCACGCCGTATCCCACTCCGTATCCACCGCGCCCTCCCCGAACGACACGCGTTGATTGAGGCGTCGTGGGAGAGATCGTGGGTGGTTTCTTTATTCGGAAAGACGAAACGTCTGCCCCCTCTCTCCTTATAAGCAGGGGAAACAGGGGCAGTTCGCCCATCCGCTAGTTGCTACTCCAACCTCGAAAACCTCCGCCACTCCCCTTCTTCCCAAAGCCGAAAGAGAGCAGCGCTCCGCCCCCATCGCCACCAGCACCACCAACGCCATCGACCTCCCTCGCTACTTCCGCCATGGCTCCGAAAGCCGGGAAGGGAAAGGTCGTGAAGTCGGCCGAGGCGCAGCGGCTCGCGGCGCTGTGAAAGGAGCGGGCAATCTCCCCCCCCCCCCCCAAGCTTGCCGCGAGGGATCTGAGGGAGTACTACTACCTCTTCTGGTCGACGGAGACGCGGGCGCACCCGCGCACGAAGCTACTTCCAGTCGTCGCTTGGAAAATGGCTCCAACTGGATACCCCTTTTTCGCCTTGTTCTTCTACTGCGGGCTCTGCCCGCCTTTCTCTGAGTTCTTCTGTGATATTATGAACACCTACGGGCTCCGCCTCCTTGACTTCACCCCCAATGCCGTCCTGACCATGGCAGTTTTCGCACATCTCTGCGAAAACTTTCTCGGAGTCCATCCAAATGTAGCCATTTTTCGCCACTTCTTTATGCCCCGAGTTGAGAAGGGAGAGCCTTTATCCTGCGGAATTGCCTGGATCTCAAAAGCCGGCAAGAAGGAAGCTTATCTGGAGGGAGAGTTCCGCAGCAAGTGGGAGGAATGGAGAGCAGACTGGTGCTGGATTGTCGAGGAGGACCCGCAGCCCTTTACCGCCCGGTGCCAAACTTCAATAGTGCGCGGCAGCGATTGGAGCAACGTGGCCCCAGAAGACGACAGGCTGAAGATTGCCGTCGCCCGGATCCAACGCCTCAGGCTTGCCGGGCTCACTGTAGGCGCCGTTGGCGCAGATTTCCTTCGTCGCCACATCGCCCCCCTGCAGGAGAGGAGGAGACCCGCCTGGGAGTTCAAGAATGCGGCGGATATCATGAGGCTGCGTCCGGGCCTCAACGTCAACTTCACTGTTCTGGAGCTTAACGCGATGCTCCAGGAGCTGTTCAAATACGACCCTCAACATCCCGAAGTGTTCAGGTTGCCAAGGGGTGTCGTTCCACTGTGCAACAATTCCGCGCTCAGCCGCATCCGTGCAATGACGCCGCTGTGCGACTCGCATGGAATTGACCCAGCTTGGCAAGAGCCTGCAGACGACGTCGTGCAGGCGTTCTTCGATGGCTTGGTAGAAGTGCCGATCCGCTCCGACGAGCAGAAAGGCCTCACCCGGGACACCACCGACGAGGAGGTGAAGCGCATCGCCACTAGGCTGGAAGAGGCGGCGGCAGCCGCAGCCGCGGGCGAGTTTGGGTTCACCGTGGAGGAGGCAGAGGCAGCGGAGGCGGCAAGCCTTGCCGAGCGAGAGGGGCTTACCGGCGAGGAAGAGCCTGCCGGACATGACGTCGAGCCGGGTGAGCACGCCGAGGATGCGAGCGGCTCGTTGGAGATCGACTCCTCTTCCTCCTCATCTTCGGGCAGCTTGCCGCAAGCAGAGCCCCCGGCTCCACCAAGAAGGCGTCTCCGCAAGGCCGGGGACGTAGCGGAGCGGCAGACGAGTCAACAGCCGCCGCGCCGCGCGACACGCTCCACCACGGCAAGTTCTGTTGCCGCGGAAGCATCTCACGCTGCTGCGGCAACTGGAGCGGGGTCTTCTCAGACCACCGTCACTGCTCCCGCCAAGCGGCCAAGGGAACCTACTCCTCCGCCTCCTCGCGCCGGAGGTGAGCCAGGCTTTGACTTCTCCGCGCTCAGCTCCGACGAGGAAGAAGAAGAGTAAGATTCTTGTTGTACTCGTATTTCTTCAAATCTTGCTATTTTGTCTTGTATCTCATTTTACTCTGAACTTATTCCTTTTTAGGACTCTAGCCCATAGAGCGGCAAAGAGAGCCAAGGTCCCGTTGATTATCATCGAGGACGAACCCACCGCGACAGCAGGGGGCGCGTCCGAGACATCCATGCCGGACCCGGCAACTGTTCTTCAGAGCAGCCCCCAGCGCAAGTATATGGTTTGCTTCCCGCTGTTAGGCGCACATGGATACTCTTTGTTTGCTGATATCTGACTGTTGGTTTGTGTAGGAGCAGAGCAGCCCCACCAGGAGCGTCCTGAGACCGCCCCTGACCTGCCATCTGCTTCGACTACACCGCCAAGGGAGAGTTCTCCGGCAAGGGAGAATCCTCCGACAAGGGAGAGCTCTCCGGCAAGGGGGAGTTCTCCGGCAAGGGAGAAGTCTCCGGCAAGGGACAGCACCAGCGGCCCCCCGGCGGCGGAGACCACAGCCGCAGAGCCCGGTACAGGTAAACCTCTTGCTTCGAAACTTCCCTTGGGTTCTTCTTCGTTTGATCTTCTTTTTGGATTTTTGCTTGACTTTTCTTCCTTTTCCGGCCGTCAGACCCACCTGCTGCGGAGCCAATGGAGACCGAGGTTGTTGTCGACGACGCTGCTGCCACCGAAGAAGCGGCCGGCACTGATGATCCCGCCGGCGAAGAGGCCGCCAAGGCTGCCGCCGCAGCAGCTGGCGAGGGGTCTGGCGATCGCACTGACGACCCTGAGGCCGCAGGAGCGCTAGGCGCTACGCCGACCGCCGACCCTTCCGCCGCTGCCGCCGCGCCAGGCTCCGAAGAGCCCCAGCCAGGCGTCTACTTGAAGGTCGGCGACGGCGTCTTCATCAACCTCCCCTGGGCGTCAACGTCCAGGGCGCCGGTCGAAGGAGAAAGCTTTGACGGAGAGGTGCTCGCCTCCGCTGGGCTGACGGTGATTGACGCGCCAAGCAGCAGCGGCGGCGAGCCAGAGGAGGAGCGGCTGCTGCGGAAGCTGTTGTCGCTCTACCGCGCTCGGCAAGCCAAGCTGGAATCCCGCGAGGCGCTTGCCGCGAAGGCGGGAGCAGATATTGAGAAGCGCGCGGAGGAGCTCCGAGGTCTCAACCAGGCAGCTCTCCGGTCCCTGGCGGAGAAGCGGGAGCAGCTCGCTGAGGAGCAGAAGGCCTTCCTCCTCGAGAAGGCTGACGTTGAAGAGCAGCAGCGGCTTGCCGCTGAGAAGCTGTCTGCGCAGGAGGGTGAGCTGGCGCAGCGGAAAGTCAACCTCGATAGCCACGAGGAGGAGCTTGCCACGCGCGAGCGAACATTTGGCGGAGCTCTCAAGCAAGCAGAGGACGCTGCCGCAGCTGCCGAGGCCGCCAAGAAGGAGATGGAGACGAAGGTGGCGTAGCTGGAGGCCGATCTCAAGGCGAGCAGCGAGGAGCTTGCCGCGCTCAAGCTTGAGCGGGAGAAGGACGCCTACAGCCACTCAGAGCTGCAGGCCCGTCTCGCCGAGAAGGGCAAGGAGCTCAGCGCCGCCAAGGAATCCAACGCAGATCTTGAGTTGAAGCTGACCACTTTGACCAAGACACTGGACGGCGCCAGGGAGCGGGAGGTGGCCTTGAAGGAGGAGATCAAGGCCGACAAGGCGCTGCTGGAGAGTGTTGCTGTCACCCAGAACACTTTTAGGGAGACTGTGGAGCACTGGACGGAGGGTCTTGTGAATGCTGCCGCAGATATTGACAGGGAGCTGGCGCAGCTGGGGATGGAGGATCTCGGGTATCCCTCCGATGAGAACCTCCAATCTAGCGCCAAGCTCACCTTGTTCTTCAAAGGCCTGGCGACGGCCCTCCAGCGGCTCCGGGAGAGGATCCCAAAGCAGCTGGCCGCCGAGTCGCGCAAGATCTGCGTGGGAGCTCTTCAAAAGGTGTTGGTGAAGGTGGCCTTCCGCAACCCGGGCCTCAACCTCACCAACGTCCTCAAGACCCTGCCGCCGGAAGCTGATCTGGAGGCGCTCAAGGCCCTTGTCGCACCCATTGTGGACAAGGTGAGCGGGATCAAGAGGGTTGAGGGCGATCGTGTAGACTAGGCCGCCCGTTTTCTTCTTTTCTTGTCGCTGCTGGTCATGTTATGAAAACAATCTATTAGAGCCGCGACAAGCTATCTTGGAATATAACTCTATTTTGGGTAGTGATTGCAATGTTATTTCCTTTACTTGATTCATTCCTTTGTATGTTTTTGCCCTACGCTTTTAGGGAACTTCCCGGCGCAGGCACCTTAGCCGCGAGCGCCGAGTGCGGGACGTCAGCAGCCTGCTGGCGGTGCCGTTACTGACAAGAAACCTTGTCGCAACTAGTCGCAGCTCACTTAAGTTGTTGAGCGAACTCGAAACAAAGTAAGGGCGCAACTCTAGTCGCATCACACTTAAGTTGTTGAGCGGACTCGAAACAAAGTAAGGGCGCAACTAGCCATGAGCTGGTTCCTCCGCGCACAGGTTTTCCATACAAAGCATGGTCGTTCAAGGAAGATAACTTAAAATTTTAAAAAATCTGATTGCTCAAACTTTGGCAACTTAGCTTTTCTGTTGTTTGTCTCCCGGCAAGGCGAAACTTTCTTGAACGACGCCTGGTCCATACCATTATCTTCTCCTTCCCCCCGGCAAACTTGTGGGCGAGGGAACCTTCCTTTCCTTGAGAAAAAAGAAAGAAGAGAAAATAAAGATATGGAGCCTTATGGCTCGTTATTGCTTACCGGGGGTTGGCGCTGCACAAAGTGTCAGATAACTCATGCAAAAAATAAAAAGCATGAAATTGACAAGATGTGCGGAGCACATGAGCTTTATTTATGCACAGGGTCTGCGCCTGGCTTTGTATAAAGGATTACATGCAACAGCGGCAAGACTTGTACAAAAGGTGGTTGCCGGAACAGGGTCCGGCAACCGCGCCTTACGGGTAAAACTTACGAAGATGCTCAATGTTCCAGGAGTTGCTCACCGGAATGCCATCTTCGGTCTCAAGGCGGACAGCGCCAGGCCTAGTGACTCGTTTCACCCGGTAAGGGCCTTCCCACTTCGGCGTCAACTTGTTGGAATTCTTGGCGGACTGAGCGCGCCGAAGAACAAGGTCGCCTTCCTCGAGACTTCTGGCGTTAACTTTGCGGCTAAGGTAGCGGCGCAAAGCTTGCTGGTAGCGAGCAGCTCGTACAGCAGCCTGAAGACGGTCTTCCTCAAGGAGCAGCGTGTCATCTTGTCGCAGCTGCTCTTGCTCATGCTCATCATAAGCGAGCACTCGAGGTGACCCGTATACAAGTTCCGTGGGGAGAACTGCCTCTGCTCCATAGACTAGAGCGAAAGGTGTCTGGCCAGTGGCTCGATTTGGCGTCGTCCTGATCGACCAAAGAACCACCGACAGCTCCTCAATCCAGTTTCTTCCGCACTTGTGCAGCCTGTCGAAAGTCCTGGTCTTGAGCCCACGCAGCACTTCAGCATTTGCCCTCTCCGCTTGACCGTTGCTTCTGGGGTAAGCAACAGAAGCGAAGCAGACCTTGGTGCCAAGATCTTGGACGTACTGCATGAAGGTGCGGCTCGTGAATTGCGTACCGTTGTCGGTGATGATCCTGTTAGGGATCCCGAAGCGGCAAACAATCGACCTGAAGAACTTGACTGCTGACTGTGCTGTCACCTTCCTCACTGCTTCCACTTCCGGCCACTTTGTGAACTTGTCGATTGCAACGTACAAGTACTCAAAGCCCCCGACTGCTCGGGGGAAGGGGCCGAGGATGTCGAGCCCCCAGACCGAAAATGGCCAGGATAAAGGGATCGTCTGGAGAGCTTGAGCTGGCTGGTGTATCTGCTTGGAATGGAACTGGCACGCTTCACACTTGGTTACTTGTGCAGTTGCATCCTGGAGGGCTGTCGGCCAAAAGAAACCTTGCCGGAATGCTTTGCCGGCAAGTGCTCCTGCGCCAATGTGGTTACCACATATGCCTCCATGTATCTCTGCCAACAGCTTTTGTCCGTCTTCCCGGTGAATACACTTCAATTTCACACCGTTGAGTCTTCTTCTGTATAGTGTGTTGTCGACAAACTGGTACATACTTGACTGCTGGGCTACTCTTTCCGCTTCTTCTTGCTCTTCGGGAAGTTCTCCTGTCTGAAGGAAACGGACAATCTGCTGTGCCCATGCTGGAGCTTGCGGCTCGACAACAAGGACTAAAGGCACATTTGCTGCTGCGGGAACATCCGCTTCTACGGCGAGAACCTGCGGCTCAGCCACAGCTTGACGTTCCCCGGCAAGCTTGCCGGAGCAAAACTTGTCGGGAGCGTCTGCTTCAACGGAACAAACCCTGGGGTTTGTCGGAGCAAACTGCTCCCCAGCACTCTTGGTGTTGATCTTGGGGACCTTCTTAGCGGTGGCTTCGGGAAGCTCTGCCGGAAAATAGTCACCAGAAATCAACTTCCTCTTCTTGCTCTGTCCAGTTGATGGCGTTACAGACGGTTGAGTCAGCTTGAGCACAAAGATCCCTGGTTCCACAGGTAACTTAAGTGTTGTGCACTTTGACAGGCCATCGGCAATGTCGTTCTGAGCTCTCGGAACGTGTTCCATCTGTAGGCCGTCAAAGTGTTCTTCTAGCTTTCTCACTTCATCAACGTAGGCTTCCATCAACGGACTTTGATAACTCTTATTCACTTGGCGGACGACAAGCTGTGAGTCACCCCTGACAATGAGCTTCTTGATCCCAAGGTTTACCGCGATCCTGAGACCGGCAAGCAAACCTTCATACTCTGCAGTATTGTTTGTTGCTTGCTCCTTGGGAAAGTGCATCTATACTATGTACTTGAGGTGCTCTCCGGTGGGTGCGACAAGCAGCACGCCAGCACCGGCGCCTTGCAGCGAGAAGGCACCATCAAAGTACATCAGCCACTCTTTGCTTGTTTCCTTGACGGGGATGCTCGTTTCTGGAATTTCTTCATCTGGTGTCGGCGTCTACTCTGCTATGAACTCTGCCAATGCTCTGCTTTGGATAGTTGAGGTGCTCTCAAGGTTGAGGCCAAAACTTGACAGTTCCAGTGCCCACTCAACAATCCTGCCTGTTGCTTCTGGATTCTGCAGTATCCTCTTCAGCGGAAAACGAGTGACTACTGTGATCTCATGTGCTTGGAAGTAATGGCGCAGCTTTCTCGAGGCCATGAGAAGACCGAAAAGCAATTTCTGCACACCAGAGTACCTTGACCTAGCCCCCTGCAGAAGGGAACTGACAAAGTAAACTGGGCGTTGCACCATTCTCTTCTGTATCTCCTCACGTGCCTGCGCAGATCCATCTTTGTCGGGACCAGAGCTTGTCGGGGAAGCCCCCTGCTTGTCGCTGGATGCGCCTGCCGCGGTTGCTGGCTCATCATCTGCCTCCCTCTCCGCTACTAACGCAGCACTAACCACTTGATTGGTTGCCGCCAGATACAGCAGCAACTTCTCTTGTGGCTTAGGTGCGACAAGTATTGGAGTGGAGGACAGGTATCTCTTCAAGTCTTGCAGCGCCACCTCCGCTTTCGGAGTCCATTTCATTGGACCTGCCTTTTTCAATAATTTGAAAAACGGCAAGGCGCGCTCAGCAGACTTAGAGATAAACCTGCTGAGAGCTGCCACGCAACCGGCAAGTCTTCGTACATTCTTGACGCGCTTTGGTGCTTCAATCTGCTCAATGGCCTTGATCTTGTCGGGATTTGCTTCAATTCCCCGCTGAGACACGAAGAACCCGAGAAGCTTGCCGGAAGGGACTCCAAACACACACTTCTCGGGGTTGAGCTTGAGGCTGATCTTGCGCAGATTTGCAAAAGTCTCATCTAAATCTTGAATCAGAGTTGCCTTGTCCTTGCTCTTGACCACTATGTCATCCATGTAGGCTTCCACATTTCTGTGTATTTGTGGTTCAAAAGCGGCATGGACTACCCTTGCGAATGTTGAACCAGCATTCTTTAAACCGAAAGGCATCCGTATGAAACAGTACGTGCCACAAGAAGTGATGAATGCAGTCTTCTCCTTATCCTCTTCTGCCATGAAGATCTGATGGTATCCTGAGTATGCGTCAAGAAATAAAAGCAAGTCACATCCGGCCGTGGAGTCAACAATCTGGTCAATGTGCGGCAAGGGAAATGGGTCTTTGGGACAAGCTTTGTTAACATCGGTAAAGTCGATACAAAGCCTCCATTTCCCGTTTGCCTTGCGTACGACTACAGGATTGGCCAACCACGTAGGATGGAGCACTCCTCTGACAAGGCCTGCCGCTTCCAACTTCTTGATCTCTTCTACGATGAATTCTTGGCGCTCCACTGCTTGCTTCCTGACTTTCTGCTTGACGGGCCGCGCATGAGGACAGACGGCAAGGTGGTGCTCAATTACTTTCCTGGGAACACCGGGGATGTCAGACGGTTGCCATGCAGACACATCGACGTTCGCCCGCAGGAAAGCAATGAGCGCGTTTTCCTATTTAGGGTCGAGAGTGGCACTGATGGTGAAGGTACCACCAGTGTCGTCCTCCTTGGCGGACACCTTCTTGGTCTCTGGCGGAGCTGCCATTGTCTTCTTGCACTTGCCGGTGGAGCTCGATGGTGCGTCCTTGACGGTAGCGCAGCACTCCGAAGAGGTGCGCTTGCCGGAGTGGGCATCAGAACTCTTGCCGGACTTGGTCTTCTTCTTCCCCCCGGGAGCTTCAGGGGCAAGTGACTTGTGATCCGTTGCGGCTGCCGCTTCCTGGTAAATCTTGTCGGCACAGATAAGAGCATCCTTCTTGTCGCCAGGGACAGAGATGACACTTATCGGGCCTGGCATCTTCAGCATGTTATATGCATAGTGAGAGGCCGCCATGAACTTGGCGAGCGCTGGACGGCCGAGAATCCCATTGTAAAGCAATGGAAAATCGGCAACGTCAAAAGTGACCCTCTCAGTTCTGAAGTTCAACTCGCTGCCAAATGTCACCGGCAACGTGATCTTCCCCTTCGGCTTGCTCCTTCCCGGGTTGATTCCTTGGAATGTGCCGGTTTCTTCGAGCTCGCTGTTAGGGACCTGGAGTTTCTGGAGCACGGCGGAGGAGATCAGGTTCAAGCCGGCCCCGCCGTCAACTAGCATCTTAGTCACTTTGAGGTTGCGGATAGTTGGTGAAACCAACATCGGCAAGCACCCGACCGTAGTTGTGCGATCAGGGTGGTCCTCAATATCAAAGATGATAGGCGTGCTGGACCGTTTCAGAAGCTTGCGTGACTCGACGGGTGGTTCTGCCGCATTGACTTCCCGCACCCACTGCTTGAGTTGGCGGTGTGAAGTATGCAGAGAAGCACCGCCGTCAACGCACAAGACCTCTGTGGCTTTCTGGAACTCCTGCTCGCTGGTCTCGACATCATCCATGTCTTCATCGTCGTCGTCATCTTCATCCTTGTCGCGGCCGCGGGGAGGTCTGTCTCCTTGCCGCTGCTTGGCCTTGCCGCGGCGTCCTCCCCGGCCGGGGCGCTTCATGCCGGATCCTCCAGCACCTCCTTGGGCTTTCTCCTTGTCGTGTCGCTCGTATTCGGCCTTTTGCAGCTCGACAAGCTGCTCGACCTTCTTGCAGCTCTGGAGGTCATGGCCCTTGGTGCGGTGGATCTTGCAGTACTGTTTGTTGGTACCGTCCTGCCTGTCGGCGACCGCCACAGCCTGGCAGTTGGCGCATGCGGCAACCTCCTTGCCGGAGCTACCAGCCTTGGCTTTCTTGGCGCCACCCTTGTTGCCGGACTGCTCAACAACTAGCACATCTTTGCCTTTCCTCTTCCTGTTGTTCCGCCGCAGGTTTTTCTTTGCCGGGGCAGCATCCTCGCTGTCAGATCCTCCTGCTCCTGTATTCTCTCCGGGGAGTTTCCTCCCTTCCTCAGCACGTGCACACTTGTCGGCCAGGGCATACAGCTCACTGACGTCTCTGATCTTGCACATCGCCATCTCCTCCCGCATCCTGCGGTTACGCACGTTCTGATGGAACGCGCTGATAACCGCGGCAGGGTGGACATCTGGGATGTTGTGCTGTACACGGCTGAATCTCTGAATGTACTTGCGCAGGGGCTCTCCTTCCTTCTGGGCGAGCAGATGAAGGTCACTCTCTTGGCCATGAGGTTTGTGGCCGCTTGTAAAGGCGCCGACAAACTGATGGCATAGGTCTACCCAGGAGGATATGGAGTTGTCCGGCAAGTGCATGAGCCAAGACCTGACGTTGGGCTTGAGCACCAGCAGGAAGTAGTTGGCAAGGATCTTGTCGTCCCGCCCCCCAGCAGCTTGCACTGCGATGGTGTAGATGCTGAGGAACTCCGACGGATGCGACTTGCCGTCGTACTTCTCTGGTACGTCTGGCTTGAAATTCTTTGTGCTGGGCCACTGGACTTGCCGCAGCTCACGGGTAAACGCAGGGCAACCTACCGCGTACGGCAAGTCGCCTGGTTCTCCTGGCGCATGCATGTCGACAGAGGGTCCAGCGCGCCGATCTGATTGACGCCGCGCTTCTCTTCGGCGCTCGATGCGAGTTCGAGCGTCTTCTTGCTATCGTTCGTGAAGAACTTGGCGTTGATCGCGACGAGCTCGTGGATCCGATGACGCGGTGGAGTCGCTGTCGAGGTGGATCCGGCGAGGCGGCGATCTTGGCCTTCGCGGCGGGGAGTGCACGGTGGTTGCACCCCGCCCGGTCATGTCGCCACCGGCCCGTGCCTGGCTGGCTCGCTGCGGCTGCGATGTACTCGGCTGCCGTAGAGTGTCGCCGTTGGCAAAGCCGATGAGACTCTGAATGGTGGCCCTCCAGTCGTCGATCTTGTCCGCCGTTGGAGGGTAGTCTAGGAGCAGTTGAGCTCGCGCCAAAGCTTCTGCTGGAGTGGCGGGTAGCGGTGGTGAACGGTGTGAGGAGCGGGATATGCTCGGACTTCTAAATATGTTAGAAGGAGCAGTATCCCGTCCAGGCGACCATGCCTCGCTCGCGCCAGCATGTTGGCGCGCACGCTGGTCTTGAGCATTCCGAGATCCACCAGCTCGATCTAGGTCCAGCAAGCGTATGGTACTGTGAGTACCATGACGCTGCCGGTCCCGCGCCTCCTGAGATGAGCGCGGTGCATGTACGGACGCCGAGATCTTGGAGTGCGCCGGTCGTTGTGGGAGCCGGCTACGCCGCCGATGGGCAGCGCAGCCTTGTCCTTGGACCTGGCGGCACCGTGGGCTCCCTCGCCGATGCCCGTTCTTCCGCCGGCGTCTACCCCACCAGCCGTTTGCTCCGGCGGTGGTGGGTTTGTCGCGGACGGAGCAGCCGCCTCTGAAGCCTTCTTCTTCGGCGGCACGTCGATGAAGATGATGAAGATCAAGCTCGTGTGAACGCCGGATCAGGTTCACACAACCTCGACTCCCCCTACCTGGCGCGCCAAAGATGTCGGGGAAACTAACCCACGAGCACCTATGGGGACCGGCGGACCGAGCCCCTTTCGGTTCGGCGGGGGCGGAGATCGCACGAAGAGCAGATCGAGGCGGAGCACACGAGCAGTTTACCCAGGCTCGGGCCGCATGGATGCGTAAAACCCTACTCCTGCTTTGTGGTTTGTATTGAGTTCTTGCTCAGGAGCGCCGAGTGCTACAGTACACACCAGCAGCTAACGAGACCGAGCGTGAGTGTTCTTCTGTTCCTCTTCTCCTCCCCTACGTTGCGCATGGGCCTCCTTTTATATGCTCAAGGGGTCACCGACAGGTGGCAACGTAGACAAGGGTAAAAATGGAAAGTTGTTGCGGTTGGTACAGCTACCTGTACAGTGTATCATACCTAACCCTGACGGCAGGGGACAAGGACATTAAATGCCCATCTGCGTCGCCCAAACAGTGCAACAAGGGACCGTCAGGGACGCCACCGTTCGCCACGATGGCAATCTTGTCAGCGCCGCTTGCCACCGCGTACCGCTGGCTGCACAGCCTCCCGCCATGTACGCCTAGAAGGGTCCCACAGCGACACATTGGTGGATGTGCTGGAGCGTGGGTACGGAGTGGTAGCTTTGCCGCGGCAAACGCCTTGCCGCGGTCGTTGTCTTGTCGCGTCCGGAGGCTTGCCGCCAACCGGGCCTCGCCGGGACGCGTGGCGCGTCGCGGCAATTTCCTTGAGATGCCTTGGTTGGCCTTCCCGGCAAACTCCTCTTGCCGGGGTCTTATGCCTTGAGTGGCCTTCCCGGCATGCTCCTCTTGCCGGGGCCTTGTCTTATTGGCTTGAATACTTTATTCTTAAATGGCTTTAAAGGAACCACGAAGGACCTTGGCGGTCACCCGGCAAGCCTTGCCGCGGGGTGCTGCGACTGCCCGTGCACAAGTTCGGGATATTAGGGTACCCCTATTCTAGTACACCGACAGGTTGGGACCTGGAAGCTAGAGAGGAAAGGTTTGGCTGCGGGCGATTATATAGAGGTGTATACGCGGGAAGCTGGATCGATTGGTTTCGCCTCCAGTTTTAATGAAAACGGCGGACTTCATTTGCATGTTCTCGTTCTCGTTGCATGCCATTAATTTACTCGTTTACCTTCACGAAGAGACGCCAGTACAATGCCATGCTCTGAGATTTTAGCGGAATCTCAAGGGTTTGCTTTGTTTGTTTCTAGCACTGACCGGTAGTACTATGTTTTTCTGCCGAAATATTACGTGCATTAGTTTTTTGATGAAAAGTCAAACCTCTTTAATTTTGACCTAATTTATAGATAAACATGTCAAAATTCTATCAAATCGGTGGCGTAGGAGGCTCTTGCCGCTAGACGTCAGTGTCCACGCGCCGCAGCTGATGTTCATGGTTCTTTTGCAACCTAGGTTATGTAGAGTAGGACTAGTGCGATGAGGCCGACCGCAAGTGCCATTCCGTTGCCACACCAGCTCAGCACCACGTATTAATGCATGGTGAGTGAGACTAGAGGATGCTTGGATTTAAGGGACTATTTTTAGTCTGACTAAAATAGTCTCTTTTAGAGGCTAAAGTTTCAAGCACCCCTGACTAAAGAGAGGATAGGACTAGTCTCGAGGCTAAAACTTTTTAGTCATAGGAAACCTACTAAAATATGTATGAGCACTCTCTCTCTTCATTTAATTCCTCTACTTTAACACATGCGAGATCTGGATTGAAGGGTTTGAAGGATAATAAATGCTCAATAACTTGATTTTACTCTCTTTTGTATTTGGATCCAAGCATGGGTGAGGCTAGTAAGTTTTTGTCCCACTACTTTTAGTCATGGGACTAAAACGTATCCAAGCACCCTTTAAGGCTTCTACCAATGCACAGGTGCTTAGATTAGGTGCTAAGCATATTAAATAGCTTAGCATCCAAACTCCCCAATAAATGCATATGTGCTTAGCTTCATGTAGCTAAGAGCTCTTCATTCTATTAACTATGAACTGTGATATTTCACATGTGTGCCATATAGCTAAAACTATCACGCATTCTTCCTTCCATCTAATTACATGCATGATTCATTAGGATGAATCCTCCTCCTTTCACATGCATTATTTTCTCTAATTACATGCATGCACTAGAGGACAAAAAAGCTGATGTCATCATAGATTCTTCTTATTTTGAAATTCAAAATGTTTTATAGCTCAAACCGTTGATCCGATGTCAAAAACGTTTTCACATAAAAGATTCGTTGCGGCGAGATCTTCGAAACTAGATCCCATGTTGTTATGTTCCGACGATTTTTTTGGGTCAAAAGTTACCATGCCTCGGTTACATAAGTTACCACGTCTATAATATGCAATCTATCATGCTATTTTCACATAAGTTATAGGGGGGCATAAATAAGGTTCTCTCACCTTCTTCACATGCACATCAGCATATGCATGTATGTACCAGAGGACAAAAAAGTTGATGTCATCTTAAATTCTTCTTATTCCGAAAATTCAAAATGTTTGTGACTCAAACTGTCGATCTGATGCAAAAATTATTTTCACATAAAATATTCATCACGACGAAATCTTCTAAACTAAATCCCATGTTATGTTTCCTTGACTTTTTTGGGTCAAAAATTACCACATCTGGGCTACATGAGTTACTACATTTGTGGTATGCTAGTTACCATGCTATTTCCACATAAGTTATCGGGGTTAGATTTTTCAACAAATTTCCCCTCTTGGTCAAAAATTTACGTAAGTTATCGAGTATACGATTCGTATATTACCGTGCTATTTTGACATAAGTTACCAGGGTTATGTTTTTCAACAACTTTTTTCTTGGTCAAAATCGCTGCAGTGTTTGTATGAAAGTTATCGGGTATCCGGTTTGTATATTGCCGTGCTATTTTCACACAAGTTATCGAGGTATGTTTCTTCAACATTTTTTTCCTATGGTCAAAGTTATCACGATTTGTGTACATAAGTTATTGGGTATGCGGCTTGTATATTACCATGTTGGTTTCACATAAGTTATTGGGCTTATTTTTTTTTTCTTTGGTCGATGCTACTATGGTGTTTGCATGTAAGTTATCAGATCTGTGAGGTGTATATTAGCATACTATTTACACATAAGTTATCGATGGATATGTTTTTCAATTTCCTCAGGACAAAAGTTACCATGATGTTTCTATATAAGTTATCAATTATGCGGTGCTTATATTACCATGTTATTTACACAGAAATTACCCGGTGTATGTTTGAGAAACTTTGTTTCTAGGTCAAAAAGTTATCATGGTGTTTGTAGGTAAGTTATTAGGTACGCGGTGCTTAAAATATCATGCTATTTAAGAAAAAGTTATGGGGGTATGTTTCAATAAAAAAAATTCTCCACAGTTCAAAAAAGTTACCGTAGTGATTTGGACATAAGTTATTAGGTGAGTGGTGCATATATTATCATGCTATTTACACAGAAATTGTCGATGGTAAGTTTCAACAAAAAATAGCTCGGGTCCAAATTACCATGATGTTTTCACCTAAGTTATCAAGTCCGCGGTGCATATATTTCATGCTATTTACACAAAAGTTACGGGGTATCTTTTCAAGAAATTTCTTCCCCGTGGTTAAAGTTATCATTTTGTTTTTGCCTAATTTATTAGGTCTATGGTCTATCTATTGCCATGCATTTTACACAAAAATTATAGGGGGAATATTTTCAACAATTTTCTTCCCATGGTCAAAGTTATAAGATCCAGTCACAAAATGTGTACGTACCAAAACATTGATTCAACAGATTGAATCTTTGCTCTGCAGATACACTTGAGAATATATTCAACAACATGAATGTTATCCGGTGAAGAAAGACCAAACACTAGATTTGATCATCAAAGACCGTTTCAATTTCAGTTTCAAGATATCACAGGAGAACACAATTTTTTTTAGAATTCAACCAGATTACTCCCTTCACGTTTCACATCTCACACACAGGACATGCCAGAGACACGCCAGGTTGCGATGTAAGTTCCACATCCAACTATACCGTACCATCCACCACCAAGAACGCGTAGATAGATGGAGATTCAGTTGAGGCAAACAACACTTGGAGATTCAGTTGGAGTTGTTCCTTGCTGCCTACAAAAATAAACTTTCCAGTTCAGGCACCAACAAAGATTCTTCATGCTTTATCCAAAAAGGCTTTCGCCCCGCTTTATATATAAAGCACCGTTCAACATCATCCAGTACAAACTCACACCCACACAACACACGCACACACACACACCCAAGGCAAGATACATAGGAGCGCAGCAACACCATCCCTAGCACTACGCGAAGAGGTGAAACCACATATGACGAACCGTGGGCTCCAAGGTGACGCCTTCATGAAGGGGACGACACCCGAGCGCCGCCGCCGCCCGATCCGAGGATCAGAGTTTTCCCAGGAGCAACACGAAGGGCAATGAGAGCCGCGACGATGCCTTCAAGAAGGGAACGAGTCTGCCGCCGCCGGTCCATCCGAAGAAAGAGCAGGTTTTCAACCCTGCCACCATTCACCGCCGCCGAACGCCACACCCCAGCTACCACGCCGCCCACATGGCCGTGGCAGCCAGGCAACACCAAACCACGAGCTCTGCCCATGAGCACCGAGGAGCCGCTCCAGGGCCGCCGCCCCGGCATCCAAAACCTTGACACCACACCTCACCCGAGACCCGCCGATACCCGAACCTGAGCTGCCCGCCAGTGCGGATACCCAACAGGTCGGCCAAAACAGGCCTCCATCGACCAGTCCTTGGCACCGGGCGCGAGACGAGGTCAGTCCTGCTGCCGGGTGTGGGACGAGCATGGTCCTGCCACCGGGCGCGAGACAAGGTCAGTCCTGCCGCCGGGCGCGGGACGAGTTTGGTCCTGCTGCCGGGTGTGAGACGTGTGATGGACCGCAACTGGGGGAGGGCCAACCATCGACGAAGATAGCGGCCGGACACCATGGAGATGAATCAAAGGCCAAACTGGGCCGCCTACAAACCCAGCAGCCGCCGCAATCGACCCACCAAGCTGCCATGATGCCAGTCAGCAAATGGCAACTGCCACTCCAAACGGCCGAGCCGCCTCACCGCCGCCACCGACAGCCGGAGCAACAGCCACACCGGATCGATGCCCCAACCCGCGCCGCCTATCGGAAAACGCCATATCCGACCGGCACGCACCGCCACCACCACCACCGGACCGAGACAAGGGGGGACCTTGCCAAGGCCTAGCCTCCGCCCACCAGAGGCGCGAGAGCCACCATGATCGCCCAAAGCACGGACGGTCGCAAGCAGTACCCCCGCGCCGTGCCTGCATCCCCCCGCAAGGGCCTGGCCACCAACACGGGCCCGCAGCGCCCACCCCAACATGGGCGGCGGCGGAGGGGAGGTGAGGGGAGGAGGGGAGCGAAGGAGAGGTGTGTCCTAGGGTTCTCCCCCCCCGCTCGCAAGAAATTCACCCTCTTCATGCTTTAGAATGATTCGAATTCCGAAATTTCAAGAAGGGCGCCTCAGTAATACACCTTTCGGTATCTCTGAATTTGAAGAAGAGGGAAGTCACATCCCAAAGTCTGAATTTGATCAACTAAGGTATAGGCAATTCAGTTCACACAAAAAACAAAAAAGTTTCAGACTTTCAACTCTTCTCTTTTTTCTTCAGAATTCGTCCATCTTCACTTCTCACATTCTACAAGATCACCACACCACGAAACACATACATTCGACCCAATAGTCAACAAGATTCCGATGACACGACACTAACTGACCCAACTGTTTATCTTCTTCTCTAGAAATGATAACTTAGTTGACCTCCTCTATCTTGCTCTCCTCAGCGCTCTCCTCCTTGGCACCGTCATCCTCCTTCTCGTAGGCAGACGATGTGGGAACAAACGAACTGCAGGTGATCGATCTAGTCCGATTTACGCATACCATGACAATAGACAGGAGGAGCAGCTTGAGAAAAAGAGACTATCAATAGAAACGGAGACTTGTTTTTCACTAGACGTAGACAGGAGAAGCAGCGGCACCACAGATGCTCCTACACTTGGTAATGAACACTTATTTCTCCCGTTCCTTCATGTACAATGAGTAGTTCTTGTGAGTTGGAGGCCTCGTCAGGGAACCCAAGCTCGAGCAGTGCATCACCGGCCGCGGAGAAGAGGATGACGCGGCCGAGGGGGTCCCCCACGCCAAGTACTTGGTGAGCCCATCGCCGTCCTCGTAGGGCAGCGAGGCCTGGGCCACCGCGTGCGCACCGTCCTTGAGCGCACCACCGCCGTGAAGAGAAACTGCTCGGACACAGTGGTCGGCGTTTGGTCATGAGAGCAACTCCAACGGGGCGACCCAAACGGATGCGCGCTTTGTCCGCTTTTTGTCCGTTTGGGTCGGCCAGGCGGACGTGCGCATCCGCATTTTAAAATGGGTCGGCTTGACCACCCAACAGGAAGGCCGACTCAAATGTGTCGGCCTGGAAAACAAAAACAAGTTGCACGAAATAAACATAATTAAACATAAAGTGGCCGGTCAAACACCGGCCAAAGTCCACCTAAATCTAATAAACATTAAAAAAGTCTGCGCCCGCCTGCTGCCGCCCCGCACGCTGACCTAGACGTCGTCGGCCTTGCCCTTTCCCTTATCGTCGACGCCGCCGTCCTCGGTGAGGCGATAAAGACCGGAGCAGGGCCAGCCCACCCGAACGCCACTTGGTACGCTGCCAGGGCAGCCTCCTCCGGCGTCTGCTGGGGCGGCGGCATTGCGGCCAGCCGCTCGTGCTCCTCCTCCTCCTCCCTGAGCCGGAGCGCCTCCGTGTCATGTTGGAGCGTGGCCTCGTAGCGCATCTTCTCCTCGCCGTCGGCCTGCTCCTGGCGGAGCCAGTGCTCCTTCCAGCGCTTGAGGTGGGCCTCCTCCTGCTCCGGCATCGCGGCGAAGTGCACGGGAGGCGCGCTCACCCACTCGCGGGACTGGCCCGTCCACGAGTAGGCCTCCTCCGGCCAAGTGGGTGGAGGCGGGGAGCGCTTACACGTCGGCTCCGGCTCTAGCTCCGGCTTGGGCTGGATGGGCGGTGGTGGTGATACGTCTCCAATGTATCTATAATTTTTTATTGCTCCATGCTATATTATCTACTGTTTTGGACAATATTGAGCTTTATTATCCAATTTTATATTATTTTTGGGACTAACCTATTAACCGGAGGCCCAGTCCAGAATTACTGTTTTTTTCTATTTTAGTGTTTCGAAGAAAAGGAATATCAAACGAAGTCGAAACGGAACGAAATCAACTAGAGAAGTTATTTTTGAAAGGAAAGCTAATGGAAAAGCTTGGAGTGCACGTCAGGAAAGAAGGGAGGTGTCCACGAGGATGGAGGGCGCCCCTCCTAGGGCGCGCCCCCTGCCTCGTGGCCCCCCCTTCGGTCCCCTGACGTACTTCTTCCGCCTATATAACTCCATATACCCTAAAACTTCCAGAAGGGAGAATAGATCGGGAGTTCCGCCGCCGCAAGTCTCTGTAGCCACCAAAAGTCAATCGGGATCTTGTTCCGGCACCCTGCCGGAGGGGGTACCCTCACCAGTGGCCATCTTCATCATCCCGGTGCTCTCCATGACGAGGAGGGAGTAATTTACCCTAGGGGCTGAGGGTATGTACTAGTAGCTATGTGTTTGATCTCTCTCTCTCTCTCATGTTCTTGATTTGGCACGATCTTGATGTATCGCGAGCTTTGCTATTATAGTTGGATCTTATGTTGCTTCTCCCCCTCTACTCTTTTGTAATGGATTGAGTTTTCCCTTTGAAGTAATCTTATCGGATTGAGTCCTTAATGATTTGAGAACACTTGATGTATGTCTTACCGTGTGTATCTGTGGTGACAATGGGATATCACGTGATTCACTTGATGTATATTTTGGTGATCAATTTGCGGGTTCCGCCCATGAACCTATGAATAGGGGTTGGCACATGTTTTCGTCTTAATTCTCTGTAGAAACTTTTGGGCACTCTTTGAAGTACTTTGTGTTGGATTGAATAGATGAATCTGAGATTGTGTGATGCATATCGTATAATCATACCCACGGATACTTGAGGTGACATTGGAGTATCTAGGTGACATTAGCGTTTTGGTTGATTTGTATCTTAAGGTGTTATTCTAGTACGAACTCTAGGGCTGTTTGTGACACTTATAGGAATATACCAATGGATTGATTGGAAAGAATAACTTTGAGGTGGTTTCGTACCCTACCATAATCTCTTCGTTTGTTCTCCGCTATTAGTGTCTTTGGAGTGACTCTTTGTTGCATGTTGAGGGATAGTTATATGATCCAACTATATTATTATTGTTGAGAGAACTTGCACTAGTGAAAGTATGAACCCTAGGCCTTGTTTCCTACCATTGCAATACCGTTTACGCTCATTTTTATCTTTAGTTACCTTGATGTTTTTATATTTTCAGCTTACAAAAACCTATATCTACCACCCATATTGCACTTGTATCACCATCTCTTCGCCGAACTAGTGCACCTATACAATTTACCATTTTATTGGTGTGTTGGGGACACAAGAGACTCTTTGTTATTTGGTTGCAGGGTTGCTTGAGAGAGACCATCTTCATCCTACGCCTCCCATGGATTGATAAACCTTAGGTCATCCACTTGAGGGAAATTTGCTACTGTCCTACAAACCTCTGCACTTGGAGGCCCAACAACGCCTACAAGGAGAAGGTTGCGTAGTAGACATCAAGCAGTTTCTGGCGCCGTTGCCGGGGAGGTGAGTGCTTGAAGGTATATCTTTAGATCTTGCAATCGAATCTTTTTGTTTCTTGTTTTAGCACTAGTTTAGTTTATAAAAGAAAACAATAAAAAAATGGAATTGAGTTTACCTCATACGCTTCATCTTTTTAATATCTTTCGTGAGAATGATGGAAGGGAAAATTGTGCTCAAGTGCAAGAAGAAGAAGTCTATAAAATGTTTGGCACTAAATATTTGTATGATGATCATGATTGCAATGTTGTTAGTATGAATTCCTTGAATATCCATGATGCTAATGATATGCAAAGCCACAAGCTTGGGCAAGCTATGTTTGATGAAGATGATATTTTTTGCCCCCCAAGCTTTGAGCAAATTTACTATGATGAAAGCATGCCTCCTATCTATGATGATTATTGTGATGACACGTATGCTTTAAAAAATAATGATAACCATGAAACTTGTCATCTTGATCTTAATTTTCAATCTTATGATAGTTATTTTGTTGAGTTTGCTCCCACTACTATTCAAGAGAAGAATTTTGCTTATGTGGAGAGTAGTAAATTTTCTATGCTTGTAGATCATGAAAAGAATGCTTTAGGTGCTGGTTATATTGTTGAATTCATTCATGATGCTACTAAAAATTATTATGAGGGAGGAATATATGCTTGTAGGAATTGCAATAATATCAAGTTTCCTCTCTATGTGCTTAAAATTTTAAGGTTATGCTTGTTTTGCCTTCCTATGCTAGTTGATTATTGTTTCCATAAGTTGCTTTCTCACAAAATCCCTATGCATAGGAAGTGGGTTAGACTTAAATGTTCTAGCCATATTCTTCATGATGCTCTCTTTATGTTTCAATTCCTATCTTTTATGTGAGCATCATTGAAATCATCATGCCTAGCTAGGGGCGTTAAATCATAGCGCTTGTTGGGAGGCAACCCAACTTTATTTTAGTTTTTTGCTTTTTGGTTATGTTTAGGGATAAATAACCAATATAGCTTCTGTTAATATGTGGTTTTATGTTTTAATTAGTGTTTGTGCCAAGTAGAACCTTTGGGAAGACTTGGGTGAAGTCTTTATGATCATGCTGTAAAAAACAAAAACTTTAGCGCTCACGAGATTAGCTTCAACTTTTTACTGGAGAATGCTATTTAGTTGATTCTTTTTTCAGATGATTACTAGACAAATTCCTCAGGTCCACCAATTAATTTTAGAATTTTTGGAGTTTCCAAAAGTTTGCGTTAGTTACAGATTACTACAGACTGTTCTGTTTTTGACAGATTCTATTTTTCGTGTGTTGTTTGCTTATTTTGATGACTATATGGCTAGTAAAATAGTTTATAAACCATAGAGAAGTTGGAATACAGTAGGTTTAACACCAATATAAATAAAGAATGAGTTCATTACAGTACCTTCAAGTGGTATTTTGTTTTCTTTCGCTAACGGAGCTTACTAGTTTTCTGTTGAGTTTTGTGTTGTGAAGTTTTCAAGTTTTGGGTAAAGATTCGATGGACTATGGAATAAGGAGTGGCAAGAGCCTAAGCTCGGGGATGCCCAAGGCACCCCAAGGTAATATTCAATGATAACCAAGAGTCTAAGCTTGGGGATGCCCCGGAAGGCATCCCCTCTTTCGTCTTCATTCATCGGTAACTTTACTTGGAGCTATATTTTTATTCACCACATGATATGTGTTTTGCTTGGAGAATCATGTCATTTTCTTTAGCTTTGCTTGCTGTTTGAATAAAGTACCAAGATCTGAAATTCTTAAATGTTAAAGAGTCTTCACATAGTTGCATAATTATTCGACTACTCATTGATCTTCACTTATATCTTTCAGAGTAGTTTGTTGTTTGCTCTCTAGTGCTTCACTTATATCTTTTAGAGCATGGTGGTAGTTTTATTTTGAAGAAATAGATAAACTCTCATGCTTCACTTATATTATTTTGAGAGTCTTAAATAGCATGGTAATGTGCTTAATCCTAGTATGCTAGGTATTCAAGAATAATAAAAACTTTCTTATGAGTGTTTTGAATACTAAGAGAAGTTTGATGCTTGATGATTGTTTTGAGATATGGAGGTGATAGTATCAAAGTCGTGCTAGTTGAGTAGTTGTGAATTTGAGAAATACTTGTGTTGAAGTTTGCAAGTCCCATAGCATGCACATATGGTAAACGTTATGTAACAAATTTGAAACATGGGGTGTTCTTTGATTGTCTTCCTTATGAGTGGCGGTCGGGGACAAGCGATGGTCTTTTCCCACCAATCTATCCCCCTAGGAGCATGCGCGTAGTGCTTTGGTTTTTGATGGCTTGTAGATTTTTGCAATAAGTATGTGAGTTCTTTATGACTAATGTTGAGTCCATGGATTATACGCACTCTCACCCTTCCATCATTGCTAGCCTCTTCGGTACCGTTCATTGCCCTTTCTCACATTGAGAGTTGGTGCAAACTTCGCCGGTGCATCCAAACCCCGTGATATGATACACTCTTTCACACATAAACCTCCTTATATCTTCCTCAAAATAGCCACCATACCTACCTATTATGGCATTTCCATAGCCATTCCGAGATATATTGCCATGCAACTTTCCACCATACCATCGTGACGCATTCATCATTGTCATATTGCTTAGCATGATCATGTAGTTGATATAGTATTTGTGGCAAAGCCACCGTTCATAATTCTTTCATACATGTCACTCTTGGTTCATTGCATATCCCGGTACACCGCCGGAGGCATTCATATAGAGTCATACCTTGTTCTAGTATCAAGTTGTAATCATTCAGTTGTAAATAAATAGAAGTGTGATGATCATCATTTTCTAGAGCATTGTCCCAAGTGAGGAACAAAAAAATAAAGGCCATAAAAAAAGAGAAAGCCCAAAAAAAGAGAGAAGGAACAATGTTACTATCCTTTGCCACACTTGTGCTTCAAAGTAGCACCATAATCTTTATGATAGAGAGTCTCTCGTTTTGTCATTTTCATATAATAGTGGGAATTTTTCATTATAGAACTTGGCTTGTATATTCTAACGATGGGCTTCCTCAAATGCCCTAGGTCTTCGTGAGCAAGCAAGTTGGATGCACACCCACTTAGTTTCTTTTGCTGAGCTTTCATACATTTATAGTTCTAGTGCATTCGTTGCATGGCAATCCCTACTCCTTGAATTAACATCAATCGTGGGCATCTCCATAGCCCATTGATTATCCTCGTTGATGTGAGACTTTCTCCTTTTTTGTCTTCTCCACATAACCCCCATCATCATATTCTATTCCACCCATAGTGCTATATCCATGGCTCGCGCTCATGTATTGCGTGAAGATTTATAAGTTTAAGATTATTAAAGTATGAAACAATTGCTTGGCTTGTCGTCGGGGTTGTGCATGATGAGAGCATTCTTGTGTGACAAAAATGGAGCATGACTAAACTAAATGATTTTGTAGGGATGAACTTTCTTTGGCCATGTTATTTTGAGAAGACATAATTGCTTAGTTAGTATGCTTGAAGTATTATTATTTTTATGTCAATATGAACTTTTGTCTTGAATCTTTCGGATCTGAATATTCATACCACAATTAAGAAGAATTACATTGAAATTATGCCAAGTAGCACTTCGCATCAAAAATTCTTTTTTATCATTTACCTACTCGAGGACAAGCAGGAATTAAGCTTGGGGATGCTTGATACGTCTCCAACGTATCTATAATTTTTGATTGCTCCATGCTATATTATCTACTGTTTTGGACAATATTGGGCTTTATTATCCACTTTTATATTATTTTTGGGACTAACCTATTAACCGGAGGCCCAGCCCAGAATTGCTATTTTTTTTGCCTATTTCAGTGTTTCGAAGAAAAAGAATATCAAACGAAGTCGAAACGGAATGAAATCAACTGGAGAAGTTATTTTTGGAAGGAAAGCTACCGGAAACGCTTGGAGTGCATGTCAGGAAAGAAGGGAGGTGTCCACGAGGGTGGAGGGCGCCCCCCCTAGGGCGCGCCCCCTGCCTCGTGCCCCCTCCCCTTCGGTCCTCTGACGTACTTCTTCCGCCTATATAACTCCATATACCCTAAAACTTCCAGAAGGGAGAATAGATCGGGAGTTCCGCCGCCGTAAGCCTTTGTAGCCACCAAAACTCAATCGGGACCCTGTTCCGGCACCCTGCCGGAGGGGGGAACCCTCACCAATGGCCATCTTCATCTTTCCGGCGCTCTCCATGACAAGGAGGGAGTAGTTCACCCTCGGGGCTGAGGGTATGTACCAGTAGCTATGTGTTTGATCTCTCTCTCTCTCTCTCTCTCTCTCTCTCTCTCTCTCTCTCTCGTGTTCTTGATTTGGCACGATCTTGATGTATCGCGAGCTTTGCTATTATAGTTGGATCTTATGTTGCTTCTCCCCCTCTACTCTTTTGTAATGGATTGAGTTTTCCCTTTAAAGTAATTTTATCGGATTGAGTCTTTAATGATTTGAGAACATTTGATGTATGTCTTGCCGTGCGTATCTGTGGTGACAATGGGATATCACGTGATTCACTTGATGTATGTTTTGGTGATCAACTTGCGGGTTCCGCCCATGAACCTATGCATAGGGGTTGGCACACGTTTTCGCCTTGATTCTCCGGTAGAAACTTTTGGGCACTCTTTGAAGTACTTTGTGTTGGATTGAATAGATGAATCTGAGATTGTGTGATGCATATCGTATAATCATACCCACGGATACTTGAGGTGACATTGAAGTATCTAGGTGACATTAGGGTTTTGGTTGATTTGTATCTTAAGGTGTTATTCTAGTATGAACTCTAGGGTTGTTTGTGACACTTATAGGAATAGCCCAATGGATTGATTGGAAAGAATAACTTTGAGGTGGTTTCGTACCCTACCATAATCTCTTTGTTTGTCTATTAGTGTCTTTGGAGTGACTCTTTGTTGCATGTTGAGGGATAGTTATATGATCCAACCATGTTATTATTGTTGAGAGAACTTGCACTAGTGAAAGTATGAACCCTAGGCCTTGTTTCCTATCATTGCAATATCGTTTACGCTCACTTTTATCTTTAGTTACCTTACTGTTTTTATATTTTCAGATTACAAAAACCTATATCTACCATCCAGATTGCACTTGTATCACCATCTCTTCGCCGAACTAGTGCACCTATATAATTTACCATTGTATTGGGTGTGTTGGGGACACAAGAGACTCTTTGTTATTTGGTTGCAGGGTTGCTTGAGAGAGACCATCTTCATCCTACGCCTCCCACGGATTGATAAACCTTAGGTCATCCACTTGAGGGAAATTTGCTACTGTCCTACAAACCTCTGCACTTGGAGGCCCAACAACGTCTACAAGGAGAAGGTTGCGTAGTAGACATCAGGCGGCATGAAGAGCGGGGTGTGGACGGAGTCTCCCGCCACTGACAGGGCAAGGGCTTGCTCCATCCCATCCCAGTGCGCGTCCTCCTCGAGGTGGCTAGCCTCCAGCGCATGCTGCAGGGCCTCCTCGAGGGCGGCTTGGTACTCCGCCTCTGCCTCCATGTCCTCCGGGTCTACCTACGGGGCGGCGGTGGGAACGGCGGCGGGACGACGTCGACACCCGAGCGCCGTTGCTCCTCGTGTTCGAGCGCGAACCACGCCTCCCAGTTGGGGGAGTCGGCAGCGTACTCTAGCAGCCGTCGCTGCTCCGGCGTGAGCTGCACGCGGCGCCTGCACACCTCGTCGTCGTGCGCCCGCTGGCTACGCAGAACCGCCGGCACCGGGATCCGCTGCGGATCCAGATGCCAATGGTGTGGCAGCGTGACATCGGGGTACGGCAGTGGCTGCCTGTACTCCCAGTGCCACTGCGCTTGGTGCACCGGGATGTACAGGCGCCGGCGACCAGGGCGGAAACGCGGCGCCGCCGGAGGAGCAGGGGGAAGGGGAGCGTGGGAGAACGAGGCGTCGGGGGTGCCCTTGCCCTTGCCATTGCTGCTGCCGAAGAAGCCCATGGGCGCGCTAGGGTTTGCGGTCGCCGGCGAGGAAGCAAAGGGAGTGGTGGGGGCCAGATGTGGACGCGAGAAGTGGATGAGGCCGACCCCCGTCGCACGCGTGGTTAAAAAAGGACGCTTCCACTGGCTGACGTGTGGGCTCGCTGTCGGTGGTCGTCATAAATAAGACAACCGGTGGCGGTTGGGTGGCCGTCAGGTGGAGACGCGGCGAACGGCGAGGAGACGTGCGGCGCGTCTGCTTCTCGTCTGCGCCGACGCATTCCAGGCGCAATTTTAGGTCGGAAATGGGTCGGCACAGACGCTAGGCGAACACGATTTGAGTTTGGGTCAGCGCGTTGGGCCTCCACTTTTGTCGGCGCCGTTCCAAACGGACGCGGGCGGACGAAATGGGTCGCCTCATTGGAGTTGCTCTGACACACCCTGCAGGGGCGGCCTCCCACTGCCCCCCGTCCGGCGCCTACTCCGCCACGGCATCGCAGATTGCCGCCTGCTGCTCCTGCCTCTGCGACTACGACGGCGGATCTGGTGAGCGTAAGCCTGTACTCTTTTTTTTACCCGAACAACCTCCGACTCTTGCACGAGCATGGAGAGCAAGTCCCGTCGAACCGGTGCGCTAAACTCACTAGGTGGTGGCATTCTGTGTAAATAGGTCGCAACTCTATCTTCCACGTTTTGAGCAATCAGGTGGCGAGATCGCCACCGCACGATCTAAAAACGAACGACATCAAAACAGTTTGGTCGTTTTGCAGAAAAACTCACGTGTGCCAGATACATATTTCGATTAACTATAGGATATTTTGTAGTATGTAAACTTTGTGGCCTACTTGTGCCTTGTATTAAGCAAATAATATCCCTTAAGTTAAACACACGAGAATGTATTTAGATATATTAAAACTGAGCACCCTCCTAGCCCTCTCAGGCCATCAACATTTCTAGCCGTTAGATCGTTACTTTTAGTCATTTTTGGCCGTCGGATTTGCTGTTAGTCCCACCTAAATCTCGTCCGCACGCTAACTCGCGCGTCAGGTTGCGCTGGCCTTTTCGGGCCGCTGCTCCGGTGGCTTTTTTGAGTGTCTCACGTTCAATTGGGCCTACTGGCCTACTGGGCCTCAAACCCTAGCGAAGGGTCTCTCCACCCCCATCCCCGTGGCTGCTGTTCGTCCCCGTCCCTTTCGCTCTAACCTCGCCAAAGCCGCCGCTCCTGCAGTCCTTCGGCGCCATCCAATCTCACGCCAGACTCCCGCGATAGGAGAGGAGAGTATGAACGACGTTCCTTGCAGCGGCAACGGCAGAGACGAGGAGCCCTTTCTATTTCCACCTCCTTTCTTTCGTGGATGCCGTGTCTTCTTTGCCCGTCAGAGCCCAGATCTGGCTGTGGTTTGTATTGGTGAGTCCCTTTTGAACGCCCCCTCCCCCTCCTTTCCATCTATTTATGGGATGTTCAAGTGCTCATATTTCTTAGATCATCGTTCGAGAGAAGAGATGGGAAGAGATTGATTCCTGCATTAAGAATCTGTCCAAAGACACTAAGATTCGTTTCTGTATTGAGATCTCTTCTTTAGTTATGACTGAATTTTCCCAAGAGCTCCTTTTGTAATTTATGATGTCAATATCCAAGAAATTTGAACCAGAGTTTTCATACTTTAGTAACTGAATTTCATTGATCCAATAATAATATTGTAATATGTACAGACTTCCTCTGATTTCTGATCCAACTCAACTCTATACAGACGTCCTGACTGGTGGTGATTCTGTTCAGGGAGAAGAAAATATACAATTCATTGTGGCACTGTTAACGCTAGCATCAGGAGGTTGTTCATGTCATCAAAATGTGGAACCAGAATGAAAGTGCAACTACACTGCAGCTTCTTTGAGGTATGCAGAGTATGTCCTCTCATACACCCTGTTCTTAATCTGTCAATTATATCCTAAAGATATGGGTTCACCAGGTACAAAGAACATCTTAATGGGATTCCAAAAAAATGTTCATCTTATCAGTGTTAGCTCCCTATTTTATTCTCCATGGAACCCTCTCCTTAATTAAGATAGGGTATCCTTAAAAAGAAATGTAAGACGAAGGAGGGTAGAGGAGATCGAGGAGGGAGGGGGCCGTTGCGAGGAGATAGTTGGATGTCAAGCATCGGCACTGGAGACAAGGACCCGCGAGCGGGAGAGGCGACGCTGGGTCGGCCATTTCCACTGCGTCGGCAGAAGCCAGCGGAGTGAGCTCGTCAGCGTGGCATCAAACTATACAATGAAGTCAGAGTCCGGCCAGATCGTTTGCAAGGTGTGCATCCCCAAATCCATCTCCTTCTTTACTCCCTTTGATTTCAATTTCCAGCAAGAGCTTTTCGGCCAACTAGCAGCGAACTATCCGTCCAAGTCAACATGATAAGCCCCCTTCCCTTCTTGAGATTTTTATCTGTATTGTTTGTTTTTTTTATTCACTGCGGCTGGACATGATATTGGCAAATACAGTAGAGATCATGGGCTGAGACAATACAATAGAGATCATGTCGAGGCTGGAAATTTTGCTTTTTATAAAAGCAGGACAGTAAAAAAAATTGCTTATATTTTATTCTTCATTTATATATCAGTTGAAGAAACTTTATACATTGGTTCCTAATTTGATGCAAATAACCAAACTGAATGGACATTATTTAGCATCCAAGCACGGTGCGCAGTGCACCAGATCTGAGGCGACACCGCCACCTGCAACTTGTCCTCCTTGGTCCGATTCGCCACCCTGCATCCCCCAAAACCTCATAAGATGCATTTATGTAATGATAAGAGCAGTACAATGAAAGTCCCAAATTTGTATAGATACAAACTGAAAAGGGACAATGTACTGCACCCGTAATGTTCAGGCAAGTCTCTCAAAAGAAAACAGTTCAATCATAAACTGTATATTTGGTGAAGCGGTTAATATAGACTTGAAACTACAAGTTTAGAATTCGCTTCGGACTTTCTAATTTAGAAGTATTTTAAGTTTAAATTCAGTAAGAATTCTGAACTGCACACGCTGTAGAATGTTGTTCAAGAAAGGATTATTTACATCTAAGCAGACTACTTTGATGCAATATGGGTTGTAAATAACCTGTCAGCAACATTATCTGTTATTACCTTCTTGAAGCTAGCAACATGGTGTTCCTTTTATTGGCCCATATTTATTCTTATAGCTTTTGGTTCTTCACTTGTGCCAACCGATTTCTTATCTTCAACCTCTGCTTATTTGCATATGTCCTTAATGTTGCTTCCTTTTCCTGGAGAGGCTAGACTTCATTTTTTTTGTCACTACAACAATGTATTTTTTTACTATGCAGTGAAATAAGGGACCGACAACTGAATTTTTTTATGTCAACACACTTCTTGCTGGTGTGTCCGTTTATCAATAACATGCCTGCTTCTCAAGAGACGCAAACTGTACCCGATTAAGAATGAGAACAACAACCTTTGCTTCTACTAGGTACTTTCATTTATTGACATTCACCTGCTTGTGTTGTTAACATTTAGTTCCATCTATCCATCAATTAGTTATTAGTTTTTGTATATTTAAATTAAGCGTTGGGGAAGAGTAGCAAATCATAAATTTGAAACATGTATCCTCGCATCTGTGACTGTCTTATAGTCCATGAATAAATAGTTACTACTTCATTGGCGCAGTATTATTTGCCGAAATCCCTTTGGGCCAATATTTGACATGTCTTTATTTCCTCCTTTCCCTTATACAAATATTAAATTTTGTCCTGGGCTTATGTTTTTACTACCCCTATCAGATCATTATTTATTGTATTTTTTCTGCAATTTTCTATATCGCCTGTTCTGGTTGCACTAAAACTTTCTTTTGCTAATATAATTTTTTTCACATTCTGAGGATTATCTATCCGTGTTTTGCATGTGAAGATAGAAATTGGATTTTTAGATAAAAGGCTGAGCTCTGAGGAAACATGCCTTGAAAAGGTTCGTGCATAGTTTGGAAAGCTAATTAGTTAAATGTTGTGTCCGATATTCTCAAGCGTCTCCTCGGTTTTATCATTGCCAATTTGAGACGATTTTCTTTATCATGGTTTAAGGCTATTTAGCCTTCAGTTCGTGACCAATCTCATAATTTGCTCTAAATGATAGAAGTTTTCACTGCACCAGTGGTTTGGCCTGTTAGAAACAGTTGTAGTGTACTCATTTGTTGGGATTGTGAGTGCTCATCGCACTATGTATTGTAGAAATCCACCGGATTAGCCAACGGTATGCTGCACCGTTTGCTTCAAAACAATCTTGATATATTTACTGATTATACAATTCTTTGATTTCCATTGGTCATTTTTCTCTTTGTGTTCTCAACTCTATATGATATCTATTTTTCTTAAATTTTGTGCAGCAAATGAGTAAGAACTATTACATTGTACATGCTACTTATCACCTTCATTGTTATGTTGTGAACAAAGTTGAACTGTTTGGGCTTGTGAAAAAGGTAGAATTTACTAGCCGTGTCATGAGATATGGCCCTTTTTAATGGCATACCATATGAAGATTCTTTTAGTCAGTAGAACTTCTATGCATGCCTTCAGCACATTACATCTTCATTATTTAACCAAGTGAAGGATAGCATCACATAATGGTGTAGTCTAGGATAGCGATACCTACATTTTGATTTTTGCACAATATGCAATATAATATACATGATTTTAACTTGGTACTTTTGATGAATTTTATCTCAAGTTCTTCAATGATAATATTATTTCCGCTTGTTGCTTAAAGCTGTTTTCCAAGCAAAAAATCTTCTATCTTTCGGTTTGTTTCCAGCAATGTGTATTGTTAAATTATCTATGTTGCTATTATTTTGGAAATGAAGAGACTATTCTTATGATATTGGTTAAAATACTATTTGCTAGACACTTCTACTTCAGATGTATGGTTATTGTTGATACTAACATCTATTTTTTATATTAGTGGTTCAGAAAAACATCTATTTTTAAATTTTATTTTCGTGCCATGATATGCCTGTCATTCTATTGCCATAATGGACGGGCGCGGCAACGCGCGCCATCGATGATCTAGTTTAACTTGAGTCCATACATAAAGTGTCAATAAGATGTCATCAAAATATATAAAATTATAATTAAAGGCATAAAGTAAGTGATGATCATAATCTATTTTGGCCCACACTCTTTCCAAATATGCTCTACCAAATCAGTTTTGAGTGCTCTGTGAGTCACGTGATCTCGAATTCTTACGTCTCTTTGTAGCACCTGGGAGAATACTGGTATGTTGCCATATGTGAATACTGATGGTAGGACATGGATGTACCGGACTCCTCATTCAAATCAAGAATATTAGCCGCCTTTTCTTTTTCATCCTCGACTACCATATTGTGAAGAATGATGCAAGCTAGCATGACATTCTGAATATCACCTCGGTCATACAAACGTGCAGAACGATGCAGGATAGAGAATCGACCCAGCAAAACACCAAAAGCATGTTCCACGTGCTTCCTTGCCCCTTCCTGATGTGCAACAAATAACTTGTGCTTCTCTGTTTGTGCGTGACATTGATATTGTCGTCACGAACGATGCCCACTCTGGGTATATCCCATCTACAAGATAATAACCACGTTTATATTCCTTGTCATTTACAAAAATGTTCACTCGAGGAGCTTGGCCTTTCAGTTGCTTGATAAACAATGGTGACTGATTTAGCACATTGATATCATTGTTTGGCCCAGCAATACCAAAGTAGGCATGCCATACCCCAAGATCTTGCGAAGCAACTGCCTCCAGAATAAGACTAGGCCACCCTTTATCACCGCAAGTAAATTGGCCCTTCCATGCAATAGGACATTTTTTTCCAACGCCGATGCATACAGTCCAGGCTTCCTAACATGCCTGCAAACCCACAACCTTCGCCAATGCGAAGCAAGCACTTTGTATCTTCAGTGTTGGGGCTTCGTAAATATTCCACGTCATAGGTATCAATCACTCGTTGCACGAAGTTCTTCAAGCAATCAATTGCGGTAGTCTTGCTAATCTTGAGATATTCATCAAGACTGTCTGCAGGTGTGCCATAAGCCAATTGACGTATCGCCGCTGTGCATTTTCGAAGCGGAGAGAGCCCTTCACGGTTAAGGGCATCTTTCCTTGTGGTGAAGTGTGGAGACCAATCGCCTAGCGCATTGACGATGCGAAGAAACAGAGGTCGTCTCATCCTGAATCTTCTCCGGAATGTTTTGGCACGGTGGAGAGGGTTGTGGGAGAAGTAATCTCGTACAGGTTGTTGATGGGCGGCCTATTGATGTATATCCTCGGACCACTCCTGCTAATTAAGCGATCTTGCTTCAAGAGATTCAAGTGTCCCCTTCAACTCCACAGCAAACTCCTCAGCGAAGGAGTCTAGCATATCCTCCTCAGCTAGGAATTCATCAAATGTGTATAAATCGGCTGGATTTGCAGTGTTTCTGGAAATACTATCATCTTGTTGATGTGTATCATCAGGGCCATTCCTGAACAAGAGAACAATGACATAATTTTAAACTTTTCATGCTAACAACTTAACTCAGTTTGATTAAGTAAAAAAAAAGAGCTACTTCTGACCTGTAGCTTGCATCACTAGATAGCTAGTGTTTGACAATCTGAACTGTAGTTTGTATCACTAGATAACTACTGTATTTGATAATTTGTATGACTAGATAGCAAAACTTTGAACTGAACCGAAGTCAGTTTGATTCTGTAAAATGATTGCTACAGATTTACATATATATGCAGCTGTCCTTGAGTTAGTGATACTTCTGAATATGCTAATACTACTACATTTGTACATACCACATTCCTTCTTATTGTGTAGAAAAAAATTAACTAGTGATACAAGCTGACTTGTGTAGAGTAAAATCAGCAAGTACGTTTCGGCAAACACTCAAATTAGATGGTGATGATGTGCAAAAGAAATCGATGAACTGTACTTCTGTAAGAGAAAGAAACTCAGAATCGATGGACATGGATTTCAGTTTCTATCAAATTAGATGGCCATGACTTCTGAATTTTTTTAATATGGAATCAATGGATGACTGCAGTTTATATCAAACTAGGAATCCATGGACATGTGAATAATTAGATTGAAAGAGTAAGAGAGAAGTGATGCTATCACTCTGCAGGCATGCAGGCATGCACGAGAAGCTGCAGTTTGTATCAACCTTCTCTCTTTCTCTTACTCTTTCTGTCAAATGCGTACTGAATCCATGGACCAATGATACGGAATCCATACAAATTTTGAACCGTATGCTTGCTCTTACCAATGACCTGGTGGTGACTGGGCGGAGGAGCTGTTGCTGGCGGCGAATCGAGGAGGAGCCGTGGTGCCGCGGCGAACAGAGGCGGAACCGATGGTGCTGCGGCGAACCGAGGAGGACCAGGTGGTGTCGCTGCGACCTTTTCCCGGCGATGGTCCATCCGGCTGGCTGAAACCGAGGATGGGATGGCTGCGCTGCGGGTGGAGGGCGATGTGGCTACACCGGGGCGACAACGCTAGGCTAGGAAGAAGAAGCGGGGGCAGGGGCTGCACCCGGCTCTGTTCAGCGCATAGGATCGATTAACTCCACCTTTTTGCCTAGCTACCTGCACAGACGATCTGCTCCTGCACGATTTGCGCCCGACGTGATTAGAAGCCACACAGATTAAAACGACGAGGTAATCCAATGGTTTACTCCCTCCTTTTCAGTTTATAGGGCTTATCTCAAAATCTTAGTTTTTGCATTATATAAGGCTCAATTTGGTTGTTCAGTTGTTCCCCATCACAAGTTTAGATTCCAAGATGCATTAAATAATTGCATGCAAGTATTAAGAGAAAATTAACCAATGCATGTAATTTATGCATGCATGCATGCATTGCAATTAACACATTGGTAAACATAAATTTTTGAGAAAAACAAGAGCATTAATTGGGTGCTTTTGCAAATTACAAAAAGTATTCCACCACTCACCATCTACCTTTTGGTGAGATTTTTGAATTGAGCCCTATAAACCGGAAAGGAGGGAGTAGATGATTTGTCGGGTGTGGATTGTGCGTACATTCTCGTGTGCATAGCAGTGCTCTTCCTCCCCAGGATACCAAACGAGACTCTCTCCTCATTAATTAACATGCCACACCAGTTTTTTGCTCATGTGGCAGGCTTAGCACCGATCCAGGATGGAGCATTAGGAGCAGCCTAATGTAAATCGAGGAGACATTTGTCAAGAAGGACTAATGTAAATCGAGGGGAGGGGGACATTTGACACCCCCCCCCCCCCCCCCCCCCCGTTATGATCTCCAAATATATACCCCTTGAGAACAAACTGGTAAGCATATGATTCAAAGCCGAATTTCATGTAAATTCAGGTGTATTTAGTGTTTGGGATGTTTTTTTTTAATCAAAGAAGGGCTCCCCCCTTCCGATTTTCATTAATGAAAACCATGTCTACATAGTTGCAAAGGACAGAACATAACCAAGCCAGGTATCAAGTTGCTAAACATAAAGTAAAGTGACCAGCCAAAAGAACCAGACGCAGGTCCAAACGCGAACAAAGTTACCACTACCATACAATCTGCGACAACTGAAACCAGAAATACTAGACACAAAACGATCACAGAGTAGCGATAGCAGATGCAGTTGTAGCCGTTATCCAGTGAGCCTTGCCACATTGAGACGCCACCCCTGACCAGCTGTGTACACCTCATTTGCTGCTAGCTCTAGAACTTTTGCTCCCAGTTCCAGCAGTCTTCTTGGTGGCTCCTTTGTCTGCAAAATGGACCAATCAACCAACCATCGAACCATCAGCTTGATAATTTGCAAAGGATCATTAATCCTTTTATTTTCAAAAATAATTGCATTCCTACTTTTCCAAATTGCCCATAGAAGAGCTGAAACCCCAAACATCACCATTTTTTTATCCTCTTTACCAAATTTGTTAATCCAATCCCCAAAACATTCTTTAACACTACTAGGGATGGTCTTCAGACCACAAACACATCTAACTAGGCTCCATAGCAGAGAAGCCGCCGAGCAAGTGAACATTAGATGATCAATAGATTCATCTTGTCCACAGAACACACAGTTTTTCCCCCCCTTTCCATCCTTTTTTAAGCAGGACATCTCTGGTCAAAATGCTTTTCTTATTAACTAACCAAAGGAAAACTTTAATTTTTGCAGGAACTTTAATTTTCCAAAGATACTTTTGAGGGAATTTTAGGCCTGAAGTAATCAACTTCTTGTATAAGGATTTAACCGAGAATTTCCCATCAGCAGCTAAGGTCCATTGAATCTTATCCTTTCCCCCACTCATTTTAATTTTTCCACATCTATTTTTGATACCCTCCCATAATTCCAGAGTTTCTCCATGTAGAGTCCTTCTAAATTTGAACCCCTTCCATCCTTTTTGAATGGCCTCATATACAGTAATTTTGTGATCAAAACAAATGTCATAGATTCTAGGGTATGCATCTTTTAAGGGTTTGTCATCCACCCAAATGTCCTCCCAAAATCTAGTGTTTTTTTCCGTCCCCAAGCTCTTTTTTCACAAACCTATAAAAGGTGTTCTTGATTTTCAATAAGCTAGCCCAAAACTGGGAATCACCAGGTTTTTTTCCACTAGAGCTAGACAATCATTCTTATTATATTTTTCTTTTATCACCTTTTGCCATATCCCCTCTTCTGTTTCCATTTTCCAAAACCACTTAGCTAACAGAGCTAAGTTCATTAATTCCAAATTGAGAATTCCCAAACCCCCAATCTCTTTGGGTAGGCAGCACTCTTTCCAGTTCACTAAATGATATTTCCTAATATTCTCATCTTCTTGCCATACCAATCTAGCCCTAAAGAAATCAGCTTTCTTAACAATCCCTTTTGGAATAGCATAAAAGGACATCATGAACAAGGGGATATTAGTCAGGCAAGCTTGCACCAGGGTGATCCTACCAGCAATAGATCCCAGAAGCTTCCCTTGCCAACACCCACATCTTTTCTCAATTTTATCTGTTACACACCTCCAGTGCATGTTCTTTATCCTAGTGTCAGCTACAGGCATCCCTAAATATTTGATGGGTAAATCTCCCATTTTGCATGTCAGAATCTCCTGATATATTGCTTGATTTTCTTTGGCTTTTCCAAACAGCAATAGTTCACTCTTATGAAAGTTAATCTTCAACCCAGACATCTGTTCAAAGGCTCCCAAGATAAATTTAAGGTGTCTCACGCTCTCCTCCTCATTTTTGATCAGAAATATAGTGTCGTCAGCATATTGTAACATATTAACACCCTTATTATCATTTTTATTCAGTACTCCTTTGACGATGTCCAATTCCAAAGCTTTATTCATAAGAGAAGCTAGTGCATCTGCAGCCACATCAAAAAGCAACGGGGACATGGCATCTCCCTGTCTCAGACCTTTAAAGGTTTTGAAAAAAGGGCCAATCTCATCATTCACCTTGATCCCAACACATCCTCCTCTCATTGTCTCCATTACCCAATCACACCATTTATCAGGAAAACCTTTCATTTTTAGCATCTGGATAACAAAGGGCCATTTAATTTTGTCATATGCTTTTTCAAAATCTACTTTAAAGATTAACGCATCTTCTTTGTCTCTATGGAAAGTGTTTAGGGCTTCATGTAGAATCACCACCCCTTCCATAATGTATCTCCCTTTGATAAACGCAGTTTGTGTTTTGGAGATGACAGGTGCAACACATTTGGTCAGTCTGTTCATTAAGACTTTTGTAATAATTTTGAAGCTCACATTCAACAAACATATAGGCCTGAATTTTTGTATTTGTTTGGCATCATTGGTTTTGGGGACTAGGGTAATAATTCCATAATTAAGCCTAGCAATGTGTTTGGGATGTAGCCTGTAGCATCAGAAGTTCCGAACATCACCGGTTTCAATTTTAGCATCATAGTAGATTTTAGCCTTTTCTAAATCCATGATTATTATTTTCTAAAAAACATGTAATCTTTTAATACGTGAATAATTTTCTAATACATGAACATCTATTTTTATATATGAATGTTTTTATGTGTGTACATGAACATTTTCTCATTATACATTTTCCTTAGTTTTTTGCAAAAAAAAATACATTTCCCTTTGACAATGTTTTTAAAACTTTTGAAAAAAAATACATTACTCTAAATAAAAATATTTGAGTCTTACTGGCCTGCGCCACAGTCACCCATGCAAGCTGCTTCACGCATTCATCCGACTATTCCCCACGACGGGAAGGGAATAGGAAGACTGCATGAAGGCGTGGAGCTCTGCTCCGGGCTAACCTAGTTTTCATTTTTCTTGAGTATTCCCTGCTCACCTAGTTTTTACGTGGCCCATGAAAATATATAAGCAACACAACGGCTAGCTCTGCAGTCACACCGACCCGTGGGTGTGCAGTGTCATGACGACTGATATTGTGGTTTCATCCGTGGAAAGACTCACTCATCCCCCGTTGCAGTTTCTATCTCTGTAATCTGTGCTCTTACTGTTAGTAGTATATTTTGTCGCCAATTACTGCATGATGAAAAATCAGTTACATCATGCATCCTAGTTTATTTATTCACTAAAAATTGCATCATGCATCTCAGTCACAGTACCAGCCCCTACAATTAAGAAGCAAATAAACATTCCATTCATTTTATTTATCTGTCCTCTTAGAGAGCAGCTATTGGCTGGCACTAGCTAGTAATCCCTTCCAGTCAAAGCAACTTCCTTTCGTTGCTGGCCACACTACCAAATGAGTCTTGTACCACTATACTAGCAGCAACTGTTTGGTGCACCTGAGACTGAGAGCCTTATCTCCTTAACCAGTCCTCTGTACAGTGGCCATCAAATCTCTTGAAAGGTTTGGTCTCTACAAATGATATGATCAGCAAAAATATTTGCAATTATGAGAACCATATTTCTTCACGTTCATTTGATGAGAGAATCGAATTAAGAGAGCTTGATTGCAACTAGCACATGCGCTGAAGCACATTGTCAAAATAATTTCCGGGCATTCTTATGCCGGGTTCCACTATTCATGTCAGAATAATTTGCTAAAGTAGGGACCTAGTTTGTTACTCCTTTCTTTGCATGTCCAAGGCCTGACTGGGCCATGGATCCTCAGTAATTCAATGATTAAAGGCCCCCTGAAATAATTTGCAGGTCCCTACGCAAAAAATTTAAATAAAAAAGTTTACAGGTTTGAGAACTCAGAAGCAAGACTTCCAGAGTATATGGGGATATCTGATATTATTGTCACTGATTGGCAGACACCAACTGAATATTCATCTGATGAGCTCGAAACTGAAACCTGTTACCGCTATGACATGTGTGTTGTCAGTTTTCTCTCTGCATGAGTTTCTCTACTGCCTCACCCACAATGTCTTCTCTTCTCCTGCATAGAACAAATGGATAATCAAGGCATTTAATTTTACCGACTATCTTATTATGTGTTATTAATATTTTACCGATAATCAAGGCACAGTGTTGTAGAACAATAATGTTGTCACATATACTGTTGCAAAACCTACAAGCTGCTGTAATTTACGAAATATTGTAGCGCTGTAGTATGTATTGTTGTATCTTGGACAATTTCCCTCTAGTAAATAGATGTCTCTGTCTGTACATACCAATTAACATGGCTAATCATTACCTTCCGCAACAGATAATCTGAACATTTGCAAAAATCCCTTCTGCTACGCACGGGACGATACTAATTCTTCCTGAACATCCCTCATTTCTTTGAGTATCCAGGGCCTAACTGGACTGTGGATCTTCATTGCCTAACACGATGAAGTGTTGCCTCGAAACAAACTGCAGGTTAAGAATCAGATGCAAGACTAACATCATACATGGATATTTGATAATAATGTAACTTACTGCGAGAGGCTAATCTAATGTTCATCTGACGGGTTCAACACTGCAGAGTCTGTGGGTGCTATGTGTGGTGTCAGTTTATTCTCTGAAAACAAGGAGATTTCTTTACTGCACAACTCACCCGACAGTGCGTCTTCTCTCCTGATGCATCGGAACGTGCTGCACGTTCAGAAAGTAGAGGAGACAGAGCCATGGAAAATACCTGTCCGTCTGCACGAGCCATCAGCACTGAAGAATAGGACGACACCATGGCAAACTGGTTGTTGCGCTCGGCTTATCACCGGAAACGGATAATAGATCTCCATTTTTTGGGGTAATTCCTCAGGATCCAGTCGTGACCACCAACCCGGAAAGGGGGAGAAGTCACACCTCGCGGTCCTTGACCAGCCTCTTTATTCTTGAGTATCCCTCTTACAGAGATCTAGCATTTATCTGTCCTCTTACAGAGATGCATTGGTTCATCACGCCATCAAAGGTGCTCCCTTTTGCTGCTGGCTACTGACACCATACTAGCAAATGACTTGTTGTCTGGTACTAGCAGCAACTGTATTTGGTGCACCTGAGAGCCCTTTCTCCTTATCCAGTCCTCTGTACAGTTGCTTAAGTCGCAGTGGTTTGGTCACCTTCTACAAAATGATCCGATTAGCAAGTTGTTTGGCAATTAGGAAGGCGGTATTTTCTAAAATAAATAAATATAAAGTACATGACCCAGATGAGAGAATCAAACTAAGAGAGCTCAAAGCCAAAGACAGCTTCCAATCCATGATTGTAATTAGGAAATGTGCTGAAGCGATCTAATTTTTCCTCCTTCCTTTGCATCTTCAGATCATAACTGCGCCATGGATCTTCAGTAATGATTATCAATGACTGCCAAATGCTAACTGGTATTCATCTGACGAGCTCACTGCAACCTCGGTTATCACCATGACGTGTGTGCTGTCCTGTCAGTTTATTCTCTGCGTAAGTTTCTTTACTGCAATCACTCACAATGTCTTCTTTCCTTCTCCTGGATACGAACGTGCTGCACATTGAGAAGAGGGCAGAGCCATGAGCAATAATGACTAGGTACTAGGTTCTGTCTCACTCTCACATGGACAGCCCCCGCATATAACGAGGTAATCGCAGAACGTGGAGAGTACTGAGTTCATGGTTCAATGGCGGTCGAGCTTCAGATCGAGTAGACGAGGCAGAGTTGGCATGCCATCGCCAACTTGGCTTGCTCAGCTGATTGTTGTCGTTGCTCCGTCGCCACCAATGATAACCACGATTGTCGTTGCTCCGTCACCACCAATGAGAACCGCTGCTGCAGAATAGCAAGCGACCTGCGAACGGTTCGCATTGGGTTAGATGATACTCAATCATGGCGAGTAAGCCAAGCAATATATATATAAAAAAAAAGAAGGACACAAGACTGAGAAATGCTTTTAAGGTTTAGTAGATCATCAGAAGCAGCTGGCTACCCAACGAATGTATTGGCATTTTGCGCTGAAGATGCGGTCTTGAGATTCCAACTCAGGCTGACACATGCATCTGATGTATTTTCTGATCAACAGACGTGTCAGACGATTAATTAGCACTGGTGACGAAGTGGTGAACATGATTGATGAATTGAGTATGTATATACTCCTTCCGTCTAGATGTGTAAGTCATCTTACGCTGTGCATCGCGACCAAGGTGGAGAGGAAAACAAGAAAACTTAATGTCTTTTTGCTAATTAATAGCATTGCATGCAATGCACTAACCACTGCATGTCATGTTTGGCAGTCTCAGGTCATTGAAAGCATGCACGGCCCACATCTTTTATTGGTTGATATGTCACAAAACAAAAAACGAGGAGGGAGCTAATGTACGATGCCTAAGTGTTTTGAGATTATTTGGTTTTCGTAAGGTGACTTACACACCTAGACGGATGGAATATATGTTATGTCTTGCCGCCTACTGTCACCAATCTGGCCGGGTTTTATGCAGTGGCCAACCAATGATATCGATGTTGCGGAAACTGACGCTAATTAGAAAATTAATAAGCTTTCTTAACTCACAGTTGACTTGTACGCTTTCGATATCTGGAACCTAATAAAGTTTTGTGAGTATATAACCATAAATCTTTACAAGCCAGTCTGGAGAGATAAGCCAGTATGTGTAGAGTATCGACCAATAGACGACTAGACGTCCGTCAGCCCTCTCAAACAAAAAAGAAAAAGGAAAAATCTAGTGACTATATCAGTCTTCCAAAGCAAGGGCAAGAGGTATCATCTCTCTAGCTAGCTCCCACACGTCTTGAACACGCAGCAACCAGATGAGAGAGGGCGGCAAGTAGCGGAGCTGCCATGGATGCGGTGACGGCGACGGGGGCGACGAGCAGCCTGCTCCTGAAGCTGGGGGCGCTGCTGAAAGACGAGTACAAGCTGCAAGACAAAGTGAAGAGGGATATCGAGTCTCTCCAAAACGAGCTCAAATCCATGAACGCCACCCTCGGCGTGGTGGCGTGGATGCCACGGGAGGAGCACAACCAGCACGTCCGGATCTGGGCCGACATCATGAAGGATGTCACCTACGACGTGGAGGACGTCGTCAACACCTTCATCGCGCGCGTGCAAGTCGGTCCGCATCTGGTCGGCTTCATCAGGAAGACCTTTAACCTGCTCTGCATGGGGAGGACCCACCATCATATCGCCGGCATGGTGGAGGAGATCAGGAGCCTCATCAAGAACGTGGCGGAGCTGCGTGACAGGTACCGGCTCGACAACATCGTCAACGGGACCAGCTCATCAGGTTATCTCCGGCAAAGGCACGGCATCGACATGTCTGGAAGCTATCACTCTGGCGTCTCCGTCGCTGGTGAGTACGAGGAGATGACGTGTCTGCCCGTCGGCATCAATGACGAATACTCCGTGCACGACACGACGGTGCTTCGCCACTGGATCACTTCCGGCGACAACCACGGCGGCATGCTGTACATTCTTGGACCGAGCGGCATGGGGAAAACAACCATTGCAATGGAGCTCTACCGGGATTACGGGGATCAGTTCCAGCGCCGGGTGATGGTCAACGTGTCTCAGGACTCCAACGACCCTGAGACGGCCCTCGTGGATATACTGTGTAAGACATATGATTTGGGGACTGCTCGACACCCCTAACCTGGGGTGACACCCCTAACCTGGGGTGTGGCTATCTCATTATATAGAAGTACCCAAGGGGTACAATACAACGTTACAGTACATGTATATAGAGGCCACGTGTATATACAGTCTAACACCTTCCCTCAATCTTAACTATGTCCTGAAGGGGACACTTAATCCAGCTCTCGCGAACGCCCCGCTCCTAGGGTTCCCTCGCCGCCGCCGGCGGCTCCCCCGCGCGGGGCCGCCGCCGCGGCCGGAGCCCGTCGCCGCCGCTAGCCGGAGCCTGCTCCTCTCCCCTCCCCTACCCCTTCCTTCCCTTCCCCGTACCCCCGCGTCGCCTCCCCGCGCGGGGCGACCGGGGGCCCCTTCGCCGCTCCTCCCCAGCGCCCCTCCCCTGCCCCTGCCTCCTCCCGCCGCCGCCAGCGAGCGCCGCCGGGCTCCGGCCGTGTGGTGCTGGCGGCGGCGGGCCTGCCATTCCCCGCGCGCGGCTCCCTCCGGCTCGGGCGGTGGTGGCCTGTGGCGGTGCTCCTCGGCCGGCATCGGTGCGGCCCGCCGGTGGTGGTGCCGCGGGCCCGGTGGCTCTCGACGCGGCGGTGCGGCCGTTGGCCGTGGGGCGGCGCGGTGGCGCTGTGGCTGGCGGCGCCCGCCCAGCCCAGATCTGGGCCCTTTTGGGCCCATCTGGGTTGGCGCGGGCCGGTGGCTTGGTGCTCGGCGGCGACGTTCCTTGGTGATGGCGTGGTGGCGGCGGTCATGGGCTGTGAGGACTTCGTTGGCCGGCGTGCTGCAGCGTGGTGACAGGACTGTCCGGGTCCACGTGGGCCCGGCCGGGCCATCGAGGCCTGGCAAGTCCTCGTCGCCGCGTCCGGTCGGCTCCGCTGTGGCGGTGGAGGCTGTCCCCTCCTTCCGGTCGAGTTGTGGTCACTCCCGTGGCTGGTGTCTCCTCTTCCTCTCCAAGCCTCGTGTTGACAGCTCCAGTGAAGCGGGGAGGGTTGTTCGGTAATCGTGGTGGCACAAGCTGGTGGGTGGCCGAGGAGGTGGTGCATTTCGAAATGCCTGAGGTGGTGGTGGTGGTTGTGGATCGGAGAAATCCCTGTCGGCCTGGCCGGCACCGATGCGATGACGCCTGCGGGTGCCGTCGGACCTTCCTGAGGGGCATCGGGTACACCCCTTCCCCACTATCCCTCGCGTATCGGGGGAAACCCTAGAACTTGTTCGGGCAACAGTGGTGGCATCGTCACACTCCCTCTTGAGGGTGTTGCTTGGGGCGCGGCACTTCGGGATGCTGGGAGCGTGGTGGTACTTCTTTGGAGGGTGCAGCGGTGGCCGGACTTCCCTTCTTCGTTGATCTGCCGTTGTCAGCATTTATTTCTCTTTCTTCTTCTTGTTTTTCTTTTGGGCTTATCTGTGCTGCGGCCCCAGCAAGTTGGATGTATCGGATGTTTGCTTTATAATATAAAGCGGGGGGAAACCCTTTTTCGTCAACTATGTCCTGAAGTACAAAGCAAGTTAAGATTGCGCCTACAGCCTACAAACTGTGGTTGTGGAAGAGGCTTCGTGAAGATGTCAGCAAGTTGATCCTTTGATGAGATGAACTTGATACAGAGTAGCTTCTGTGCAACACGTTCCCGAACAAAGTGATAATCCACCTCAATGTGTTTTGTCCTAGCATGAAACACCGGGTTAGAAGAAAGATATGTAGCACCAATGTTGTCACACCACAAGACCGGAGGACGAGTTTGAGGGACACGCAACTCTCGCAACAGAGATTGTACCCATATGATCTCAGCTGTCGCATCAGCAACAGCTTTGTACTCAGCCTCAGTACTACCGCGAGACACTGTTGCTTGCTTGCGAGCATTCCAGACGATCAAGTTAGGACCCAGAAATACCGCATAACCCCCCGTGGATCGCCTGTCATCAGGACTACCAGCCCAGTCTGCATCAGAAAACGTCGAGAGCTCATACGACGGTGCAGACTGAAGCAACAAGCCATAGGAGGCAGTAAGACTAACATAGCGCCAAATACGCTTCACAGCTGACCAGTGGGACGTCCTGGGTGCATGCAGAAACTGACAGACACGGTTGACTGCATAGGAGATATCAGGCCTGGTAATAGTAAGGTATTGCAGACCACCAACGAGACTGCGATACTCAGTAGCATCATCAGACGAGAGAGAGTCACCATCAAGAGCAGACAACCGATCAGTAGCAGACATCGGAGTGTTAATATGTTTGCATTTGAGCATACCAGCACGACGCAACAAGTCCAAGGAGTACTTTTTTTGAGTGAGAGTCAAACCAGCAGAGGACCGTGAAACCTCAAGACCAAGGAAAAAGTGAAGAGCACCTAAATCCTTGACAGCAAAATCATCTCTGAGAGCAATCACAAGGCGATCAGCAGCAGCAGCAGCAGAGGAACTGATGAGAATGATATCATCAACATAAACCAAGAGATACATTGTAACCTCAGGACGTTGTAGGAGAAACAGTGATGTATCAGCAGTGGAGGGAGCAAACCCAAGAGCCTGAAGAACAGAGCCAAGGCAAGCATGCCTTGCACGAGGAGCCTGTTTTAGTCCATACAGTGCCTTAACCAGATGACAGAGATGATGAGGCCATGTCGGATCAACAAAACCAGGAGGTTGACGCATATAAACCTCCTCCTCCAGAATGCCATGGAGGAAAGCGTTCTGCACATCAAGCTGACGAAGGAACCATCCACGAGTACCCGCAAGAGACAGTAGTAATCGAATGGTAGTAGGCTTGATAACAACACTGAACGTGTCTTCATAATCAAGACCATACCTTTGTTTGAAGCCCTTGGCAACTAACCGTGCCTTGTAGCGTTCAATGGACCCATCAGCATGTCTCTTGACTTTGAAAACCCACTTGAAATCTATGACGTTGGCACCAGACACTGGAGGAACAAGATGCCAAGTGTTATTATTTTGTAGAGCTCGAAACTCTTGTTCCATTGTATCACGCCAATGAGGAATACTCAGCGCAGCCTGAAAGTGATGAGGTTCTGCAGTGGGGTCGGCAGCAGTGTGAGCCATGCACGCAGCAAGCCACGCGACCGTCCCATCCGTGCGCTCCTTTGGACGAAATACACCGGATTGACTCCGTGTGCGAGGACGCAGAGTGACAGCACGTCCTGCCGGCAGAGCCGGTGTAGCAGAGGACGTCGACGAGGCCGGTATAGAGTCGGGCTCACAGGAGACCGAAACGATGCTGGTCGGCGACCCTGGCAGCACAACTGACCCGGCCGGAGCAGGTGACAGGGCCTCCGAGTCAGGGGCAGCAGCAGCCGGCCCAGGCAAGGCACCCGCTAGTGGCCCGGGCGAGCCACGCAAGGCTGGTGAAACCTGCGAGCCAGGCGAGCCGGGCAAGGCGACCGCTGGCGTGGACGGGGCCCGCGAGCCAGCAGAGGCAGGTGCTGGCGAGACCACCGCTCGCGGGGCCAGCGTAGGCCCAGGCGGGGCCGCGGGATCGCTAGGCGAACCCGGCACCCGCGAGGCAGTCGGGTTGACCTCCACCGGCGAGGAGAGAACGGGTTGGCGGGTGCCGCCCGTCATGCATGGCGCATGCACGTCCCGATCAGGAGGATCATCCGCGACCTGTTCATCAAGCAGTTCGAGCCGAGCACCGCGTCCAATACCTGCAGCATGATTAGGGAGCAACGCAGGGGCATATGCAACATCCACAAATTGATCAGGCGTAGGTGTAGACACGGGCACTGGTAGTATAGAGGTGGTAAGGTCAGTGGTAAGGTCAGTCGGAAGTGCACGAAAAGGGAATACATTTTCATCAAACACAACGTCACGAGAGATGTAGACGCGGTTGGTAGGAACATGTAAGCACTTGTACCCTTTGTGGAGAGAACTATACCCGAGAAAAACGCACTTCTTAGACCTAAACTCTAACTTGCGTTTGTTGTATGGATGGAGATGAGGCCAACATGCACACCCGAACACCTTGAAGAATGTGTAGTCTGGAATCTCATTAAGCAGAAGTTCAAGCGGGGTTTGCATTTTCAAGAGTCTCGAGGGAAGCCTGTTTATAAGAAAACAAGCTGTGGAGAACGCATCACTCCAGAACCGAAACGGGACGGACGCATGAGCTAGCAAGGTTAAAGCAGTTTCAACAAGATGGCGATGCTTACGCTCGGCAGTACCATTCTGCTGATGTGTGTGAGGACATGACACGCGGTGCGAAATCCCAAGTTTGTTAAAGAACGAGTTGAGGTTGTGGTATTCACCCCCCCCCCCCAGTCGGATTGGACATGGATGATTTTCTGCTTACGAAGACGCTCAACGTGTGCTTGAAACTGAATGAAGACATCAAACACATCAGACTTACGCTTAATAAGATATAACCAAGTGAAACGGCTGTAAGCATCAATGAAACTGACATAATAATTGTGACCACTAACAGATGTCTGGGCATGACCCCATACATCGGAAAACACAAGCTCAAGAGGATGTTTCACAACACGACTAGACACTGAAAAAGCAAGCTGATGACTCTTGCCCTGCTGACAGGCATCACAAATAGTTTCAGCTGTTTTATTGGACACAACTGGAAGATCATGACGATGCAAAACATGTCGAACTATGGGAGCCGCCGGGTGACCAAGGCGCGCATGCCAGTGCGTAGGCGACACACGAACACCACTGAACACCTGAGGAGAAGACGGCATGGGAGATGGGCGCGGGGCATCCAGTGCATACAGGCCATGGCGAAGACGACCGCTAAGTAGAACGGCCCTCGTGTCCCAATCCTTGATAAAGAAACGAAAAGGGTAAAACTCAGCAAGGACAATATTATCACGAGTAAGTTGAGGGATGGACAACAAACTACGCGTAGCAGAAGGAACACGAAGGACATTAGATAGATGCAATGTGCGAAAATTGTGTGCAAGGAGAGAGGCCTGACCAACATGGGAGGTGCGCATACCTGCTCCACTGGCGGTGTGCACCTGATCATGACCACGATATGGCTCCTGAGTAGAGAGCTTACCCATCTCACAGGTGAGGTGGTTGGTAGCTCCCGTGTCCATGTATCATGCAGGATCAACGGAGTAAGACGGAGTGCGACCATGATCATGGCTTGTCACGGCGGCGGCGGCCTGTTTGTCGTTCCCTTTACCATTGTTGCCAAGGCCCAGAAAATCTTGCTTGTAGCGACAATGGCAGCGAGAGGCGATGTGGCGCTCAAGGCCACACAACTGGCAGGCCTGTGGAGCACCACAAGAGGAACAACACGCCACTGGCCGGTTACCACCCATGATGGTCGGAGCATTGCCCTGCGAGGATGGTTGTGAAGTCGGAGCCGTCTTGCCACCTGAAGATGATGACCGCTGGGGCTTGCCACGAGTTGCGGCATTGGCGGAGGCAAAACTGGGGGAGGCCCGACGTGCCTTAATGCGCTGCTCACGGCCAAGAAGACGTGCATAGAGCTCACGAGGTGGGAGCGGATCATCACGGCCTTGAACATTCTCAATGAGGTTGTCATAATCATCATCAAGCCCATTGAGCACAAAGGTGGTGAACTCCTCATCCTGCAGCGATTGACCAACTGAGGCCAACGTGTCGGCGAGACCCCGCATCTTGTTGAAGTAGTCGGTGATGCTGAGGTCGCCAACCTTCGTCTCGCCTAGCTCGGTGCGTATAGAGTGAGCACGCGCCTGAGACTGAGAGGCAAAACTGGTGTGAAGCGCCGCCCACGCCTCCCGGGATGTAGCGACGAAGATGACCAGCGACGAGACGCTCGGAGTGAGCGAGGACTGGATGGCGGAGAGTATGGCCTGATCCTGAGCCACCCAGGTGTGGTATGCCGGATGGTGAGGGGGCGGACACGGGATGGATCCATCAACGTAGCCTTCCAGATAGCGACTCTGCAGAAGAGGGAGCACCTGGGCATGCCAGGATAGATAGTTGTCCGGCGCAAGCTTCACCGGCAACAGATGCGAGAAGTAGAACGGCGCCGACACCGGAGCCGAATCGGCGTGGGCATGCGGCGATGCATAGAGGCCCATCGATGAGGCCGCCCCAGGATGTGCAGGATACATCGAGTAGGGCGGGTAGGATCCGGAGGAAACTGCCCCAGGGGCGCCGTAGTGTGCCGGAGGGACACCGTAGAAGGCTGCGGGCGCACCGTGGTAGGTGGCCGCGGGATCGCCATGGGGGGCCGCTGTTGGGGAACGTTGCAGAAAACAAAAAATTTCCTACGGTTTCACCAAGATCCATCTATGAGTTCATCTAGCAACGAGTCATGGGAGAGAGATTGCATCTACATACCACTTTGTAGATCGCGAGCGGAAGCGTTCAACGAACGGGGATGAGGTAGTCGTACACGACGTGATCCAAATCACCGGAGATCCTAGCACCGAAAGGACGGCACCTCCGCGTTCAACACACGTACGGTCAGCGTAACGTCTCCTTCTTCTTGATCCAGCAAGGCAAAGGAGAGGTCGGGGAAGATGGCTCCAGCAGCAGCACGACGGCGTGGTGATGATGGAGCTGCAGTACTCCGGCAGGGCTTCGCCGAGCTCGGCGGAGGAGGAGGAGATGTTGGAGAGGGAGAGGGAGGCGCCAGGAGCAAGGGTGCGCTGCCTCCCCTCCCCTCCCCCCTTTATATAGCCCCCTAGGGGGGCGCCGGCCCTAGGAGATGGAATCTCCTAGGGGGCGGCGGCCAAGGATGGGGCTTGCCCCCCAAGCAAGGGGGCGCCCCCCCCTGTTTAGGGTTTCCCCCCCTCTAGGCGCATGGGCCTCTAGTGGCTGGTTCCCCTTGGCCCATGTAGGCCAAGGCGCACCCCTAGAGCCCATGTGGCCACCCGAGGCAGGTGGCCCCACCCGGTGGACCCCCCGGGACCCTCCGGTGGTCCCGGTACAATACCGATAACCCCGAAACTTGTCCCGATGGCCAAAACATCACTTTCTGTATATAATTCTTTACCTCCGGACCATTCCGAAACTCCTCGTGACGTTCGGGATCTCATCCGGGACTCCGAACAACATTCGGGTTACTGCATATACATATCTTCACAACCCTAGCGTCACCGAACCTTAAGTGTGTAGACCCTACGGGTTCGGGAGACATGCAGACATGACCGAGACGGCTCTCGGGCAATAACCAACAGCGGGATCTGGATACCCATGTTGGCTCCCACATGCTCCACGATGATCTCATCGGATGAACCACGATGTCGAGGATTCAATTAATCCCGTATTCGATTCCCTTTGTCAATCGGTATTTTACTTGCCCGAGATTCGATCGTCGGTATCCCAATACCTCGTTCAATCTCGTTACCGGCAAGTCACTTTTCTCGTACCGTAATGCATGATCCCGTGATCAAACACTTTGATCACATTGAGCTCATTATGATGATACATTACCGAGAGGGCCCGGTGATACCTCTCCGTCAAGCGGAGTGACAAATCCCAGTCTCGATCCGTGTCAACCCAACAGACACTTTCAGAGATACCCGTAGTATACCTTTATAGTCACCCAGTTACGTTGTGACGTTTGGCACACCCAAAGCACTCCTACGGTATCCGGGAGTTACACGATCTCATGGTCGAAGGAAAGGATACTTGACATTGGAAAACTCTAGCAAACGAACTATGCGATCTTATGCTATGTTGAGGATTGGGTCTTGTCCATCACATCATTCTCCTAATGATGTGATCTCGTTATCATTGACATCCAATGCCCATAGTCAGGAAACCATGACTATCTATTGATCAACGAGCTAGTCAACTAGAGGCTTACTAGGGACACGTTGTTGTCTGTTATTCACACATGTATTACGATTTCTGGATAACACAATTATAGCACGAATAAAGACAATTATCATGAATAAGGAAATATAATAATAGTGCTTTTATTATTGCCTCTAGGGCATATTTCCAACAGCCGCAGCTGGAGCCACGTGCGAGGAGGCCACCACAGCCCCGTGAGGCGGCGTAGGCGCCGAGTAAGGCAGCGACGGAGGCGCGCCGTAGGCCGCGGGAACCCCACCCGTAGGAGGAGGAGCGCCAGGGGGCACCGCGCCGTAGTAGGGATGCGGCGGCGGAGCGCCATAGGGCTGCTGCAGGGGGGCGCACCGTAGGGTTGAGGCGGTGGCGGCCAAGACGACGGCGGGGGCGGCGCACCATAGTTCGGTGCCGGCCAAGACGACGGGGGCGGCGGCGGCCCACCGTGGACCGCAGGAGGAGCAGCGCCAGGCGGCACCGCCCCGGACGGGGTGACGACGCGATCCCCTGATCCCATCGGGGAGTGAGGCGAGGAGGCGGCACCATGGGCGATCGCAAGCGGTTGCGAGGCGAGGAAGGGCGAGGCACTAGCGAGGGCCGGCATCGCGGCGGCAGCGGAAGACATCATAACCTAATTTGATACGATGTAAGACATATGATTTGGGGACTGCTCGACACCCCTATCCTGGGGTGTGGCTATCTCATTATATAGAAGTACCCATGGGGTACAATACAACGTTACAGTACATGTATACAAAGGCCACGTGTATATACAGTCTAACATACCGAGCCAAGTCAAGCCGAGGGAGCTGCAAAGTCACGACGGTGATATTCTTAAAATAAAAGCAGAGTTGCACGAGTGCCTCCAAGGAAAAAGGTACGATACCAATTGCCAATCGATGGTTCTGAATTTATTCTGAATCAGTCTGGTACCAGAAGATCTTTAAAAAAAAGTCTCCATCGAGTTACGAGTTAGTTTACTCTTTTCTTTTGGTTCTACTCATGATAATATTGACTTGAATATTAATTCTGACCAGGTTTAAAACGCTATCATCATCTACTCTAGTATATCTGCTAAGATTTTCTCTATGTGGAAACAATTTTGTTACTCTATCCGGTTCACATATAAAATAAGTGATCTTTTGGACATACCATTACCCCAAATTTTATACTTGACCGACAATGCCATTTCAGACATTTATATCGGAAATTGAAAATTCATATGTATAGATTTGTCTTCTAAAAGTACGTCTATAATTTCCTTTTGTTTTATGCATAATGACGCTACACCAAAAATTAGCGACCAAAGCTACAATGTCATGTCATTGTCCAAACATCACTTATTTCTAAGCTAGAATGAGTATGTGTTAAACCTCATTTTCATACCGCATAAAGAAGTATCTCTCTTTTTGCAGAAACGCATTATGAACACCATTAAAATATTTATGAATGGAAAGAAATTGCGAACTTCTATTGAGAATTTTTCCTAAATTCCAGTCACCTAAAATTATAAACTAACTCTAAAATTAGACTCTCCATAGGTGTGCAGCTTCAGTGAAATGTTGTACGAGGAGCGCTTCGGCACCCCCCCCACACACACACACACACACACACAAAAAGTATAAAGGGTAGTATGGACTTTTCACAAATTATACCCACTAGAACGTATATGCAGTAGGTTTGTACAATTCCCGGCCACACTCGTCCCTCATGAGCTCAGCCCGTTTAGTTTCATTTTTAAGTCTTAAACTTCAAAAAAGTGGACGTCCGACCTGGGAGAGTAAATAGCATAAAACTACTACTTTACAGGCTAGGGTTCCAAAAAACTACCGGAATTTATTTTTCACTGATAACTACTAACTCAGGGCTCGGCTGTTTCAAAAAACCCAAATCCCCAAGTGATTTAAAGTTGATCGTGATTATGACAGGTCGGGCCCGCACCTAAACGAATCGTTTGGTTGACCGTTAACTTACAAGCGGGGCCCACATGTCAGTATCTCTACCTCATATTCAAATAAAAAATCTTCAACCCCCAGTCGTTTTCCAAATTAACAAATATGTCCTCACTTTTTACAAAATAGCCCCTATAAACATTTCTAAGAAGCAATCGGGTCCCTGCCGTTTTTCTCAAAAAGCAATCAGGTCCCTGTAGTTTCTAAAAAAGCAATCGGGTCCCTATTCATGGCCGCCGCCGCGCCATGCCGTGCTCCATGCCGCCGCCACGCACCTGCAGGGCGGCCTCTCCTGCTCCTTGCCGCAGAGACGGCCTCTCCTGCTGCTCCTTTGCAGCAGCCGAGCCACGATGGCCTCTGTTGTTGATCCCTGGCCGTCGATTTGGCGCATGCACCCTGGCCGTCGGACCTGGTCGCATCCGGCGGCGGCGAGCTGGTGGCTTCGGCAGCGGAGGAGAGAGGAAGGCCGAGGAGGGGTGTCGCTGGCTCGGGAGATGACAGAGCCGCTGGTCTGGCGCATGCGCCCTGGCTGTTGGATCTGGCAGCGGCTAGTTGTTGGCGGCGGCGGCGGCGAGCTGGTGGCCTCCGGCGGTGGAGGAGAAAGGGAGGCCGGGGAGATGTGTCGTCGGCTTGGGAGAAGATAGTCGATGGCTCGGGAGGGGGTTGTGTGTTGTGCTCGAGCTCGCGAGAGAAAAAGAGTTCAGGGGAGGGAGAGAAAGAAAAGAGAAGAAAGAGACACTGACATGTGGGCTCTATTTGTAAGTTAACAGTCATTTTCTGAAACCCTAGCCTGTAAAGTAGTAGTTTTATACTATTTACTCGACCTGGGATTCGATCTACATTCCTCAGGCACCATGCGTAAGTGCACAACCATCTAAGATAGCTAACCTTGTGCGCCTATTGACGTTCTTTTCCTCTTTTTGAACGCAATAAATAACGCTAAGAAAAAACGCAACACCTTCACTCTTTGCTTTTCTTTCGTTTTTATTTTCCCTTTTTTGTTCATAAAATAGAAAATATAAATTGTACATAAACTTTTAATAAAATCGGAAAAATACGAAAAAAAATGAATTTTGAATTTATGAGAAATAGAAACAATAAACAAAAAACAAAAACTCAAAGAAGATGGAAAAGAAAAAAAATAAAATAGGACAGGAAATAAAAAGAAAAAATAAAACATGATAAGAAATATAAGATCATGGAAAATTTTGGGGTCATTTGATGGATGCCAAAAATAAATGCTCTCAAACGGACCCTTCTCACCTAACTGAACACCCTCTGTTGAATATGGTCTATTTCTGGCATGCATGAAATGTCCTCAACTTTTTTCTAGTACTGGGCAGGCCCATGGTAGGCATCCATGCGAGATTTGAATGAATTCCCAACACAGTATGCAAGTTGTGTCACGTCCGACCATTCATCAGCCAGTTTTCATCGAGAAAACTCCCAAAAAACATAACAATTGTCGAAAACTCAAACAAATTGGCAAGGTGCCTTGATTTGATCCCTGGAAGTCGGTGGAAAAAATCTTTGAGGCCACTTTAATTATGTCAAGAAACAACGTACCTTCAGGCGGAGCCTTCTGCCCATCTCGAACACCCTTCATTAAACATGGTCCAGTTTTAGACATTTTTTAAATGACCCCAACTTTTTCAAGCAGGTGGGCATAACCATGATAGTTACCCATACCAGGTTTGAACAATTTCTGACACCGTATGCAAGTTGTGACACACATGTCCATTTATCGGTTTTTTCTTTTACCAAGAGAACTCCGAAAAATACAAAATTTGTTGAAAACCAAAACAACTTGGCATGTTCCCTTGAATTGGTCATACAGGGCCATGAATAATTTGGGGTCATTTCAAGGATGTCGAAAAACAACATACTCTCACACGAAGCCTTCTCGCCTACCTGAACACCCTCCGTTGATCATGGTATATGTTTGGACATCCTTCAAATCACCCCAACTTTTGCAAACAGGTGAGTATGTTCATGGTAGAAAATTATAATAAGGATTGGGAAACAATTGTCAGCGAGGCTGGGATGAGTGTTCTAGATACATCGGTGAGGAAACTTCTAATTTTGGTCACGGCATTCCAGGAATATGCACAACCACCACAACCTGGGCGTCATGTACTTGTGGGCAGGCAATCGGAATTGTGGGCGTTAGAGGACTTCGTCGCAGAACCATGGATCCGTTTGCTCTTCTTCGGGTCCACTCGCTGCAGCAGGGACTCACACGCCAAGCAGCTCACAACGATCATCTGGATCCTAGCCGAACACGCAAGAATAGTCAAGGTACCCGAAAATGATATCCAGCCCTACGAATTATGGACAAGGCCATCCATGTGACCATAGGGATCCCGCTTTTTTTCTGTTGTAATTCGTTTTGTGAGTATTATCCTTGAACTTGTTATTTCTGATTATGAGGAGGTTATGAGCTGTGTAATTTGTTCAAGTTTCTCGGCAATAAAGTAGTATTTGTTCTAAGAGAAAAGTCTAATTTTTGCCCCCTAAGGTAACCGAGAGATCCAGATTTCATCCTTCAACTTCAAAACCAGCCAAGTGGCAATCCTCTTCTTCATCCTCGTTCTATCTCTCACGGACATTTGGTCGAGCAGTTGGCGCACCAAGAACGTATCCATGGACCGTAGGTGGCACGGTCCGGCCTGGCGGCGGTGCGCGAACTGCGGCGAGACCATGAACGCGTCGACGTGCTCATCAACACCGCCGGGATCGGCTGCACAGGCCCGGCCAGCTGTGGCTTGTGCCATGGACATCATCGTCGGCGTGCTGGACACCAGCGTGTGGTTGGGGAGGCCGACCTACATTGTGGCGCGAGAGCAGCGACGCAGCCGGCGCGTGTGGCATCTACGCTCACGGAGCAGCGGATCGGCGAGCCGGCGACAGCGGCACCAGCAGCGGCCAGCGCATGATGTATGCAGGCTCGGCCGTGGTGGCACTTCACGCAGGGCGCGGCGGCGTTCAGGGGAGCAGCCAACGGCGCGGTGGCTAGCGAGATAATCACAGGCGAGGCCGTGGCAGGGTGCGGCAGGTCTTCATGGTGAAGGGATGGTGGTTGAGCCACGCGGGTGCTCACCCCGCTCTATAGTTCAGCTGCTAGCCCACCTGACTTTTGCCTAACTTGTCTTGGCTGTACGTTTGGTTTATGGGAAAAGTTTTTCTGACGACGCATAAATCGCCCGATGCGCCGTTCGTGGTACAGCGCAGGAGCACGCTGTGCGTCTTTGCATGTGGCTGGTCCCCTCAGCCGGCTACCGTGATTCTTTTGGCTTGTTTCTTTTTCCACAAGATCACATAAGGTGCAGTCGGGTAGGGCGGCGATGGTTGATGCTGCGATGCCGTCTTCAAAGGCAAATTTTACTATTTTGATCTGTGAACGAAATCAATTCACAAAATGAACTACCCGTGAAACAATTTCACACCCCTGACCTTTTCGTGCAGCGCCCGCCACGATGGCGCCACACCCTACGGTGCAGCGCCTAGCTCGGGGGCGTTGCACTTCAGTCCACCGTGGCAGCCCCTGGGCCCGCACCCAGCAGTGCAGCGCCTCCGAGTTAGGCGCCACACATGTAATGTGCAACGTCTTCGAGGTAGGCGCCACACAATTAAAGTGCAACGCCCAGCGCGGGGGCGCTGCACTGTGACTTATCCAGCCACTTGGCTGCCCCCCCCCCTCCCCCACCCCCCCACCCACCCCCCACACCACACACCCAACCCGAGCTTTGCCCCCTCTCCCACTCTCTCCCCCTTTCAAATCCTCTCCCAAATCTTGCATATTCGAAGAATTTGTCCGTGGATTTCTAAGTCAAATTCTCCCTCAAGGTAATCTTCTCCGATCCCCTTGTTTTGATCCAAGTAAAATTCTCCCATTGCTCATTTCTTGCTAGTTTGGGGAAACCCTAGTTTTGTTTGGATCTAGAGATTTGCATGGAGATGTGAGATGTTTGTTTGCCAATTTCTATGATTAGGCTTTGTTAGTATGCTAGGGTTACTCTTATGGGTGTTCTTATGTTGGTGCCAGGGTTAGGTTTAGGGCTAGGGTTATGGTTATGGTTATGGTTATGGTTAGGGTTATGAATGGGGTTAGGGTTGTTGTTTGATATATATATTAGGGTTTCTATTCCGTGTTAATCCTTGGATTAGTACTCATGGAAGCAATGTTACCTTGTGTTTGTTGGAATGCTTATAGGGATGGGAAGAACATGTGTGTTTGTTCATCATGGGGACAAAGATGCCTTTTTGAGAGACAATATAGAACCGAACCCGGATGAGCTTGACATGGTGTTTGATAGTAGTCCTAGCTATGCGAAGCTTTTGCAACAAGTTAGCAAAGATTTGAATTGGATGGACCCTAATGATATCGTTGAGTTGGAGGGAAGGCATAATGTTAGTTTTGGAATGCACGTCCTTGGAAGACAATGCGTGTCAACTCGGAGCAACGTTGGGTTGCGTACAAGGAGACGGTGGCCGAATCACTAGACAAGGCTCTTGAGTTATTTGCAACGAAGAAGGTTGATTCAAGCTTGCATTTGGACTTGAACCGGAACCCCTCCCCTTTGGTTGCTAGTAGCCCCCCACCCTTGAAGCGAGATAAAATTGTTGAACCTCTTTTGACCCAAGAAGTGAGGCCAACATTGAGCCCGTTTACAAACAACCAAGATGAAGTTTTGCAAGAGGACAATGATGAGTATGCGGACGATGACAATGAAGTTGATCTCCATGACAACAATGTGGGTGATCTCGACAAATATCATTTGCAAGAGACAATGGACCAATCCATCCCTTTTTCCCGTGCATATGCATCGGACTCGGATGACGATGGTCCCGATGAACAAGTTGATGCGGAGGGGTTCACGGTGAAGGAGGCCTTTTGAGAAGGTATTTCGTCGGGATCATCGACTACATTGTTCAAGGATGTTAGTCTCGCGGATGAAGCCGTGGTAGATGGTGGCCAATGTGCACCTCTTGGGGTTAGGCCAAGCTCTCACCGTGATTTGGGAGACGACAGGAACCGGATTGCTAAAGGTTCTAAGTTCGACACCTTGTTGGAATTGAAAATGTGGCTCGACAACTACTCGGTTACGCATTATCGTCCACACAAGGTGGTGCACTCGGAGCGTCCAACATGTCATTGACCTTGTGAAAGCCATCTTTCATTACAAGGTGAAGTACGGCAAGGTATGGAAGGTGAAGCAAGCCGCATTTAAGATGTTGTATGGTACATGGGAGGAAGCATACAACCGAATCCCTAGGTTGTTGCTAGCCATGGCCGCGACAAACCCGGGCATGGTTCATGTGGTCGAGCCTCATGGGCACCAAACAACGGTTCATGAAGGAAGAAGAGTCAGAGTATTTGGCCGTGCTTTTTGGGCGTTTGAGCAATGTGTGAGGGCTTTCGAACATTGTAGACCGGTCATCGCAATTGATGGCACGTTCTTGACCGGACAATACAAGGGCACCTTGTTGGTTGCGATAGCAAGTGATGCCAATAACCGGGTGTTGCCGTTGGCATTTGCTTTGGTTGAGGTGGAAAACAATTACAACTGGGAGTGGTTTCTGTATCTTCTGAGGACGAAGGTGTTACCCGCTCAAAGGGAAATTTGTGTCATATCGGATCGGAATCAAGGAATTCTTAACGCGGTGGAGATTGACATTCCCGGGCATGCTCCGTTGCATCAACGATTGTGCATGAGGCACTTTTGTTCGAACTTCTATAGGGCATGTGGCCTTAAGGAGTTGGCCGACGATCTTCAAGATTGTTGTCTCGCTTTCTCCGAAAGGCGCTTCGCCACTTTGTACAACAAATTGCTCGCACACAAAAAGCTTGATGCCGGGGGTCAAGACTTTCTCAATAGGCACCTTCAATACCGGGACAAGTGGGCACGTGCTTTTGATGAAGATGGCCGGAGATACGGTCAAATGACAAGCAATATGGCCGAATGCTTCAATAGGGTGCTCAAAGGTGCACGTGGATTACCCGTGACGACAATAGTTCAATACACATTTGACAAGATGAATGTGTACTTTGTGAAGTACTCGATGGAAACCGATGCGCAGATAGCGGGTGAGAACCCACGGAAGTACAAGTACAAGTTCCCACCCACGGAAGTACAAGTACAAGTTCCCACCCACGGAACTGTATGATATACTTGCTGTGATGCTTGGACCAATCCTTAATCTTCCGCTGCTTTTTCTTATCCAACCTGCAAATTAGAAACAGAATATTAGCATCATCGAAACCGCCGAGAAGCCGCTAAGTGCTCAAGGTTGATTATATCTTACGCATGTAGCACTATGTCCGTGTCCTCCCATTCTGGCGGGTGTGGCTGGAACAAACCAAACTGGCGGAACACCCGATGTGGCTGGTGAATCTCAACCGCCCAGTTGCATATGAGTGGACACCGCATATGCCAGAGATCCCTATCTCTAAGGCACATCTGATTCAGCTTGAACTCTAGAGGGTTCCCAAAGCTATCTCCTTTTCCATACGGTTCCCATTCAACCTACAAAATGGGATAGAATGCAAAATTGATATCGAGTTACGATAGAAGCATCAAAATCACTTATGGAATGTCGATTCACCTGCTCAGGCGTGATCGCATCCATCTCGCTCCTGTACAACTTGTACATGACCGAGGGATCCTCCGTCATCTCATTTAACACATCCCACTTGTAAGCCCAAGTGGGGAGCTGTAGTGGGTCGCCTTTGTCGTCCCAATCCTCGAACTTCACGATCTTCGGTCGTCCAACCGGCAAACGCTCCCAGCTCCATATGGAAAGTGCGAGCAAACAACCACCAATACCTCCAGATAGCCTACAAGAGGCTTCGTCCAACTGCACATACAAAAGAATTTGGTTGAATTAACAGCAAGATTGGATTCATAATGTACCAATGAAGTGAAACAGAAACAACTTCATACCTGTCTATACAAGTAAGTCAGTGTCGCCGAACCCCAACTCCATTTGCTATCGAAGACGGTCAACGCCTTGAGCCACATCCATGGAGCATTCTTGCCTGTGCCATCAGCAAACATAGTCCTGGATATCACGTACCACATGTAGACACGAGCATATGTCTTCACCGTGTCCTCATCAGCATCCTCAGGGCAAATACTGAAGTTCGATACAATCCACGTGAAAGTAGCACCGGCTGCGACTCTAACCTTCTTCTTGCCTTCTTCTTCTGGTTCGCGAGGCTCCGTAGGAACATTACCAATAAGGGCAAACATCTGCTCGCGCCACCCATCAGAATTGGTGCTCATACATAGAGGATTCCCATCAATAGGAAGACCGGTGATCATAGCTATATCCTGGAGCGTCACGGTCATCTCCCTGGTCCGAAGATGGAAAGTGTGTGTCTCCGGCCTCCAATGATCAATAAGCACGGTGAGTGCTGGAGCATTGTTGGGTGGCGTCGACCGGCTGACCAACTGAATGAAAGGGAGAAGTCCTGTCTCCCTAACATACGGTGTGTACCGCTCGTCATAGCGCATCCACCCAAGGTTGACCCCGTGAGCCCGAAGCTTCAGAGGTGCAAGCTCCTACAAACAAACAAACAAATCATTACATATGGGGGGTATGTGTTTGAAAAAAAACACGAAATTCATAACACCGGCAACTTTCATTATTACCCGCTGCTCCACCGACATAGCGTGCGACCTGTGTTGTTGGTCCCAGTGATCATTGATAAGCCAAATCATCCTAACAATTTGAAAGAAAGCTTTCTTGTCAACACGATTATCTTTTGAATACAAAAAAAGTGAAGTACGGCTATTAGATGCAAAATACAAAGCATATGTATCCAAACCATTCTTGCCAATACAAATGTAATTTCAATAAACTAAACTAAGCCTACCTCATGCAAGATTCAATACAAATATCTTTTCCATATAAATAAAATGTCAACCTATGTATCCAAACTATATAAATAACATGTCAACCTATGTATCCAAACCACATTCTAGTCTAACAAGGGTTCCCCAAATCTAATACATGCAAGATTCAAACAAAAATTCCCCAAATCTAATACGCACAAGATTCAAACAAGGGTTCCTCAAATCTCCGAAATAGCATACATTCTATGGATAGAAAGAAGGGGATCGGAGAAAAGTACCTTCTAGGATGGATTGATGAAGGAATCCACGGGCCAAATCGTCAGATCTGAAGATTTTTGAAGAGGGGATTGAGAGGGGGAGAGGAGGAAGCCGTCGGCCACCTGTTCTGTAACTCCTCTGGAACGAATGGGTGGGGTGGGGGAGGGGCAGCGGGCGGCTGGCATCTAAGTCACAGTGCAGCGCCTACGGGCCGGGCGCTGCACATTACATGTGTGGCGCCTAGCTCAGAGGGTGCGGGCCCAGGGGCTGCCACGGTGGACTGAAGTGCAACGCCCCCGAGCTAGGCGCTGCACCGTAGGGTGTGGCGCCGTCGTGGCGGGCGCTGCACGAAAAGGTCAGGGGTGTGAAATTGTTTCACGGGCAGTTCATTTTGTGAATTGATTTCGTCCACAGGTCAAAATAGTCAAATTTGCCGTCTTCAAACAGGCTTTCGCCCCGCTTCGAGACGGGGATGCGATGTGTCCGTCTTAGGGCCAAGTGGCAGCCTAAATCTGCGCGGAAGTGCGATGTGTCTAGTAACTTGGGATTGTAAACGGATTCTGGTAACTCTGGCACCATTCTGATCGCCTCTTTCATGATTTTTTTCTATGGATAGAACTACTGTGAGCGATCTAAACTTTGAAATTTTTTCCTTCTTCATTAAAAAAGGGAGCAAACCCTGTTTTTTTGCTTATGACATCATCTATAAGGCACTTGAGTGCTAGGAGACATCACTTGCGGTGAAGTGATCATCATGTTGGCAAACAATCTTGGCTTCATCATCCTACGTCTGTCTGTCGGTAATACCCTCATTAATATTCATGGCTTTTCTATGGCGGGGACGGTAATAGCCCGCCGAAGTCGTCATTTCATTACACTTGTTACCTACTCCTGTGCCTAACCATTTCTCCATATAGAACAGAAAATTTGCATTATGTACCATAACCAGGAGATTAAGCGTTTGAGCAAGAGGCACTACAGCTGAAAGAGGTGAACGAAGATGAACATGCCACAAATGAAGAGGAGGAGAAGCCCCAAGATGATGAACAAGAAGATGTGACATACACCACGTACGCCGACATCTACAACTTCGAAGGCTCCATCAAAAACATTAGCAACCTCGCCAACTCCCTTCGAGACACTTCCATGTACATGGCAAACAACTTCTTAGAGTGGAGCCAAGGATGGGCTCCAAACTATCAGCCACCAGAATGATCTCGTCGGTTTGGTCTTGCAAAATCTTAAACTTGGGGAGGTTACTTCCATATCTACACAAAGATTTGACAACATTTATTTGAATAAGTTATAATGAGGTTGTACTTCAGCTCGCTTCAACACACTCGTGTTGGATTGTTCCAGCACTTTGTATTTTTATTTAGTTTTGCATGAAGAGTAGCGCACCAGAGCAGCAACTGTCATCGATGAAGAATAACATAGATCGAAACAATCCAACTAGAAGACACAAGAATATAGATGAACGATGGCTAGATCCGAGCAGATCCACCAAAAACAAATATGCCAGAGGCACACCTCCACATGCCCACCGACGATGCTAGATGCACCACCAAGACGGGGGCTAGGAGGGGAGAATCTTATTCCATCTTCAGAGAGTCAGCGCCGTCTCGCCTTTCTAAGCAGGGCACAAACGACTTCTCCTGTTCGGCTCTTAGGCCGCGCCTTAGCGACCTAGCGCGTATCCCTTCGAGCGTCGATCCTCTATTTAGGCCGACTCATTTTGTGTTTCTTCCCCGCCGGTTTTGCAATGTTTTTTTCTATTTTCTTCATTTTTCTCTTTGGTTTTTCTTTATTTTTTTCCTTTTATGATCCTTTTTGTTTTTTCTTTGTCATTTATATTTTTCTTTATTATTTCTTTTATTTCATTTTCATCTTTTGTGAACATTTTTCAAAATTATTGAATTCGTGAACATTTTTCTAATTCTTGAAACTTTCATACAAATTCGCGGGCTTTTTTTAATTGTGAATATTTTTTGAATTCGTGAACTTTTCTACAAATTAACGAACATTTTTTTAGAATTGTGAACGTTTTTGTGAAACTCATGAAAGTTTTTGAAATTTGAGAACAAGTATTGAAATTCACGAACATTTTCTGGCTTCGACTAGCATTTTTTTAAATACATGAAGATTTTTTGAATCATCGAACATATTATTGATTGTGAAGATATTTATGTAATTCATGGATATTTTTTGAATTCACAAATTTTGTACACATTCCTGAAGTTTTTTGAATACCTGAACTCCCTTCAAAATCAGGGAAAATAATAATTTTCCGAATATTTTTGTCAAAATCGTGAATATTTTTCCAAATCATGAACATTTTTTAATGCACGAATATTTATGATTTCTTAAACACGTTTTTGAATTCATAAACATCTTGTGAATTCTTGAACTTTTATTTCAAAATTCTAAATTATTTTAAAATTTGGAATTTTTTTAAATCCCTAATTATGTTATGGCCGGATCACTTGCCGGACGCCATCCATGGGTTGTAAGCTGGCGTGTTTGTGCAAAATAAGGGCTTACACACATGAGGCAGAGGATTTCGATGATAGGATACAGGGATGTGGAAGGGGGATGCCAGATTCATAAGATACAATGTCATTTAGGACAGTATAACCGAGCCAAAATCCGGCTGTCTCTGTAATTTGTGTTTCTGCAGATTCATTTATGCGATTTCAACGTGACCATCTAATCTCCCGCGTATATTGCAAATAGTCATCTCTCCTGAAATTGGCCCAGCTGCCCTATGGGCTACTGCTCCAAAGGTTGAAACGGAGCTCTCTAGTAAACGACGTCGCTTATCCCAGCACATTAGACTTGCGAATTAAAATGCTCATGGAATTCAAAAGAAGTTCATACATTTTTGGAAAAAAGCTCACAAACTGGAAAAGGTTCATCAATTTTGAAAAAAAAGTTCACCAACTTTGGAAAACATTCCATGAATTTGAAAATTGTTCATCAATTTTTTAAAAACATAGCAAATTTTAAAAAAAGTTTATCAATTTTAAAAAGTTCATCAATTTTGTAAAAAGTTCAATTTTCAAAAACAGTTCATCGATTATATTGAATCTATGAAATACCTTTAGACTTGAATCTTGGTGGAGAAATAGAAGACCTGTCACAATTTATTTCATTATATTGAATCTAGTTAGCAAATCAAGAAAATGATTTTATTATAGCATCTTCAAATGAAAATAAGCATAAGTTAGTTATAAATAATATCATTTTCCAGTCTAAGAAGTTCAAGTGATATATGATCAGAACATCCAAGAAGGAAGGTATTCAGGTTGTTGTTAGTTAAGTATTCATATGTGAGAACCCTCTCATCTTCATGAATGCAATGACCAATAATTCTAACTAGATTCTGGTGTTACAATTTGGTAATTGAATTTACTTCATCGCCATTATGCAATATACCCTTATAGAATTTTTCAAAAACTTCTTTTCAAAACACATTCGAATCAAAGAAATTGGCCCTTTGATTTTCTCATAATAATATTTTGTGGAATGTAACACCTACACTAATATATGTAATAAAAGAATGCTTTGTTGATGGTTACTCGACTCTGCCAACCATGAAAGAGTAGGCTAAGGGCAATAGCTCCCCCCCCCCCTCCCCACACACATAAACTATATATACCTAGAAAACCATATTGTAAGGGTTGCAAAACTAGTTTGTTACAATGTCCCAACAGGACGATTTTGTGTTCTCTTGTTGCTTGTTTCCACCAAATATTATTACGATGCCAAAATCCGAAATCTTGGGAATCATTTCTGCATCCAATAAGATGTTGCCTGCTTTAAGATCTCTATGAAATACATTTGGACTTGAATCTTGGTGGAGAAATAGAAGTTCTCTCACGTTTTTATGTCATTATTTTAATCTAGTTAGCAAATCAAGAAAATGATTTCCTTATAGCATCTTCAAATGAAAATAAGCATAAGTTAGTTATAAATAATATCATTTGTCACTCCAAGAAGCTCAAGTGATATGTGATCAGAACAGAGAAGAAGTAAGGTATACATGCTGTTGTTAGTTAAGTATTCATATGTCAGAACCTTCTCATCTTCATGAATGCAATGACCAATAATTCTGACTAGATTCTGGTGCTGCAATTTGATAATTGAATTTACTTCATCGCCATTATGCAATATACCCTTATAGAATTTTTCAGAAACTTCTTTTCAAAGTGCATTCGAATCAAAGAAATTGGCCCTTTGATTGACTCATAATAATATTTTGTGGAATGTAATACCTACACTAATATATGTAATAAAAGAATGTTGTGTTGATGGTTACTCGACTCTGCCAACCATGAAAGAGTAGGCTAAGGGCAATAGCCCCCCCCCCCCCCCCTTTTCCCACGCACAGAAACTATACCTAGAAAACCATATTGTAAGGGTTGCAGAACTAGTTAGTTACAATGTCCCAACAAGACGATTTTGTGTTCTCTTGTTGCTTGTTTCCACCAAATGTTATTACAATGCCAAAATCCGAAATCTTTGGTATCATTTCTGCGTCCAATAAGATGTTGCCTGCTTTAAGATCTGTATGAAATACCTTTGGACTTGAATCTTGGTGGAGAAATAGAAGTTCTCTCATGTTTTTATGTCATTATTTGAATCTAGTTAGCAAATCAAGAAAATGATTTTCTTATAGCATCTTCAAATGAAATTAAGCATAAGTTAGCTATAAATAATATCATTTGCCACTCTAAGAAGCTCAAGTGATATGTGATCAAAACAGAGAAGAAGTAAGGTATACAGGCTGTTGTTAGGTAAGTACTCATATGTGAGAACCTTCTCGTCTTCATGGATGCAATGACCAATAATTCCAACTAGATTCCGGTGCTGCAATTTGGTAATTAAATTTACTCCATTTCTAAGCTCCTCGATACCTTGTCCAACATCATCACTAAGTCTTTTGGCAGTAGTTTCATTACCATTATGTAATATACCCTTGTAGACTTGGTCAAATACGCCTTTTCCAAGCACATTTGAATCAAAGAAATTGACCCTTTCTTTGACTAATAATAATATGTTGTGGAATGTAAAGAAAAATAACTTTATTAATGGAAACTCGACTCGCCAACCATGAAAGAGTAGGCTAAGGCCAATACCCCCAACCACCCCCACCAGCAGTTTGGGGCTAGGGGCTGACAATACCCTCCTTGCCTACCACCAGTTCTTCGGCCACCCTTTCTTTGACTAACATGATGAAATGTTCCCCTGAAAAAACTTGCGGATCCCCGCAAAAGAAAAAGAAAATCTTGCAGGTTTAGAGTCAGAACGAAGGAGCTATGACTTCCAAGAGTACATGAGGATATATGTTTGATAATAATGTTGTCACTAACAGACAGATAATACCAACTGAACATTCGCCTGATGAGCTCAATGCTATGCCATGTGTGCTGCCAGTTTCTCCTCTGCGCAAGTTTGTTCACTCCACTCGCTCTCCCCATGGATAGTAGCGTGCTGCACATTCAGTTCAGAAAGCAGAGAAGAAGGCGGAGCCATCAGCAGCCAGCCATGACAGCAATAGTGAAGAAAGTTTCTACAGCATGGTCCGGAAGTTCAAACAATTTCCTTTTTAACAACAGTACGCACTGTTCATCGTCCCTTCCGCTGGCTCAAGAAACGCACGACAGAAGCCCAACTGTAGCCTGTCCGGCACATAATTTATCCTTTTTACATGAGCGTCATAATTGGAAAGAACTTTTTGACCAAAAACAGTACTCTTGTACTACACACCTTCATATATGTTATTTTTTGGTTTTATATAGTATAACGAAATTACATATGTACCCAAAGAAATATATGAAAAAGCCTAGATCTAAGGCGTAAAAATAGGTTCCCAAGTGCATCTTCAGGTCCAGATCCTTCCTCGATGAAGGTAGATGATCCTAGATAGGTTGCTGGCACGACTAGTTAGCTGATCCTTGATGTGGCGGAACCCTCCTACATGACATCTAGACTACATGTCGGGGATCCTTGCGATGTTGGAGCCAATGGTGGTAAGGAAGCAAGCAAGCAGGCGACTGTGTGTGAGTGTGTCTTCTTCCTGTAAGGATGTAGAAGAGCACAGATTTGTATCAAAGTTCAGGTGTCCATTTTTACAGAGAAGTGAGCAGAGAGCAAGGCAAGCTGCATGTACATTGGCCAGCTAATGGTTGATTGATGATTTAGACGCTACAAGTGACATATCATGTTGTCAGGATGTCTACGGCCTGGAGCATGCGAGCCACTTACCTGACCGACCATGGTCCAGCACAACATTTCTATTTGGTCACGGTGCCAACCACCAGCAAACTAGAAGTGTGGTATAGTGCTTGTGTTCTAGTAATAGATTGGGAGAAATGTAGGCCACAAGAACTTGTGCAGGAATATTGTGCTGGAACCATTGTCCAGCAGCTCTAACCCTCCACCCTAGATCTCCTGAGACCATTTTTAGGTTAGGCACGTCCAGTTTGATTCATCAAATGAGACTGAACAAGGATTAGCAGTCAAATAGCCTAGGTTCCAGTAATCATCCTACTGATCGTGCATACAATGGGCAGTAAAATAAAGAGGGAGCATCGAGTTTCGCAGTCCTGCCCCCTGTCTATTGTATAGCAGTTTTCTGTTTTTGATGCGCCTCGATCAGGGTCCCAACGTGCCCAGGCCGCTGCAAGGGTCCATAAGACTACACACTCACTGTAAAGCATCTACAAAGGACAATATAAAAGACAGAAGGATTAATATATAAATTGTTTTAAGCAGATAATAGAGTAAATCTTGCCCTTATTTTCTCTTGAACGCCTTATGTTATTCTACAGTATTTACGACATCTTAAATGGATAAAGATTCTTCAGTTTGAGGACTAAATTTTTTTTGATAAAAGAGAGCTCCTCTCTCCGATTTCCATTAATAGAAATCACCAAGTCTTACAGCTAACAGAAAAGTAAAGAGAAGAAACGAAGCTATCTCCCCCCTGGGTTTTTGTCAGCACTGAATTTGAGGGAGGAGGGGAAGCCATCCCTTCCCCTGCCCACAAATCCTCAAACAATGCAGAACTTCCCAAGGGGGAGACCTAAGGGCATCTCCAGCCGTCCCCCAGGAAGGCCCCCAAGAGCACTTTTCCAGCACTGGCGGCCAAAAAAGTTTCCACTCGCGCCCCCAGGAGCACAAAAATCGCCGGATTTGGCTAAAACTACCGCCGGCACTCTCATCCCATTCCCAGGATCCCGGGGGGCGGCTGGGGGAGGAGAGAGAGTGTTTTACATGCGGTTGGGCCCGCCGTCAGCCTCCAACTCCCTCTCTCCTCACCTTTATCTCCGGGGCCCACCCACGTGCCTTCCCACGAACTCGGCCCGCTCTCCCCAACCCCTCTCTCTCTATCTCGTCGCAGCCTTCCCCATCTCTCTCGTCGCGGCCCTCCCGAACCTCGCCGGCAACCGCCTCTCCGGCCCCCTCCCCGCCAGCCTCCACCGCGCCATCGGGCTCGCAGCTTCTCCGGCCGGATCCCGCGGGCACTCCCCCTGATGCTCGTCGCGCGCCGCCGCCCTGCTCTTCTCTTCATCCAGGTAGTAGTCCCGCGCGCCGCCCTTGCCAGGCTCCCGCCCTCCCGAGCTCCGGCCTCTGCGTCGACCCGCGGCTGGTGCCTGGCCACGACGGAGGAGGCGGACTTCTTGAACTTGAAGGCGGAAGCCATGTTCGGGGAAGAGCACGGGCGGCAGCTCGCGCTGGCCCTGTTCGATGGCAAGCCGGCCAGACTGGGAGACGGCGTTGGTCGAGTCGGCGAGCGCTCTCGCGAACCAGCGCGCGATGCTAGGGGGCGGGCCCTCCTCGTCGGCCCCCGCTTCTCCTCCCCTCCTTCTCCTCCCTCCTCGTCAGCCCTCGCTTCTCGCCTCCTGGGGGCGGAACGAGTGGAAAAATTCTCGCCCCCACGCCAAAGTTGTCGCCGGCAGCCCCCCAAGAGGCGAAAAAAATGCCTCCTGGGGGGCTCAACGGCTGGAGATGCCCTGCCTGGGCTCAAAAGTCAGGTCCCAACACCAGCATTACAGAGTTTTAAGAGCCTAGAACAGAAGCTAAGATACGATATTAAAGCAGTCTCATACACAGGCCTTCACCGAAATTTGAGGACTAAATAGGTGACGAATGTAAAAGAAATGGAATTCAAGAAACTAAATAGAAAATCTTATAAATTAGTAGACTTTAAATAATCAAGATCCCATTTCAACAATGAGCTATTCAAGGGCAAACGGAAATACAAGACTTCTGAAAAAGTGAAATATAATATATGCTACATACCAATATAAGAGGAAATTCATCATGAAAATCTTCAACTTCATCTTGAAAATCGATTGTATTTTTCGAAAAGGGGGGACTCCCCGGCCTCTGCATCAGAACGATGCATACGGTCACTGAAAATCGATCGTATATTGTGGGACGGAGGGAGTAGTACATAAGAAATATGAAGAAAGCAATGGCAACACTTGAGATCCATGTCTAGATACAACTTCAGCGGTTGGATTTTGCATCATCTCATCTACTCATTTCTGACTCAACCTTTAGGAGACCATAATTTCATTTAGGGTGGTGAACATGACCCTGTAACTTTAGTGACGCACAGTCAAGCCAAGAGCTAACTTCAGAAGTGATTGTTGAACATTAGAGAATTTTGAATATGGATAATAATGATGCTGCCTGCATATATTTTTATTTGTATACAAATGGACGTGAGCAAAAACCTTCGACCGTGCAGGCCTACTCAAACCTGTTGCTGTCCCTATATTAGCTTAACTACTCTGTCACCCCACTAACCTGGTCCGGATCCACATATTTCTGGTCATTCATCCAACTGTCTGGAGAGGACCATAGGTCTCCAACTTTTGGACCGTTGGTCTACATGGCCAACTTAACCGATGTGGATTTGAACCTTCACAACCTGATGTAGCCTGGCATTTTGGCCTTTTGTTTTTCTTGCCTCGGCCGCCTATGTTCACTCTTTATTTTTGATGGACTAAGATGTTCCATTAGGACACAGCCAAATCGCCGACCACTGCACGTGCTACATCATCGGGGAGTTCAATCAACCACACAGCACGAGGCATAACTCGTGCTTTTTATTCAAAATAACGTTATGTCTGACCCTTTCCGCCTCGAGAGAAGCTACTGGGTATTGGGTGTGTAGTGAAAAACGTCTAGGTATAGAGTATAGACGTTGTCAGACTTCTCGGGCCAGCTAGCTCACTCTTCTATACCAGTATAGTAGTCCAGAGCAAGGGCATCCAAGAGGTAGCATCACTCTAGCTAGCTCAAACACGTCTTGCATACACAGCAACCAGATCAGAGGGCGGTAGGAGGTAGCTGAGCCATGGAGGTGGCGACGGGAGCGACAGGCAGCCTGCTCATGAAGCTGGGCGTGCTGCTGCAAGACGAGTACAACCTGAAAGACAAAGTGAAGAGAGACATCGAGTCTATCCAACACGAGCTCGTCTTCATCAATGCCACCCTCCGCGTGGTGGAAGAGGTGCCACGGGACCAGCTCGACGAACAAGCCCGGGTCTGGGTCATCTTCATCAAGGAGCTCTCCTACGACATGAGTGACATTGTCAGCACCTTCTTTGTGCGGGTGCGCGTCGCCCCATATCTGTCCGGCTTCACCAGGAAGGCCTTCAACATGCTCTGCATGGGGATGACCCACCGTCAGATCGCCGGCATGGTTAAGGAAATCAGGAGCCTTATCAAAGAGGTGACCGAGCTGCGTGAGAGGTACCGGCTCGACAACATTGTCACCAGGCCCGCCACACCAGTTGTTCTCCCACAAAGGGAGGACATGTGGACGAGATATCTTGCTGCTGACTATGAGGAGATAGCCCGTCAGCACATCAGCATCACGTACGAAGAGCCCATGGCAGTAGAAGAGGACATGAAGGTACTTCACAACTGGGTCACCTCCGGCGACGGCAACGACTACATGTGCCTTGTTGGACCGGGTGGTGTGGGAAAAACAACCATTGCAATGGCGCTCTACCGGAACTATGGGGATCAGTTTCAGCGGCGGGTGATGGTCAACGTGTCTCATAACTCCGGTGACCCTGAACCGGTCTTGGTGGATATACTAAACCAACTCAAGTCGCAGGAGCTGCAAGCCCATGACGGCGATGGTTATAAAATAAAAGCCGAGCTGAGGGAGTGCCTCCAAGGAAAAAGGTATATACACTAATTGTTCCCAACGTATTCTGAATGACTGAATCAGGCTTGTTCTATAAGATATTTCCCTTCTTTTTCGTTATTAAGATGTTAATTTACTCTTTTGTTCTGGTTTTATTCATGATAATACTTAAGTTCAATATTTTTTCTGAAAAGACAATAATATTACATCGCTGAAACGCTACTCTAGTGTATTTGTTGGGAATTTATTTTTGCTCCTGTAGACCCTTTGGTAAAACTTAAAAGTAATTTTTTGTACCACGTTTTAAAATAAATGAGGATAACCCCGCCTCTGCAGCAGGACGATGCATGCAGCCATGTATTATTAAGAAATGCAAAATCCAGCAGCCGAACAACATCGACCCGAAAATAAAGCAGAAAGAAAACCCAAGGCCGCATGCCTTGCGACAATAACTCCACCAGATAGCCACTAACCCTAGGTTACAAGACGGCATCAATACGAAAAAATACACAACTCCTAGGCTACGCCTTCAAGAAAGAATCACCGCACGTGCGCCGATGAGGGCGAGTCCAGCACAAGGTTAAACTCTGGATTCTCATCCCTGAAGCCAAGCTTCAATCCAAGACCTTCGGCAAGGATGCGACGCAGGCACACGTTTACATAGCCTGATTAGAAGATCTTGTGTTTCCACCGGAGTGCATAAGGCTGTCGTTGAAGCCGTACGTACTATCATCCCTTATTCGGCTACCATCGCCTCGATAACTGTATACCTCTGGAGACGACACCAAAAGACAGACGTCCCATACCGCCTGCCTCCCATCACTGTTGCACCACCTTCGATCCAGCAGCAACAAGCTAGACATGAGACCTCCGCCAGAGCCACGTGTCGGTAGCAGGCATCATTTGACGTCCCCGCATGGGACGTCATGCGGGGACGCCATGCGTAGCATCCTTCGGCGGCACATCCGCCGGAGGCTTCACCTGCCGACGACAGGCACTGCCCTAACTGTTGATGGAGGGGATGTCTCATACCGCTACCAGCCTCAGAAAGGCCGTCACCACCTCGAGATCCAGACTCCGAGTCGCCCACAAAACAACGGAGGATTTGAACTCAGGTGTTGGGTTTGTACATCCACTCCCCAACCAGTTGAGCTAGGCTCACTTCCCCTTTTTTGTACCACGTAGATTTTTTTCTCTTATTGCAAAAGTGCATTACATTCCAATGAACCACTGGTTGATTGTAACACCTTAACAAAGACAGAGAAGATCACGATTTTTTATACGTAGAAAATAAAACCCTTTATTGATGCATATGAATTCCCAGTCGCTTAAAATCTCAGTCACCTAAAATTGTACAGTGCTATGCCCAAATTTAAACAGGAGTAACCGATCTGCTGTCGGTGCTCCTGATTCCACGATCTTATCACTTTGGTGTTAAGCAGTAGGCAGAGCCGCAGAGGCACAGAGATGTCAGAGCGGCGAGCCCCTACCCAAACACTAGCGAGTAGCGCCGCCACTCGCCTTCGTTGGTGCGGCGCCACCACTGATCAGCCGTTGTCCTGCCCCTCCCGTGTGCCCCGAATTGCAGCATGCAGAGGCTGGAGTGGAGGCACTTGGTGCGGTGGTGCTTACTGCCGCTGCAGCTGGAGACTGGAGACTCAAGTGTAGTGTCTGGAGGAGTGGTGGTGCAGTGGTGCTTGCTGCCACGGCACCACTGCACCAAGTCGACTATACTGAAAAATAAAATAAAATATGAAAACCTAAGATTTATACTGAACACCCACCCCAGAGACACACAACACCATCGACTGCAAATTCTTTGTCGACTAACTTTCTTTTACAAAATTCTTAGTCCACTAACTATTCCTTAATCAAACCTTAAAATATATCTCTTATTTGTACTTATGACGCCAATATAATCTCAATGCTTCATATACTGGTTAGTAATAAGTCGACAATCTACTGATTAGTAATCTATTGCCCTTATTTCCCTTTGACTTTAGATTCTTGATCTTACTTGATGATGTGCGGTCTGAATACGTGTTCTATAGAATCAGAGGATTGTTATGTGATATTGAGAAAGGCAGTAGAGTACTAGTTACTACACGGTTTGAAGCTGTTGCTAGAGAATTTAAAATGGACACAGGAGATTGTGTTCACCAAGTTGGTTTACTTAGTGATGAAAAGGCAAGACAATTGTTTATGGAAGTCGTGGGCAAAGAAAATAAGATGAAAATTCCAGCCAGACTCTGGGAAATTTGCAGGGGTCTGCCGTTAGCCATAATTACAGTGGCTAAGCACGTCGCCTGCAACCCAGAGAAAACAGAAAACGAATGGCGCATGCTTTGCTCTTCTTTACAACCAAGCACTGGTACAAGTAACACAACATACCAACTCATGAAGGTACTTAGGACCTGCTACAGTGATATGCCGCTTGACATCAAGGGGTGTGCCTTGTATCTTAGCATGTTCCCAAGAGGTCGGAAAATCAGGAAGAAGTATCTGACAAGGCAATTGATATCACAGGGTTTTGTCATTGAGCAGCAGGGGTTAAGTGTGGAGGAGGTTGCGGAGACATACTTGAATCATCTCATCAGGAGGAACTTCATACGAGCCACGGAGCACGGCAGCAATGGGAAGGTGAAGAGCTATCAAGTCCATGATTTAGTTCTTGAGTACATTGTGTCAGAGGCAAGCAGGGTGAATTTTGTCACGACGATTGGTGGCTGTCGCCCGCCGTTTGGCAGCAAAATCCGCCGGTTGTTCGCCAACTATAGTGGTTCTTCGGAGCATGGGGAACAAGAAGCGGAGATAATGAACTTGTCTCATGTCCGATACGTGAGCATGTTTGGGAGTTTGAACCAACTGCCTTCAAGTTCATTCAAGTTTGGTAGGTTTGTGGAAGTACTAGACCTTGAAGGTTGCAAGGATGTTAAACAGCAACATATTAAGGAGATATGCAGAATGCTTCCACTCAGGTATCTCAGCCTCCGAAAAACAGACATTAAGAAGCTCACAAAAAGGATTGGAGATCTCCTGCTTTTGGAGACTCTTGATATAAGGGAAACTGATGTCATAGAGCTTCCCAATGCCATCTGCAAGCTCGAACAATTGGTTAACATATTTGGTGGCAACAAACGAACGAGGAAGGGATTTAAGCTTCCTAGAGAACTGGGGAAGAGGGAAAAGATGAAGGCTCTTCGTATACTGACAGGTATTGAGATCAGTGAAGAAAGGAGTGGGGCAGGAAACCTCCATCAACTGAACAAGCTGATGAAGCTCGCCATTTACAATCTTAACATCAATAAAGAGGGTTCGAATTACAAGCAATTAAGGTCGTCGATCGAGTACCTCGGTTCCTGCGGTATCCGTGCCTTGGTAATTCATGATGAGTCTGCTGAGTTTCTCAAATCACTAGGTCATCTCTCTGCCCGCCCCAAGTGTCTCAGTGCTCTTGAGTTGTCTGGCAAGTTGGTTGAGATCCCGATATGGGTTGCTGAACAGGATACTCTGACAAAGCTAACCCTCTCGGTGACGGCTCTTCGGACAGATAATTTGGAGCTCCTTACCAAGATATGCACTCTGTTTTCTCTCACATTCTCACTTAATGCAGCAAAGCAGGATCAAGAGACAACTGCCATTATTGAGGACAACAAGGCATGTTCAGATGGGGTGATATCATTTCCGGTTGGTGGGTTTAAGAATCTCAAGCTTCTTCGCTTCTTTGCCCCTTACGTGCCACAACTAAGTTTTCCAGATGGCGCGGTGCCAACTGTCGAGAGGCTTGAGCTACGGTTCAGCAACTTTGAGGGCCTTGTTGGCATAAGAGGGCTAAAAAATCTCCAACAGGTTTATATTAAGGTACAAGATGAAGCAAGTGAGACCACAGAATCGATAATAAAGAAAATGGCAACTGCGGCAAGGGAAGATCGTGATGGACCAAGAATTATCGTTGATTAATATTTTGGAACCTCAGATGCCAATCTACCTGCTCTGCTCTGCTGCTTTTGAATTCGTTGCTTTCGGCCCCAGAGGCTGCTCATGCTGAGCTGTAATAAATTAGTTTTATTCTGGAACTTTGATTGTTTAGTGATGCCAGGTTTTTGCCCCGTAGTGGCTAGTTCGATTTTCGGCTAGTTACAGCGGGTTTCCTGGCAGTGCCCAAACTCGTTCTATTTCTTTCCCATCGCCTTGCATGTAATCGTTTGCAAAACTTGTTATTTCCTCTTTGAGTAATGGAAAATCTGTGAGTGTTTCGATTTTATTTTCAGTTTCTTATTCCACCCTTGCGGCAGCTGGCCTGGTTATATTATACCCATCAGAATGTCATTTTGTATGCCCTTGATTCACTTCTTTGGCCTGTTTTGTAACTTCATTATTATGGCTGTATATTTACGTTCAGATCAGACTGGTTTGCTTGTCTTTGTTTCTTTTTAGTTTCTTTCTTTTCCTAGAGAACAATTGTTATGTGTCCCTAGTCCCCAGGCGATTTTTTCCTTTCCTTTTCAATGTAAAGGGATGAGATGTAAGCTTATTTGTCACAAGCACACACACTTGTGCCGTGTGGCACTAATCCACATGAATCTTATCAACAAAATGTACTAGTAGCAACCTAAAAGAAGAACAGCTTCGGTACAAATAGACAAAACATGGTATGTTACTATGGAGCAAGTTATTTCCAAAGTGGCATACCTCTTTGTCCTTAAGCTTCAGTGTCTAGATCAATTCATTCTTGTCGCATATTTCTCGTGTTAGATGAATTGCCAAAGCCTTCGAAACCAAGGACAGAGAACCCATTACACATTCTGATGCTGCACGGAAACACCTTTATCATCCATCATCAACTATGACATACAAATTACGAAAATTTTGCTGAAAACGCCCAGGAAGCATGGTCGGCACTAACCACAGTTTCCAGAAACCACAGTCTAGAAAAATCCTCCTTCCTGCGGTCCTGAACTTGGGGCTAAGTGCTAACAGCAGCTGACAGGAGAGGAAAATAAAAACCCAGTTGTCCTTGTCTCCTGGAGTGTTCACATAGGAAAACCATCAGCTGACACAACACAAAAGCAGGCATGTATAACAAGTATGTATTCAGGTAGCATGCTGTGCTAAGCGGTTCAACATACGGAAACGAGGTTTCGAGACAAGCAATCAGTTTTTGAAGGTATATATACACTGTAATGGATTGGACAAAGCAGTGAGGGGACATCTGACCAGCAAAAAAATAGCAAAAATGTTTCAGAACAAGTGAGAATTTCTGTGCAATGCAGTTAACTGACGGATCCAGTTGCTGCTCTGATTCTGATCTATGTTAGCCTGAAAACGCTCATTGTAACAGTCAAGTATATCAGAGCAGCAACTCGACGCGCGAGAGCCAAAATAGACGGCACAGTGGGAAGAAATCCCCTCCGGCAGAGTAGCCACCGGGCGCGGCATCCAGAGCTGGTCCGAGAGCGGGAGCAACAGAGACCCCGGCGTGGTGACGCTGGGGCGGAGCGCATCGGCAGCCACGGACATGAGCTCCTTGGCGAGGGACAACCCGGCGTGCCCCGCCGCCCGCCGCGCGCCCGCGCCTGTACCACGGGCCACGACCGAGGGAGGAGGGAGGACGCCGGCCGCCGAGCATTGAGCGGCGCTGCTGTCCGGTGGTGGGGGAAGGGAGAGGCGGCGATTCGACGCGGGGCGGGGGGAGCCGGGAGTTTTATTTTTCTCTTCTTTTTTTTTCAAAGATGAAAGGAGGGGATCGAGTCCATCACAATTCTGATGGACTGCTTGAGGCAAGTTGCTTTTTTTTTTTTTTTTTGATAACGAGGCAAGTTGCTTTTGATCATGCCTTGACACTGTTTCTCATCGACGGATCTCATGTGTCATTGCTGACGTGGCCATCTGACGTGGAATCGACCGCGCATGACCTGATCAACTCGGTCAGAACTCCACCGAGCAAGTAATCATCGACCAGTCACTTTTACGGTTTTACTTCTCTCTCAACTAGCTCTTGCTCTCTCGCCCGTCGTCGACGCCAACACCCCTCCCCACGTGCTCTTAGTTTGTTTTCAATTTCAGGCCCTTCTCTAATTATGATTCTTTCACTTAAGCTAGGTGACTTAACCGTAGCGGGCAGGCATGTGTCCTAGTCCCCATGCACTTTTTTCCTTTTCTTTTTCAATGCATAGGGATGAGATATACTAAGCTTATTTGCCAAAAGCATACATGTGCGACTTTCAATGCAGCTTCTCCAGACCCACGCCTTATAGTAGTAAACATTATTTGCAAGTTCAGCATACAACATATCTTGTTCATGATAGCAATCGCCAACCGTCTCACAAATATTTATATGCAGAGAACGTCTTTCATTTAGCACACCTCTGTTCTTAACAGGAATGGTCCTGCAGATTGGGTCTCTGCAACTGCAAGCGCGCAGTACAAGGATGGAAGCATAAGAGTCACTACAGTGGGCTTCAGAAAAATGGATGAAACATTACATCCATACCCGGTTCTAATGCCATGTACAGCAGCCTATAGATTAATATATCCAATGGCAGGAGCAGAGTTCAGAGATTGGCAAAAACGGTGCCAACGGATAGCCGGCGTTGTAGATGCCCTAAGAACGGCATGCAATGATCTCAGAGAGATAACGAAACCATCGACCATCTTGGACTACTACAAAGGAAAACAGAGGAGGCAGACGTTGCAATTCATTTAGAGTTTAAAATGTATCCCCTGAAACATAAGAGGGTTTCACTTTCGCATGTAGAAAACTAAATGACTAGTGAGTGCTAAATAAATACACTTAACCTCCGTCTACCGGGTTAGTTAAAAAAAACTGATTTTTGTTTTAAGAGAAAACACTTGATATCCTAACTGAATAAATTGATGACCTCAATGGCACATTGCAATCTTAAAGTGTACATCAGTTAGCTAAAAATTAACTTACCAGGATCTGAAGAGCCACCAAAACCGGGCTCCCAAGAATAAGGGACAACGCCAAAGAGAAAACCAGGCCCCAACATTGTCTCCAGCCAAGTTTAAAGATGGATAGTTCATTGATCAATGGTAAACCACGACTTCAGTATAATTCAACCAGGACACAATACTTTCATCACTCGTACCCTGTTCTAAGCCTTAGAAGCAACTTACAGGTGCTCCACAGACCGTCAGTAAGCAAATAAAAAATATCAATAAACCCGATTCTTCTCCAATACAGGACATTGCAAACCAAAAAAGCTTATAGAGAAGGACATGGCGTGGTAATAGATTCAATGCCCGATTGTAGGAGCTAAACTTTGAAGTTGGCAAAAACAGGGCCGACATTACTACGAAATTAAGCACCATATTGCGTTGCTAAGAAGTAGTACAAGACTGTAAGAGAAGAATAAGTGGACACAGACCTAAGATAGCATCAAGCACAATAGATGTAGCATAAGCTAGGTAGTACTCACTGAGATAGAAAGCAGTAGTTCCACCACAGGCGATCTATCCTATAAGCAACATGTGTCTTACCCGTAACAGGGCAAGGCAAACCAAAATAGCAAAAGAAAATGACTAGGAACAATTACTACTTGGCAAAAGCATAACCTTGTCGGTCCGTTGTCGAGATCATTGTCCCCATAGTTGACTTGCCGGCGCCTTATGGCTTTTGTTAGAAGGGCAGTTGAGAATCTGGCATGTTGATGGCGTAGCTGGAGAGAAGATGGATGATGGTGAAAGGACGGTCGGCGACGAGGACAAACCGATCGTCCTGCTCCAAGAAATCGACATCTTCAGATACCACTTGGATCAAATGGAAGTTATACTTCCAGATGCAAGCAGACCGATCCAGATGTCGAGTGAAGTAGACGCAATTCGGCTCAATGCCTGGGAACTTATCAGCATCCACAGCTACACACCTTCGATGCCCAACGAAGATGGCAAACCTGCCGATGCTCCAGATAGGCACGAGTTGGCGGGTCACGGTGTCAAATCTAAGAACACTGGGGAAGATGCTTGTACGTTTTCTGAAGACAAGTAACATGTGTCCATCCAATCCGACTAGAAAACATCGATCATCGTCTCCGTCATATGTGCAGCCGGAGAAAACATTGGCAAGCAACATGCTTGTACTCAAACCAGGCGGGAAATGATAGGCTGCCAGGTAGGTGAGTAGAATAGCAAACGTGGCAGCTTTGTTCAAGCTCGCGTACACACCACCATTCACACCCGTCTTGAGTAAGAAATTATAATCTGGTCCACAATCAAGCACGGTGAAACTCTGACTGTCGGGACTGGCCGTGTAATGCTCCGCATGAGATGAGTTGCAGATGAAAATGAGCTTGAGCGGAGAGCCATCACGGAAGACAACGTCAGCGGCACCCATCTGCGGAGGCACCGGGACCAGGAAACAGACCACGGCACCGGTGAGAGGGTTGAGGACACTGGCCGTGTGAGGAGGGCTCTTGTCCGCCAGCACGAAGTAGCCGTTGTGAGTGGTTGCCATGGCGTAGTGGTCGCGGAGCATGGGGAACTTTCTGCGGAGGAAGCGGCCGGTGTCGGCGTTGCACAGGAGCATCTCTTCACCCTCGCTCTGGAAGACCTCGTCGAGGAGGATCCACCGGCGCGGCTCGAAGCGCCTGTCGGACTCGCTGCTCTTGGGGGCAGGCAGCACGGAGGTGCATGTAGCAGTCGAGGTCGTTGGTGGCGAGGAGAGAGTGGGCGACGCGGCGGACGAGGTCGGGCGGGAGGCCGGACCAGCCTGCGGCCGCCGTGGGGGAAAGAAGGGGCGAGGTTTGGAGATGAGTTGGTTCCTCTTTCTTCCTTTTGGACGGCGGGGGAACTCTGGCGGCCAAGCGGGCCGGGTCCGCCATTGCTGCGCGCTCGAGCTAGGGAGAAATGGGGTTGAGAGAGAGAGGGGACTTGTTAAGTAGTACCACGATCGACTTATTAAGCACGCTGGCTTCGTATCGTCACGATTATTTCTTTCCTTTTTTTCTCAAAAATAGAATCAATCAAATCGATACGATTTCCCCCGGTATCGATACGATACGATTCGATTCCCTTCCTTCCGCCGGCGAGCCCTCAAATCGTGCATGTGGCGGACTGCGTCGTGTACGAATCCATCCATCCATGCATGTGTACGTTACCACAACTTCACCTAGCTAGCTTAATAGTATTTCTCAAAAACAAAAACAAAAAAACTAGCTAGCTAATAATAAGCTGGGGAAAGAAGGTTGTTTTTCTTTATGAGATTAAGAAAAAGGGTTTCCCCCGCTTTAGATTATAAAGCAACGTCCAACCGATACAACCAACTTGCTGGGGCCGCAGCACAAACAAGCCTCAAAGAAAAAGGAGAGAAAGAAAAAAGAAACAAATGCCGACGCCGGCAGCTCAACTAAGCAAAGATGACCGACACCCGATGCACCCACCGGAGAAGAACCACCGCCCGCCAAGCACTCCGAGCCTCGCGTACGCAGCAACATCTTCAGGAAGAAATGCAACGACGACGCCGCTGCTGCCCGGACAAGTCCTATGGTTTCCCCCGGTACGCGATGGCAGTGGGGAAGGGGGTATCACCGACGCCCCTCAGGAGAGTCCGGCAACGCCCACGGGCGCAGCCGCGCCGGTGGCGAACAAGCCGCCAGAGATTTCTCCCGCCCCGAAACCACCACCGCCACCTCAGACAATCGGAAGCGCACCGCTCAACATGCCGCCCACCAGCCTGTGCCACCATGGATACCGCACCATCTTCACCGTTTCACTGAGGCCACCAACACGAGACCTGGAGGTAGGACGAGAAGACACCGGGCTCGGAGGCAACCGCACCGCAGCCAACAGGAGGGAACAACCTCCACCGCCGCGTGGAGCCGACCGGACATGGCGACAGGGACTTGCCAAGCCACCACCGGCTCGGCCGGACCCCAACGGGTCCGGACAGTCCCTGCAGCCACGCTGCAGCACGCCGGCCGCCGGAGCCCCCACCACCGCAGCCACGCCCCCCTCGTCTCACCACCAGGGAGCCACGCCGTCGCGCACCGGACTGCAGGCCCGCCCCAGCCCAGATATGGGCCGAGCGGGCGCCGTCGGCCAGCCGCCCACCACGCCGCCCCGCAGCCAACGGCCACGCTGCCGCGTCGAGGGCACCCGAGGCCCGCGGAGCGCCACCGCCGAGCCTCACCGCCGCCAACCGAGCAACACCGCCGCCGGGCAGGAGGGAGCCCCGACTCCCCCTCCCGGCGCGTGGGGAAGGGACGCCCGCCGGCGCCGGCGCCACCCGGGCACGCCGGACGTCGCAGCCGGCGGCGGTGAAGGGGGGTAAAGGAGGAGGAGGGCCAAGACGGGGAGGAGGGCAGGGGGCGCTCCGCCACCTCGGGGGGCGGCAGGAGCGCCGGGGGAGGGGGAGGGGCAAAGGGGGGGCGAGGGGCGCGTGCGAGGCGGCCGGCGCCGGCGGGAGGGGGCGAGGGTGGACGGCGGCGGCGGGGAGGAACCCTAGCGCGGGTCGCGGGTCGCCTTACTCGCGAGGGGGTTGGGCTCACTACTGCAGAACTCTGACCAATTTTTCTTTATGAGATTGAGCCCGCTCAGGGCGCGTGAGACCTCATAAAAGCCCTATTTTTCTTCTCCCCGGAAAGTTTCCGGTGCTCCACGAGGACCACGACCACTACGTTGTGGCAACCACTCACAGCGGCTACTTCGTGCTGGCGGACAAGAGCCCTCCTCACACGGCCAGCATTCTCAACCCTCTCACTGGCGCCATGGTCCGTTTCCTGGTGCCGTGCCCCCTAGATGGGGGACGCCGATGTCGTCTTCCGTGATGGCTCTCCGCTCAAGCTTGTTATCTGCAATTCGTCCCACACGGATCATTACATGGCCAATCCTTATAGCGGGAGTTTCACCGTGCACAAGCGGCATGAAGATTACAACTTCCTGCTCAAGGCGGCCATGGGTGGTGGTGTGCACGCAACTTGCTATGATCATGCATGCTTTACTAATACTCTTCTGCTCCATTGCTTGCTCCTAGAGTTCCTCATTATTTGTTGTTTGTGTGTTCTAATGCTTGTTGCTTCAACTTATTGCTCGTTTGCACTGCAAGTGGTATGCGCTGTTCGAAGGTAGTTTCCAGGGGTTTAGAGTTCATGGGAAGCTTGTAACAAACAAATTTTGGGGTACGGCAACAGCAGCCACAGAGGGTTTAAGACTAGACAAGCAGTAGAAGATGCTTACTCTAAGTATATACAAGAGCATTCATGCAGCAAGGTTAAGGCTGGCAAGGAGGATTGTCCGTTAGGATGATTTTTTTTTCTTTTCCTTTTTCCTTCTTCTTCTTCTTTGTATAATCTACTCCCTCCGTTCCTACATATATAAGTCTTTTTTATTACAGATTTCATCCAATGTGGACTACATACGTTGAACATGTTGTTTTTTGGAGATTCTTGGTATGCCCCAACCTTTTGCATTAGAGAGGCACCAAGTTTGAATGACTTTCGACACCATTTACACGTTGTGATACGGCCGGCCATTTTATCGGCCCTTTTTCACCGAGAAAACTCCAGAAAATGTAAAACTTGTCAAAAATTCAAACAACTTGGCATGCTGTTGGAAATATGCCCTAGAGGCAATAATAGATTAGTTATTATTATATTTCCTTGTTCATGATAATCGTTTATTATCCATGCTATAATTGTATTGATAGGAAACTCAGATACATGTGTGGTTACATAGACAACACCATGTCCCTAGTAAGCCTCTAGTTGACTAGCTCGTTGATCAATAGATGGTTACGGTTTCCTGACCATGGACATTGGATGTCATTGATAACGGGATCACATCATTAGGAGAATGATGTGATGGACAAGACCCAATCCTAAGCCTAGCACAAATATCGTGTAGTTCGTATGCTAAAGCTTTTATAATGTCAAGTATCATTTCCTTAGACCATGAGATTGTGCAACTCCCGGATACCGTAGGAATGCTTTGGGTGTACCAAACGTCACAACGTAACTGGGTGGCTATAAAGGTGCATTACAGGTATCTCCAAAAGTGTCTGTTGGGTTGGCACGAATCGAGACTGGGATTTGTCACTCCATGTGACGGAGAGGTATCTCTGGGCCCACTCGGTAGGACATCATCATAATGTGCACAATGTGATCAAGGAGTTGATCACGGGATGATGTGTTACGGAACGAGTAAAGAGACTTGCCGGTAACGAGATTGAACAAGGTATCGGGATACCGACGATCGAATCTCGGGCAAGTACAATACCGCTGGACAAAGGGAATTGTATACGGGATTGATTAAGTCCTTGACATCGTGGTTCATCCGATGAGATCATCGTGGAACATGTGGGAGCCAACATAGGTATCCAGATCCCGCTATTGGTTATTGACCGGAGAACGTCTCGGTCATGTCTGCATGTCTCCCGAACCCGTAGGGTCTACACACTTAAGGTTCGATGACGCTAGGGTTATAAAGGAAGTTTGTATGTGGTTACCGAATGTTGTTCGGAGTCCCGGATGAGATCCCGGATGTCACGAGGAGTTCCGAAATGGTCCGGAGGTAAAGATTTATATATGGAAAGTCCTATTTTGGTCTCCGGAAGAGTTTCGGGGTTTATCGGTAATGTACCGGGACCACCGGGAGGGTCCCGGGGGTCCACCAAGTGGGGCCACCAGCCCCGGAGGGCTGCATGGACCAAGTGTGGGAGGGGACCAGCCCCAGGTGGGCTGGTGCGCCCCCCACAAGGGCCCAAGGCGCCTAAGGTGAGGAAGGGGGGCAAACCCTAAGGGCAGATGGGCCCTAAGGCCCATGCTCCCTGCGCCTCCCTCTCCTCCCCCCTTGGCCGCCTCCCACAGATGGGATCTGGGGCTGCCGCACCCCTTAGGGTGGGAACCCTAGAGGGGGCGCAGCCCCCTCCCCTTCCCCTATAAATACTTGAGGTTTTGGGGCTGCCTGACACGCGATTCAATCTCCCTCATGGCGCAGCCCTGCCTTTCTCCTTCCTCCTCTCCCGCGGTGCTTGGCGAAGCCCTGCAGGATTGCCACGCTCCTCCACCTCCACCATGCCGTTGTGCTGCAGATGGATGGAGTCTTCCTCAACCTCTCCCTCTCTCCTTGCTGGATCAAGGCGTGGGAGACGTCACCGGGCTGTACGTGTGTTGAACGCGGAGGTGCCGTCCGTTCGGCACTAGGATCTCCGGTGATTTGGATCACGACGAGTACGACTCCATCAACCCCGTTCACTTGAACGCTTCCGCTCGCGATCTACAAAGGTATGTAGATGCAATCTGAATACTCGTTGCTAGATGAACTCATAGATAGATCTTGGTGAAACCGTAGGAAAATTTTGAATTTCTGCTACGTTCCCCAACAGTGGCATCATGAGCTAGGTCTATGCGTAGTTCTCTATTGCACGAGTAGAACACAATTTGTTGTGGGCGTAGATGTTGTCAACTTTCTTGCCGCTACTAGTCTTATCTTGCTTCAGCGGTATTGTGGGATGAAGCGGCCCGGACCAACCTTACACGTACGCTTACGTGAGACCGGTTCCACCGACTGACATGCACTAGTTGCATAAGGTGGCTGGCGGGTGTCTGTCTCTCCCACTTTAGTTGGAGCGGATTCGATGAAAAGGGTCCTTATGAAGGGTAAATAGAAGTTGACAAATCACGTTGTGGCTTTCACGTAGGTAAGAAAACGTTCTTGCTAGAACCCTAATGCAGCCATGTAAAACTTGCAACAACAATTAGAGGACGTCTAACTTGTTTTTGCAGCAAGTGTTTCGTGATGTGATATGGCCAAAGTTGTGATGAATGATGAATGATATATGTGATGTATGAGATCATGTTTTTGTAATAGGAATCACGACTTGCATGTCGATGAGTATGACAACCGGCAGGAGCCATAGGAGTTGTCTTTATTTTTTGTATGACCTGCGTGTCATTGAAGAACGCCATGTAAATTACTTTACTTTATTGCTAAACGCGTTAGCCATAGAAGTAGAAGTAGTCGTTGGCGTGACAACTTCATGAAGACACGATGATGGAGATCATGATGATGGAGATCATGGTGTCATGCCGGTGACAAGATGATCATGGAGCCCCAAGATGGAGATCAAAGGAGCTATATGATATTGGCCATATCATGTCATTACTATATAATTGCATGTGATGTTTATTGTGTTTATACATCTTATTTGCTTAGAACGACGGTAGTAAATAAGATGATCCCTCATTAAAATTTCAAGAAGTGTTCTCCCCTAACTGTGCATCGTTGCTACAGTTCGTCGTTTCGAAGCACGCCGTGATGATCGGGTGTGATAGATCCTTACGTTCACATACAACGGGTGTAAGATAGTTTTACACATGCAAAACACTTAGGGTTAACTTGACGAGCCTAGCATGTACAGACATGGCCTTGGAACACAGAAGACCGAAAGGTCGAGCATGAGTCGTATGGCAGATACGATCAACATAAAGATGTTCACCGACGTTGACTAGTCCGTCTCACGTGATGATCGGACACGGCCTAGTTGACTCGGATCATGTAATCACTTAGATGACTAGAGGGATGTCTATCTGAGTGGGAGTTCATAAGATGAACTTAATTATCCTGAACATAGTCAAAAGGATTTTGCAAATTATGTCGTAGCTCATGCTATAGTTCTACTGTTTAGATATGTTCCTAGAGAAAAATTAGTTGAAAATTGATAGTAGCAATTATGCGGACTAGGTCCGTAAACTGAGGATTGTCCTCATTGCTTCTTAGAAGGCTTGTGTCCTTAATGCACCACTCAGTGTGCTGAACCTCGAACGTTGTCTATGGATATTGCGAACATCCGACATACACGTTTTGATAACTACATGATAGTTCAGTTAAACGGTTTAGAGTTGAGGCACCGAAGACGTTTTTGAAACATCGCAAAACATATGAGATGTTTCGAGGGCTGAAATTGGGATTTCAGGCTCGTGCCCATGTCAAGAGGTATAAGACCTCCGACGATTTTCTTAGCCTGCAAACTAAGGGAGAAAAGCTCAATTGTTGAGCTTGTGCTCAGATTGTCTGAGTACAACAATCATTTGAATCAAGTGGGAGTTGATCTTCCAGATGAGATAGTGATGTTTCTCCGAAGTCATTACCACCAAGCTGCTGTAGCTTCGTGATGAACTATAATATATATCAGGGACATATATGATGATCCTTGAGATATTCGCGATGTTTGACACCACGAAAGTAGAGATCAAGAAGGAGCATCAATTGTTGATGGTTAGTGAAACCACTAGTTTCAAAGAAGGGCAAGGGCAAGAAGGGATACTTCATGAAACGGCAATTCAGCTGCTGCTCTAGTGAAGAAACCCAAGGTTGAACCCAAACCCGAGACTAAGTGCTTCTGTAATGAGGGGAACAGCCACTGAAGCAGAATTACCCTAGATACTTGGTAGATGAGAAGGCTGGAAAGTCGATAGAAGTGTTGGGGAACGTTGCAGAAAATTAAAAATTTTCCTACGGTTTCACCAAGATCCATCTAGGAGTTCATCAAGCAACGAGTATTCAGATTAGATAGCATCTACATACCACTTTGTAGATCGCAACGGAAGCGTTCGAGTGAACGTGGATGAGGTAGTCGTACTTGCCGCGATCCAATTCACCGATGACCTAGTGCCGAACGGACAGCACCTCCGCGTTCAACACACGTACGGAAAGCGTGACGTCTCCTCCTTCTTGATCCAGCAAGGCAAAGGAGAGGTTGGGGATGAAGGTTCCAGCAACAGCACGACGGCGTGGTGATGGTGGAACTGCAGTACTCCGGCAGGGCTTCGCCGTGCTCAATGGAGGAGGAGGAGGTGTTGGAGAGGGAGAGGGAGGCGCCAGGGCAATGGGTGATCAGCCCCCTCTCCCCCCTCCCTTTATATAACCCCCAAGGGGGGCGCCTGCCCTAGGAGATGAGATCTCCTAGGGGGGGCGGCGGCCAGGGCAGGGAGGCTTGCCCCCCAAGCAAGGGGGGCGCCCCCTTTAGGGTTTCCCTCCCCCAAAACCCTAGGCGCATGGGGCCCATGGGGGGGAGGCGCACCAGCCCACTATGGGCTGGTTCCCTCCCTCATACAGCCCATGGGGCCCTCCGGGATAGGTGGCCCCACCCGGTGGACCCCCCGGGACCTTCCGGTGGTCCCGGTACAATACCGATAACCCCGAAACTTGTCCCGATGTCCGTATGATGACTTTCCATATATAAATCTTTACCTCCGGACCATTCCGAAACTCCTCGTGACGTCCGGGATCTCATCCGGGACTCCGAACAACATTCGGGTTACTGCACATACATATCCCTATAACCCTAGCGTCACCGAACCTTAAGTGTGTAGACCCTACGGGTTCGGGAGACATGCAGACATGACCGAGATGGTTCTCGGGCAATAACCAACAGCGGGATCTGGATACCCATGTTGGCTCCCACATGCTCCACGATGATCTCATCGGATGAACCACGATGTCAAGGATTCAATTAATCCCGTATACGATTCCCTTTGTCAATCGGTATTTTACTTGCCCGAGATTCGATCGTCGGTATACCAATACCTCGTTCAATCTCGTTACCGGCAAGTCACTTTTCTCGTTCCGTAATGCATGATCCCGTGATCAAACACTTTGGTCACATTGAGCTCATTGTGATGATGCATTACCGAGAGGGCCCGGTGATACCTCTCCGTCAAGCGGAGTGACAAATCCCAGTCTCGATCCATGTCAACCCAACAGACACTTTCAGAGATACCCGTAGCATACCTTTATAGTCACCCAGTTACGTTGTGACGTTTGGCACACCCAAAGCACTCCTACGGTATCCGGGAGTTACATGATCTCATGGTCTAAGGAAAGGATACTTGACATTGGAAAACTCTAGCAAACGAACTATGCGATCTTATGCTATGTTTAGGATTGGGTCTTGTCCATCACATCATTCTCCTAATGATGTGATCCCGTTATTGATGACATCCAATGTCCATAGTCAGGAAACCATGACTATCTGTCGATCAACGAGCTAGTCAACTAGAGGCTCACTAGGGACATGTTGTTGTCTGTTATTCACACATGTATTACGATTTCCGGTTAACACAATTATAGCACGAATAAAGACAATTATCATGAATAAGGAAATATAATAATAAAGCTTTTATTATTGCCTCTAGGGCATATTTCCAACAGTCTCCCACTTGCACTAGAGTCAATAATCTAGTTACATTGTGATGAATCGAACACCCATAGAGTTCTGGTGCTGATCATGTTTTGCCTTAGGGAGAGGTTTAGTCAACGGATCTGCAACATTCAGATCCGTGTGCACTTTACAAATCTCTATGTCTCCATCTTGAACATTTTCACGAATGGAGTTGAAGCGACGCTTGATGTGCCTGGTCTTCTTGTGAAACCTGGGCTCCTTTGCAAGTGCAATAGCTCCAGTGTTGTCACAGAAGAGCTTGATTGGCCCCGACGCATTGGGTATGACTCCGAGGTCGGTGATGAACTCCTTCAACCAAATTGCTTCATGCGCTGCCTCCGAGGCTGCCATGTACTCCGCTTCACATGTAGATCCCGCCACGACGCTTTGCTTGCAACTGCACCAGCTTACTGCCCCACCATTCAAAATATACACGTATCCGGTTTGTGACTTAGAGTCATCCAGATCTGTGTCGAAGCTAGCGTCGACGTAACCTTTTACGACGAGCTCTTCGTCACCTCCATAAACAAGAAACATTTCCTTAGTCCTTTTCAGGTACTTCAGGATATTCTTGACCGCTGTCCAGTGTTCCTTGCCGGGATTACTTTGGTACCTACCTACCAAACTTACGGCAAGGTTTACATCAGGTCTGGTACACAGCATGGCATACATAATAGAACCTATGGCTGAGGCATAGGGGATGACGCTCATCTCTTCTATATCTTCTGCCGTGGTCGGACATTGAGCTGAGCTCAATTTCACACCTTGTAACACAGGTAAGAACCCTTTCTTAGATTGATCCATATTGAATTTCTTCAATATCTTATCAAGGTATGTGCTTTGTGAAAGACCTATGAGGCGTCTCGATCTATCTCTATAGATCTTGATGCCTAATATATAAGCAGCTTCTCCGAGGTCCTTCATTGAAAACTCTTATTCAAATAGGCCTTAATGCTGTCCAAGAGTTCTATATCATTTCCCATCAAAAGTATGTCGTCTACATATAATATGAGAAATGCTACAGAGCTCCCACTCACTTTCTTGTAAACACAGGCTTCTCCATAAGTCTGTGTAAACCCAAACGCTTTGATCATCTCATCAAAGCGAATGTTCCAACTCCGAGATGCTTGCACCAGCCCATAAATCGAGCGTTGGAGCTTGCATACCTTGTCAGCATTCTTAGGATCGACAAAACCTTCCGGCTGCATCATATACAATTCTTCCTTAAGGAAACCATTAAGGAATGCCGTTTTGACGTCCATTTGCCATATCTCATAATCATAGTATGCGGCAATTGCTAACATGATTCGGACGGACTTCAGCTTCGCTACCGGTGAGAAAGTCTCATCGTAGTCAACCCCTTGAACTTGTCGATAACCCATAGTGACAAGCCGAGCTTTATAGATGGTCACATTACCATCCGCGTCTGTCTTCTTCTTAAAGATCCATTTATTTTCTATGGCTCGCTGTTCAACGGGCAAGTCAGTCAAAGTCCATACTTCGTTTTCATACATGGATCCTATCTCGGATTTCATGGCTTCCAGCCATTTGTCGGAATCCGGGCCCGCCATTGCTTCCTCATAGTTCGAAGGTTCACCGTTGTCTAACAACATGATTTCCAAGACAGGGTTGCCGTACCACTCTGGTGCGGAACGTGTCCTTGTGGACCTTCGAATTTCAGTAGGAGCTTGATCAGAAGTATCTTGATCATAATCATTAATCTCCTCTCTATTCGGTGCAGGCACCTCAGGAACGATTTCTTGAGTTTCGCCATTTTCCGGTTCAAGAGTTAACACTTCATCAAGTTCTACTTTCCTCCCACTTACTTCCTTCGAGAGAAACTCTTTCTCTAGAAAGGATCCATTCTTGGCAACAAAGATCTTGCCCTCGGATCTGAGGTAGAAGGTATACCCAATAGTTTCCTTCGGGTATCCTATGAAGACGCATTTTTCCGACTTGGGTTCGAGCTTCTCAGGTTGAAGTTTCTTCACATAAGCATCGCATCCCCAAACTTTTAGAAATGACAGCTTAGGTTTCTTCCCAAACCATAATTCATACGGTGTCGTCTCAACGGATTTCGATGGAGCCCTATTTAAAGTGAATGCGGCAGTCTCTAAAGCGTAGCCCCAAAAAGATAGCGGTAAGTCGGTAAGAGACATCATAGATCGCACCATATCTAATAGAGTGCGATTACGACGTTCGGACACACCATTACGCTGAGGTGTTCCAGGCGGCGTGAGTTGTGAAACTATTCCACATTTTCTTAAGTGTGTGCCAAATTCGTGACTCAAGTATTCTCCTCCACGATCTGATCGTAGAAACTTGATCTTTCTATCACGTTGATTCTCAACCTCATTCTGAAATTCCTTGAACTTTTCAAAGGTCTCAGACTTGTGTTTCATTAAGTAGATATACCCATATCTACTCAAGTCATCAGTGAGGGTGAGAACATAACGATAGCCACCGCGAGCCTCAACACTCATTGGACCGCATACATCGGTATGTATGATTTCCAATAAGTTGGTAGCTCGCTCCATTGTTCCTGAGAACGGAGTCTTGGTCATTTTACCCATGAGGCATGGTTCGCACGTGTCAAATGATTCATAATCAAGAGACTCTAAAAGTCCATCTGCATGGAGCTTCTTCATGCGTTTGACATCTATGTGACCAAGGCGGCAGTGCCACAAATATGTGGGACTATTGTTATCAACTTTAACTCTTTTGGTACTCACACTATGAATATGTGTATCATCACGTACGAGATTCATCAAGAATAAACCATTAACCATCGGAGCATGACCATAAAACATATCTCTCATATAAATAGAACAACCATTATTCTCGGATTTAAATGAGTAGCCATCTCGAATTAAGCGAGATCCGGATACAATGTTCATGCTCAAACTTGGTACTAAATAACAATTATTGAGGTTTAAAACTAATCCCGTAGGTAAACGTAGAGGCAGCGTGCCGACGGCGATCACATCGACCTTGGAACCATTCCCGACGCGCATCGTCACCTCGTCCTTCGCCAGTCTCCGTTTATTCCGTAGCTCCTGCTTTGAGTTACAAATGTGAGCAACTGCACCGGTATCAAATACCCAAGAGCTACTACGAGTGCTGGTAAGGTACACATCAATTACATGTATATCACATATACCTTTGGTTTTGCCGGCCTTCTTGTCCGCTAAGTATTTGGGGCAGTTCCGCTTCCAGTGACCACTTCCCTTGCAATAAAAGCACTCAGTTTCGGGCTTGGGTCCATTCTTTGGCTTCTTCCCGGCAACTTGCTTACCGGGCGCGGCAACTTCCTTGCCGTCCTTCTTGAAGTTCTTTTTACCCTTGCTCCTTTTGAACTTAGTGGTTTTATTCACCATCAGCACTTGATGCTCTTTCTTGATTTCTACCTCTGCTGATTTCAGCATAGCATACACCTCAGGAATGGTTTTTACCATCCCCTGCATATTGTAGTTCATCACAAAGCTCTTGTAGGTAGGTGGAAGCGACTGGAGGATTCTGTCAATGACCACTTCTTCCGGAAGATTAACTTCCAGTTGAGTCAAGCGGTTGTGCAATCCAGACATTCTGAGTATGTGCTCACTGACAGAGCTATTTTCCTCCATCTTACAGCCAAAGAATTTGTTGGAGATCTCATATCTCTCAACCCGGGCATGAGCTTGGAAAACCATTTTCAGCTCTTCGAACATCTCATATGCTCCATGTCTCTCAAAACGCTTTTGGAGCCCCGGCTCTAAGCTGTAAAGCATGCCGCACTGAACGAGGGAGTAATCATCGCATCGCGACTGCCAAGCGTTCATAACGTCTTGTTGTGCAGGGAGAACAGGTGAGTCACCCAGCGGTGCTCGTAGGACATAATCTTTCTTGGCAGCTATGAGGATGATCCTCAGGTTCCGGACCCAGTCCGTATAGTTGCTACCATCGTCTTTCAGCTTGGTTTTCTCTAGGAACGCGTTGAAGTTGAGGACTACGTTGGCCATTTGATCTACAAGACATATTGTAAATATTTAGACTAAGTTCATGATAATAAAGTTCATTTAATCAAATTATTTAATGAACTCCCACTTAGATAGACATCCCTCTTCCAGTCATCTAAGTATTACATGATCCGAGTCAACTAGGCCGTGTCCGATCATCACGTGAGACGGACTAGTCAACATCGGTGAACATCTTCATGTTGATCGTATCTTCTATACGACTCATGCTCGACCTTTCGGTCTTCCGTGTTCCGAGGCCATGTCTGTACATGCTAGGCTCGTCAAGTCAACCTAAGTGTTTGCGTGTGTAAATTTGTCTTACACCCGTTGTATGTGAACGTTTAGAATCTATCACACCCGATCATCACGTGGTGCTTCGAAACAACGAACTGTCGCAACGGTGCACAGTTAGGGTGAACACTTTCTTGAAATTATTATGAGGGATCATCTTATTTACTACCGTCGTTCTAAGTAAACAAGATGCAAAACATGATAAACATCACATGTAATCAAATAATAAAAGTGACATGATATGGCCAATATCACATTGCTCCTTTGATCTCCATCTTGGGGCTCCATGATCATCTTGTCACCGGCTTGACACCATGATCTTCATCATCGTGTCTCCATGAAGTTGCTCGCCAACTATTACTTCTACTACTATGGCTAACGTGTTTAGCAATAAAGTAAAGTAATTTACATGGCGATTCTTAATGACACGCAGGTCATACAAAATAAAGACAACTCCTATGGCTCCTGCCGGTTGTCATACTCATCGACATGCAAGTCGTGATTCCTATTACAATAGCATGAACATCTCATACATCACATATAGATCATTCATCATACATCACAACTTTGGCCATATCATATCACAAAGCACTTGCTGCAAAAACAAGTTAGACGTCCTCTAATTGTTGTTGCAAGTTTTACGTGGTTGAATTAGGGTTCTAGCAAGAACGTTTTCTTACCTACGTTAAAACCACCACAACGTGATTTGTCAACTTCTATTTACCCTTCATAAGGACCCTTTTCATCGAATCCGCTCCAACTAAAGTAGGAGAGACAGACACCCGCCAGCCACCTTATGCAACTAGTGCATGTTCGTCGGTGGAACCGGTCTCACGTAAGCGTACGTGTAAGGTTGGTCCGGGCGGCTTCATCCCACAATACCGTTGAAGCAAGATAAGACTAGTAGCGGCAAGAAGAGTTGACAACATCTACGCCCACAACAAATTGTGTTCTACTCGCGCAAGAAGAACTACGCATAGACCTAGCTCATGATGCCACTGTTGGGGAACGTTGCAGAAAATTAAAATTTTTCCTACGGTTTCACCAAGATCCATCTAGGAGTTCATCAAGCAACGAGTATTCAGATTAGATAGCATCTACATACCACTTTGTAGATCGCAACGGAAGCGTTCGAGTGAACGTGGATGAGGTAGTCGTACTTGCCGCGATCCAATTCACCGGTGACCTAGTGCCGAACGGACAGCACCTCCGCGTTCAACACACGTACGGAAAGCGTGACGTCTCCTCCTTCTTGATCCAGCAAGGCAAAGGAGAGGTTGGGGATGAAGGTTCCAGCAACAGCACGACGGCGTGGTGATGGTGGAACTGCAGTACTCCGGCAGGGCTTCGCCGTGCTCAATGGAGGAGGAGGAGGTGTTGGAGAGGGAGAGGGAGGCGCCAGGGCAATGGGTGATCAGCCCCCTCTCCCCCCCTCCCTTTATATAACCCCCAAGGGGGGCGCCTGCCCTAGGAGATGAGATCTCCTAGGGGGGGCGGCGGCCAGGGCAGGGAGGCTTGCCCCCCAAGCAAGGGGGGCGCCCCCTTTAGGGTTTCCCTCCCCCAAAACCCTAGGCGCATGGGGCCCATGGGGGGGAGGCGCACCAGCCCACTATGGGCTGGTTCCCTCCCTCATACAGCCCATGGGGCCCTCCGGGATAGGTGGCCCCACCCGGTGGACCCCCCGGGACCTTCCGGTGGTCCCGGTACAATACCGATAACCCCGAAACTTGTCCCGATGTCCGTATGATGACTTTCCATATATAAATCTTTACCTCCGGACCATTCCGAAACTCCTCGTGACGTCCGGGATCTCATCCGGGACTCCGAACAACATTCGGGTTACTGCACATACATATCCCTATAACCCTAGCGTCACCGAACCTTAAGTGTGTAGACCCTACGGGTTCGGGAGACATGCAGACATGACCGAGATGGTTCTCGGGCAATAACCAACAGCGGGATCTGGATACCCATGTTGGCTCCCACATGCTCCACGATGATCTCATCGGATGAACCACGATGTCAAGGATTCAATTAATCCCGTATACGATTCCCTTTGTCAATCGGTATTTTACTTGCCCGAGATTCGATCGTCGGTATACCAATACCTCGTTCAATCTCGTTACCGGCAAGTCACTTTTCTCGTTCCGTAATGCATGATCCCGTGATCAAACACTTTGGTCACATTGAGCTCATTGTGATGATGCATTACCGAGAGGGCCCGGTGATACCTCTCCGTCAAGCGGAGTGACAAATCCCAGTCTCGATCCATGTCAACCCAACAGACACTTTCAGAGATACCCGTAGCATACCTTTATAGTCACCCAGTTACGTTGTGACGTTTGGCACACCCAAAGCACTCCTACGGTATCCGGGAGTTACACGATCTCATGGTCTAAGGAAAGGATACTTGACATTGGATAACTCTAGCAAACGAACTATGCGATCTTATGCTATGTTTAGGATTGGGTCTTATCCATCACATCATTCTCCTAATGATGTGATCCCGTTATCGATGACATCCAATGTCCATAGTCAGGAAACCATGACTATCTGTCGATCAACGAGCTAGTCAACTAGAGGCTCACTAGGGACATGTTGTTGTCTGTTATTCACACATGTATTACGATTTCCGGTTAACACAATTATAGCACGAATAAAGACAATTATCATGAATAAGGAAATATAATAATAAAGCTTTTATTATTGCCTCTAGGGCATATTTCCAACAAGAAGTATATTGGATATACATTGTGTTGATGTGTACTTTACTGGTACTCCTAGTAGCACCAGGGTATTAGATACCGGTTCGGTTGCTAAGTGTTAGTAACTCGAAATAAAAGCTACGGAATAAACGGAGACTAGCTAAAGGTGAGCTGACGATATGTGTTGGAAGTGTTTCCAATGTTGATATGATCAAGCATCGCACGCTCCCTCTACCATCGAGATTGGTGTTTGCGTTGAGCATAGACATGATTGGATTATGTCTATCGCAATACAGTTATTCATTTAAAGAGAATAATGGTTACTCTGTTTATTTGAATAATACCATCAATGGTCTTGCACCTGAAATGAATAGTTTATTGAATCTCGATCATAGTGATACACATGTTCATGCCAAAAGATAGTAATGATAGTACCACCTACTTGTGGCACTGCCACGTAAGTCATATCGGTATAAAACGCATGAAGAAGTTCCATGTTGATGGATCTTTGGGCTCACTCGTTTTTTTTTTGAAAAGTTTGAGACATGCGAACCATGTCTATTGGTGTATATGCATGAAGAAACTCCATGCAAATGGACCGTTTGAACTCACTTGATTTTTGAATCACTTGAGACATGCAAATCATACCACATGGGCAAGATGACTGAAAGCCTCGTTTTCAGTAAAATGGAACTAGAAAGCAACTTGTTGGAAGTAATACATTTTGATGTGTACAGTCCAATGAGTGCTGAGGCATGTAGTGGATGTCGTTATGTTCTTACTTCACAGATGATTTGAGTAGATGTTGAGTATATTTACTTGATGAATCACGAGTCTGAATTATTGAAAGGTTCAAGTAATTTCAGGGTGAAGTTAAAAGATCGTTGTGACAAGAGGATAAAATATCTATGATATGATCATAGAGATGAATATCTGAATTACGAGTTTGGCACGGAATTAAGACATTGTGGAAATTGTTTCACAACTAATACAGCCTGGAACACCATAGTGTGATGGTGTGTCCGAACATCATAACTGCACCCTATTGGATATGATGCATACCATGATGTCTCTTGTCGAATTACCATGATAGTTTATGGGTTAGGCATTAGAGACAACCACATTCACTTTAAATAGGGCACCACGTAATTCCGATGAGATGACACCGTATGGACCATGGTTTAGAGAAACCTAAGCTGTCATTTCTTAAAAGTTTGGGGCTGCGACGCTTATGTGAAAAAAGTTTCAGGTCGATAAGCTCGAACCCAAAGCGGATAAAATGCATCTTCATAGGACACCCAAAACAGTTGGGTATACCTCCTAATTCAGATCCGAAAGCAATAGGGATTGTTTCTAGAATCGGGTCCTTTCTCGAGGAAAAGTTTCTCTCGAAAGAATTGAGTGGGAGGATGGTGGAGACTTGATGAGGTTACTGAACCGTCACTTCAACTAGTGTATAGCAGGGCACAAAGAGTTGTTCCTGTGGCACCTACACCAATTGAAGTGGAAGCTTATGATAGTGATCATGAGACTTCGGATCAAGTCACTCCCAAACCTCGTAGGACGACAAGGATGCATACTACTTCAGAGTGGTACGTAATCCTGTCTTGGAAGTCATGTTGCTAGACAACGATGAACCTATGAGCTATGGAGAAGCGATGGTGGGCCCGGATTCTGATAAATGGCTCGAGGCCATAAAATCCGAGAGAGGATCCATGCATGAAAACAAAGTGTAGACTTTGGCAGAACGGCTCGATGGTCGTAAGGCTGTTGAGTACAGATGGATTTTAGAAGGAAAACGGACAATGATGGTAAGTGTCACCATTAAGAAAGCTCGACTTGTCGTTAAGGTGTTTCCCGACAAGTTCAAGGAGTTGACTACGATGAGACTTTCTCACACGTAGCGATGCTAAAAGTCTGTTGGAATTATGTTAGCAGTCACTGCATTATTTATGAAATCTTGCAGATAGAATGTCAAAAATATTGTTTCCTTGTTCTTGAGGAAATTAAGGTTGTATGTGATACAACCAGAAGATTTTGTCGATCCTGAAAGATGCTAATAAGTATGCAAAGCTCCAGCAATCCTTCTAAGGACTGGAGTAAGCATCTCGGAGTTGGAATGTATGCTTTGATGATGATCAAAGATTTTGGGTTTATACTAAGTTTATGAGAAACTTGTATTTCCAAAGAAGTGAGTGGGAGCACTATAGAATTTCTGATGAGTATATGTTGTTGACATATTGTTGATCAGAAATGACGTAGAATTTCTGGAAAGCATATAGGGTTATTGGGAAAGTGTTTTTCAATGGAAAGCCTGGATTAAGCTACTTGAACATTGAGCATCAAGATCTATAAGGATAGATCAAAACACTTAATGGTACTTTCAAATGAGCACATACCTTGACATGATCTTGAAGGTGTTTAAGATGGATCAGTCAAAGAAGAAGTTCTTGCCTGAGTTATAAGATATGAAGTTAAGACTTAAAGCTCGACCACGGCAGAATAGAGAGAAAGGACGAAGGTCGTCCCCTATGCTTAAGACGTAGGCTCTACAGTATGCTATGCTGTGTACCGCACCTGAAGTGTGCCTTGCCATGAGTCAGTCAAGGGGTACAAGAGTGATCCATGAATGGATCACAGGACAGCGGTCAAAGTTATCCTTAGTAACTAGTGGACTAAGGAATTTTCTCGATTATGGAGGTGATAAAGAGTTCGACATAAAGAGTTACGTCGATGCAAGCTTAACACCTATCCGGATAGCTCTGAGTAGAGATACCGGATACGTATAATGGAGCAACAATTTAGAATAGCTCCAAGTAGAACAATTATTTGGAATAGCTCCAAATAGAACGTGGTAGCTACATCTAGGAGATGACATAGAGATTTGTAAAGCACACACGGATCTGAAAGGTTCAGACCCATTGACTAAAACCTCTCTCACAAGCAACATGATCAAACCTAAAACTCTTGGGTGTTAGTCACATAGCGATGTGACCTGTGAGTGTTAATCACATGGCGATGTGAACTAGATTATTGACTCTAGTGCAAGTGGGAGACTGTTGGAAATATGCCCTAGAGGCAATAATAGATTAGTTATTATTATATTTCCTTGTTCATGATAATCGTTTATTATCCATGCTATAATTGTATTGATAGGAAACTCAGATACATGTGTGGTTACATAGACAACACCATGTCCCTAGTAAGCCTCTAGTTGACTAGCTTGTTGATCAATAGATGGTTACGGTTTCCTGACCATGGACATTGGATGTCATTGATAACGGGATCACATCATTAGGAGAATGATGTGATGGACAAGACCCAATCCTAAGCCTAGCACAAAGATCGTGTAGTTCGTATGCTAAAGCTTTTATAATGTCAAGTATCATTTCCTTAGACCATGAGATTGTGCAACTCCCGGATACCGTAGGAATGCTTTGGGTGTACCAAACGTCACAACGTAACTGGGTGGCTATAAAGGTGCATTACAGGTATCTCCGAAAGTGTCTGTTGGGTTGGCACGAATCGAGACTGGGATTTGTCACTCCGTGTGACGGAGAGGTATCTCTGGGCCCACTCGGTAGGACATCATCATAATGTGCACAATGTGATCAAGGAGTTAATCACGGGATGATGTGTTACGGAACGAGTAAAGAGACTTGCCGGTAACGAGATTGAACAAGGTATCGGGATACCGACGATCGAATCTCGGGCAAGTACAATACCGCTGGACAAAGGGAATTGTATACGGGATTGATTAAGTCCTTGACATCGTGGTTCATCCGATGAGATCATCGTGGAACATGTGGGAGCCAACATGGGTATCCAGATCCCGCTGTTGGTTATTGACCGGAGAACGTCTCGGTCATGTCTGCATGTCTCCCGAACCCGTAGGGTCTACACACTTAAGGTTCGATGACGCTAGGGTTATAAAGGAAGTTTGTATGTGGTTACCGAATGTTGTTCGGAGTCCCGGATGAGATCCCGGACGTCACGAGGAGTTCCGGAATGGTCCGGAGGTAAAGATTTATATATGGGAAGTCCTGTTTTGGTCACCGGAAGAGTTTCGGGGTTTATCGGTAATGTACCGGGACCACCGGGAGGGTCCCGGGGGTCCACCAAGTGGGGCCACCAGCCCCGGAGGGCTGCATGGACCAAGTGTGGGAGGGTACCAGCCCCAGATGGGTTGGTGCGCCCCCCACAAGGGCCCAAGGCGCCTAAGGTGAGGAAGGGGGCAAAACCTAAGGGCAGATGGGCCCTAAGGCCCATGCTCCCTGCGCCTCCCTCTCCTCCCCCCTTGGCCGCCTCCCACAGATGGGATCTGGGGCTGCCGCACCCCTTAGGGTGGGAACCCTAGAGGGGGCGCAGCCCCCTCCCCTTCCCCTATAAATACTTGAGGTTTTGGGGCTGCCTGACACGCGATTCAATCTCCCTCATGGCGCAGCCCTGCCTTTCTCCTTCCTCCTCTCCCGCGGTGCTTGGCGAAGCCCTGCGGGATTGCCACGCTCCTCCACCTCCACCATGCCGTTGTGCTGCAGATGGATGGAGTCTTCCTCAACCTCTCCCTCTCTCCTTGCTGGATCAAGGCGTGGGAGACGTCACCGGGCTGTACGTGTGTTGAACGCGGAGGTGCCGTCCGTTCGGCACTAGGATCTCCGGTGATTTGAATCACGACGAGTACGACTCCATCAACACCGTTCACTTGAACGCTTCCGCTCGCGATCTACAAAGGTATGTAGATGCAATCTGAATACTCGTTGCTAGATGAACTCATAGATGGATCTTGGTGAAACCGTAGGAAAATTTTGAATTTCTGCTACGTTCCCCAACACATGCTGCCTTGAATTGGTCATAGAAGCTTTGGAAAACATTTCGACCATTTAGCGGATGTCCAAAAACATGAGGTATCAATCTTGCAGCCAAGACCCTAGGATTTTGCAGACAAGAGCACAAAGTTTTGGTTTTGTTACAAACAAGGCAAAAAATAAGACAAGTTGGGCAAAATTTGGCTAGAAATTTTGACAGCATAACACGTCGGGAGAATATGAAGCAGTGGGCGCCATAAGCATGGACCACTCAGGAGCTGTCCTTGGAGCCTCAACGATCCAACTACACTCGAAGAACTAGTTGTACGAGAGGCCCTCGATCTGGCAGAGGATCTCAACTTGCAGCATATGCATGTGTCGCCTCTGATTGCAAGGTGGTTGTCGATGAAATTAAGCAGGAAGATGTTGCTACATATGGGCCAATTATTGAGGAGATTAAGCATCATTCAGCATCATTCTGATGTTTGTATTTTTTGAAGTAATATACTTCATAAATTTAGAAGTTTTATGGGGAAGTTCATAATTTAGCGAAGCAAGCGTTATCTTTGTTAGGCCAGTTGATGGACTTCCTTTTGTCCCTGTAATCATTATGAGGTTTATTAATAGAACTTCGTGAGATTGTCTAAAAAAAAGCTATCAGCGCCTGAAGCACTGAACAGGAGCTCCCGTTTTTTCAGGGGGCGAGACGGTCGTATACAAGGCAGCTATGCCCACTACGTGCCTCAAATCAAAAACGAAAAAAAAAAAACAATGCACACGACGATTACAATTCGTATTGAGCGATACGCTTGTATTTGCAACAACTCTAGCGCTAGATCCCTCAAAAAATAAAAACTATACTGATCCCTAGATCCTATTATTCCTCGCTCCCTTGCACCCGAGATCGCCTCGTGTCAGCGCCGGCCACCACGAGTTTCACGTGCGACCCGGTCGGCGTGATGGACGGCAACGGCGTAGCCCTCCCCGGCGACCTCGTCCTCGAAATCCTCAGGCGCCTCCCCGGCCGCGCCCTCGCCGTGTCCAGGTGCGTCTGCCGCGCGTGGCGCGACCTCGTGGGCGCTCACACCCACACCCTCCTCCTCCCGCAGGTCTTTCCGCGCGAGTTCCCCGGCGTCTTCGCCACCTACCACGGCTACAAACCGGACTTCGCCTTCTTCGGCCCGCCGCCGTCGGGCGACGCCCACGTGCCGGGCTACCGGCGTCTCTTCTGGGATCATTGGGATTGCCATGTAAAGCAGCACTGCAACGGCTTGCTCCTCGTCACGGGGAAGCGCTCGTTCAATCCTAACATGATTCCCTACGTGTGCAACCCAGCCACGTCGCGGTATGCCCGCCTGCCACGTCCGCCAACGCGCTGGCCGTGCAGCGTCGAGGGCATGTTCCTCGCCTTTGACCCGGCCGTGTCGCGGCACCACGAGGTGTTCTTCTTTCCCACAGAAAAGCTAGATCGCAACGACGAGGAAGATAAGTGGCCGCGCGCCAAATGTCGACCGTGCCCGTGCTAGATCGATTGGGAGGACACGTGGCTACCAAACTTGTTTGGAGAAGATGAACCATTCTCTGAATCAAAGGAAGAGCCAGCCGGTTCTGCAAGCCAGCCCAACCCAAAGGTGCCCAAGGAGAATGTATTCCACGTGTTGGTGTTCTCTTCACGGACAGGCCAGTGGGAGAGCCGGAAGTTCACGCCAGGGCGCTGCGCCTCAGGAAACCTCTACGATGTGGTGACCACACCGCGCTGTAAGGACCAGCGCACGTGGTGGTCCGCCGAGTACTGGCATGGCTCACTCTACGTGCACTGCCATAGTGGTGTCCTCATGATCCTGCGTTGCTCAGAGGGGACGTACCAGATGGTTCAGCTTCCAGGGCATCCTTGTGACCACGAGAGATTGTATCAATGGGCACTGCCAACAAGGTACTTAGGGAGCTGCAATAGAGGGATCCGCTATGCCGTGGTCAAAGATTTGTTGCTTGAAGTATGGGATCTAATGGAGTTAGCCGATGATCAGCTGGGATGGACATTGGCTCACCGTGCCGACCTCAAAGCGCATGACCGTATGATGAAATATCTGAACAGTCAACCGAGGATGGAACCAAGGATGACATGGGAAGTGGCTGAAAGCAACAAAGACTTAATCAGCCTATTCGAACATGGCAACAATGAGAAAATCAATGATGATTGCGATGATGGGACCGGAGACTACGAGGATGGTGGAGAGGAAGAGGACGAAGATAACTATGACGAGGCACAAGATGAAGAGGTTGAACGAGAAGATAATGATGATGACACACAAGGTGAAAACTATGTTGATGATGATGGTGACAATCATGATGATGAGGCACAAGGTGAAGAGGAAGAGGAACACGATAGCAATGTGGATGATGATGATGACGATTCCGAGGACGAGGACGAGGAAGGTGATCAGGAGGAATTGGAGAGTAGAGACGGTTCCGACTACTCATGGAACTCGGACGAGCACAACTTCATTGATTATGATAACATTACAATTCCAGACGAAGACCTTTGGGGGTTTGGTTGCAGTATTGTCGGATTCCATCCATACAAGGATGCGCTTCTTCTCAAATTTAGCGAGACTGTGGGGACATATCATCTCCACACTTCTGGGATGCAGTACCTAGGAGGTTACATTTATCCTGAGAAACATCACCAACAAGCTAGAGACATTGACCATGCATTCCCCTACCGTCCTTGCTACGTTGATGCACTCCCGCCTAGAAAAATGTCTCGTTCATCTTAGAAACTCCAGACCGGACACCTTGCTGCAGTTTTGTTTGCACATTACGTTCTTTAGTCAGTTAGTCTTATTACAACATTCTTGTGATAACGTAATTCCCTTGGAAGAAGTACAATTATGATGGAGAATAGTATTCTGCTTTGGACTTTAGTTATTTTGATTTTGATTCACAAACCACCGCTTGTTCGACCTCCCACGCTCAAGGTGATTTTTAGATGTGATTTGTTTGTCCGAGTTGATTTTTAGATGTGATATTTTTGGAGTTGGAGCCTAGAGCAGAGCAAGCCGAAAGCATCACCAGTTTCGCGATTCGTTCAGTAATCAAGATCTCGTGATAAAGTGTCTAAACCGCTCCAAATAAAAACCTGTATTACTATTTCTCTACCTTATTATGAAGTATAGACCATACATAGACAGGTTCTTACATTAGCTACACATATTTTATTAGAAATTCTCCTTGTGAAAGTCAAACTTTGTGTTCGTATTGCGGGTGAAGTCCGCCGACAACTGACGCAGCTGCGCCACAAGAACAGGCTCGCCGTAAGATGACACAACGGTTGAGCCATGGTTTGCCTCATGCATAATTTTTTTTTCTTGGGAATCTCAAGAAGAATCATATATCATGAACTTTGATATGAACGCGTTGCGGCTGTTTTACTTGTCTGTCGTTCATCCCTTGGCGTGGAAGCAACTTTCATTCGTTGCTGCCTACTGAGACCAGTAGTGTAGCCATCGATTGCATTTGGTGAATGCATGGTGGGTGCAAGAACCCTATTTCCTTGGCCAGTCTTCTTCATAATTGTTTCAGTCGCAGTCGTGGTCCTCCAGGACTTGGCATCTGCTAATGATACGATTGGCGAAATCATGCAATTCTGACGGATTGTTTTCCCGTGGAGAGCTGAAAGCCAGAAAGAAACAGTTTCTGCACATTTTTTTTTTAGATCAAAGAAGGGCTTGCCCCCTTCCGATTTTCATTACTGAAAACCATCACATCATCCAAACGAGTTCAAAACATAAGCTAACTACGACGCAACACCAAACACTACCAGGTGCAAACCAAAAGCGTCCCAAGGTCACGCTGAGAGCCAAACACTACCAGTTTCTGCACATTCAGATTCAGAAACCTGTTCTGCACATTCAGATTATTCTCCAAAGCATATAAACAACATTCTTCTTACAGCACAGATCCTAATTTTCCCTCCTGTTTTCTTGCATTTTTAGAACCTAACTACACCATTGACCTTGAGTGCTGAACCTGACGAAGTCTTACAATCTGCAGGTTATTATAGTTACAAGCCAAAAAAACTTCTAAGAGGGTATGAGGTAGTCGACAGTGCAGTTTCAGTTTATTATTCTCTGTGCAATGCAAATGTTGGTTCACTGCACTCACTAACAGTGTCCTAGATAGAAAGAAACCTCTGCTGCACATTCAGAAGCACACTCAGATTCAGAAGACAGAGGCATCAGCAGTACCCATAGGAACCTCTGCTTCTCTTCTCCACCTACATAGGAACCTTCTGTTCTGCACCTTCAGAAAACAAGCCATCAGCAGTACCCATGAATACGATACGTAGCAATAAAGGGTAGAGAAGGATCACACACACACACACACACACACACACACACACACACACACACACACACACACAAGAGCGGATAGAGAGAGACAGTGACGAACAGAGAGATAGAGAATCTCATATCCAGAACCTAACTGGCCCAACTGGATCATTGGACCTCGAGTGTTGACCAAGAGAGCACCATGGCGGTGGGCGCAAGAGCAAAGAGATAATTGACGGGAAAGCGAGAGCAACTGGACGAGAAGAGGGTGTCAACTACTATGCGAGTTAACCAGGGTCGCGCTCAGTCGATCGCGCCGGATGGACTCGTCATCCCTGACCGACACGCTGGACCCGTTAGTCAGGAATATTGTCAAAACTTGAAAAAAAAAGGGAAAATATATTGTCAAAAGTTCACGAATTCGACAAATGTTTATGATTTAAAAAATGTCCGTGAATTTCTAAGAAGGTCTCAAGAATTTGAAAAATGTTCATGATTTCAAAAAATATTCATGATTTTTAAAAATATTCAGAAATTTAAATATTTTCATAAAAATATGAAATAGAGAAAAATAAAAAACATAAAGAAAGGAACAATGGCAAAGAAAAAACTAAAAGAATCGTAAAAGAAAAAATCAGGAGAAAAATGAAAAAACCTCGCAAAAATCGGTGGGGAAGAAACCCGAAATGGGTCGACCCAAAGAGAGGATCGACGCTCGAAGGGTTATGTGCTAGGTTGCTAAGGCGCGACGTTCGCGCCAAATAGGAGAAGTCGTTTGTGTCCCGCTTAGAAAGGCGAGACGACAATGATGCATCTATAGCATCTTCAGTGGGCATGTAAAGGTGTGTCTCAGGCAAATCTGTCTTTTGTGGATCTACTTGGACCTGACCGTCGTTCGTTTACGTTCTTGTGTCGTTGGGTTGTATTCTTTCAATCTACGCTATTCTTAATCGGTAGCGGTTGTTATTCTGGTGCGCTAGATTTTCGCACGATGGAGTTCTCGAAGCATGCAAAGACATCTTTGTTGTGTACGTACGCGTCCTCCACGGAAAGAAATCGTTCAGAGCAACATGTGATCGAGTCGAGCCTGAATGGCGACCACGGCGAAGTCCAGCATCGCGAAGTCCTTGAGCACCGGGTCGCGGCCAGGTGCACGTTCTCCGGATGACCTCGCAGGCATGCCGCACGCGCGCGCCACGGTGATCTGGGAGCCATGCCGCCGCTTCTCCCCGCTGGCTGCCGTTCGCACTTCGCAAGCTTGTCCAAGCCTCCGTGCTTCGTGCCACCGTGCCTGCTGCACCCTGCCACGGCCTCGCCTCGTGACACCACCCACCAGGCCGCCACTACCTGTGACCCTGCTAGCCACCACTCTGTTGTCTGCTCCCCTAAACGCCGCCGCGCCCTGCGTGAAGTGCCACCACGGCCGAGCCTGCACACAGCGTGCGCTGGCCGCTGCGGGTGCTGCTGTCGCCGGCTCGCCGATCCGCTGCTCCGTGCGCTTAGGTGCCGCGCGCGCCGGCCACGTTGCTGCTCTCGCGCCACAGTGTAGGTTGGCCTCCCCAACCACACGCTGGTGTCCAGCACGCTGACGATGATGCCGTCCATGGCACGAGCCACAGCTGGCCGAGCCTGTGTGTAAAAGCTATGAGGAAGCGTTAAACCTTTTGTTCGGGCCGCATTGTATTTATTATATAGAAGGTATGTCGTGGCTTACAAGGAAGGGATCGATCGAGAGAAGAGATAGATCGATGCCCGGTTGGTTACAGAGAGGAATAACAGAAGAAGAGATAAGAGAAGATTACAAGTTTAAACTACTCCTATCTCTTTACAACTTATTCTAACATTCCCCCTCAATCTGAACCGAATAAACTTTACCAAGGTTAAGATTGTTCTTGAACTCATTCAATCTTCCTGTAGTAAGAGGTTTTGTGAAGCCATCAGCAAGTTGATCACCAGTTGGTATAAAACGAATATCAAGTAGCTTTCGAGCTACTCTTTTTCTGACAAAGTGAAAATCAACTTCAATATGTTTGGTTCGTGCATGGAAAACAGGATTAGCTGAGAGATAGGTTGCACCAATATTATCACACCATAATCTCGCAGCTTGTGGAGCCTTGATCCCAAGCTCATATAGCAAAGTCTGTATCCACATTACCTCAGCTGTAGCATTAGCCAGTGCTTTATACTCAGCCTCTGTACTTGATCTAGAGACAGTTGCCTGTTTTCTTGCACTCCATGACACAAGATTTGTTCCCAAAAATACAGCAAAACAACCTGTGGACCTTCTGTCATCAGCACACCCTGCCCAGTCTGCATCAGAGTATGCAGTAACAAGCATAGACAATGACTTGGTAATCTGAAGTCCAAGACCTTATGAATATTTAAGATACCTCAAGATCCTTTTTACTGCAGTCCAATGAGTTGTTCTAGGTGCATGCAAATATTGACATACCTTATTAACAGAATAAGAAATGTCAGGACGAGTAAGAGTCAAATATTGCAGAGCACCAACAACACTCCTGTACTTTGTTGAATCTTCTGGTCCAAGCACCTCTCCACTTTCAACTGTAAGCTTTTCTGAAGTTGAGATTGGTGTACTCACAGGTTTACAATTTTCCAATCCTACTCTCCTGAGTATGTCAGTGGTGTACTTTTCTTGTGTAAGAAGTATACCATTCTTTATTGGACTAACTTCTATACCAAGAAAATAATGTAGATCACCCAAGTCCTTGAGAGCAAACTCCAACTTCAGATCTTTAAGCAGACAAGTGGTAGCATGTGCACTGGAACTGGCCACAATTATATCATCAACATAGATAAGCACAAAAATAGTGATATTATCTCTATGATAAAAGAACAACGAGGTATCTGCTTTAGATGGTGTGAACCCAAGTTGTTGTAGTTGCATATTCAACCTTGAGTACCAAGCTCTTGGGGCTTGTTTCAACCCATACAAAGCTTTATCCAACTTACAGACATAGTGTGGTACACTTCGGTCCTCATATCCTGGTGGTTGCCGCATGAACACTTCTTCCTCAAGAACACCATGAAGAAACGCGTTCTGAACATCTAGCTGGCGTAAGCTCCATCCTCTAGAAACAACAGTAAACAGTACAAGCCGAATAGTAGCAGACTTAACAACAGGACTAAATGTATCTTCATAATCAATACCAAATCTCTGTTTGAAACCTTTAGCAACTAGTCTAGCCTTGTATCTGTCTATGCTTCCATCAGATTTTCTCTTTATCTTGTATACCCATTTACAATCAATGATATCGTGACCCTGCCTTGGTGGTACTAAATGCCATGTTTTATTTTTCATGAGTGCATCATATTCATGATCCATAGCTTCTTTCCAATCTTTATGGGCAAGAGCATCATGCAAATTTGTTGGTTCACCAATATTACTAAGAAAAGCACGTTTACTTTATCATACCTGACCGTGCCATCAGTGTATTCTTTTGCTTTGGTAATGCCTGACTGTGACCGAGTATGTCGCCGAGGAGCCGCTGGTGCTGTAGGCGCAGAAGATCCTGGTGCAGAAGATGCTGTGGGATCCTGCACATAAGATCCCAGCTCCGGATCCAAGGGAGATTCGCGCACAGAATCTGCAGAGGGGCCCGGCTCGTGATCCGAGGGCGATCCTGAGCGCACAGACCCTGCGGGTGCCCCCCTGTCGGCGGCGGTTGGCTCGATCCACGGGCTCCCGGCTCGTGAGGCGCCGCGTGGAGACGCGGTTTCCCCCGCGCGTGGGCTGGCGCGTGGAGTGGCGGGGTCCACCTGGTGGAGGCCGTCGGCCACAACCACGTCAGGACGAGACGGGCCCGCGCTGGCGTGCGCCTGATTGGCTGCATGCCGATCGGCATCGGATCGCGCGATGACAGGGACAGCGCTGACGCGCGGATCGACACCGGATCACGAGCCGCTGCCGCCAGGTGAATCAGCTCCGTTTTGTGCACCATCTGTGTCCTGTTCTGTACACACATAAAATGACGCCCCAACCTTGCACAAACATCATCAGAACCATCTGTTTTCATCAGAATTTTGCACATAGTCAGTTTTATTAATTCACCCCCGTGATCTGGGAGTAGTGCTATCTCAGTACGAAGAAGGGCTCTAACGTTTGGATGAAGTTTAGCAAACGGAAAAAGAGTTTCATCAAAGACGACATCTCGAGAAATATAAATCCGTCCAGTTGCAACTTCTAGACATTTGTATCCTTTATGAAGATTGCTGTAGCCAATGAAGACACATTGAGTGGAACGAAGCTCAAGTTTATGACGATTGTAAGGACGGATATTGGGATAGCAAGCACACCCAAAGATTTTGAGAGAGTTGTAATCGGGTTTCTGATGATATAGCCGCTCCAACGGAGTGATGTTGCCAATAACTTTACTAGGGAGACGATTTATAAGATATGTGGCAGTAATGAATGCTTCATCCCAGTACTTGAGAGGCATAGATGCATGGGCAAGAAGAGATAAACCAACTTCAACAATGTGGCGATGTTTCCGCTCAGCGGAGCCGTTTTGTTGATGAGCATGAGGACAAGACACATGGTGTTCAATGCCTATGCTACGGAAGAAAGAGTTGAGTTTTTCATACTCCCCTCCCCAGTCACTTTGGACTGTCAAGATTTTTTTGTCAAAGTGCCGTTCAACAAGTTTTTGAAACTCTTGAAACACAGAAAAAACTTCAGATTTGTGCTTGAGTAAATAAATCCAGGTAAACTTGCTGAAGTCATCAATGAAACTAACATAATATTTCTTTCTGCCAAAGGAGTCTCTTGCATGACCCCATACATCACTGAAAATAAGCTCTAAAGGAGCATGAGATACACTATTCGACTTGGGATAAGGTAGTTGGTGACTCTTGGCACATTGACAAGCTTCACAAACGGACTCACTAATGGGACTATGTGACAACGAGAGATTGCCTTTATTAACTACTTGTTTAACAATGATCGAAGACGAATGTCCTAATCTTTGATGCCACCTTGCCAAAGAGGGCTTGATGACGGAGAAGACTTGACGATGCTTGCGACTAAGTGCTCCAGATGTGATGGGGTAGAGACCTCCAATGCATCTACCGTGATGTAGGAGTTCCCTCGTTGCCCGATCCTTTATAAAAAGTAACGAGGGTGAGTTTCAAAGAAGATGTTATTATCATTGGCTAAACGAGACATGGATGCAAGGTTTTTGTCGCCTTGAGGGACATGAAGTACATCTTTTAACACTAGATCACGTTTAAGTGTAGGGGAATTAATAAAAGCTTGACCAATGTGCTGGATATCCATACCTCCACCGCTTGCGGTGTGAATCTGATCATTGCCATGGTACTGTTCACGGAGGGCGAGCTGTTCTAGTTCACTTGTGACATGGTCCGTTGCACCAGAGTCAACGTACCAAACTCCTTCTCCTCCTTGTTCATGCATGGCGGCAGCAACATAGCGAGAGTCAGGCACAAAATTCTCATCGTACCTGTGCCAACACTCCATGACTTCATGGCCCGCCTTCTTGCAGAGTTGACACCGGGGACGAGCGCGCGAGGAAGAGGGACGGCGGCTGTTGTTGGAGTTGAAGCCGCCACCCCCTGCCCTGTTGTTGTTGTAGCCGCTGCTGCCACCGGTGGTGTTGTAGCCGCTACTGTTGTTGGTGGTGTAGTCGTTGCTGCCGCGCCCGCGCCCACCGCTGCGCTGTCCCTGGTGACCGCGTCCACGACCACGGCCATGAGACGCAGCATTGGCGGAGGATTGACGAACGTTGGTGCCATGAAGGAGGCTGAGACGAGCGTCGAAGCTCAAAAGCTGGTTGTACAACTCCTGAACGGTGATCGGTTCCACCCGGGCAGCAAGGGCGGAGACAACTGGATTGTAGTCCATGTCCAAGCCGGCGAGGATCTTCGACACAATCTCGGGATCGGAGAGCGCGGCGGCGGTGCAGGCTACTTCATCGGTAAGGGTTTTAATTTTTCCAAGATATTCGGCCATGGTCATGTTACCTTTTTGCAGATTCGTGAGCTCGATTCGAGTGTTGATGGCTTGAGCTTGACTTTGGGCAGCAAACATGGCGTGGATCGCCTGCCACACTTCGGCCGGCGTCGGGAGCGTCGCGACCTGTGCCAGAATCTCGCGGGATAGGGATCCCATCAAGAATCCTTGGAGCTGCTGCTGTTGTGCGTACCATAGGGATCGGGCGAAGTTGACAACCTGTTCGTCCTTGCCGTCCTTGGTGATGGTGAGCGTGGCCGGCGGTGGCGGGGTCTGCGCGTCGAGGTGGTGCTCCATCTGTGCGCCCTTGATCTGGGGCAGCACGATGGCCTTCCAGAGAAGGAAGTTACCCCTCGTGAGCTTCTCTTGCGGCGGCGATCCGAGGAGGGAGGTGTTGGTGGAGGTGGATGAGGAGGGGGCAAAAGCGGAGGATGAGGAGGTGGTGGGCGCACCCATGGTGTTGGCCGTCATGGCGGCGGTGGTGGTGGACATGTCGCTCGGTCGCTCGGTAGCTAGATGCGATCTATTCCTGATCTATCGAGGAAGAGGCTCTGATACCATGTAAAAGTTATGAGGAAGCGTTAAACCCTTTGCTCGGGCCGCATTGTATTATATAGAAGGTATGCCGTGGCTTACAAGGAAGGGATCGATCAAGAGAAGAGATAGATTGATGTCCGGTTGGTTACAGAGAGGAATAACAGAAGAAGAGATAAGAGAAGATTACAAGTTTAAACTACTCCTATCTCTTTACAACTTATTCTAACACTGTGCAGCCGATCCCGGTCGGTGTTGTAGACGAGCACGTCGACGCGTTCGTGGTCTCGCCGCAGTTCACGCGCGGCCGCCAGGCCGGACCGTGCCACGGTCCATGGACACTATCTTGGCGCGCCAACTGCTCGAGGGACCAAAAATTAGCTCGAAGGATAAAATCTGCACTCCTCGGTTAGCTGAGGGACAAAAAAAATTTAGACTTTTCTCTTGGAACAAATACTAGTACTTTATTTCTGAGAAACTTGAACAAATTACATAGCCCATAACCTCCTCATAATCACAAATAACAAGTTGAAGAATAATACTCACAAAACAAATTACAAGAGATAAAAAAGCTGGATTCCTATGATCACAAGATTACACCGAATTTATTATGGGCTCTGCCTGAGTTCCACTAGGGCGAATCCAATAATGTTGGAGATGGCTCTTCCTATAAATCATCGAGGTAGAAAATGTTTTCCGATAGATTGACTATTTCTCTGTGTTCAGCTAGGATCCAGATGATTGTTGTGAGCTCACCGCCGTTGCTGAGCTGCTTAGCGTGTGAATCCCTGCTGCAGCCAGTGGACCCCAAGATGAGCAAACGGATCCATGTTTGGAGGACGAATTTCTCTAGCACCCATTCCGATGGCCAGCCCACAAGCGCAGGAAGCTTAGGAGGTTGTGGTGGTTGTGCATATTTCTGGAATTCCGTGACCAAAATTAGAAGTCTACTCACCGATGGATCTCGAACTTCATTTATCCCAGCTTCCCTGACAATTGTTTTCCAATCCTTATTATAACTCTCTTGGTCATGCCCAGGCGGAAGACATAGCTTCTCCAGCAGCTTGGCGTATTTAATAGCGTCCCTGAGAAACTCAGGTAAATGAATGATCCCGGGCTGCTGCATCTTTCGTAGTAGTGCTCTGACAAGGTTCTCTTTGTCTGTACTGCGGTTGGAGCGATCATAATCAATCTCCTTCAAAGCATCACGGATTTCTTTGTATTTCCTTTGGAGTTTAAGACTTGGTAACATTTCCGGTCGTTTAACGACCAGAAACAACATGTAATCTGATAGCGCCTTGACCTTCTGGCAGATGACATCAGAGCCAGCAAGGTCGGTTCTGCCTAAGAGGAAGATGTCAGTGGCAATGTGCCACGTGATGACGAGCTCATCAAATTCAGCATCAAAGAGCCTTTGCTCGCCGTTTGACGTCCGAACGTATGTCCGAGGTCTGACATAAGTTACTGGGTCAGTTTCAGGGTTCCTTGGATCTCCCAGCCGAAGCACAAAAAATACTTTCGGCAATACGCTTTCAGATAACAATTTCAGCAATGACCTGACCCCGGAGTTGCCCTTCCATCCAATTTTGCTCATCGGTGTGCCATCTGTGCACTCGTGCAACAAGTTGTGCTGCCCGATAGTGCGTGACCAAAGCCTGTGGCTGGTATCCTTCTTCTTCTTTTTTGTGAATCGGCTACTTTCCTTTTGACGCCACAGACGACGGGACAGATCCAGATAGAGAACGAAGCGACGGAGCACATACCACCACCCTCTCTGGCAGCAAACTGCCTTGTACTTGAGCAGCTCGCATTTTGTATCTTTCAAGAATGCGTATGTCCAGGTCGAGCCCAGAGCTCTGATCAGCCATCTCACATCCAGCAGCAAGGTGCCAATCAGCAGGGTGTAAGTGATCTTGATATCTATCCCCTTGTGCTTGTGGCCCTCTTTAATGTGGAAGATGATAAACAGCAAGAGGGCGGCGAGAGTGATGGGCGGCGAGGCGAGACGGACGATGTAGCCAGGCCAAGTGTGGACAACTGCTGCCTTGGTGTACATGATGTCATACATGAGCGAGAGCTCCATCTCCACCACCTTCACAACATCCTTCCTGTAGGTATACGGTGTCTTGAAAGCACGGTCTTGTGGCTTCTCCCTGAGCTTGACTGAATAATCTGCAAAGGCGCCCGTGGAGACACCGAGCAGGCCATGAGCGTCACACAGGGCGTCATAATAACCCAGCTTGGCGCTCTTGATCCAATGAAGACTAAACTCCAGCTCGGCGGGGTCGACCTGATGAGGACTGAAGCGCCTTGTCATCTTCTTCTTGTATGAGCGGCGGATGCGGGCGAAGCCAGCTAGGCGTAGCGCCCATATCCTCTCCCCATACTTATAGAAACCCAGGAAGAGCATCATGACGAACGCCGAGCACAAAGCCCTGTCGCCGCTCAGGAATCTTTTGTTGTATGCGCCAATCAACGCTACAACAACTAGCAGGCTCATCTCCGCCACTTGGCGCCACGACAGCTTGTTGTCCTCCAAGGAGTAGGCGCTGATGTTGTCGGTGAGACCGAGGTGCAGCAGGACGAAGGGCACCCAGAACGCGAACAGCTGATTGCTGCTTGACGGGCTGTCAAGGTACAGCTTGCCGATGGCCAATTTCGGGGCCAGGTCAGCCACCTGGTACGCCAGCCACAGCGGAAACCTCCGCAAGCGGGAGTCTTCACGCCGTCGGATACCGGCGAAGAGGGCGAGGACAAGATGCGCCCCGAAGCTCAAGAGGACCGAGCAACGGGTCACCCATAAACTGACATCCTCCACGACCTCCTTCTTCAGCCAAAATGAACCCATGAATAGCTCCTGTGTTGCAATGAGATAGCAATTGTCATATATTCAGTCATCTACGAGGTATGTAATTGGTCTTGCGCATATCCCTGTTTTCGCAAAGAAAGAAGTTCTCCAACTGCATGCTAATGATTACACGGGATAACATACCTGATCTGCGCCGTGCAGGTCGATTGATCAACGAAGAAACTTGGAAAAACCTCCCAGCAGGGATCGATTTGAGAGAGACGGCTCGTGAGTATTGATACAACGACGGAAGTATGCCTGCCAGAGACGTTGTACTAACTTGCTACTACCTCTTTTTCAGTTTACAGGGCGCGCACGTACCCCTAGGTCGTCAATTTGACCAATCTAATACAAGTAATACATTATAAAAAATATACCAACATAAACTTCGGAGTTTCTACTTTCAAAAGGTATAATTTTTGTGTTATATAGTTTATATTAAGGTGATAAAATTGGCAACCTAGGTATACGCGTAGGACTTGTAAACTGAAACGGAGGTAGTAGTAGAAGTAGTAATGTATTTAGTGTTCTGTCCTTATTCACTAAATAACTGTTACGCTTCGAGATTAGCAAGGCCCCTAGAAAAGTACAAACATTGTCAGGGTTTGATGCTGGCAGTTCCCCAGAATTTGTCCGACTCACATGCAACCAGATGAGTTTCAGCTTAGGGCACTCCCAATGGTACTATATTAGGCATCTCTAGCCGATCTCCTAAATTTTAGAGGAGTAAACCGCCGAGTAAACGTTCTTGGAGTAATTTTACTCCTCTAAATCTTAGTCATTTCTAGCCATCTCATTAATTTAGTGGAGTAAAAATCGAGTGCGCAAATAAACATAGTAACCGAAATTCGGTGCTGATTGATAATATTTTACAATGTCATCAATCCAAATTTAGTCTAAACTTACTAAATAATTGAAACTAAGTCTGAACTTCTAAATTAACCAAAACTAAGTCCAAAACTTACTAATTATTATTCGTTATCCATATATTCGGCGACCTCTTTCCACTCGGCTTTGGACAGCCCACCGATCATGGGGTCTAGGTCTGTGCCCGTCGTTTGGGTCGTCGAAGATGATGCTGCTGCCGAAAATGGGTGACTTCATTCCTGCCGTTGTTGCCGCCTCTGTTGCCTATGTTGCCACCTCTATTGCCTTTGTTGCCGCTACTATCTTCGTCATCGTTGGACAACATGATGACTTCTGCCCCCCTGTCGCTAGCTGCTCGTACAGGCGGCGCTGCGCCTCCACATGATCCGGGTAGAGGAGGTGGAGCTCCACCATGTGCACCTCGTCCGAGGCCTCCACTGCTAAGCGCTCCCTCGCCTCCCGGTCCTCCCTCCTCTCCCGCGTGGAGACCACCCGTAGATCAACGGTATCCAGCCACGGCATCTCACCGAACTCAAAGTTCCGATGGCCGTTGGCGCCGTGCAGTTGCACGGACCCGTTGTCATATTCGCAGGCGGCCTGCTGGCGTAGTGGAAGCTTCCGAGCCACAACTTCTTGTGGGTGTGCCGTCCATAATCTCGGCCACCCATGCCCACATGCTTGCTGCAGCATACCGATGTACGGCCTCTGTGGTGGCGGTGGCGGTGGAGGGTGCTCCGGGAAGCCGGGTAGGCAGTCGAGGGAGGCAGATGTGGCGGCGCAGCTGGAGGAAGTGCCATGGCACTGAGAGACAGATGGGGCGGCGCGGCGCTCGTGGCGGCGCGGCTGGAGGAAGTGTCGCGGCACCGAGAGGCAAATGGGGCAGCGCGGACCCCTGCAAGCACCCCCCCCCCTCCCCCCTAGGCTTTGCGGGACAAAGGACGTCTGGACCCCTCGTGGACCGACGAGGTACCGCATTGGATGACTTGTGGCGCCCGGACCGCTCAGTCAAAGACGGATGCGGGTGGTTTGAGGGTCAGCGTTGAGATGCCCTAAGATATATTGCATTGAAAGTGTCCTTATCTGCTAGTACTGATTTTGTTGAAGCATGCAGACATCGGAGTACATGCATGCATATTGGCATGGGAAAAAGAACAAGATAAAAAATGATCCACGACTAAACCGTTAGGCTGAATCATATTCGGTTTTCATCGTTAGCTTCGTATCATTGAGGACTTCTTAAGTAGATTCAACTTGGGCATGTTTCGAGAACTCAAAAGTTGTCATCCAACGATTATTGAAATTGCCATTGTATGGTATCGAAGTTGTCATCTGTGTTCATAGCAAGGTTGTCTGGTAATTTTGCACCAATGCATGGCACTTCATGAAACATCAGGTAGCAGCTTTGAAAGAAAAAACAAGTTGTCAAAACATAGCAGCATGGAGTCTAGTTTTGAAGATTTTGCCGAGACAAAACCAACAATAAAGACAGACTGTAATTTAAATTAATGGTATGAGAGTTAAAACATTTAAAGTTTCAAGAGTAGCATTTAAAGTGTGATATCATAACCTTTCTCCAATGAACGCACATTGTCTTTATCGCGCATGGTCGTGCAGATGCGCACTATTAGGGTCCATTTATTAACTTGATGGTAAAATTGCTGACTTTATGGAAACCCGCTTATACTCTTGCTGCCAACATTGTTTCCTGTGGGAGATTCACACCTTTAAACTTTAAACTGCTATACACAAGTTTTTAGTTGCCTGGATATTTTTACACCAGTATTTTCCATAATAAAGTCATGTTTGTGATGTATCTTTATTTCTACAAATTTATAGGCTGCATCTTGATAGCAGTTGTCCTCCTTGAGATGGATTGGGGTTGATCTCATGAAAAAACTTGCATGTGAGCTTACCATATTTTCTTCCTCGTTCATTATAGTATGTACGTATGGTGCTTTGAGATTCGTGTCAAATTTTATAGTAAAGAGATGGCCCAAATAGGCGCTAAGAAATTGCAAGGGTGTCAGGTTGTCTGCTAGTTTGTGTCAGGCATACACACTCATGTGATCTTTGATTAGTTTAAGGATGCCCGCAAGTTTTGTCTTAGCTCTGACGGCTGATCACTTGCAGCCAAGCATGCAACATGGATGCTTTCAACTGTTTAGCTCATCTGCTGTCGTTTGCACAATTTGTTAAGTCCATGGAGGTGCGCTCAGTTGTTTCCTTCAAGGTTTCCTGAATAGATCCAAAAGTATTTGCACATGGCTAGTATTTATACCCCTAGTTGTTAAATAAGTAGCAGCTCATCATTATTTGTTTCTTCATGGTACGCGCAGAGAAACCAATCGGCTACGTAGTAGATGGAAGAACGATGCAAGTTGATGTATCAGTCGAATCTACCACATATATGCTTTGAGCAAAAAATAAGTTTTACCTCGTGATGCATCCAACAACCGTTCTTTGACTCGATCTTGAATTTTTTATCCTTCGCCATGTTCCTATACAGGGTGGGTGCGCTGTGTGCCACCTACGCCACATTAGCCACTGCCAAAAACAAGAGCAATGAGGCTTTATCATATACTGCGATGTGTGTGCTTGCACTAGGCATCCTAGTTATTGGTTTGAAACTTCTTTGTTTCTGTTCAGTCCAATTCTTGCAATACGTGTGAATCATGTCAGTTCATGTCACTAGTAGAAAAAGGGTCTTTTGTGAAGCACAATAGTGCCGGTTTGAATTTCAGCCGGCACTAATGTGTAGACTACTGCCTGTTCGTGGCGGCGATCAATAGCACCGGTTCGTGGAGAACCTTTAGTACCGGTTCGTGCGACGAACCGGCACTAAAGAGGCTGTGTCAGACCGCGGTCAGGCTATGGCCCCACCATCACCATTTAGTGCCGGTTCGTACCACGAACCGGTACTAATGAGGTTATGGCAGGCTGTTTTTAGTCCCACCTCGCTCCCCTAACAAGCCTTTTACCACCTTAAATATGTTATTTCTCAAACTATCATAAGCACTTGGTCTTCATTGAACTCTATGTGTAGAATTTGTGGCCTCAATATGAGTCTTCATCGGTTTAAAAATCGTTGATGACTCATATTGACAATTCAGATTGTACACACAAAGATCATTGATGATCAAAGTATTTTTTTGATGTTATAAGATCATATTGACAATTTAGACTGTAGAGAAATATAAGATCATGATCCAAATGCTCTTATATTTTTTGCATTTAGTATGCACCATTCAAAGCGACGCCATCAACTTTCAACCATTTCTGCCTTCATTTGCTATTTTTCATGCATTCAATGAATTGTTTTGAGAACTAAATGACCTGGAAATTGAAAAGCACTACAAATGAACTCTGAAAAAGTTGAAACTTGGCATGGTATCATCATTTCACCCACATAGATTGTTCAAAAAAGTAGAGAGGGTTACGGCAAAAACTGGATGCACTTCGTTCACAAACTGGACAATCTCTTTCGAAGTATTCAGGTTTCTGACGAAATTAAACTCATCTGTTACAAAGGCATTTCATTTTTTTCAACTTATTACAACTCCAGACTTTTTGTGCATTCAGTATGCACCATTCAAAGCGACGCCATCAACTTTCAACCATTTCTGCCTTCATTTGCCATAACTGTTTTAAGCGCACCACCTTTAGTACCGGTTGGTGGCTCCAACCGGTACTAAAGGGTGACCAGTACCACAGTTGCTTAGGAAGCTATTTTTTAGTCCCACCTCGCCAAGAGAGAGGGACTAGGAGCGGTTTATAAGCCCTGAGTGCAGAGACGATGAAGAAGAGGCTCAATGGTCACGTTGCTTACCTTCAAGCCTTCAAGAATATGGTAGATTGCACGGAGCTATGCGCAGTGCAGTTTACACTATTCTGAAAGGCTTGAAGCAAACTAACGAGCATTGCACCTCTTTTTTATTTTTAATAACTTATTACAACTCCGGACTTCTTCTGTTATGGCAAAAACTAATTGCACGTCGGCATTTCTTTTTTTTAACTTTGGTTATAACTCCAGACTTTGACCATCAAGTTTTGCAGAAAACAAAAAATAGCAGAAAAGAAAAGAAAACTATAGCTGAAAAGAAAAAAACTATATAAAAAAACTACTCAGAAATAAATAGAACAAAATAAATATAGCAGAAAAGAAAAAACTGCTCAGAAATAAATAGAAGAAAAAATAAAGCAGAAAAGAAAAAATTATATTTGCTATTTTTCAATCGTTTACAAATGACCGTGAAATTGAAAATCACTATAAAATAAACTCTGAAAATGTTAAATTTTGGCAAACTAGATGAAAAACTACTCATAAATAAATAGAAGAAAATAAATATAACAGAAAAGAAAAAACTATACAAAAAACTACGTAGAAAGAAATAGAAGAAAAAATAGCAGAAAATAAGAAAAACTAAAAAAAATTGGGGCGCTGCCCTGTGGGCCTGCTAGGCCACGGGCGTGCAATAACAGGCCTTAAAGGCCCAGCAGACTCACAGGGCAGCGCGCAGAATTTAGGCCCACAAGCCTGCTATATAGAAGAGTTCAAAGAGGTAGCCGTTGCTGGGTTTATAAACCAGTGCGGTTGCCCTTCGCCCGGCGAGGTGGGACTAAACTTTGGGGTGGCAGCGCGAGGCCTTTAATACCGGTTGGTGGCTCCAACCGGTACTAAAGGGTTTTTAGTACCGGTTGGAGCCACCAACCGGTACTAAAGGCCTGCTCTTCCCGCCTCTTTGCCTGGCCAAAGTTGGCCTTTAGTACCGGTTGGAGCCACCACCGGTACTAAAGGCATCTCCTATATATATACAACACTTGCGAAAATTCAGTTAGATCTCTACTTCTTTCGTCTCTCAACCTCTCGCGCGCGCTCGTCGCCCGTCGTCGCCGCCGCCGCCTGTCGTCCGTCGTCGTCGTCGTCGTCCCCGCCGCCGCCCGTCGTCGTCGCCGTCTCGCGCCGCCGTCCGTCGTTGTTCGCGGTACGTCTCTCGCGCTCTCCCCGCCAACATCGACCGTCGTCGTCGCACACGTATGCCGCCGCCCCATACGCCCCCGCCCGTACGTACGCCGCCCCCGCCCCGTACGCCGGCGCCCCCGCTCGTATGTACGGTGCGGCGGCGTACGGGGGCACACACACATATACACACACATATATACGTACACGTACATGCACACATACACACACACACATACATACACACATATATACGTACACACACATACACACACACACACATTTTTTTTACTTATTTTCTGTTTTTTAAAAAAGTTAATTAGATGATCGAATGTTAGATGAATTAGCTATAGATAGAAAATTGTCGAAATAGAGATTTGAACTAGTTGAATAATTAATATAACTAGTTTATTTTTAGTAAGAAAATTGTCGAACTAGTTTATTTAGGTATATGAGATTTGAACTAGTTCAATAATTAATATAACTAGTTTATTTTTAGTAAGAAAATTTAGGTATCTGAGATTTGATGATCTAAGTAAAATATTATTTGTTAATGTGTTTTTCTGTTTATTTAATTTTTTATATATAATTTGAGTTTATATAAATGTTAGATTAATGTCGAATGTTAGATGAATTAGATAGAAAAGTAATGTCAATTGTTAGAGATGAATATAATTAGATATATTAATGTCAAATGTTAGATGAATATATATTTGGCTGGATATATATAGGTGTTTAATGTTTCACCTATATGAACATAGGAAATGTCATCTGACGACGAAAAAGATTTCATTACGTGCGAACACTGTGAAGACCAGCGCGGCCTGTGCGACAAAAATTTCCTTGTTGATGGTAGGCGCTTCAGCATCAAGCTGGATGAGACATTCGAAGTTGATACAGTAATTCACTTTGTCAATTATTATTTGAATGCAAAACTTATGCTTCATTTGCTTCAACTTATAATTTTAAATTTTCACTATTCTACTAGCGCATCCCCTGCCATGTAAGAATTTTTGTCTTGGATAATATAGGTTTTAGTGTTATAGATGATATGGAGGTAAAGAGAGTTTACTTGAAGACGGAGCATGGGTATACTTTCAACGTCAAATTATATAATGGAGACACATACACCCATTTTGAATGCAAAACTTGGCAAGCACTATGCAAGGCTTATGCATTTGAGCCTGATATGGTTATCACCTTTGATATTCGTCCGAAAGATGATATTGAAGGTAATATAGACATCTGGGTCAATGTGCAAACGCCTCCAGTTCTACCATTATGTGAGTTTTTCTCAACCATGCATGCATATGTTTATGTCTTTGATACAGTTTATTCAAAAATAGTTGACAACTAATTTGTATTGTCAGCTTATTTCGGTTCAAGCAAATATGTCCGGCTCTTGGTAGACAGGACCTACTACTGCCCCGGGGCTCAACTAAACTGCGAGGAGATAAGTCATTATGTTTCATGACTTGAGGATCTTAATACTGTCAAGACAAATTTTTTTCCTGAACTTAGAAATGTTAGTACTCAAAACGTGCGATCAATGGTGATCGTATTGAACTACGGTCACATCTATAATCGAAAGATGGTAAGATTTTAACTATTTGTCCTTAATTAGTGCATCTTTTGCATACATTATTTTTTAAGCTAAAATTGCATTGCTAATTAGTATATTAATTACTATACGATGTTCTTCAACAGGGACTTCCGATGACAGTTGTGCCTCAGTGGATTGAGACTAAAGGTGACATGTCAATGGTTAGCTTACGACCAAGATATCCTACATTGCACATGAGTGCATTCAGGATTTCTGAAAGCGAAGAATGCTTAATAGTGAAAGATTGGAGAAAAATTGTTAACGATCGCAGAGAAGTACTAGGAGGCAGCAAGGAGAAGCGCAACCCAAGATTAGGAGACAGATTCATCTGCATGCTCCAGTACGATGAATCAGGAGAGCTATACATGTTCTATGCTATTCTACCTGAGAGGGAGCAGCAGGAGTAGCTAGTTTTCATGCTCTTAATTAGTACTTGTCTCATGTCCATGTCCTGAACTTCGATGTTGCTGATGATTATGTTGAACTCGATGATATCTTTGCTTCTATTAATTACAAATTGAATGTTTCCTCTTTAAGCTAGCCAGTGTAGGTGATGATTAGATAGCTAGCTAGCGACTATGATGATTAAATAGTGGTAATTAATTAGACGACTACGATGATTTTTAGCTAGCTAGAGTTTATTTATTTATTTATATGCGATGATGATGATGATGATGACTACTACAACTCATTATAACGTAAAACAATCCTAAATTAAATTGATAACATAAATTTAAATGAAAAAGAAAAAACAAAACAAAAACCCACAAACATTTAGTACCGGTTGGTGTGCCCAACCGGTACTAAAGGGCTCCCGGCCCCCGGAGCTGGCTCGTGCCACGTGGTTGCCCTTTAGCACCGGTTCGTGCTGAACCGGTACTAAAGGGCCCCTTTAGTGCCCACACTTTAGTGCCGGTTATGGAATCGGCACTAAAGGGCCTTACGAACCGGTGCTATTGCCTGGTTCTGCACTAGTGTGTGCGTAAGTTAAGCAATATTTCAGTTGCACAATCATTGTAACAACATGTTAAAAACCTAGAAAGTATAGTTAGTAATCCTAGTCATACTCATTGCAGCTTTTTCCCCTCAATTTTCTTGTAATGATTCAGGTGATTACAATCAATTTGCTGGTGTTCACCCATTGCCCATGGCACTAAGTCGCCGGATATGCTTCCTACCAGCATACTGTTGCGTAATGGTGACCTCGTTGGGGAGAGGCACCTCGCAATCCAGACACATTATGTTCTTCTTGCCAGCAAAATAAAAGCTACATTGTTCCACCAGATCAATAGTACTTCCTCCGTCTCATAATATAAGAGCGTTTTTGACACTAGTGTAGTGTAAAAAACGCTCTTATATTATGGGACGGAGGGGGTAGTATAAAAGAAATGGCAACTGCAGCAAGGGAAGATTGTAAGGGACCAAGAATAATCTTTGATTAATATTTTGGAACTTCAGAAGCCAATCTATCTGTTGTGCTCTGCTGAGTCGTTGCTTTTGGCCTCGAAAAGGTGCGATGGCACCCGGGTGTCCCGGCACCCCCTTGCGGCAGCAAGGTAATTAAGCAGGCAATTTGCAGACATAAATAGGGACAGGGACAGGGCTAGGCTGTAGTAAGCATAGTAGGGCACTGTTAGGCTGTGGTAGACCTGGCAGGAGGCCAGGCGGGCCATCGGATACGGCAAATTTGACTATTTTGACCTCTGGGCGAAATCAATTCACAGAATGAACTGTCCATGAAACAATTTCACACCACTGACCTTTTTGTGCAGCGCCTGTTGGGGAACGTTGCAGAAAATTAAAATTTTTCCTACGGTTTCACCAAGATCCATCTATGAGTTCATCTAAGCAACGAGTCATGGGAGTGAGATTGCATCTACATACCACTTGTAGATCGCGTGCGGAAGCTTTCAAGGGGATGGTGATGACGTAGTCGTACTCGTCGTGATTCCGATCACCGATGACCAAGTGCCGAAACGACGGCACCTCCGCGTTCAACACACGTACGGGACGGGAGACGTCTCCTCCTTCTTGATCCAGCAAGGGGGAAGGAGAGGTTGATGAAGATCCAGCAGCACGACGGCGTGGTGGTGGATGCAGCTGGACTCCGTCAGGGCTTCGCCAAGCAACTACGGAGAGAGGGAGAGGTGTAACGGGGAGAGGGAGGCGCCAAGGCTTCAGGGTGCGGCTGCCCTCCCTCCCCCCTTCCTTTATATAGGCCCCCAGGGGGGGCGCCGGCCCCTGGAGATCCAATCTCCAAGGGGGGGCGGCGGCAAGGGGGTGGAGTGCCCCCCAAGCCAAGTGGGGCGCCCCCCCACCCTAGGGTTTCCAACCCTAGGCGCAGGGGGTGGGCCTAGGGGGGCGCACCAGCCCACTATGGGCTGGTTCCCCTCCTACTTCAGCCCATGGGACCCCTCCGGGATGGGTGGCCCCACCCGGTGGACCCCCGGGACCCTTCCGGTGGTCCCGGTACATTACCGGGTGACCCCGAAACTTTCCCGATGGCCGAAATACCACTTCCTATATATAATTCTTTACCTCCGGACCATTCCGAAACCCCTCGTGACGTCCGGGATCTCATCCGGGACTCCGAACAACATTCAGTATGCTGCATACTCATATTCATACAACCCTAGCGTCACCGAACCTTAAGTGTGTAGACCCTACGGGTTCGGGAGACATGTAGACATGACCGAGACGACTCTCGGGCAATAACCAACAGCGGGATCTGGATACCCATGTTGGCTCCCACATGCTCCTCGATGATGTCATCGAATGAACCACGGTGTCGAGGATAAAACTACCCCGTATACAATTCCCTTTGTCAGTCGGTATGTTACTTGCCCGAGACTCGATCGTCGGTATCCCAATACCTCGTTTAGTCTCGTTACCAGCAAGTCACTTTACTCGTACCGCAATGCATGATCCCGTGATCAACTACTTGGTCACTTTGAGCTCATTATGATGATGCATTACCGAGTGGGCCCACTGATACCTCTCTGTCATACGGAGTGACAAATCCCAGTCTCGATCCGTGTCAACCCAACAGACACTTTCAGAGATACCTGTAGTGCACCTTTATAGTCACCCAGTTACGTTGTGACGTTTGATACACCCAAAGCACTCCTACGGTATCCAGGAGTTACACGATCTCATGGTCTAAGGAAAAGATACTTGACATTGAAAAGCTCTAGCAAAACGAACTACACGATCTTGTGCTATGCTTAGGATTGGGTCTTGTCCATCACATCATTCTCCTAATGATGTGATCCCGTTATCAATGACATCCTATGTCCATAGTCAGGAAACCATGACTATCAGTTGATCAACGAGCTAGTCAACTAGAGGCTTACTAGGGACATATTATAGTCTATGTATTCACACGTGTATTACGATTTCCGGATAATACAGTTATAGCATGAATAAAGACAATTATCATGAACAAAGAAATATAATAATAACACTTTTATTATTGCCTCTAGGGCATATTTCCAACAGTCTCCCACTTGCACTAGAGTCAACAATCTAGTTACATCGTGATGAATCGAACACTCATAGAGTTCTGGTGTTGATCATGTTTTGCTCGCGAGAGAGGTTTAGTCAACGGATCTGCGACATTCAGATCCGTATGTACTTTGCAAATTTCTATGTCTCCGACTTGAACATTTTCACGGATGGAGTTGAAGCGACGCTTGATGTGCCTTGTCTTCTTGTGAAACCTGGGCTCCTTGGCAAGGGCAATAGCTCCAGTGTTGTCACAGAAGAGTTTGATCGGCCCCGACGCATTGGGTATGACTCCTAGGTCGGTGATGAACTCCTTCACCCAAATTGCTTCATGCGCTGCCTCCGAGGCTGCCATGTACTCCGCTTCACATGTAGATCCCGCCACGACGCTCTGCTTGCTGCTGCACCAGCTTACTGCCCCACCATTCAACATATACACGTATCCGGTTTGTGACTTAGAGTCATCCAGATCTGTGTCGAAGCTAGCGTCGACGTAACCCTTTACGACGAGCTCTTCGTCACCTCCATAAACAAGAAACATGTCCTTTGTCCTTTTCAGGTACTTCAGGATATTCTTGACCGCTGTCCAGTGTTCCTTGCCGGGATTACTTTGGTACCTCGCTACCAAACTTACGGCAAGGTTTACATCAGGTCTGGTACACAGCATGGCATACATAATAGATCCTATGGCTGAAGCATAGGGGATGACACTCATCTCTTCTTTATCTTTTGCCGTGGTCGGGCATTGAGCCGAGCTCAATTTCACACCTTGCAAAATAGGCAAGAACCCTTTCTTGGACTCATCCATTTTGAACTTCTTCAAAATCTTGTCAAGGTATGTGCTTTGTGAAAGACCTATGAGGCGTCTCGATCTATCCCTATAGATCTTGATGCCTAATATATAAGCAGCTTCTCCAAGGTCCTTCATTGAAAAACTCTTATTCAAGTAGGCCTTAATGCTGTCCAAAAGTTCTATATCATTTTCCATCAAAAGTATGTCATCTACATATAATATGAGAAATGCTACAGAGCTCCCACTCACTTTCTTGTAAACGCAGGCTTCTCCATAAGTCTGCATAAACCCAAACGCTTTGATCATCTCATCAAAGCGAATGTTCCAACTCCGAGATGCTTGCACCAGCCCATGAATGGATCGCTGGAGCTTGCATACCTTGTTAGCATTCTTAGGGTCGACAAAACCTTCCGGCTGCATCATATACAGTTCTTCCTTAAGATAACCGTTAAGGAATGCCGTTTTGACGTCCATTTGCCATATCTCATAATCATAGTATGCGGCAATTGCTAACATGATTTGGACGGACTTCAGCTTCGCTACGGGAGAGAATGTCTCGTCGTAGTCAACCCCTTGAACTTGCCGATAACCCTTAGCGACAAGTCGAGCTTTATAGATGGTAACATTACCATCCGCATCCGTCTTCTTCTTAAAGATCCATTTGTTTTCTATCGCTCGCCGATCATTGGGCAAGTCTGTCAAAGTCCACACTTTGTTTTCATACATGGATCCTATCTTGGATTTCATGGCTTCAAGCCATTTGTTGGAATCTGGGCCCGCCATTGCTTCTTCATAGTTCGAAGGTTCACCGTTGTCTAACAACATGATTTCCAGGACAGGGTTGCCGTACCACTCTGGTGCGGAACGTGTCCTTGTGGACCTACGAAGTTCAGTAGTAACTTGATCTGAAGTATCATGATCATCATCATTAACTTCCTCTCTAACCGGTGAAGGCACCACAGAAACATTTTCTTGAGCTGCGCTACTCTCCGGTTCAAGAGGTAACACTTCATCAAGTTCCACTTTCCTCCCACTTACTTCTTTCGAGAGAAACTCTTTCTCCAGAAAGAGTCCGTTCTTGGCAACGAAGATCTTGCCTTCGGATCTTAGGTAGAAGGTATACCCAATGGTTTCCTTAGGGTATCCTATGAAGACGCATTTTTCCGACTTGGGTTCGAGCTTCTCAGGTTGAAGTTTCTTGACGTAAGCATCGCATCCCCAAACTTTTAGAAACGACAGCTTAGGTTTCTTGCCAAACCATAATTCATACGGTGTCGTCTCAACGGATTTAGACGGAGCCCTATTTAAAGTGAATGTAGCTGTCTCTAGAGCGTATCCCCAAAATGATAGCGGTAAATCGGTAAGAGACATCATAGACCGCACCATATCCAATAGAGTGCGATTACGACGTTCGGACACACCGTTACGCTGAGGTGTTCCAGGCGGCGTGAGTTGTGAAATGATTCCACATTTCCTTAAGTGTGTTCCAAATTCGTGACTTAAATATTCTCCTCCACAATCTGATCGTAGAACCTTTATTTTTCGGTCACGTTGATTCTCCACCTCACTTTGAAATTCCTTGAACTTTTCAAAGGTCTCAGACTTGTGTTTCATTAAGTAGACATACCCATATCTACTCAAGTCATCAGTGAGAGTGAGAACATAACGATATCCTCCGCGAGCCTCAACGCTCATTGGACCGCACACATCGGTATGTATGATTTCCAACAAGTTGGTTGCTCGCTCCATTGTCCCGGAGAATGGAGTCTTGGTCATCTTGCCCATGAGGCACGGTTCGCATGTGTCAAACGATTCAAAATCTAGAGACTCTAAAAGTCCATCAGCATGGAGCTTCTTCATGCGCTTGACACCGATGTGACCAAGGCGGCAGTGCCACAAGTATGTGGGACTATCGTTATCAACTTTACATCTTTTGGTATTCACACTATGAATATGTGTAATATTACGCTCGAGATTCATTAAGAATAAACCATTGACCATCGGAGCATGACCATAAAACATATCTCTCATATAAATAGAACAACCATTATTCTCGGATTTAAATGAGTAGCCATCTCGTATTAAACGAGATCCTGATACAATGTTCATGCTCAAACTTGGCACTAAATAACAATTTTTGAGGTTTATAACTAATCTCGTAGGTAAATGTAGAGGTAGCGTGCCGACGGCCATCACTTCGACCTTGGAACCATTCCCGACGCGCATCGTCACCTCGTCCTTCGCCAGTCTCCGTTTATTCCGCAGCTCCTGCTGTGAGTTACATATATGAGCAACGGCACCGGTATCAAATACCCAGGAGTTACTACGAGTACTGGTAAGGTACACATCAATTACATGTATATCAAATATACCTTTGGTGTTGCCGGCCTTCTTATCCGCTAAGTATTTGGGGCAGTTCCGCTTCCAGTGACCCTTCCCCTTGCAATAAAAGCACTCAGTCTCAGGCTTGGGTCCATTCTTTGACTTCTTTTCGGCAACTTGCTTACCGGGCGCGGCAACATCCTTGCCGTCCTTCTTGAAGTTCTTCTTGCCCTTGCCCTTCTTGAACTTAGTGGTCTTATTGACCATCAACACTTGATGTTCTTTCTTGATTTCAACCTCTGCTGACTTCAGCATAGCAAATACCTCAGGAATGGTCTTTTCCATCCCCTGCATATTGTAGTTCATCACAAAGCTCTTGAAGCTAGGTGGGAGCGACTGAAGGATTCTGTCAATGACCACATCATCCGGGAGATTAACCCCCAGCTGAGACAAGCGGTTGTGTAAACCAGACATCTTGAGTATGTGTTCGCTGACAGAACTATTTTCCTCCATCTTACAACTGTAGAACTTGTCGGAGACTTCATATCTCTCGACCCGGGCATGAGCTTGGAAAACAAGTTTCAGCTCCTCGAACATCTCATATGCTCCGTGATGCTCAAAACGCTTTTCGAGCCCCGGTTCTAAGCTGTAAAGCATGCCGCACTGAACGAGGGAGTAATCATCAGCACGAGACTGCCAAGCGTTCATAACGTCTTGGTTCTCTGGGACGGGAGCGTCACCTAGCGGTCCATCTAGGACATATTGTTTCCTGGCAGCTATGAGGATGATCCTCAGGTTCCGGACCCAGTCCGTATAGTTGCTGCCATCGTCTTTCAGCTTGGTTTTCTCTAGGAACGCGTTGAAGTTCATGGTGACATTAGCGGCGGCCATTTGATCTACAAGACATATTTGCAAAGTATTTAGACTAAGTTCATGATAATAAAGTTCATCTAATCAAATTATTAATGAACTCCCACTTAGATTAGACATCCCTCTAGTCATCTAAGTATTACATGATCCGAGTCGACTAGGCCGTGTCCGATCATCACGTGAGACGGACTAGTCATCGTCGGTGAACATCTTCATGTTGATCGTATCTTCCATACGACTCGTGCTCGACCTTTCGGTCTCCGTGTTCCGAGGCCATGTCTGTACATGCTAGGCTCGTCAAGTTAACCCTAAGTGTATTGCGTGTGTAAAACTGTCTTACACCCGTTGTATGTGAACGTAAGGATCTATCACACCCGATCATCACGGCGTGCTTCGAAACGACGAACTGTAGCAACGGTGCACAGTTAGGGGAGAACACTTCTTGAAATTTTTATGAGGGATCATCTTATTTACTACCGTCGTTCTAAGTAAACAAGATGCATAAACATAATAAACATCACATGCAATTATATAGTAGTGACATGATATGGCCAATATCATATTGCTCCTTCGATCTCCATCTTCGGGCTCCATGATCATCTTGTCACCGGCATGACACCATGATCTCCATCATCATGATCTCCATCATCGTGTCTCCATGAAGTTGCTCACCATCTATTACTTCTACTACTATGGCTAACACGTTTAGCAATAAAGTAAAGTAAATTACATGGCGTTTCCAATGACACGCAGGTCATACAAAAAATAATGACAACTCCTATGGCTCCTGCCGGTTGTCATACTCATCGACATGCAAGTCGTGATTCCTATTACATGAACATGATCTCATACATCACATATATATCATTCATTCATCACAACTTTGGCCATATCACATCACAAGACACTTGCTGCAAAAACAAGTTAGACGTCCTCTAATTGTTGTTGCAAGTTTTTTACGTGGCTTGAATAGGTGATCTAGCAAGAACGTTTTTCTTACCTACGTTACAGCCACAACGTGATTTTGTCAACTTCTATTTACCCTTCATAAGGACCCTTTTCATCGAATCCGCTCCAACTAAAGTGGGAGAGACAGACACCCGCCAGCCACCTTATGCAACTAGTGCATGTCAGTCGGTGGAACCGGTCTCACGTAAGCGTACGTGTAAGGTTGGTCCGGGCCGCTTCATCCCACAATACCGCTGAAGCAAGATAAGACTAGTAACGGCAAGCAAGTTGACAAGATCTACGCCCACAACAAAATTGTGTTCTACTCGTGCAAAGAGAACTACGCATAGACCTAGCTCATGATGCCACTGTTGGGGAACGTTGCAGAAAATTAAAATTTTTCCTACGGTTTCACCAAGATCCATCTATGAGTTCATCTAAGCAACGAGTCATGGGAGTGAGATTGCATCTACATACCACTTGTAGATCGCGTGCGGAAGCTTTCAAGGGGATGGTGATGACGTAGTCGTACTCGTCGTGATTCCGATCACCGATGACCAAGTGCCGAAACGACGGCACCTCCGCGTTCAACACACGTACGGGACGGGAGGCGTCTCCTCCTTCTTGATCCAGCAAGGGGGAAGGAGAGGTTGATGAAGATCCAGCAGCACGACGGCGTGGTGGTGGATGCAGCAGGACTCCGTCAGGGCTTCGCCAAGCAACTACGGAGAGAGGGAGAGGTGTAACGGGGAGAGGGAGGCGCCAAGGCTTCAGGGTGCGGCTGCCCTCCCTCCCCCCTCCTTTATATAGGCCCCCAGGGGGGGCGCCGGCCCCTGGAGATCCAATCTCCAAGGGGGGGCGGCGGCCAAGGGGGTGGAGTGCCCCCCAAGCCAAGTAGGGCGCCCCCCCACCCTAGGGTTTCCAACCCTAGGCGCAGGGGTGGGCCTAGGGGGGCGCACCAACCCACTATGGGCTGGTTCCCCTCCTACTTCAGCCCATGGGACCCCTCCGGGATGGGTGGCCCCACCCGGTGGACCCCCGGGACCCTTCCGGTGGTCCCGGTACATTACTGGGTGACCCCGAAACTTTCCCGATGGCTGAAATACCACTTCCTATATATAATTCTTTACCTCCGTACCATTCCGAAACCCCTCGTGACGTCCAGGATCTCATCCGGGACTCTGAACAACATTCGGTATGCTGCATACTCATATTCATACAACCCTAGCGTCACCGAACCTTAAGTGTGTAGACCCTACGGGTTCGGGAGACATGCAGACATGACCGAGACGACTCTCGGGCAATAACCAACAGCGGGATCTGGATACCCATGTTGGCTCCCACATGCTCCTCGATGATGTCATCGGATGAACCACGATGTCGAGGATAAAACTACCCCGTATACAATTCCCTTTGTCAGTTGGTATGTTACTTGCCCGAGACTCGATCGTCGGTATCCCAATACCTCGTTTAGTCTCGTTACCGGCAAGTCACTTTACTCGTACCGTAATGCATGATCCCGTGATCAACTACTTGGTCACTTTGAGCTCATTATGATGATGCATTACCGAGTGGGCCCAGTGATACCTCTCCGTCATACGGAGTGACAAATCCCAGTCTCGATCCGTGTCAACCCAACAGACACTTTCAGAGATACCTGTAGTGCACCTTTATAGTCACCCAGTTACGTTGTGACGTTTGATACACCAAAGCACTCCTACGGTATCCGGGAGTTACACGATCTCATGCTCTAAGGAAAAGATACTTGACATTGAAAAGCTCTAGCAAAACGATGTGCTATGCTTAGGATTGGGTCTTGTCCATCACATCATTCTCCTAATGATGTGATCCCGTTATCAATGACATCCTATGTCCATAGTCAGGAAACCATGACTATCAGTTGATCAACGAGCTAGTCAACTAGAGGCTTACTAGGGACATATTATAGTCTATGTATTCACACGTGTATTACGATTTCCGGATAATACAGTTATAGCATGAATAAAGACAATTATCATGAACAAAGAAATATAATAATAACACTTTTATTATTGCCTCTAGGGCATATTTCCAACAGCGCCCGCCATGACGGCGCCACACCCTACGGTGCAGCGCCTAGCTCGGGGGCGTTGCACTTCAGTCCACCGTGGCAGCCCCTGGGCCCGCACCCAGCAGTGCAGCGCCTCCGAGCTAGGTGTCACACATGTAATGTGCAGCGCCCGGCCCGTAGGCGCTGCATTGTGACTTAGATGCCAGCCGCCCGCTGCCCCTCCCCCCACCCCACCCATTCGATCCAGAGGAGTTACAGAACAGGCGGCCGGCGGCTTCCTCCTCTCCCCCTCTCAATCCCCTCTTCAAAAATCTTCAGATCTGACAATTTGGCCCGTGGATTCCTTCACCAATCCATCCTAGAAGGTACTTTTCTCCGATCCCCTTCTTTCTATCCATAGAATGTATGCTATTTCGGAGATTTGAGGAACCCTTGTTCGAATCTTGTGTGTATTAGATTTGGGGAATTTTTGTTTGAATCTTGCATGTATTAGATTTGGGGAACCCTTGTTAGATTAGAATGTGGTTTGGATACATAGGTTGACATGTTATTTATATAGTTTGGATACATAGGTTGACATTTTATTTATATGGAAAAGATATTTGTATTGAATCTTGCATGAGGTAGGCTTAGTTTAGTTTATTGAAATTACATTTGTATTGGCAAGAATGGTTTGGATACATATGCTTTGTATTTTGCATCTAGTAGCCATACTTTACTTTTTTTGTATTCAAAAGATAATCGTGTTGACAAGAAAGCTTTCTTTCAAATTCTTAGGATGGTTTGGCTTATCAATGATCACTGGGACAAACAACACCGGTCGTACGCTATGTCGGTGGAGCAGCGGGTAATAATGAAAGTTGCCGGTGTTATGAATTTCGTGTTTTTTTCAAACACATACCCCCATATGTAATGATTTATTTGTTTGTTTGTAGGAGCTTGCACCTCTGAAGCTTCGGGCTCACGGGGTCAACCTTGGGTGGATGCGTTATGACGAGCGGTACACACCATATGTTAGGGAGACAGGACTTCTCCCTTTCATTCAGTTGGTCAGCCGGTCGACGCCACCCAACAATGCTCCAGCACTCACTGCGCTTATTGATCATTGGAGGCCGGAGACACACACTTTTCATCTTCGGACCGGGGAGATGACCGTGACGCTCCAGGATATAGCTATGATCACTGGTCTTCCTATTGATGGGAATCCTCTATGTATGAGCACCGATTCTGATGGGTGGCGCGAGCAGATGTTTGCCCTTATTGGTAATGTTCCTCCGGAGCCTCGCGAACCAGAAGAAGAAGGCAAGAAGAAGGTTAGAGTCGCAGCCGGTGCTACTTTCACGTGGATTGTATCGAGCTTCAGTATTTGCCCTGAGGATGCTGATGAGGACACGGTGAAGACATATGCTCGTGTCTACATGTGGTACGTGATATCCAGGACTATGTTTGCTGATGGCACAAGCAAGAATGCTCCATGGATGTGGCTCAAGGCGTTGACCGTCTTCGATAGCAAATGGAGTTGGGGTTCGGCAACACTGGCTTACTTGTATAGACAGGTATGAAGTTGTTTCTGTTTCACTTCATTGGTACATTATGAATCCAATCTTGCTGTTAATTCAACCAAGTTCTTTTTTATGTGCAGTTGGACGAAGCCTGTTAGGCTATCTGGAGGTATTGGTGGTTGTTTGCTCGCACTTTCCATATGGAGCTGGGAGCGTTTGCCGGTTGGACGACCGAAGACCGTGAAGTTCGAGGATTGGGACGACAAAGGCGACCCACTACGGCTCCCCACTTGGGCTTACAAGTGGGATGTGTTAAATGAGATGACGGATGATCCCTCGGTCATGTACAAGCTGTACAGGAGCGAGATGGACGCGATCACGCCTGAGCAGGTGAATCGACATTCCATAAGTGATTTTGATGCTTCTATCGTAACTCGATATCAATTTTGCATTCTATCCCATTTTGTAGGTTGAATGGGAACCGTATGGAAAAGGAGATAGCTTTGGGAACCCTCTAGAGTTCAAGCTGAATCTGATGCGCATTAGAGATAGGGATCTCTGGCATATGCGGTGTCCACTCATATGCAACTGGGCGGTTGAGCTTCACCTGCCACATCGGGTGTTCTGCCAGTTTGGTTTGTTCCAGCCACACCCGCCAGAATGGGAGGACACGGACATAGTGCTACACGCGTAAGATATAATCAACCTTGAGCACTTAGCGGCTTCTCAGCGGTTTCGATGATGCTAATATTCTGTTTCTAACTTGCAGGTTGGATAAGAAAAAGCAGCGGAAGATCAAGGATTGGTCCAAGCATCACAGCAAGTATATCATACAGTTCAAGCTTGCTGTGGAGCAAGCTCGGGCTGGAAAACGAGCCCAGCTTCGTCAGCACTGCCCGATCGCGTTCAACAACTATCTCACATGGTTTCTTGCAAGCACCCGTGTGGAGGTATGCAAGCCGGCGTATGCCGAGGAGATTTTGGAAGAACCCACCGTTTTTGATGAGGTAGCCCAGCACTAGTACAACTCATTGATCAAGAAAGGCAACTCAGTGATCCCTTCAGCTCCAATGATGAACTTTGTGGTATTTGCCCCTTTTGCTTTTTCATTCGCACTATTCACATCTTCACTTGCCTAACACGTTAATACCGTTTCTGTTCATAGCGTGCCCAGATCAAGAAAGCAGCTGATGAGACTGACACTATTCTGGAAACAACCCCGACTGGCAAAAGCGATGGGGAAGGTGCACTTCGAGCATTCATTAAGGTCCACATCTCCTTCAAACTAGCACTTAACTTGAATCAACCTTCTTTGTTGCAAATAACTCAAGAGCCTTGTCTAGTGATTCGGCCACCGTCTCCTTGTATGCAACCCAACGTTGCTCTGAGTTGACACGCATTGTCTTCCAATAGACGTGCATTCCAAAACCAACATTATGCCTTCCCTCCAACTCAATGATATCACTAGGGTCCATCCAATTCAAATCTTTCCCAACTTGTTCCAAAAGCTCCGCATAGCTAGGACTACTATCAAACACCATGTCAAGCTCATCCGGGTCCGGTTCTATATTGCCTCTCAAAAAGGCGTCTTTGTCCCCATGATGAACAAACACACATGTTCTTCCCATCCCTATAAGCATTCCAAGAAACACAAGGTAACATTGCTTCCATGAGTACTAATCCAAGGATTAACACGGAATAGAAACCCTAATATATATATCAAACAACAACACTAACCCTAATCATAACCCTAATCATAACCCTAACCCTAACCATAACCATAACCCTAGCCCTAAACCTAACCCTAGCACCAACATAAGAACACCCATAAGAATAACCCTAGCATACTAACAAAGCCTAATCATAGAAATTGGCAAACAAACATCTCACATCTTCATGCAAATCTCTAGATCCAAACAAAACTAGGGTTTCCCCAAACTAGCAAGAAATGAGCAATGGGAGAACTTTACTTGGATCAAAACAAGGGGATCGAAGAAGATTACCTTGAGGGAGGATTTGACTTCGAAATCCACGGACAAATTCTTCGAATATGCAAGATTTGGGAGAGGATTTGAGAGGGGGAGAGAGTGGGAGAGGGGGCAAAGCTCGGGTTGGAGTGTGTGGTGTGGGGGGGTGGGGGGCAGCCAAGTGGTTGGATAAGTCACAGTGCAGCGCCCCCGCGCTGGGCGTTGCACTTTAAGTGTGTGGCGCCTACCTCGGAGGCGCTGTACATTACGCGTGCGGTGCCTAGCTCGGAGGCGCTGCACTGCTGGTTGCAGGCCCAGGGGCTGCCACGGTGGACTGGTGTGCAACGCCTCCGAGCTGGGCGCTGCACAATAGGGTGTGGCGCCGTCGTGGCGGGCACTACACAAAAGGGTCAGGCGTGTGAAATAGTTTCACGGACAGTTCATTCCGTGAATTGATTTCGTCCACGGGTCAAAATAGTCAAATTTGCCATCGGATACAGCTGTTGGTCAGCTTTTTCTGTTGGCCACTCTCTATACTGAGAGAACTTCTGACCAGCAAGTCAGTATAAAGGAACTTGAGGTTTTCTGGTACTGCAGTTAACTGAGAAGCAGTTGATAATGTATTCACATAGGGAAATCACACAACACAAAAGCAGTCATGTATAACAAGTATTTATTCACAAGGTATCATGCTGTGTTAAGCGGCTCGGTATACGAGGAAACGAGGTTTCAGGACAAGCAATCAGCTTCTGAACTTCTGAAGGTATATGCACTGTAATGGATTCTGACCAGCAAAATTGTTTCAGAACAATTGAGAATTTATGTGCAATGCACTCAATTGACGGGTATATTTTACACTTACGAATCTAGCATTTTCGGCAATACTAGTAAGTCAAGGATCTAGTAGTATATTGTATACCTTCTGAAACGGTTGCAGTACCAGCTCCTGCAGTCAAGTATCTCAGAGCAGGACGCGCGAGGGCAAAAATAGAGGGCACAGTGGGGAAAAATCACCCCCGGCAGAGTAGCCACCGGGCGCGGCATCCGGAGCTGGTCGGAGAGCGGGAGCAATAGAGACCCCGGCGCGTGGTGACGCTGGGGCGGAGCGCATCGGCGGCCATGGCATGAGCTCCTTGGCGAGGGACAACCCGGCGGTCGCGCGCCCGTGCCTGTATGATGAACGAGGGAGGAGGGAGGACGCCGGCCGCCGGGCATTGAGCGGCGTTGCTGTCCGGGGGTGGGGGCAGGGAGAGGGCGGCGATTCGACGGAGAGAGAGAGACGGGAGTTATTTTTTTTTTCTTTTCCTTTTCTCTGAAGATGAAAGGACGGGATCGAGTCAATGACAATTCTGTAGCAAATAGTCACCACCTTTGCAAAAATAAATTAATAAATCACTTTTTTTGTGGTGTAATTAATAAATCACCTTTGTAATAACCATACAGAGATCGTTGACCACGTTGGGCTGCTAGTCTTGGCAGAGGAACAACTAGGATTAGGGGGTGAGCCCCCTCCCTAATTTCCTTCAAATAATAGAAACAAGCGTCCACCGTAGAGTTTTCTTCTCCGGAGCGGTTTCACCCTGCGATAGGAGAGAGTCCCCAACCGCCGTCACCGGCGAGCCGGTGGGTGCCCCCTCCCTCTGCTTGCCGTTTCGGCGGCGGGAGGAGCGGGAAACCCCGGTGCCTCGTTTCTCGCTGGTAGTAGGTTAGGGTTAGATTTTTCTGGCAGTGGTGTTGCGATGGCGGCGACGTCGTTGTCTCGAATAGTTTGTCCCAGGCTCCAAACCCATCGCGGTGGTCCTTCCCCAGGAGGCGCCGAGGAGCGTGAGCTTCGTCATTCTCATCGGATGGTTCGTCCGTTGAGGCTTTTGTTTTCGGGCTTGGTCAACGAGTCGGCAACATCGACTAAGCTATGGATGTGTGTCCTCTGGCTTCCTCCCCGTTGCGGCAGCGTGTGCTCAGACGCCGTTGTGAGGCCGATGGGGTCGTCATGTTTAGGAGGCAGCCGGCGTCCTTCGTCTCTCACGGCGGCGGCGGTTTGCGGAGTTTGGATGTTGTTCCAGCGCTTGCTTGATGGTTGCAGGATGGCGGTTCTGCTTTTCTTCATCGACAACATTGATTGGAGACTGTGGATCCGTGGGTCGAGTTGCACGGAGTTGGACCCCAACCGACACGCCACAACGATATGTGCTTCGTTGTCCATGACGACGGATGCTTTCTTCGGCTCACAAAGCTTCGTAGCGATGGTGCGACAACAACTCTTTGGCATGTGGGTCTCGTCTCCTCTACCGCCGGTGATGACGGTGGGTGGTGGTAGGCGAAGGTTACGTACAACGATTAACACCCTCAGGGATGTGTGTTTAATGTTCATTTTTGTGGGGGTGTTTTTGGCTGTTGTGCTGGAACGGTTGTTCCCTCTGGTGTTTTTCGGTGCGTGCTACGTGTGTTGTAAACTGTTGTATTGAATAAGTAATTGTAGTAGCCTTTAAAAAAACTGGAATTAGGGTAACAATGCACATCGCGGGAGAGCACCGTGCGCCACAATCATATGGGAGAACTTGGTGCGCCCGTTGAGGAAGAGCTTCACACCCTAAAGGCAACGGCCAACCCACATGGATCGCTGCTTGAGAGGCAACTGTCACGTGTCTCCATTGCAGCTTGCCAGATGGTGCCTCCTATCGCTAGTGTTCGTGGCAGGTTGTAGTTGCAGACATGATGCCCATCGCTGTCACTGCTATGTTACAAGAAAACTCTATAATTTTTTTTTAAATGTTGACTAAACATTTGGAAAATGTTACATGTGTATTGAGAAAATGTTTATCGCTTATACAACAAACACATAAAAGAATGTGTATAGAAATATTAATCAAGCATTTCAAACCTTTTTAACAAGTATTTGAAAAATGTTAAATGTGTATAGCAAAATTGTTAACCATGTATTAGAAAAATGATGAATTTTTTACCTTGTATTTAAAAATATTGATCGAGCATTTGAAAAATGTTAAATGTCTATAAAAAAATATTGACGTGTATTAAAAAATGATGAACTTATTTCGATCATGTATATAAAAATGTTAATCAAGCATATGAAAAAAATGTTGAAAAGGTCTTTGAAATTTTGTAATCTATATAGAAAAAATGTTGACCATCTATTAGAAAAATGATGATATGTTTTGATCATGTATATAAAAAATGTTAATCAAACATTTGGAAAATGTTAAATATGTATAAAAAATGTTCACCCTCTTAAAAATGTTAATATTGCATCTAGAAAATTTTAATCAAGCATTTGAAAAAAAATGCTAAATGTGCATACAAAAATGTTGACCATGTATTAGCAAATGTTATACTTGTATTTGAAAAATGTTCATCAAGAATTTGAAAAGGTTTAAAATTCTGTATAAGAAAAATCTTGACCATGTAGTAAAAAAAATCTTTTATTTGGAAAATCTTAAAAATATGTATAGAAAATATGTTGACTAGGTACTAAAAAATGTTAAATTTATATTGGAAAAATGTTAAACGTGTATTAGAAAAATGTTGTTGACATATACAAGAAATGTAGAATGAAAACCAACAGTAACAAAGAAAACTAAACAAATTAAAACAGAAAAAGAAAAAATAAATCAAAGAAAAATAAAATAATAAATAAAACCTGAAAAACAAATGGAGAAGAAAAAAGTAAAGAAACTAAAGCAAAAAAGCACTGTAAACCAAGAAGGAAAATGAGTAATAAAAGTAAAAAAAGATAAAAACAAAGAGCGAAACAAAAGAGAAAAAAGAGAAAACAGAAAATCAGGGAAGAAATTAGAATAGCAAACTGAAAACAAAGGAACAGGGGGAACAGAAAAAACAAACCCATAGAAAACTGAATAAAAAAGAAGGAAAAAAGAAAGAAAAGGAAATAAAAATCAAATAAACTTGCGAAATAAAATGTTCATGGAATTTGAAAAATGTTCATACATATTTTTAAAAACAATTAATAAATTGGAAATTTTTCATCAATTTTCTAAACAAAATCAACAAATTTTGTAAAACTTCCATGAATTTGATAAAATGTTCTTCGGATTTAGAATAAAAATTACAAATTCGAAAGAAAAGTTCATCAATTTATAAAAGGCTTATCAAATTGCTGAAGTTTTATCAATTTTTTTTATGAATTTTGAGAAAATTTCATCAGTTTTTGTACCAAGTTCAATTTTCGAAAAAACTTCATCAATTTAAAAAAAAATATAAAAAACATTTATCTAATTCTTAAAAATTGTCAATTTTGAGAAAACACAAATTTTAAGTAAGTTCATCGACTCTGAACAAAAGTTCATCAATTTTGGAAAAAGTTCGCGCATTATGGAAGAAGAAAAAAAAGGGAAAAAGTAAAGAAAAATAAAATTGAAAAGTAAAGGAAAATAAATTAAAAAGGAAAATAAAAAGGAAAAAGGAAAGTAAAGAGAAAGAAAAATCATAACAAAACTGGTCTAGAAAAAAATCACATCGAAAAAGAAAAAAATGTATAGGACCAGCGATCAATCTCCCCTCGTATACCTTTTAAATGAGCCGACCCAGTCAGAATCACTGGAGGTGGGGGTGTGCGCCCGTTTGCACCGATGCCTTAAACCGGCGCAACTGGCGCTTTGCCAACTTCGAACACAATCTTCTGTGTGGATTTTAAATGCACTCGCAATGCCATCAAACCGTGCAGTAACTATTACTCTACTACCTGGGACAGTGTGAGGCAATAACTTTCTGATGCTATGTAATGTAATCTCAGATGGCACATTGAAAGAATATGTGGTACCCCCATATTTGATTTTAGTAATTGACGACAATCTTTATGGACTAATGGTTGCCTTGAGTTATATTTGGGTTTGTCTTGAAGTCCATTTGTTGGTTTCCAGGATAGTATTTAATGACCAAGGTGCTATTTAAGGAATTATCTAAAGATTGGTCATATGAGAGGTTGATCAAGACTAGGTCAAGAGGGAATCAAGTTGATCAACACACAAAACGTACACTACCGAGAGGGAACATGTGATCCCATGGTATGGTAAGCATTGTCCATTACGCTTTGGGTACTAACCCATGGTCGACGTGAGAGTTCTATGTGGGGTTAGGTATGTTTTCATGGGCTTGCGTTAAGAGGAAGATCTCATATAACCCATGGAGGATGACATCAAGTCAAGATTGCAGTGTACAAGTTCAAGTGGAGCATTACGAATAGATTGTGCTTGAAGCTTACCGTCCATTGTGGTGAAAATGAACTTGTGAATATGTGCCAAAGAGTGGCTCAACCATAGTGGAGTATGGAAGAGCAATCTACTAGTCTTCACCGAACCAACAAATCAAGAAAGGTGGTCCAACTTGAGGAGGACAAGATCGTCCTCATCTAGCTCAAGTGAATTTTCGCTGCCCTTGATAGGTTTTCTGTTTTACCGGTCTCATGGTGTTAGTTGGGAGATCAGATTATATGTTCATTTGTCGTACTATCAAGGGGGCTCTCAAGTGAGTAGCTTGTTCATATCGTTTGTAGAGAGGTCAAACCATTGCATCCTTGCATCATCTTTCTTGGTTCTTGTTTGATTTTTCTCCTTGTGAGATTTGAAGCTTATGGTCATCTTCTTGACAAGCTCAAGTTCATCGAAAACGGACTTCACATGCATCTTTTATAATTGTTTTTTGATCTTGGGGTGTTTGCCGATTCTTCATTCAGAGAGGTTTCACATCTCTATACCTTTGGCTTTTTGGATAGTACTTGTCGTTATCTATCCAACAAGCTTGAGTTTGGCTCTATTCGGAGCTCATTTGTAGAAGTTATGGTAGTTCTGGTTTTCTTGTATACATATGTTTTTCTTGGGCTCCTTTGAAGCACTACCGATGTTCTAGTACCGCGCATATTTCCATTTATTTTGGGGGTTTCGTCTTTCGTGTGGGGTTGAGCGGTAGTCCGGCGGCAGTAGGGTGGTAGTACCGCCTCGCTACTTCCGCTTATCTATTTGCTTCTGGACCCGTCTGTCACTCCGCGGTAGTAGAGCGATAGTGATGCACGGTAGTACCTCTTATAAGCAATACTACCGTTGATGCACGGTAGTACCTCTTTCCAAATGCAAGATTAATTTTTTTGTTGAAACTTATATTATTTCATGTGTATACTTTTTTCCGTATACATTGTACATTTTTTAATACATTTTTCCGCATACAATGAAACCATTTTCTACGCACAACATTTTTCATACGCATGATTATTGATTACCATGTTTCAAAAACTTATGTAAAGTGTTTTTTAAGATATATACTTTCAGAATATGTGGAAGTAGTATAAACTAAAGTAAAAAAAGGAAAGCAAAAACCATAAACGAAAAATGTGAAAGAGAAATTCAAAAAGAATGTGAAAGAAAAACAGAGGAAAAAATTCAGGCTCGTCTCCTCCTCTTCCGATCTCTGTTGGACAGACGGACGGAACCCTAGATCCAGAGTCCTCCTCTCTCTCAATCCCCACACTCCCGGCGCCATTTCTCCCAAGCTCGAGCCCGCAGCAATGGCGGCCAGAGTTCCCCCGCCTGCCAAAAGGAAGAAGGAGGATCCAACTCGCCACCAAACCTGGCCGCTCCTTGCCCCCACGGCGGCCGCAGGCTGGTCCGCCCTCCCGCCCGACCTCGTCCGCCGCATCGCCGACTCCCTCCTCGCCACCAACGACCTCGACTGCTACATGCACGGATGCACCTCCGCGCCACCTGCCCCGGCTGGCGCGCCGCCACCGACGACCCCAAGGACAGCAGTTCCGACCGCCGCTTCGAGCCGCGCCGGTGGATCCTCCTCGATGAGGTCTTCCGGAGCGAGGGGGAAGACATGCTCCTGTGCAACGCCGACACCGGCCGCTTCCTCCGCAGAAAGTTCCCCGTGCTCCGCGACCACTACGCCGTGGCAACCACTCACAGCGGCTACTTGGTGCTGGCGGACAAGAGCCCTCCTCACACGGCCAGCGTCCTCAACCCTCTCACCGGCGCTATCGTCCGTTTCCTGGTGCCCGTGCCCCCGCAGATGGGGGCCGCAGATGTCGTCTTCCGCCATGGCTCTCCGCTCAAGCTTGTTTTTATCTGCAATTCGTCTCACACGGATCATTACATGGCCGATCCTTACAGCCGGAGTTTCACCGTGCACAAGCGGCGTGAAGATTACAACTTCCTACTCAAGGCGGCCGTTAATGGTGGTGTGCACGCAAGTTTGAATGAAGCTGGCATATATCCTATTCTAATGAACTACTTGGGACACTATTCTTTCTCGGATGTTTTGGGTACATTCCTCCCAAATGTTTTCTCCGGCTGCACATATCTCAGAGGCGACGATCGATGTTTTCTAGTCGGGTTGGATGGACACATGTTGCTCGTCTTCAGAAAACGTACAAGCATCTTCCCCGGTGTTCTCAGATTTGACACCGCGACGCGCGAGCTCGTGCTTATGTGGAGCATCAGCAGGTTTGCCATCTTCATTGGCCATCAGAGGTGTGTGGCTGTGGATGCTGATAAGTTCCCAGGCATTGAGCCGAATTGCGTCTACTTCACTCGACATCTGGATCGGTCCGCAGCTCACATCTGGAAGTATAACTTCGAGACGGTCAAGGCGATATCTGAAGATGTCGATTTCATGGAGCAAGACGAACGGTTTGTCCTCGTTGCCGACCGTCCTTTCACCATCGTCCATCTTCTCTCCAACTACACCATCAACATGCCGGGTTCTCAACTGCCCTTGTTGTAACAAAAACCATAAGGCGCCAACAAGTCAACTCAACTCTGGGGATAGTGAGTGATCTCGACAACCGACCGACAAGGTTATGCTTGTGCTAAGTAATTGATTCTGTCTTCTCTATAGTCATTTTCTTTTCTTATTTTGGTTTGCCTTGCCCTGTTACGGGTAGATAGATGACCTGTGGTGGAACTACTGCTTTCTATCTCAATTAGCACTACCTAGCTAATGCTACATCTATTGTGCTTGATGCTATCTTATGTCTATGTGTCCACTTGTTCTTCTCTTGTACTAGTCTTGTACTACTTCTTAACAATCATGTGGTGCTTAATTTCTTAGTAACGCCAGCCCAGTTTTTGCCAACTTCTGAATTTCAATATAAATATGAGGGTTTTTCCGGGCAGGTGATGTACGTCATGCTATGAAACAAATCTGTTTCGATTGAACATTGTAATGAATTTGCAACTGATCACCAAACAAACTAGACTTCATAAGAAGAGCTCAAAAATGCTACAATACTTATAATGATGCAACAGTAAGAAGAGTAGTTGAAAGTAGTATAAACAAGTGGGTGAGCTAGTGTGCAGCAGGTACATGAACAACTACTCTAAATTCTTCTCCACCTGGAACTGCTGCATCAAGTCTCTGTTTTGTTCTCTGAAAAAGAATTGTGTCCTGGTTGAATTATTCTGAAGCTTTAGTTTACCGTTCATGAATGAAGTATCCATTTTTAAGCTTGGCGGGAGTGGGATGGGGTCTGGGAGACAAGGTTGGAGAGGCCGGGAGGATGGGGTCTGCTCCGGCGGGCCTTGTTTTCTCTTTGGCCTTGTCCCTTGTTCTTGAGAGCCGGGGTTTGGTGGCTCTTCAAATCCTCGTAAGCTGAATCTTTAGCTAACCGATGGACACTTGAAGTTTGCAATGTGTCATTGAGGTCATCTATTCATTCAGCTAGGATATCAAGTTTTTTTTTCTTAAAACAAATCAGTTTTTCAACCTGGTAGACGATTGGTGGTACACTGGTACATAGGTCAAGTGTAAAATTTGGCACTAACTAGTTGTTTAGACCCTGTTTGGTAATCCACCAACTCCCGAGATCTGCAGATCGAGGAAACTGCAGCTTCCTCATTTTCAACTGCAGCTCCACAACTCTGCTCCACGAGCTGGCGGAGCGGAGCGACACCGGACAGGGCCTTAGTTGTACCCGTGAAAGTTGAGTCCTCTTTTGTTTCAGGGGATACACTTTAAGCTCTAAATGAATGCTTCTTCTGCAGCTTCAGCCTCCTCTGTTTTATTTCTAGTGGCCCAAGATAATCGCTGGTTTTGTTATCTCTCTGAGACCGCCGTCTTAGTTACTTTGTGCAGAACTATCTGTTGGCACAGTTTTTGCCAATCTCTGTACGTTGCTCCTGCCATTAGACATACTACTACCCCCTTGCCATTCTATCTATTGTTAACTTTGATAGTATGTCATGTACGGTGCAAGAAACGAGTTTTTGGTTTCATTAATGGTGGTCTCTGGAACTGCTGTCCATGGTATGGATGTAATGATTCATCTATTTTTCTGATGCTCCCTGTAGTAGTGTGCTGCTTGCAGTTGCAGAGACCCAATGTGCAGCTTTGTTGGTAGCTCATCCTTTCACATGGAAGCAAACTTCCTTTGGTTGTTGTCTACTTATACTAGCACCAACCATTCATTGCATTTTGGTGCTTCTGACAGCCTCACTATTTACCTTCACCGGTCATTTTCACAATTGCTTCAGTCTCAGTGTTGGCCCTCGAGGCCTTGGCATCTGATGATGATACGATTGGCGCAAAACCATGCAATTCTGACAGATTCGTTTCACCATTGCTTACAGTTACACGATTGATTATAACAAGCACATGTGCCGAAGCATATTGTCAGCATTTTTCTTCTTTAAGCAGAGACCTAATTTTCTTGCATTTTCAGAACCTAACAGGACCATTGATCTTGGGTGCTGAAAGCTGATCAAGTGTGTAGCCTTGTACTGTAGTCTTGAGTGCAAAACTTGAATAGGATATCTTGAAAGAATATCCATTCATGTGGCGAGTTCCTCGGCACTGCATCCTGTTTACCAGTCCCTCTTGGTTGCTACCTACTGAGACCAGTACTGTGGCCATAGATTGCATTTGGTGAGTGGTGTGTGCAAGAACCCTATTTCCTTAACCAGGCCCTCTTCTTCAGAATTGCTTCAGTCGCGGTGGACTTGGCGAAATCATGCAATTCTGACAGATATTTTTTCCTGTGGAGATGAGAAGAGCTGAAAGCCAGAAAGAAACAGCTCCATGATTGACTGTAACAAGCACATGTGCCGAAGCATATACAACATTTTTTCTTACAGCAAAAACTTAATTTTCCTCCTCTTGTCCTGTAACTATAACCTGTTGGCCTTCAGTGCTGAACCTGACCAAGTGTTACAATCTGCAGGTTAAAGTTACAAGCCAAAAAAAAAACTTGAAGAGGGTATTTTACAGGAATATTCATGTGATGAGCTCGTCGACAGTGCAGTTTCAGTTTATTCTCTGTGCAAAAGTTGGTTCACCGCACTCACTGACAGTGTCCTACTAGATAGAAACCTCTGCTGCACATTCAGAAGCACACTCAGATTCAGAAGACAGAGCCATCAGCAGTACCCATAGGAGCCTCTGCTTCTCTTCTGCACCTACATAGGAACCTTCTGTTGTGCACCTTCAGAAAACAGAGCAATCACGCACAGGAGAAGCGGAAAGAGAGTGACAGTGACAGACAGAGAGATGTCGCAATTTCATATCCCTAACCTAAATGGCCTAACTAAATCGTTGGATCTTAGTGCTGACAAAGAGAGCACAGTGGGACGGAGGGAGGGAGGGAGGTTCTTATATTATGGGACGGAAGGAGGTTGAGCTAACCAGGTCGTGCTCGGTTCGGCTGAACACGTCGAATGGCCACGTCATCACAGCCACGCAAGCCCATCTGTCAAAACTTCCGCAAAGAAAATTCATACTTTTTGCAACAACTTGCCTAGAGAGCAACTTGTTTTAAACAGAGTTGCAAAAGCAGTAGTTATATTGATTGATGGCTGTCCCTGACTGTAGTGGCTTTGAGCAATTTTTTAGTAGTTTTAAAAAGGTAGGAGTAGTAGTTTTGCATTGTAGACAAAACTACCTTAACTATTTGTCTTACAAATTGATAGTAGTTGTTTTTTATGGTATTCCCTAATATATGTGAAGTAAAAAAGAAACAGGCAGAGTACCAGTACTGTTATCATCGATTGCGTTTGGTGAATGGTGCGTCAGAGAGCCCTATTTCGACGTGGTCTGTTAAGTCAGTCAGAAACATTGCCAAAACGTAGGCAGAGAGCAGTCGGTGATTTTTACAACAACCCACATAAAGAGCAATGTTTTTTTAGTTTTATTTATAAAGCAGGGCGAAAGCCTATTTCGAGAGAGCAATATTTTTCTCTCTTTTTAAGTTGAGTAGTGGTAGTTTGATGGTGTTGCCCCTGATTGCAGTGGTTTTGAACAATTTCCTCCTTTTAAGGTGTCCGTTGGTAACTAGGATTGTTTTTCAATAATGCATACAAATTAAATCAGTTTTTTGTCATGAATATTGATAACCCCAACATGTGTTAGATGCAATTTGAGTTTAGCGAAAAGACGATTTTTATGCATAAGCAGCACACGATCTCTCAGAATATAGCCCTTTAAAGTATGTTATCAGTTACTCCCTCCGTAGAAAAATATAAGACGTTTTTAGGCTAGTTTAGCCTACAAAAACATCTTATATTTTGGTACAGAGATAGTACAAGATATTATCGAAATTTAGAAGAAAGAACATAGAACTATAGGATTTGGCTTGTCTTGGCTAGGCTGTCGGTGCCGGAGATGCCTTTGGACGAGCTTTGTTGGTAGGTAGCTCATCCCTTCACATGGAAGCAACTTCAACTTCCTTTCGTTGCCGTCTACTGATACTGGTACTGACTATTCATTGCATTTTGGTGCTTCTGATAGCCTCACTATTTACCTTCACCGGTCATTTTCACAATTGCTTCAGTCTTAGTGGTGCCCCTCGAGGCCTTGGCATCCGATAATGATACGGTTGGCGAAACCATGCAATTCTGACAGATTCTTTTCACAATTGGTTTCAGTTCCATGATTGATTATAACAAGTACATGTGCGGAAGCATATTGCCAGCATTTTTTCTTTAAGCAGAGATCTAACTTTTCCATCATGTGCCGAAGGATATTGCAATCATAGTTTTTTGATTGTAACCAAGACTAGAAGAGCACATGTGCCAAAGCATATTTTCAACATTTTTCTCTTAAAGAAGATACCTAACCCTTCCTGATTTTTCTTCCTGTTTTCTTGCATTTCCAGAACCTAGCTAACCGGCCTAACTGCACCATTGACCCGTCAGTCCTGAATTAAGTGCAGCCCTGGAGTCTTCTGTGCAAAGCTTCAAGAGATATCTCATGAGAATATTCATGGTGGTAGCTCTTGGATCAGCAACAAATTAAACGGTATGTCCCGATTATAGTGACACGGGATAGTTTCTCATTAATGTAGACAGTTTTTTAACATTTATTTGTCACGAATACTGATAACCCCAACAAATGCTAGATGCGATTAGAGTTTTGCGAGAAGATGTTTTTTTCTTCGAATAATCATATTATCTCTTGGAATATAGCCGTTAAAAATACGTTGTCGATTACAAGATATTATCAAAATTTAGAAGAAAGAACATTAAAAATGGCTTGTCTTTGTTAGTCCGTCGGTGACGAAGATGCTCTTGGATCAGCTTTGTTGGTAGCTCATCCTTTCACACGGAAGCAACTTCCTATCGTTGTTGTCTACTGATACTAGTACTGATTCAAAGCATTTTGGTGCTTCTATTGCATGATACTAGTACTGACCTTCACCGGTCATTTTCACGATTGCTTCAGTCTCAGTGGTGGCCCTCGAGTCCTTGACATCTGATAATGATTGGATCGGCGAAACCTTGCAATTCTGACAGATTCGTTTCACAAATGCCTTCCAGTTCCATGATTGATTGTAACAAGCACATGTGCCGAAGCACATTTTCAGCATTTTTTTTCTTGCAGCAGGGACCTAACTTTTCCATCATGTTTCTTTGCATTTTCAGAGCCCAGCTGGACCACTGATCCTCGGTGCTGAACCTGATTAAGTGTGCAGCCCTGCAGTCCTCAGTGCAAAACTTGAAGAGGATATCTTAGGCGGATATCCATGTGATGAGCTCCTCGGCACTGCATTCTGTTTACAACTGTTCCTGGAGTGATTGTCAGTTTGTTCTCTGCATCTTTACCGCAATCACTCACTGAGGTTGTATTCTCTTCTCCTGGATTGGAACCTCTGCTGCACATTTATCTCTGACACGTCGAATGGTTACTAGTAATACTAGTAGTATTCTCCAAAGATATCTCTTGAAGTTTTGTCTACATGAATGAAACTAGGCTGAGTTAGTCCTTAGCATTCTCCTAAGATATCTCTAACACGTCGAAAGGTTAGTACACGTCAAATTGTCAGTTTATTCTCTGAACACTAAAAGAAACTACGCTGAGTTAACCAGGCCGTGCTCGGTTGAACACGTTGAATGGCCGCGTCATCTCTGACATGCCGGACCCACGAGCCAGAAACATCGTCAAAAAATGGTGAGAGAGCAATTGGTGCTTATATAAAATATGTGTGTTTGTAATAGGATAGTGTCCCATTAATTTAGACGAATTTACCTTAATCATTCATCGTGAATATTGATAAATTCTATATTTTTATGCTCACTTTGTAATAACTAACACCACATGTGCTTGTTGCAAAAAGACGATTCTGCTGCATAATTATATTGTGAAATACAGCCATTAGAAACATGGTGTTGGTTATACAAAGTGAGCATAAAAATATAGAATTTGGCTTGTCTTCTTCCAGTCTACTTGGTTTGGTTGGTAGCCCATCCCTTCACGTGGAAGCAACTTCCATTCGTTGGTGCCTACTGCTACTATACTTAGCAGCAGCAGCCACATTGCATTTGGTGAGGGCCTTGCTATTTCCTTCACCAGTCCTCCTCACAATTGCTCCAGTGGCAATGGTGGCCCTCAAGGCCTTGGCATCTGCTAATGATCCGGTAGCCAAAACCATGAAACTCTGACAGATTCTTTGCCTGTGGACACGAGGAGAGCTGAAATCCAGAAAGAAACAGCCTCCACTCCATCCATGATGCGATTGCAACAAGCACATGTGCCAAACGGCACTACTGTCAACATTTTCTCTCTGAAATTAGATATCTAACCTAACCTAACTGGCCCAACTGCACCATTGACCCGATTAACTGCTGCCCTGAAGCACCTCGTAAGGGTTACAGTCACAAGCAAAAAAACTTCAGAGGATATTTAACAAGAATTTCCATGTGACCACCACTGTTTCCCGTGTGATTGTCAGCTTATTCTCTGAATCTTCACTGCAATCTGTTCCCCGTGTGTGATTGTGCACCACTGTTCTGAACATTCAGAAAAGCAGAGCCATGACAGCAATAAAGAACAGGAAGACACGACAGCGACCGACGGACGGAGAGCTGGAGGGAGCGGGCGTGCTCATCTGCCAACCACCACCAGCGACCAGCAATTTGGATTGTTCGGTGAGGTGCGTGAGTTTGGTGGATCTGAATCGCTAAAGCTCCCACCTTTCCCCCACTCCCCCTCCACCACCGCCGGCAAGAAGAGCAGGGGAGGAGCACGCGGGGATCTCGAATCGTCCCATGGCCACCAGGGTCCTCGACACGCTCGCCGTCGCGGCGGAGGGCGGCGGGGGCGCCGCGCTGCCGCTCACCTTCTTCGACGTGCCCTGGATCTTCACCGGCCCCGTGGAGCGCGTCTTCTTCTACCCCTACCCGCACCCGCCCGAGCAGTTCCGGGCCGCCCTCCTGCCGCGCCTCGTCGCCTCCCTCTCCGCCGCGCTGGGCAGGTTCTACCCGCTCCTCGGCCGCGTCCGGCCCTGCCCGGACGGCGGCGGGTACGAGTTCTTCTTGCCCGCGGGAGCAGGGGGCGGCGGTGGCGCCGTCGAGCTCACCGTCGCCGAGAGCGAGGATGACTTTGACGAGCTCTCCGGCGACGGGCCCCGCGACGTCGCCCGGCTCTACTCGCTCGTGCCGCGGCTTCCGGTGGTTGAGGGGAGCGGGGACCGCGGGTTCGCGCTCGCGGCCGTCCAGGTCACCGTGTTCGCCGGGCGCGGGGTCGCCATCGGCGTGTCGATACACCACGTCGCCTGCGATGACTCGAGCTACATGCATTTCGTCAAGACCTGGGCCGGCCACTGCCGGTTGGCCTCCGGTGGGGAGGACGCTGGAGCCGCGCTGCCCCCGCCGCCGTTCCTGGACCGCGCGGTCATCGCGGACCCCCGAGGGCTTGCCGCCAGGACGCTCGACGAAATGCGGCAGCTGGCGGCCAACGGGCCTCCTCCTCCGCCGCCGGCGCCGGCAGACCCGCCGCCCAAGCTGGTCATCCGGTCGTTCACGCTCGCCCGCGGCTGCATCGACAAGCTGAAGCAGCGCGTGGCCGCCGACGCCAAGGACGCGACCGCGCACTGCTCCGCGTTCACGGTGGCGTGCGCGTTCGCGTGGGCCTGCCTGGCGCGCTCCGCCTCCGCCGACGCCCCCTCCCCCGCCTCCGACGAGCGCGCGCACCTGCTCTTCTCCGTGGAGTGCCGGCGCCGCCTGTCCCCGCCGGTGCCGCAGGAGTACCTGGGCAACTGCCTGCGGCCGTGCTTCGTGGAGGTGGGCGCGCGCGACCTGCTCGGCGCGGACGGGGTGACCACGGCCGCGGCGGCGATCGGCGCGGCCATCCGGGCGCTGGACGGCGACGGCGTGCTGGCGGGCGCGGAGGGGTGGTTCCAGAAGATCCTGTCGCTGGTGCCGCGGCGGCCCATGTCCGTGGGCGGCTCGCCGCGGTACGGCGTGTACGACACCGACTTCGGGCTGGGGCGGCCGAGCAAGGTGGAGCTGGTGTCCATCGACAAGACGCCCGGCACCGTGTCGCTGGCCGAGGGCACCGACGGGCAGCGCGGGATCGAGGTCGGCGTGGCGCTGCCGGAGGCCGACATGGCGCGGTTCGCCTCGTGCTTCTCCGACGGCCTGCGGCAGCTATGAGAAGGGAGAAGATCCTGCCGGTGGCCAGTGCAAGAACAAGAGGAGATTATTGATCATATTGCAAAATTGCAATTGCTCCTATACTAGTACGTACTATATTATAAAATGTATATTTGAGAGAATGGATGCTAAAATTACAATGAGGCTTTGTTAATGGGGGGTAATTAGTTATAGTAAGTGAGAAAATTAGTTGTGGTGAGTAACACTGGTAGAAAAAAGCCCTTTAGTCCCGGTTCGGCACAGCCTTTAGTCCCGGCTGTGCAACCGGGACTAAAGATGCGCGACTAAAGACCCCCTCCCCTTTAGACGCGCCTCTTACGAACCGCAACTAAAGGCTTTAGTCCCGGTTCTTGTGGCCGACCGGGACTAAAGGCCCGTCCACGTGGGCGCCCGTGGTCCGTCGGGGCGGAGGACCTTTAGTCCCGGTTCTCGTGGCCAACCGGGACTAAAGGCCTCCTCCGCAGGTTTAGGGTTTCAGCCCCCCTAAACCTGGTTTCTTTTTAATTTATAGTGTTTTATTTGTTTTATATTTTATTTTGTGTTTTATTTTATTTTTGATGAAGTTTCAGTACACATATTCTACGCTACTATATACATGCATATGAAATTTCAAACAAGAAGAATTCAAGAGGAATATATAATATATATTCAATCTCGGGTGACCATATACAACTTCGAACAAGTTTCCATACACAATTAGGATGGATGACCATATACAACTTCGAACAAGATTCAATCTCGGGTATGCATATAAATTTCTTCGTCCTCGGTATAGTGTTCTCCTTTAGGATTGATGACTTCCCTCATGAAAAATCCTGCTAATTCTTCTTGAATTGGTCGGAAGCGAGCTTCTGGACTAAGCCTCCTCCGCAAGTTATCTGTCGCGTTCCGCACGCTATCTGATGCCTTCCGCTCAGTGGTGTGTCTCCAGATGTTCTCACAAACATAGTATCCACATAGATTGGTCTCCGGTGGCTGCTTATCCACATTAACTAACCTTCTGAAATCTAGCTCATGTTTGAATTCACCGACAATTTCTTCTGAGAACCGTCTCCAAACCCTACAGGGCAAAGAAAATTAAATGAATAAGGGAGTTTTTAGTTACTTGATATTAGGAAATGAACGAAAGAGACCGATCGATATAGAGCTCAAATGATTGAAAATAATTACTTTTGCAGCATTTTTCTCATGTCGGCCCAACGCTTTGGATCCGAATCCATAGAGTCCATGATTAGAACTCTGGAGGTGTGAAGTTCAATATTTAGCAGAATCCAGTGGAACCTGCGGACACGTTACATGCACAGTCATGCATAACTCATCAATTAGACATACCATGCATGGAGTAAACAAAAGAGAATGGGTACAAGAGAGAAACACTCACTCAAAATTGTAAGGAAATAGAATATGACTTTTGAGTTGATGCTTTCTAAGAAACATGTACAGGTCTTTCTTCACGTCTTTGGGGTGATGTTGTAACACATGTCCATTAACGATATGTGGGTCAATGAACCCAACATCATGGATGTTTCTTATTTTGCATTTCCAAATCTTCAATCTGCATAATAGCGTACGCAACAATATAGTTAGGACAATATATATATATAGTGCAGGCAATGAAGAACGAGATGAGGTAGAAATAAATCACTTACAGAACGTAGCAAATCAGCATAGATTTGTCGAGCTCGCGCAGATTGAACAGCTGGAACAATTCACTCATATGAATTTCTACAGAGTACCGTTTGGTGTGATGCTGTTCTGTAACATCCGCATAAACATATTCTTTGTCGGCCCATTTTATGAATTGCTTGTACCAACGTAGCAGATTTCGCATTTGTGGTGGTAGACTATTTTCCTGCGCAGGCTCGACGAGAGGCCCATTCCGCACATATTGTAATGCTATCTCACATACTGGCGCATCCTCAAGGTCTAAGAAGGCACGAAGAGTCAAACCCATCTCGGACGCTTGTTTCATGGCACCCGCTACAGTCAATCCAAGTGCTGCCGCAGCTGCTATGATCTCGGGGTCCTCTTCCGGACCGGCTTTCACTATGAGCGGGGGGATCGATTGTTTCTTCTGCATCCCGAGCTGGTCAACTTGTTTCCCGCTTTTTTTACTTTCTTCCTCCTTCAATATTTTTGCTTGCCTACGAAGTTCATGTCCATAGTCGTCAGGCATATTCAGCTCGGCTTGGGACGGTGTTGTCAAAAAATCCTTAGCCCACTTCTTTTGCTTCTCAGTGAATACTTGCTTGGGCTCAGGCTCTTTTTTCGCCTTCATATCCGCCTTCCATTTCTCATAATCAATAGACGCGGCCAATTGGATTTCAGCTTCACTAAGTTCCCCAGGCCTTGGGAGGAGAGGCTTCAGTGATGGCTCCGGTACCCTTGTGGTCTTAGGTACATAAGGGTCCGGGTTAATAGTCCAGGAGCGGGTTTCCTTGTTGTCCGCCTGCTTCTGCTTCTTCGCCGGAGGTGGATTGGGGGGCGTCGTACCCGCCGGAGGAGGATTGGGGGGCGTCGTACCCGCCGGAGGTTGTGGATCGGGGGACGGCGTCGAATGGCGTGAAGGAGGTGTAGGTGAACCACCACGACCACCACCACCGCCACCACCGCCACCACCACCACCACCATCGGAGGGGGGTGGACTTGCTAGCCTTGGCGCCTCGCCTGGAAACACTATGTACTTCTTTTTCCATAGAATGTACTGGCGCTTGACATCTCCAAGTCTTCTCTCCCCTTCGGGTGTAGGTTTGTCAATCTCCAGGTCCTCAAACCCTTGGACTATGTCTTCCACCGTGACACGAGCATAGCCATATGCAATGGGGTTGTTGTGGTGGAGTGCTCCAGGTGTACAGGGTAAAGCACTGCCGCTAGCTACCTTCGTGGAAACGTTCCCCACGGGATAATGCAGATCACATTCTTTCATCTCCTTTACATCATCCACGGGGTAGTGAGGCTCCGGTGCACGAATCTCGATCATCGGTGCACTAGCACCAGGTGGGGCATCCGTGGAAGCCACGCTGCTTCTCCGCTGCTGGCTTCCGCGATCCGCTTCATGATCTTCATGCGGCCCTGCAGCCGATTTTTCTTTCACTAGTTCATGCACGGTCTGCTTCAACTTATGGAGTTCCGATGCAAACTTCGTCATAAGATCTGCATCCCGGTCCGTCTTTCTCTTACGGCTTCTGTAACAGTACGGGTCATTGTCCTGGGAAAACCCTACTTTCCACGAAACTTTGCCTTTGCCTCGTACACGTCCTTCGTGTTCATCATTCCCGAGTGCTATTGTCAGTGCGTCTTTCTCTCTGTTGAACTTGATCAAGCCCTCTTGAGCTTGGGTCATTGCGTCAATAAGGGCTTGGGTGGGAGCAAAATGTCTCTGCCGGTGAACACACACCCCTGTCTCCGGGTCTAGCGATCCCTCATGCCCGTACCACCAGCTTTTGGCCCTTGGGTCCCATCCCTCTGTACCTAGAGGGATTCCTCGCACCCTCAGGTCCTCCTCCATCTTCTGCCACCTAGGCTCCGAAAGGAGGTATCCTCCTGGCCCCATAATATGATGGTACTTTTTCTTACTCGCATTATCCTTATTTTTTTTCGATATTTCCTTGAAATGCTCCGATTGCTTTTGCCTCACAAATTCTGGCCAATCATCTTTCAGTTTCTCATGTTGTCCATTGAAATCCGGAGTCTTACCCTTGTTGACATAGTCACGGGTTAAATTTTTCTTGAAGTTCCGGAATGCTTCGCCCATCTTCTGAAGAGCGAACTCTTTAACTAGCCTCCTCCTCTGACGTCCACCCGGAACCTCGTTACCGAATTCATCGACTTTGTTGTATTCCGGAGGTAGAATGAAATGTTCCATAAGCTTTCTCCAGCAATCCTTTTTCGTTCTCTTGTCGACAAAACTGAAACCAAGACGTGCCTTCTTTGGCTCCTTCCATTCCTGAACGGTGATCGGGACGTTGTCTCTAACAACGACTCCGCATTGGTTGATAAACTTTGAGGTGTGCTGTAGGGGCTTGCCGGTTTCACTGACAAACTCAATGGCATATGTTTCTCCTATTTTCATCGCCTTGGATTTGCCACGCTTTGTCGTACTCGATCCGGCCGAGGGCTAAAAAAAGAAAGAGAGTCGCGCGCGTTAATACATATGTATTCACATTTCAGTAAGTTTGTATCACGAGAGGCTCAATGTATATATATATACCTCGCCGGAGGTGGTTGCTACTTGCAATTCGAGATCGTCGGTTGTTGACGGTTGACCTCCGTCGACAATGTCCGTTCCTTCACCTTCTTGATCATCGACAATCTCTGTTCCACCGTCAAGGTTCAGAAAAGAAGAGACTACATCCTCTTCTTGCTCATATTCTGAGCCCGGCACATAAGGAATCTCGTTGTTGATGATGCCCATTAAATAACGTTCAGCCTCCGGATCCCTAAGCGGCTCGGCTCTATCGTCCGCCATATGTCACTCCTGCATGTAGTAAAAATTAATTAAGTATAAAGGAATTAAAAAATAAGATTAAAGGGACATAGAGGAGGAGGAATTAAAAAAATAAGATTATTGAGCACTGCCAAGTATTTTGTTTTTCCTTTTCTTTTTCCTTTTCTTATTTTATTTTTCCTTTTCTTCTTCCTTTTCTTTTTCCTTTTCTTCCTCCTTTTCTTTTTCCTTTTCTTCTTCCTTTTCTTCTTCCTTTTCTTCTTCCTTTCTTTTTCCTTTTCTTCTTCCTTTTCTTCTTCCTTTTCTTATTTTGTTTTTCTTGGTTTTCATTGGTTTTCTTTGTTTCTTTCTCGATTTTCTTGATTTCATTCCTTTGCATTGGTTTCTTTTGTTTTGTTTTTTTTTCTTTTTGGTTTTCATTGGGTTTCTTTGTTATTCCTTATCTTTTGTCGATTTTATCGGTTTCTTTTTGCTTCAACACGTGTTAACTTTTTCAACCTTTTTTGGATGTATGGGTTTTTTTCATACACACTGTACATTTTTGGCATATATCTAATACATTTTCCTAATACATGTTTAACATCTTCCAAACACATTTTAATATTTTTTGAACACATGGTCAACATTTTTCCTTCGTTTGTGGCGGCGGCGGCGGGAGGCGGAGGACGGCAGGCGGCGGCGGGAGGCGGAGGACGGCAGGCAGGCGGCGGCGGGCGGCGGGCAGGGCAGGGCAGCGGGCGGCAGGCAGGGGCAGGGGCAGGGGCGGCGGGCGGCGGGCAGGAGCAGGGGCAGGGGCGGCGGGCGGCGGCGCGCAGGGGCAGGGCAGGGGCGGCGGCGACGCGCAGGGGCAGGGCAGGGCAGGGGCGGCGGCGGAGCTCACTTGGGGCAGGGGCGGCGGCGCGCAAGGCAGGGAAAGTGGGGGGCGGCGGAGCTCACTGGGGGCAGGGCGTCGGCGTCGGGGCAGGGCGTCGGGGCAGCAGCCTGGCGGCGTCGGCGTCGATCGGCGTCGGGGCAGAGCGTCGGCGTCGAGAGGAGAATGGGAGGTGGGGGAAAATGCTAAGTGCTGTATATATAGACACAGCCTTCTCCCGAACCGCGACTAAAGACCCCTTTGGTCGCGGTTCGATTGGTTTGGGGACTAATGGGGCGTATGGAAGCCTCTTTTTCTACCAGTGTAAGAGAACAAGCAATTAATTCGTCATTAGCAAGGCTAATCCATATCCACCCGAAAAAAAACAACTAAAAAGGCTCAATCATATTATGAGCTAGCAAGAACAAGCGCATCATTTTTGCTAGCTCATTTTCTCCCAACAATAATGTTGGTTGCGTGTATGCATCATGGCATCACAGCTAAGCAAACCCAATGGGATCACCCCCGTTTACATGATCACATCCACTAACAGGGATGTTCTTTTGTCGGTGCAAACTTTTACTAACCCCGTCTCATAATATAAGATTGTTAGTATAAAAAACACTCTTATATTATGAGATAAAGGGGTAGTACTTACTCCAAAACCTGACTTTTTTTGAGATGCCAAAACCTGGTTTTGGGCAGAACGATTTTCCCTTTTATAGAGTATAATACTTTCTTACAAAAATGTATTTGAGCACAGGAATGACCCTTTAGAATGTATTTTGACCGATTTACACCTTCAAATATACTCCCTTCGTCCCGAATTATTTTTTTCTTAGATTGATGTATCTAAACACGTTTTAGTGTCAGACACTCTACATATGTATTTAGACAAATCTAAGACAAGTAATTTGAAACGGGTGTAATACAATATTTGACTGATTTGCCGATTAGTCTGTTTTCAAACGGACGAGACATTGGTTTATGTGTCTTTGATGTCTCATTGACCCTCCTTGACCCTTGTGTGGAGGAGAGGCCGATGTGCGGCCTCTCGTTCTCTGCCGTGTGCAAAGCCTTTTCCCCTAAGTAGTAGTGCAAGAGTTTAGACACACTACGACACTGCCATCCATTGCCTCTAGCATCCTGAGATCAGCTATCGCTGGTGCAGCACAGCTAGGCAAACCAAATGAGGTCACCCCCGTTTACATGATCACATCCACTAGCAGGAATGCACCTTTCTCGGTGTAAACTTCTACTACTCCAAAAGTTGGTTCTCATTATAAGAAAAAGAAACGTCTAAGGATATCTTTGATACACATTATTCTAAAACACATGAATAGAAAATGCATAGAATTGTAATGTCATACTCATCTCAATCCTACATGATTTTTGGATTGTTTGTTTGCATCATAGGAAAAAACAAAAAATTCTTACAAAAAGGTTTGAGTGGACGCTAGAAGTCCTATGGGAAGTAGTACAACAAAATCCTTAGAAAAAGTTTTTATAGGATTCAATCCTATGAATCAAACAACCAACATAGAAAAACTTCCTAAGGATTCTAAACCCCCAAAATTCCAATAAAATCCTTTGAAATCAAAGGAGCCCTAAGTGGGCAGAAAGGTTTGCTTTATTAATAGAGTATACTTTTTTTGCTCCAAAAATGTACCTAGATAGAGCAATAACCCTTTAAAATATAATTTTGATGGATTTACTCCTATAATGTAATATATTTTATTAGTTTGGCCCTTAGTCGGCTCTCGAACTAACAAGACATTTATTTACGTGGCTTTGATGTTTCATTGACCCTCCTCATGTGGGAGGAGACGTCGATGTGCGACCTCTCATTCTCCGCCATTCGTGAAACCTTTTCCCCAGAGGAGTAAGAGTTTAGGCATGGCGGAAGGACTGGCATCAACTACCTCTCTCTCACCACCGCGAGTTTTCCGCTGTCGGTTGCGTGAAGCTGCATGCCACACTACTTGACTCTAAAAGGGTCGTTTTGACCACCAGCCACAAATCGTTGAGAAAACGGCACCCTTGTCAGACTTGATGACGTAAGTGATGGCTCATAGCTACCAGAGGTACGCGTCCAGACTTGAGGAAGAAGGGGGTGTCTAGCCGGTCAAAATGAGATCAAAGTCCTAATCAACATCTACTTGGCTCAAAATCACCAAAATGCATACCACATAAGCTCGAAAACAGGCCAACCAAAATTCACTTCAAAGATTATCTTCTGCTAGGTAAATTTCTTATTCATTTTCATAGGAATGGACTTGGTGTCAATGATAATGAATAATAGTTTGCTCCAATCAATAGCCAAGAGCACTAGTGCCTCACGTTAAGGAGCTCGTATCAAAAGCCCACAAGGCTTGATAGCTTAGACAACCAATTCCATCATGGCAGCTAACATGTGGCGAAACACATTGTCAACTTCTTAATTTTGTGGAGAGTTGAATTTTCCACCTTATGATGCATATTTGGACTAATTAAGAAGCAAAGGTAATGTGAAATTTTCCGTCTTTGTCAAAACTGATGCTATTCTAATACCAACAACGTAGTAATCATGTGTTGCCATCAGTTGCCAAATTATTGACCGCACGTGAAGATGTGAGACATATTTGACTGATACTAGACCAAGAAAACCAACGCCAACAATTCGATCACAATATCCACATGAAAACATTAAATATTCTAGGCTCTATACTTCTTTAATTTGCGAAAACCATAACAATACACTAGAAACCACTAGCAAGATATATTTGTTATCGTACGCTTTAGACCTCGGTACCAAGATATTCAATAATACTAACATATATGCGGTCTCGCACATATATATGTATACACTACAATTCATGCAAATGCCACAAATTATGCATAGGCACATAAGTTTTTTTTCTCAGATGTGAGATGGTTTAGTCTAAAGGGAGATCTTTTGAAACATGAATGCCACGAATTAACAAAATATATGCTATAAAATCCAATTTAGATGTAGCCAAATAAGTTTTCAATGATAAATATTAAGACTTTATAAGAACAAAATTGCATCTTAATATTAAATTAGAAATATTATTACATAGTTAATCATGCTAACGTATTACTGATAAGTATAAAATTTTAGTACAAATATCATCGTTGTTAATCATCACAAAATTTGGGTATGACATGTACAATGTTATAGAGCGGAAACATGAAGCTCCGGAGAAATTATTTCTCATCCTCATCATTCTTTATCATATATACTATTTTCTCCACTCGAATAATAATCATTAGATAACGATTAATTTTCAGAAAATTACTGAACTCATATTTCAAAACATACTCCTTTTGTTTGTTAGTTAAATCTGTAGTTGCCTTAATATATCTAAGAGTAGAGAATCAGTGCTTAATAATACCCACTGAAAATCTATGAATTTTAGCCATCTTGATTGTTAAGAAAATACTGTATAAAAACAAAAATAAAAGTAAGGTGGCCAACAACCATTCTTTGGAGAACATGTGCACTAATTAGTATCATTGATAATTATATTATTTTTAAAGCAAGGCACTAAATACCATGAAGCTGAATCTATTAATACATTAATAAAAAATAATAAATTTATATTATCAAGTATAAGCCAAAAAAATCCTTAAAATAGTACAACAAATGAATAATGTTTATAGCCATGGATTATGACCACACTTAAAAAGAAAGAGAGAAATCCATCTGTGGATTATCACCAAAAATCTACAGCCACTCAACATAAGAAAATCAACTAACACTCCCTGGATTATGACGCAACAAATCAAACTCCACACCTGGATAACAGATTAACTCCTAACCATAGTTATAACAGTTCAAGTTCCATCACATCTTAAAACAAAAAAACTAATAATAACCACATCTTACAAGTAACCACACAAAACACTACAATAGTTCATCTTCTATGCTTGGATTATGTCTTATATCAAAAATACAACCACCACATCTAATATCAGTTCATGTTCAACTTCTGGCCTATGACCAAAAACAAGACTAGTGAGCCCCAGAACTAAACGGTAGAATAGTACCGCACAAAATTTATCTTATGACAGCTCAAGTACAAGTTCTAGTTCTAAACTAGAAGAGAACTACAATACTATCACTAGAACTATCACCAATGCATAAGTATATACATGGAATATTTAAGAGCATCTTCAAAATTGTAGGGACATGTTTGTTCACTTCTTTGGCCCTATCCAAAACATCTTATAGCATATCCAAGCAAGCGTTATGAACAAAACTGTCAAGCACTAGAACAAAAATAGTTGACCTCGTACTTGTTGCAATGATTTACCTTCAACTCTGCAGAACAACCATGATATGTTAGTTCTCAGTCGAACCTGCAAACACAAAAAAAACAAAGCTGAATGTAGTTGAGGAAACACAATTGGAATGTAAACAACCAAACGGGGAATGCCGGATCTGATAAACCTCAACCAAGTATCACAAACTTAAGTACTATTCTTCAGAACTTGGTCACCAAAACACCATCTAACAAAATTAGAAAAAAAGTCACTAACGACTGTCCGTGAGACTTGCAGGAAGGAGGGAGAAGATTAAGAAGAACCAGAGCACCTACCGCCTCGAGACGCACGAATGATGAAAGGAATGACGACTACATGCTATACTTCAAACTTGGTTGCCAAACAACGTCTGGCAGCAAAATCAGAACAAATCAGCAAACCCTAACTACCATTCGAGATACTTGCAGAAGACGTGAGTGTTGGGGAACGTTGCAGAAAATTAAAATTTTTCCTACGGTTTCACCAAGATCCATCTATGAGTTCATCTAGCAACGAGTATTCAGATTAGATAGCATCTACATACCACTTTGTAGATCGCAACGGAAGCGTTCAAGTGAACGTGGATGAGGTAGTCGTACTTGCCGTGATCCAATTCACCGATGATCTAGCGCCGAACGGACGGCACCTCCGCGTTCAACACACGTACGGAAAGCGTGACGTCTCCTCCTTCTTGATCCAGCAAGGCAAAGGAGAGGTTGGGGAAGAAGGCTCCAGCAGCAGCACGACGGCGTGGTGATGGTGGAACTGCAGTACTCCGGCAGGGCTTCGCCGTGCACTTACGGAGGAGGAGGAGGTGTTGGGGAGGGAGAGGGAGGCGCCAGGGCATTGGGTGCGCAGCCCCCCTCCCCTCCCCCCTTTTATATAGGCCTCTTGGGGGGGCGCCAGTCCTGGGAGATCAGATCTCCCAAGGGGGCGGCGGCCAGGGAGGTTTCCCTCCCCCCCCAAGCCATCTAGGAGGTGCCTTCCACCACTAGGACTCCTCCTAGATGGAAACCTAGGCGCATGGGCCCTTTGGGGCTGGTTCCCCTTGGCCCAAGCAGGCCAAGGCGCACCCCCTAAGGCCCATGTGGCCCACCAAGGCAGGTGGCCCCACCTGGTGGACCCCCGGGACCCCTCCGGTGGTCCCGGTACAATACCGATAACCCCGAAACTTGTCCCGATGGCCGAAACAGCACTTCCTATATATAATTCTTTACCTCCGGACCATTCCGGAACTCCTCGTGACGTCCGGGATCTCATCCGGGACTCCGAACAACATTCGGGTTACTGCACATACATATCCCTACAACCCTAGCGTCACCGAACCTTAAGTGTGTAGACCCTACGGGTTCGGGAGACATGCAGACATGACCGAGACGGCTCTCGGGCAATAACCAACAGCGGGATCTGGATACCCATGTTGGCTCCCACATGCTCCACGATGATCTCATCGGATGAACCACGATGTCAAGGATTCAATTAATCCCGTATACGATTCCCTTTTTCAATCGGTATTTTACTTGCCCGAGATTCGATCGTCGGTATCCCAATACCTGGTTCAATCTCGTTATCGGCAAGTCACTTTTCTCGTTCCGTAATGCATGATCCCGTGATCAAACACTTTGATCACATTGAGCTCATTGTGATGATGCATTACCGAGAGGGCCCGGTGATACCTCTCCGTCAAGCGGAGTGACAAATCCCAGTCTCGATCCATGTCAACCCAACAGACACTTTCAGAGATACCCGTAGCATACCTTTATAGTCACCCAGTTACGTTGTGACGTTTGGCACACCCAAAGCACTCCTACGGTATCCGGGAGTTACACGATCTCATGGTCTAAGGAAAGGATACTTGACATTGGATAACTCTAGCAAACGAACTATGCGATCTTATGCTATGTTTAGGATTGGGTCTTGTCCATCACATCATTCTCCTAATGATGTGATCCCGTTATCGATGACATCTAATGTCCATAGTCAGGAAACCATGACTATCTGTCGATCAACAAGCTAGTCAACTAGAGGCTCACTAGGGACATGTTTGTTGTCTGTTATTCACACATGTATTACGATTTCCGGATAACACAATTATAGCACGAATAAAGACAATTATCATGAATAAGGAAATATAATAATAGTGCTTTTATTATTGCCTCTAGGGCATATTTCCAACAGTCTCCCACTTGCACTAGAGTCAATAATCTAGTTACATTGTGATGAATCGAACACCCATAGAGTTCTGGTGCTGATCATGTTTTGCCTTAGGGAGAGGTTTAGTCAACGGATCTGCGACATTCAGATCCGTGTGCACTTTACAAATTTCTATGTCTCCATCTTGAACATTTTCACGAATGGAGTTGAAGCGACGCTTGATGTGCCTGGTCTTCTTGTGAAACCTGGGCTCCTTTGCAAGTGCAATAGTTCCAGTGTTGTCACAGAAGAGCTTGATTGACCCCGACGCATTGGGTATGACTTCGAGGTCGGTGATGAACTCCTTCACCCAAATTGCTTCATGTGCTGCCTCCGAGGCTGCCATGTACTCCGCTTCACATGTAGATCCTGCCACGACGCTTTGCTTGCAACTGCACCAGCTTACTGCCCCACCATTCAAAATATACATGTATCCGGTTTGTGACTTAGAGTCATCCAGATCTGTGTCGAAGCTAGCGTCGACGTAACCTTTTACAACGAGCTCTTCGTCACCTCCATAAACGAGAAACATTTCCTTAGTCCTTTTCAGGTACTTCAGGATATTCTTGACCGTTGTCCAGTGTTCCTTGCCGGGATTACTTTGGTACCTTCCTACCAAACTTACGGCAAGGTTTACATCAGGTCTGGTACACAGCATGGCATACATAATAGAACCTATGGCTGAGGCATAGGGGATGACACTCATCTCTTCTATATCTTCTGCCGTGGTCGGACATTGAGCTGAGCTCAATTTCACACCTTGTAACACAGGTAAGAACCCCTTCTTAGATTGATCCATATTGAACTTCTTCAATATCTTATCAAGGTATGTGCTTTGTGAAAGACCTATGAGGCGTCTCGATCTATCTCTATAGATCTTGATGCCTAATATATAAGCAGCTTCTCCAAGGTCCTTCATTGAAAAACTTTTATTCAAATAGGCCTTAATGCTGTCCAAGAGTTCTATATCATTTCCCATCAAAAGTATGTCGTCTACATATAATATGAGAAATGCTACAGAGCTCCCACTCACTTTCTTGTAAACACAGGCTTCTTCATAAGTCTGTGTAAACCCAAACGCTTTGATCATCTCATCAAAGCGAATGTTCCAACTCCGAGATGCTTGCACCAGCCCATAAATCGAGCGTTGGAGCTTGCACACCTTGTCAGCATTCTTAGGATCGACAAAACCTTCCGGCTGCATCATATACAATTCTTCCTTAAGGAAACCATTAAGGAATGCCGTTTTGACGTCCATTTGCCATATCTCATAATCATAGTATGCGGCAATTGCTAACATGATTCGGACGGACTTCAGCTTCGCTACCGGTGAGAAAGTCTCATCGTAGTCAACCCCTTGAACTTGTCGATAACCCTTAGCGACAAGCCGAGCTTTATAGATGGTCACATTACCATCCGCGTCTGTCTTCTTCTTAAAGATTCATTTATTTTCTATGGCTCGCCGTTCAACGGGCAAGTCAGTCAAAATCCATACTTCGTTTTCATACATGGATCCTATCTCGGATTTCATGGCTTCCAGCCATTTGTCGGAATCCGGGCCCGCCATTGCTTCCTCATAGTTCGAAGGTTCACAGTTGTCTAACAACATGATTTCCAAGACAGGGTTGCCGTACCACTCTGGTGCGGAACGTGTCCTTGTGGACCTTCGAATTTCAGTAGGAGCTTGATCAGAAGCATCTTGATCATCATCATTAATTTCCTCTCTTGTCGGTGCAGGCACCTCAGAAACGTTTTCTTGAGTTTCGCCATTTTCCGTTTCAAGAGGTAACACTTCATCAAGTTCTACTTTCCTCCCACTTACTTCTTTCGAGAGAAACTCTTTCTCTAGAAAGGATCCATTCTTGGCAACAAAGATCTTGCCTTCGGATCTGAGGTAGAAGGTATACCCAACAGTTTCTTTCGGGTATCCTATGAAGACGCATTTTTCCGATTTGGGTTCGAGCTTTTCAGGTTGAAGTTTCTTTACATAAGCATCGCATCCCCAAACTTTTAGAAACGACAGCTTATGTTTCTTCCCAAACCATAATTCATACGGTGTCGTCTCAACGGATTTCGACGGAGCCCTATTTAAAGTGAATGCGGCAGTCTCTAAAGCATAGCCCCAAAAAGATAGCGGTAAGTCGGTAAGAGACATCATAGATCGCACCATATCTAATAGAGTGCGATTACGACGTTCGGACACACCATTACGCTGAGGTGTTCCAGGCGGCGTGAGTTGTGAAACTATTCCACATTTTCTTAAGCGTGTGCCAAATTCGTGACTCAAGTATTCTCCTCCACGATCTGATCGTAGAAACTTGATCTTTCTATCACGTTGATTTTCAACCTCACTCTGAAATTCCTTGAACTTTTCAAAGGTCTCAGACTTGTGTTTCATTAAGTAGATATACCCATATCTACTCAATTCATCAGTGAGGGTGAGAACATAACGATAGCCACCGCGAGCCTCAACACTCATTGGACCACACACATCGGTATGTATGATTTCCAATAAGTTGGTTGCTCGCTCCATTGTTCCTGAGAACGGAGTCTTGGTCATTTTACCCATGAGGCATGGTTCGCACGTGTCAAATGATTCATAATCAAGAGACTCTAAAAGTCCATCTGCATGGAGCTTCTTCATGCGTTTGACACCTATGTGACCAAGGCGGCAGTGCCACAAATATGTGAGACTATTGTTATCAACTTTCACTCTTTTGGTATTCACACTATGAATATGTGTATCATCACGTACGAGATTCATTAAGAATAAACCATTAACCATCGGAGCATGACCATAAAACATATCTCTCATATAAATGGAACAACCATTATTCTCGGATTTAAATGAGTAGCCATCTCGAATTAAACAAGATCCAGACACAATGTTCATGCTCAAACTTGGCACTAAATAACAATTATTGAGGTTTAAAACTAATCCCGTAGGTAAATGTAGAGGCAGCGTGCCGACGGCGATCACATCGACCTTGGAACCATTCCCGACGCGCATCGTCACCTCGTCCTTCGCCAGTCTCCGTTTATTCCGCAGCTCCTGCTTTGAGTTACAAATGTGAGCAACTGCACAGGTATCAAATACCCAAGAGCTACTACGAGTACTGGTAAGGTACACATCAATTACATGTATATCACATATACCTTTGGTTTTGCCGGCCTTCTTGTCCGCTAAGTATTTGGGGCAGTTCCGCTTCCAGTGACCACTTCCCTTGCAATAAAAGCACTCAGTTTCGGGCTTGGGTCCATTCTTTGGCTTCTTCCCGGCAACTTGCTTACCGGGCGCGGCAACTTCCTTGCTGTCCTTCTTGAAGTTCTTTTTACCCTTGCCCTTCTTGAACTTAGTGGTTTTATTCACCATCAACAGTTGATGCTCCTTCTTGATTTCTACCTCTGCTGATTTCAGCATAGCATATACTTCAGGAATGGTCTTTACCATCCCCTGCATATTGTAGTTCATCACAAAGCTCTTGTAGCTAGGTGGAAGCGACTGGAGGATTCTGTCAATGACTGCTTCTTCCGGGAGATTAACTTCCAGTTGAGTCATGCGGTTGTGCAACCCAGACATTTTGAGTATGTGTTCACTGACAGAACTATTTTCCTCCATCTTACAGCTAAAGAATTTGTCGGAGACTTCATATCTCTCGACCCGGGCATGAGCTTGGAAAACCATTTTCAGCTCTTCGAACATCTCATATGCTCCATGTCTCTCAAAACGCTTTTGGAGCCCCGGCTCTAAGCTGTAAAGCATGCCGCACTGAACGAGGGAGTAATCATCGCAGCGTGACTGCCAAGCGTTCATAACGTCTTGTTCTGCAGGGAGAATAGGTGCGTCACCCAGCGGTGCTCTTAGGACATAATCTTTCTTGGCAGCTATGAGGATGATCCTCAGGTTCCGGACCCAGTCCGTATAGTTGCTACCATCGTCTTTCAGCTTGGTTTTCTCTAGGAACGCGTTGAAGTTGAGGACTACGTTGGCCATTTGATCTACAAGACATATTGTAAATATTTAGACTAAGTTCATGATAATAAAGTTCATTTAATCAAATTATTTAATGAACTCCCACTTAGATAGACATCCCTCTATTAGTCATCTAAGTATTACATGATCCGAGTCAACTAGGCCGTGTCCGATCATCACGTGAGACGGACTAGTCAACATCGGTGAACATCTTCATGTTGATCGTATCTTCTATACGACTCATGCTCGACCTTTCGGTCTTCTGTGTTCCGAGGCCATGTCTGTACATGCTAGGCTCGTCAAGTCAACCTAAGTGTTTTGCGTGTGTAAATCTGTCTTACACCCGTTGTATGCGAACGTAAGGACCTATCACACCCGATCATCACGTGGTGCTTCAGAACGACGAACCTTAGCAACGGTGCACAGTTAGGGATAACACTTTCTTGAAATTATTATGAGGGATCATCTTATTTACTACGGTCGTTCTAAGTAAACAAGATGCAAAACATGATAAACATCACATGCAATCAAATAATAAACGTGACATGATATGGCCAATATCACATAGCTCCTTTGATCTCCATCTTGGGGCTCCATGATCATCTTGTCACCGGCTTGACACCATGATCCTTATCATCATGATCTTCATCATCGTGTCTCCATGAAGTTGCTCGCCAACTATTACTTCTACTACTATGGCTAACGCGTTTAGCAATAAAGTAAAGTAATTTACATGGCGATTCTCAATGACACGCAGGTCATACAAAAAATAAAGACAACTCCTATGGCTCCTGCCGGTTGTCATACTCATCGACATGCAAGTCGTGATTCCTATTACAATAGCATGAACATCTCATACATCACATATAGATCATTCATCATACATCACAACTTTGGCCATATCATATCACAAAGCACTTGCTGCAAAAACAAGTTAGACGTCCTCTAATTGTTGTTGCAAGTTTTTACGTGGCTGAATTAGGGTTCTAGCAAGAACGTTTTCTTACCTACGTTCAAACCACAACGTGATTTGTCAACTTCTATTTACCCTTCATAAGGACCCTTTTCATCGAATCCGCTCCAACTAAAGTAGGAGAGACAGACACCCGCCAGCCACCTTATGCAACTAGTGCATGTTAGTCGGTGGAACCGGTCTCATGTAAGCGTACGTGTAAGGTTGGTCCGGGCCGCTTCATCCCACAATACCGCTGAAGCAAGATAAGACTAGTAGCGGCAAGAAGAGTTGACAACATCTACGCCCACAACAAATTGTGTTCTACTCGCGCAAGAAGAACTACGCATAGACCTAGCTCTGATACCACTGTTGGGGAACGTTGTAGAAAATTAAAAATTTTCCTACGGTTTCACCAAGATCCATCTATGAGTTCATCTAGCAACGAGTATTCAGATTAGATAGCATCTACATACCACTTTGTAGATCGCAACGGAAGCGTTCGAGTGAACGTGGATGAGGTAGTCGTACTTGCCGTGATCCAATTCACCGATGATCTAGCGCCGAACGGACGGCACCTCCGCGTTCAACACACGTACGGAAAGCGTGACGTCTCCTCCTTCTTGATCCAGCAAGGCAAAGGAGAGGTTGGGGAAGAAGGCTCCAGCAGCAGCACGACGGCGTGGTGATGGTGGAACTACAGTACTCCGGCAGGGCTTCGCCGTGCACTTACGGAGGAGGAGGAGGTGTTGGGGAGGGAGAGGGAGGCGCCAGGGCATTGGGTGCGCAGCCCCCCTCCCCTGCCCCCTTTTATATAGGCCTCTTGGGGGGGCGCCAGCCCTGGGAGATCAGATCTCCCAAGGGGGCGGCGGCCAGGGAGGTTTCCCTCCCCCCCAAGCCATCTAGGAGGTGCTTCCACCACTAGGACTCCTCCTAGATGGAAACCTAGGCGCATGGGCCCTTTGGGGCTGGTTCCCCTTGGCCCAAGCAGGCCAAGGCGCACCCCCTAAGGCCCATGTGGCCCACCAAGGCAGGTGGCCCCACCTGGTGGACCCCCGGGACCCCTCCGGTGGTCCCGGTACAATACCGATAACCCCGAAACTTGTCCCGATGGCCGAAACAGCACTTCCTATATATAATTCTTTACCTCCGGACCATTCCGGAACTCCTCATGACGTCCGGGATCTCATCCGGGACTCCGAACAACATTCGGGTTACTGCACATACATATCCCTACAACCCTAGCGTCACCGAACCTTAAGTGTGTAGACCCTACGGGTTCGGGAGACATGCAGACATGACCGAGACGGCTCTCGGGCAATAACCAACAGCGGGATCTGGATACCCATGTTGGCTCCCACATGCTCCACGATGATCTCATCGGATGAACCACGATGTCAAGGATTCAATTAATCCCGTATACGATTCCCTTTGTCAATCGGTATTTTACTTGCCCGAGATTCGATCGTCGGTATCCCAATACCTGGTTCAATCTCGTTATCGGCAAGTCACTTTTCTCGTTCCGTAATGCATGATCCCGTGATCAAACACTTTGATCACATTGAGCTCATTGTGATGATGCATTACCGAGAGGGCCCGGTGATACCTCTCCGTCAAGCGGAGTGACAAATCCCAGTCTCGATTCATGTCAACCCAACAGACACTTTCAGAGATACCCGTAGCATACCTTTATAGTCACCCAGTTACGTTGTGACGTTTGGCACACCCAAAGCACTCCTACGGTATCCGGGAGTTACACGATCTCATGGTCTAAGGAAAGGATACTTGACATTGGATAACTCTAGCAAACGAACTATGCGATCTTATGCTATGTTTAGGATTGGGTCTTGTCCATCACATCATTCTCCTAATGATGTGATCCCGTTATCGATGACATCTAATGTCCATAGTCAGGAAACCATGACTATCTGTCGATCAACAAGCTAGTCAACTAGAGGCTCACTAGGGACATGTTTGTTGTCTGTTATTCACACATGTATTACGATTTCCGGATAACACAATTATAGCACGAATAAAGACAATTATCATGAATAAGGAAATATAATAATAATGCTTTTATTATTGCCTCTAGGGCATATTTCCAACAGTGAGAAGATGAAGAAGAACTAGAGCGTCGACCACCTCAAGACAGACGAAGGAGGTAGGAATGACGACGATGACGAAGAATCAAGAGGAAGAAGTAGAGGAATCGAGAGGATCGGTCGATGAAGGGGAGCAAGGAAAAATGCATGCACTAGTCGGGTTATAGTGGAGTCTGTCAAAAGAGGAAGGAAGAAGAGAAACTACGAAAAAGGAAAAAAGGGCCAGCCAATTACGGGCCAAGGGTGTGATACAAAGGAAATGGTTTTTTCTAGAGATTTCGCATACCATTAAACAAATGTCAAATTACAACACGAAATCGTGAAAATCACGAGAAAGAAAGAGAAAATACACATGCCCAAGAACATATGCAAGAAAACTTCATTGAAGAAGATTTTTGCAACCGTCATCTTCACCACTTGCCGTCTTCGGAGACGAAGAAGCATCATTGTCCATGAGGACTTTGTGAGCCGAAGAAGAGGCCTGCCACCGGCAAGGCCATTATTCTCGTTGTGGCGCGTAGACTGGGGATCATCCTTGTGCTTCTCGAAACCTAGATCCGTTGCATACCGTCGATGTCGTCGAGGTAGAACACCGGAACCCCCACCCACTAGCCTCCAACCTTGTTCTTGGACCTTTATCTTCCCCCAAACAAAGGTGACACCACATGAGATGAGATCTACCATAGACACAATAAATACCACCAAATCCATCGCACCAAGAAAACGATGGAATATGGTTCCCACAGATCCCTCGATTTCACCACCGAGGATGTCATCGAGATGGGGCTGATATCGGGGAAATTTTATTCCAAACACCAGCGTCACCGCCATCCATACGCCGGCGTGGGACACACTAAACCTAACCCCAACTACAGCCGATGCAGAGAGCCGGGGTTCCCCACCCATCCCGCCGGAGTGGCGATCGGAGGGCAAGAGAACCCGCGGCCTCGCCGGCAGAGCACGGGAGGAGGTGGTCGCCTCCCTGATCGGTTTTCGTGGACAGGGAGCGAAGCGGTTAGCGAGCAAGTTAATTTTTTTTTGAGGGAAGCCAGTTTAATTAATTCTAACACCCTCAGAGGAAATGGGTTGGATAGTCAATGATGATGCATAAAAGCCTGCTCCCAAGAACGGCCCAGAACCCAGTGCCCTGGCCCGAGTCACGTTTAGAAGAAGCTCGTATCGAAAGCCTAGAGCAGCCCAGCCCACTCCACCATTCCCTCCCGTCCACTCCGCTCTAGCCCCCTCACCGCCGGCCGCCGCCGCCGCAGCCGCCGCGATCGATCGCCGTCCGCCGCCATGGCGCTACGCAGAGCAGCCTCCCTCGTCCTCAGGCAGCGCCTCCGTACCCTCGCCCCCGCCCCCGCGCCCAAACCCCTAAACCCTCGGCTCCCGCATCCCCGCCGCCACTACTCCCCGCGGCCGCCGCCCGCGCTCCCCGCGTCCGCCCGCGCCCTCGCGGAGGCGGCCGAGGAGGCGTTCGAGGCGGCCTCCACCACCACCGACCTCTTCGCCGCCTTCTCCCGCCTCGAGAACGCCGTCTCGCCCACCGACAAGCGGCTCGCCCTCGCCTGCCTCAAGCTCGGCCAGCACCTCGACTCCTCGGCCTCCGCCGACCCCTCCCGCGTCCTCGAGCTCGCGCTCCGCTCCGTCGGGATCCTCGAGGCCGGGGGGGCCAGGTCCGCCGGGGCGTCGTCGGACTCCGACGCCGTCTCGCTCGCCATGGCGCTCCACCTCGCCGGCTCCGCCTCCCTCGACCTCACCCGCTTCCACGACGCGCTCTCCTTCCTCTCCCGCTCCCTCCGCCTCCTCACCCCGCTTCTCCTGTCTAAAGACGCCGCCGTTGGGGACGAGGGCGGCGACTCCGACGCCGAAGGGTTCGACGTGAGGCCCGTGGCGCACGCGGTGCGGCTGCAGCTCGCCAACGTGAAGACGGCGCTGGGGAGGCGGGAGGAGGCGCTCGCCGACCTGCGCGCCAGCGTGGAGCTCAAGGAGTCGATCCTGCCGCCGGGCAGCCGGGAGCTCGGCGCCGCGTATCGGGACCTCGCGGAGGCACACGCCTCCGTGCTTGACTTCAAGCAGGCGCTGCCCTTCTGCCAGAAGGCGCTGGAGCTGCACGAGTCGACGCTGGGCAAGAACTCGGTGGAGCTTGCGCACGACAGGCGGCTGCTCGGTGTGATATACACTGGCCTGGAGCAGCACGAACAGGCGCTCGAGCAGAATGAGATGTCCCAGAAAGTGATGAAGAAGTGGGGCGTGGCCGGCGCCGATCTCATTCATGCTGAGATTGACGCGGCAAACATCAAGATTGCGATGGGGAAGTTTGATGAGGCCGTAAGGGTGCTAAAGGATGTCGCTAAGAAGGTGGAGAAGGACAGCGATGCGCGAGCTCTAGTGTTCATATCGATGGCCAAGGCGCTTGCCAACCAGGAGAAGGTCGGGGACACCAAGAGGTGCTTGGAGATCGCTTGCGACATTCTAGAGAAGAAGGAAGTGTCTGAACCTGACAAGGTGGCCGAAGCATATATTGAAGTATCCTCACTGTATGAGATGGTGAATGAACTTGACAAGGCAATATCTTTGATGAAGAGGAGTTTGGGGATGCTCGAGAGGATCCCTCAATCACAACACTTGGAGGGGAATGTCGCAGCTAAGATTGGATGGTTATTGCTTCTGACAGGGAAGGTGACCGAGGCCGTCCCATATTTGGAGGATGCAGTGGAGAGGATGAAAGAAAGTTTTGGGCCGAAGCATTATGGTGTAGGATATGTATATAACAACCTGGGGGCTGCGTACATGGAGATGGACCGCCCCCAGTCTGCTGCACAGATGTTTGCGCTGGCAAAGGAAGTCATGGATGTTTCCTTAGGGCCTCACCATTCAGATACAATTGAGACCTGCCAGAGCCTCGCCAATGCATACAACATGATGGGAAGGTACTTTCTATTTACTTTTCAATTCAAATGTGTGTTCACTCAAACACAAACATGCTTTCTTTCTTTTAGCCTGGCAGAAAATTCAATGGTTTAAGATAATTTGCATGTTAATCTGCAAGTAGGTTTGTTTTTCCATATTCCTGCCTTTTAGCTAGTTTACATGTCCATGCTACTACTGCAAGAACTGCCAAGCTAAAAAATTGTTGGCAAACAGTGTATAAAGTACAGACTGTTGGGTTTTACATAGCTAAAATTAGAAGGAAAGAGAGACTGTTTGACAGTGTTTATAGCTCTGGAAGATTTTCTCCACCAACTATTTACAGTGTTTGTATTCAAGGCGGTCGCCGAGACTCTCAGCTAAAGCAAACACAAAACAAACTTGCTTCACAAAAGGGCAATGAAGCATGAAGTGAGCTGCCGATTCAATCACCTTTCCCTCAGCCCTCACAGTCCACACCTTCTTCAGATTGTTATTCTGGATATTGCCAATGAAATGAACACTATATGCTGACTCAGCGGTGTATTCGCATTACACGCCAGCTTCCAAGAGATGGTAGCACTAACTGAATGTTCTGCAGCATAGCCCAAATCTGAAATAAACGATGCATTTGAGTTTCTGAATTAATTCTATGTAAGCCTCTCATCCACCTCCTCACCATAATCCCCTCTTTAACAGCAAAGTTCTTCTGAGCTGCCAGCATTTAAAGATCAGGGGCAAAATCTTTGAGAGCACCAACCTGTAGCCACTTGTCTTTCCACCAGAATGAAGCCTGCACACCATTTTTTTATCTAAATGTTGGTGCAGCAGCAAAGAGCTGCTGATCATTCTCATTGAAGGGAGCATTTTACCCTTCCAAGGTCGATCCTCGTTTTCTGAACCATACCATAACCATGTCAGGTGCAATGCCCAGCTAAAGAAATCTAGGTTTTTGACACCCAGACCACCGCAATATTTAGGAGAACACACTTTTTTCCAGTTAACCAAACATAATCCTCCATGAGCATACTCATCCCCACACCGAAGGAAACTTCCCCTGATCTTGTCAATCTTCTTGACGATCCATTTAGAGGGAGGAAAAGCCATGAAAAAAGTGGCGAGGGCAGAAAGCGCCGAATTGAAGGGCACCAAATGTCCCTCCCTAGACATGAGCTTTCCTTTCCAGGGCTTTAACCTTCCAGAGATATTATCCAATAAAGGCTGGAAATCAATCTTCCTAGGGTTTCTGTAACCGAGGGGAAGCCCAAGATACTTGCACGGCTGATAGCCCATCTGACCTCCAAAGTCCGAGAGACTATCACTCTAATCCAAGCCATGACAGCTGATTGGGTAAGCCGCATATTTACCAAGGTTCACCTTTAAGCCCGAAGCACAAACAACTCGAAAAAATCGCATGAACAAGGTGCACAGGCACCATAGTGACGAGCTGGTATTATAAGCACACAGTTGTATGCGGGGTGTTGTTTCCTCTTTAGCTGGAGTCTTGGGACTAATTGAGCAACGATACTTCCCTGTAATGGCAGTAATTTGTTATGCCTTTTGATTTTTAGTTGATCATCAATATCCTCTTCTTTTTAAATGCAGCTATGCCCTGGCTATGGAGTTCCAAAAGCGAGTGATTGATTCATGGCGAAACCATGGTCCCAGTGGTGCGGACGAGCTCAGGGAAGCCATTCGTCTCTATGAGCAGATCAAGATAAAGGCCCTAGCATTCATGTCACCTGGTGATGAAGCAATTGCGTTGCCTGCACCTCAGGAACAGGAAGTCGATTCTGATCCAGCCAAAGTTGCACAACAGTAATTAGGAACTTTGCGTCGTGTACCCTTTTCTTTGCTCTATTTTGATGCCGCTTTGCTGTTCTGCAGTAGAAGAAATTTTGGCTGTAAATTTAGCGCAGGAGGTAGCCTTCTGTACCATCTAGAAGATTCGACAGTCTATCTAAAGTAATCCAGACTTTATTTAGCCATGATGAAGAATAGGAACTTGGTTGAACTATTGATTGAGGAGTTTTTCCATGCTGTAGAGTATGAGTATGGAAATATCCGAGTCCCAGAAATCAACGTTTGGTGAACAGCCATTTTGCTGTGGCAAGGGAGAAGCCCCTGGGCCCCTGACGATGTAACGGAGGGCGAGATCTCGACATTTGTTGGTGTCTTAATAAGGTTTTGGTGAGACTTTGCTGCCTGTGCTAAGATCAGGATATCACAGTGAGCTCAAAGGGCCACACAAGTCCTGCTTTTTCTTCTTTAAACTTCATGTTCTTCTTTGGCTTGCCTCTGAAGTTTCAGTTTCTTGGTCACAGTTGTTCCACCACCCTCAGCTTATTTGCCTTTTGTGTTCTGCTTCCTCACTGCCTGCCAATCTTTTGTGAGAATTTGAAGAATAGTATTTGTTATTCATGTTTGTTCTCATCCAAATATTACAGTAAATCGGGTAAGTGGTTGTTCATTTACAGTAGGAGCAGCTGCCCATGTTGTTCTGAAGTTCTCATGCTCTGAAGAAATATTCAGCGAGAACTGAACCTGTGACACCTTAGAACTATCTTTCATGAATCTTTCAAGCGGCAAAAAAGATGAACACCCCAAATAACGTGTTTTGCCTAAGCCAAGTGATGCAACCAACTAAAATCACTACCTACTACAATGTGCTTCATTGCTGCTGCCGCCACTGCATTCTCCATGGAAGTGAGTGCTGCTCTTCGAGGCCGCAGTGCCGTCTTCTCGCTGCTGTGTTGGTGTGTCTTCTTCTTCTCCGGTGCCGGCGACCTGCACCTGGATGACCACCTCCTCTCGCCTCGGCGGCCGGTCCATTACCAACGGAGCTTGTTTGCCGGTGGTGGCGGTGATGGCTGCCCGGCAGAGCGGGCAGCTGGCGCAGCCGTGGAGCCAAGTGTCGATGCACTCCGCGTGGAAGACATGGAGGCAGCCCGGCAGGAGCCTCACCCGCTCCCCCTCCTGGAACTCGCCGAGGCACACGGCGCACTCGCTCGCGTCGGCGCTGTTCTTGGCAACGTCGTCCTTGGCGGCCTTGGTGTACCTGAACGCCGGCAGCGCCCGGATGGCCGGCTCTCCCAGCCCGGCGCGTGGCTCGTCGGGCGCCGGCCCATGCACCACGGGGAGCTCGTGGTCGGAGGGGGTGGTGTTGCGGCGATGGCGGCGGCGGGTGAGGGAGATGACGAGGCTTCTGGGCGCGCCGGAGCTGGGGCTGGAGGAGTCGGAGGTGGTGGTGGCGTGCCAGGTGAGGCAGCAGCGGATGACGAAGACGTAGTAGGTGAGGAGCAGCGCGGAGGTGGTGAGGATGCCGAGCACGGTGAGCACAAGGATGGGCAGGCTAGTGAGGCTCAGCGTCACGTGGTGCGTCAGGCGGGACGACGTCGCCGGAGAGGACGATGAAGACGACGAGGAGTAGTAGTAAGGTGTGAATGGTGTCTGTGGCGGCGGGAACAGCAGCGTCGAGGACGGGGTCTGCTGCTGCGGCACCGGGAAGACGGGGGCGTTGCTTGCTCCCTCTACATCCATGGACGCTTGTGCTTCAGCTCAGAAAGAAGTGAAACCGATCAGTGGACGATGGAAGGTGGATTCGATGATGACGATGTGGACGCAACATATGTAGTGGTGTGGTGTGGTGGCGTAGCTCGAACTTGGAAGTAATGGCGATGTGGCCAGGTGGTAGGAAGGAAGGAAGGAGGAGGAAAAGGATGGGACGGGTAGGCGAGAAAATTTGGATCGCAGTGGGGTGGAGGAAGAGACAAGAAGATGTTGCAGCAAGTCCCGTCGCTTCCAGCCAGCCGTTGGACTGGACTGAACTTTGTTGTATCTAGAAGCTCGTTTCGTTTTCGTCCTTGGTTTGGTTGACATGAAAGCGACCATAGGAATTGGAATTCCTTTCCTGCGTCTTTAATTTGCCTTTGCATTTGGTCATGTCTGCAGCCTACCTGCTTCCTCGCCGCCCAAAATTCTACTACAACTTTATACTCTCTCTGTTCTAAAATATAAGAACGTTTTTCACACTACACTAGTGTGAAAAACGTTTTTATATTATGGGACGGAAGGAGTACTAAATTCCGTACAAAGTTTTGACACTTGTTCTGAAACGGATGAAGCACTTTGCAAGGAAACGTGTATGATGTCAAATCAGTAAGAAAATAAGCACAAGACGATGCGGCACAGACGCTAAAAGCATCGCAGTAATGGTCATTAAAGTTATGTTAGTGATGTCTTTTGGCCTTTTGCATTTTAGTCTTTTTGGCATCCTCGTGTAGCCTTTTGACATCCTTGTATATGTGTATATATATGCTGGCTTTAGTCTTCTAATAATACTAAGTTGCATATTTCTCTAACATGGTATCGAGCTTAATTAGGTTCTTTTTTCTGCACGATCGTGCTAGATCCATCTAGTACTACTGCTGCCGCTGTCTTCTTTCAGGCCGACTGAACTTCTCCTTCGATTCTCTCTGATTTTGCCATGCCGCCCTTGCTGTCCTCGCTCCTCAGGCAGCCAGTTCCCCTTCTCTTGTCTCCCTCGAAGAGGTGTCTCCCCGTCCAGACCAAAGAGGCCGGGTCTGGCATCACCTAGGGTGTCTTTGTTTTATGCCTAAGGTTGCCCCATCAAAGCATTGGCTAGCCAAAAATTTGGTTGAGGTTTTGGTTGCCCATGATTTGGCCAACATTGGCAAGAAAAATGAACTATAGTTGGTTAGAGTTCATTGGCATGCCAAAAAATTGGCAACAATCCAATCAAAGACCAAACTTTGAGTCATAACCAAAATTTTGATAGGGTGCATTTTGGCCACAATCCATACACACCCCTAGTCCGCTGCTTCCTCCTGTATTACCCTCAGCCTGCCTGGTCAATATCCCCGTCATCAAAATAATCTAGCGTCTGCAAAAATCATTGAAAATGTTAACGCCCACACGTGTGGGCGTTTGCACATCGCCCACACGCCTTCATCACCACTCATTTTGCCACGTATGAATAGATGACATCAGCAGATTTTTTTTTGGTTTTCGGCTTAAAAATGTTGTATCTCCTAAATAAAAAAGCGAACTAAAAATCCGTTTTCACCATTAAATCCGTCTCGACGAGATCTTCAAAACTAGACCCCATGTTGATATGTTTCGACAAATTTTTTTTTTGCGCAGAAGTTGCCATGATGTTTACACTGCAGTTGCCATAGGGTTTAAACTAAAGTTGTCATGTGGCAATTTTAGTTTGTAGATCATGGCAATTTTAGTATTTTGATGATGGCAACTCCAGTACTTTGACCATGAAAATTGTTTTTTGTATGAACCATGGCAATTTTACGTGCATGTATCATGGCAATTTTAGTTTATGGTTCATGGCAAGTCTAGTTTCTTAATTCCCCGTTTTATAAATGTCAAAATTTACTTTTAAATGTAGAAGAAAATAGGTGAAACATATCATGGCAACTTCAGTGTAAACATCATGGCAATTCATATGCAATAGACATGGCAACTTTTAATTCAAAAAAAATTCATCAAAACATATCAACATGGGATCTAGTTTCGAAGATCTCATCGCGAGGGATTTAATGGTGAAAACGGATCTTCAATCGGATTTTTCGTTTAAGAGATAAAACATTTTAAAAACTGAAAATCCAAAAAGATTCCTACATGCATGCATGCGATGACGTGACAATCTGTTTGCATTAGAGACGTGTGGTGCGTCTCCTTTCCTGCCACACGTGTGGCAGATCTGGACACGTACTCGTGGGAGGAGCCGCAATCGGAGGTCCGCATCTCCGTCCTGGCCGATAATTCCAAGCCGCCGCCGCATCGGCTCCAAGGCCCCGCCCCGCCTCCTTCAGGCCAGGCCGCCGCCCCTTGTGTCCAGTCCACTATCCTCCCGCCCGTCATCGTCTCGAGGCCGGTGCTCCTCGAATTCTTGCGGTTTGTGGGCGGTGTTGTGGTGAACGTGCGTGTGCCTATGCGTGTGTGGGTGGTGGACCTGATCAAGATCGGTGAGAGAGTATAAAAAAGGAAGGGAGTAAAAAGAAAATGATATGATGTTTCCATCGGGCCTGCATCTTCATGGCTGCTCGCTGACTTCTGACAATGTTCCCTATATTGATGATGTCTCGCACATGCGACGTCGGTCGATGCTGGGTACTCGTCCGTCTGTGATGTTGTCCCCTACGTTGTCTTCAACAGACTGTGTTGGTCGCTATTCATCGACTCTTCTTACGGCTTCTGCCCGCGGTGGTGGTGCCTGCTCTACGTCGACTCCTCTCGATGCTTCTGTATGCGGCGGTGACCGCTCTACATCGACTCCCCAGTGGCTTCCACATGCAGCACTACGTCGACTAACTACTCTCGGTCGACTCTACACACGACTTCCACGGGTGGTGGCGATTGGTCATCATCGGCAGGTGTTTCTACCTCGATATTTTCCGTCATGTCTCTGTCTGCGTGTGAGATTGCGCAGCTGCGATGCCTGCTTGCTGCTTGGGATTCTTCACCGACTGGTTCTGCAAATTCCGTGATTGACTCTTCTGGCATGTAGAAACCACCTTCTACTCATTCAGGTACATCCCTATGGATTCTTGATATTAGAGCGTCTTTTCATATGACTTATGATTCTTCTAGTTTGACCTTCGTTTGACCCGTCGAGTCTCCTATTTGTGTTCTTACGGCTGATGGCACTCCCATCCCTGTAGCTAGTCGAGGCACTCTTAGCACTTCTTCATTTCATGTTCCCTCTATCGCTCATGTTCCTTGACTTACCATGCAACTCATATCTGGTGGTCAGATTGTTGACTCTATGAAAGGACCACGATGTCGCCTAGAGGGGGGGGGGTGAATAGGCGTTTTAAAATCTTTTGCGAATTTGGCTATATCCTAATGCGGAAATAAACTAAGCCGATACTTTTCAAGCACAAATCCTAAATATAGTAGGCTCACTAAGTGCACCAACAACTTAGGATAAACAAGATGAGAACAACGAGGATGTGAGTAAGAACAAGTAAGTCACACAAACTTACTCAATGTATATCACGAGATATGAAAATGAATAATACATACAACCACAAGTAAGCAATACAAGCTTACACAAATTGTATCACAATATATGGAATTGAATGATACAAGCAAATTCAAGTAAGCACTACAAGCTTACACAAGTTATGTCACAAGATATGGAAATGAATGTTACAAGCTAGCAATTCATACTAAGCATAAGATAGAACAATAGTAGAAAGTATGAATTGCGAATATAAAGTGTAGGCCTAAATAATCTCTTCAAGGGAATGACCAACACAATATAATGAGGACAACAAGATATAGTGAATGCACGGTTAAATGAACAAAGTAAACCACAAGTAAGGAGTTAGGGTTAGGGATAACCAAAGTCACGAAGACGAGGATGTATCCCGATGTTCACTTCCTTGGAAGGAAGATAGTCACCGTTAGAGAGGTGGATGTTACCACGAAGGCACACCAACACCACAAAGGCTCACCCTATTCTCCTTGAGATATCACCACGAAGGCGATTCTCAATCACTAGCTGTAGACCTTGAGGCGGCCTCCAAACCTTCACAAACTTTCCGGGGGATAAATCACAAGTTGATTCCTCACTGGAGCACTCCTACCGCCTAGGAGTCTCCAACCTCCAAGAGTAACAAGAACAAAGGGGAAATGCTCAAGACTTGCTCAAATCACGAATTCCTTTGGTCAGGAGAGGGAGAGGGAGTGGATCTATCACTTGATTGGAAAAACTCTCAAGAACTCACACGAATCTCTCTGGGATTTAAGATTTGGTGTAGGAGAAGTGAGAGGGAGCCACTTGTGTTCTTGGGGTGATTTGGGATGAAGTGGTCAACCCTCTACCGGATTAGTAGAGGGGTATTTATAGAAGGCCTAGAAAACTAGCCGTTTGTGAGTAAGTGATAGCGCCGGGCCGGACATCCGGGCAAGGGCCGGACATCCGGCGGCCGAGAAAAGCACATACATGCATGTGAAAAACAAAGGCCAGAGTACAAGCCCTGGACATTTGGCCAAGGCCCGGACATCTGGCCAAAGTTGGGGCCCCGGACATCCGGACAAGTGCCGGACATCCGGACAAGTGCCGGACATCCGGGAGACAAAACCAACATTTCAACATGCTCTCTGGATATCTACAGCCGGACATCTGGGCCAGGGGCCGGACATCCGGCGGTTTCACACAAATCATTTTATTTATGCTACTCAATACCTTCATCTGTAATAGCACACGTGTTGTAGGCCAGCAGCTGGTTGGGCCTTTGGACATTTCGTTTGTAGTTCGCCAAATGACACAAATATATTTGTCAAGTACGAAATATACCATTGAATTAAGCTGCGTGTGACCGAGCACTGAATAAATATACACAACCTACATCATATTGTATTTGCCATCATATGTCGAATAGCATTTCATAATACTATAATTGTTCGATCGTTAATGCATTTCACGCTTTCTGCAGTATAGTTGTACATTGTGCATATCGCACCTACCGTAGGTTGTGTATCCAGTCCTACGTATCTATTCTGGACTTAGATACATTTCTGAGTGTGTACCATCTACCCCATCCCATGTTTCTAAGGGAACTATGTATTCCTTTTTCAAGTTTGTTTCAACTCAGTGATATGATGATAGTGCTAAAATCAGTAATTTTATTCACTAATAGTCTAAATTGCATACACTAAAGTTCCAGCAGCAACGCGGGGTGTAACATCATACCAGGATTTCTACTTTCCATTTTTCTCTTATGCGTTAATAATCTTATTCTTTCTCTTTTGCTCTACAATAAACTGCAATGCAGAGTTTATCTTATCTAACTTTTGCACTTGTGTTTCCTTGTAGCTCCGTTCTTTGCTCGGCATCATGAATCTTGTGCCTGAGTAAGTTTTTCTCCCAAATCTGTGTTTCATGTCTTACGTTTGTTGTAAACCATGTTTGCACTGTCTCATACAGTCAGTCATAACCTGATTGTAGGTTCGATGACGACCCTGTGGAGGAGGATGCTTTCTATGGTTTCCGTGACGATGAGATCGAGAGGGTTGAAGATGATATTGACAGCTTCAAGGAGGTTGTGCCGCGCCGCTTCAAGGAGGTTGTGCCGCCCCGCTTCAAGGAGGATTTCTACTTTCCATTTTTCTCTTATGCGTTAATAATCCTATTATTTATCTTCTGCTCTAAAATAAACTGGAATGCAGAGTTTATCTTGTCTAACTTTTGCACTTGTTTCCTTGTAGCTCCGTTCTTCGCTCGGCATCATGAATTTTGTGCCTGAGTAAATTTTTCTCCCAAATCTGTCTTTCATGTCTTACGTTTTTTGTAAACCATGTTTGCATTGTCTCATACAGTCAGTCATAACCTGATTGTAGGTTGGATGCCGACCGTGTGGAGGATGATTTCTATGGTTTCCATGACAATGAGATCGAGAGGGTTGAAGATGATATTGACAGTAACCAGGAGGTTGTGCCGCCCCGCTTCAAGGAGGGTAAGTTCTACAAATGGCACAATTTAAGCATGGTTGTTATTAAAAAAATAAACAAGTTAAGCAGGAGGGCTGTTAAAAAACAAATAAGAGCATGTTATCCCCCTCTTGATCATTTAAGCTTCGATTGTCCATTTGAAGCCTGTGCGGAACTTTGTTTGTGATAAGATAATGTTCTAATGCATCTTTTTGTTCTTTTATTTGTTATTGCTGTGATAAATTGAGATGTTTGGTAGTTGGACTGTATGTAGTTGTTTATCAAACCACTTTTGTCACAACAGTAGTTTCTTTATTTGATCATCGTTGTAGCATATGGCTAACCTTGTTTCTTCCATGTATTGAAATCTTAGGTGGTAAGAATAAGAGGCAGCAGCCAATTTGCTTTCCTGTTGGCTTTTCTAAGTTTTACCCTTATCTGCCGGGTAAGCACAGTCATCTTACCGACTGTTATCTGATATGTGTTGGGTATATGTGTTGGATGTAACTTTTATTTCATTTCAGAATCCCTGTTTGACCTTCCTGTGCCCCCCGTGCCCCCATCTGTCCGAGACACTCGCCGAAAGCACCGCAATAATCAACATCGTAAAAATCGTGAAGCGAGTAAGTATCCCGAAACTGGCTGCCGTATGCTCTGTGCAGTATGGCCTACATAACAAATTCTCAAACTAAACAATTCATGTCTCATGGGATTGGTTACTTACATGACAGGGAAGCATGTTGTGATGGATGACTATTATCTCTGATCTACTTATGAGTTACCAAGGATTCTGTTTTCAAGGGTTTATCAGATGCAGTTACAGTGTGATGACATTGGGGTACAGGGCAATGACTTATTCGAGGAGTGTGAGATGTTGTTAGCACCACATGTATATTTCCAGATACATCATTTTTCAGAACTTGCTGCTGATACAATTGCACACGCGGAGGCATTGAATGCCCATTCCAAAAAGTATGTCCTAAAGATCAGTGAGCTTAAAGCTGAGCTGCACTGGATGCCATATACCAGTCAGCTTGATAGTGTCCTTGAGGAGTTGGATGTTGTCTTAAGTCAGTGTCAAGATCTGGATGCTTTGGCAGAGGTCTTGCAGGCATTTGCCGCGCAGTTGAATGAGCGTATGGCTGAAGGTGCTCATGAAGCTGGACCGTTTGGACAAGAGGCTGAGGGTGCTGTGGAAGCTGGACTGTTTGCCCAAGAGGATGGAGGTGCTGAGGAAGCTGGACTGTTTGCCCAAGAGGATGGAGGTGCTGAGGAAGCTGGACTGTTTGCCCAAGAGGATGGCGGTGCTGAGGAAGCTGATGAACTGTTTGCCCAAGAGGATGAAGTTGCTGAGGAAGCTGATGAACTGTTTGCCCAAGAGGATGAAGTTGCTGAGGAAGCTGATGAACTGTTTGCCCAAGAGGATGAAGTTGCTGAGGAAGTTGATGAACTGTTTGCCAAAGAGGATGAAGTTGTTGAGGAAGCTGATGAGCTGTTTGCCCAAGAGGATGAAGTTGCTGAGGAAGCTGTGCCAGCAGATCTGTTCCTGGTAGCAGTTCCAGTGGAGGCTGAAGCTGCTGAGGGTGCTGGCCTTGTTGAGCAGCCGAGGAGGCTGAGGCTGAGCATGATATGTGGGGAGAAGAAGACCCTGTGGTCCCATAGGAGGATAAGGCCATTATCATACTGGGATGGTTTGCAGATGAGGTTGCTGATAGCTGGGAGGATCTCTGGGTTGAGTGATATTTTTTTTGGGAATGGCAGACCAGCTCTAGATACTTAGCAATATACTGGGATGGTTTCTTTTCAGCCCGTGGATCTGTTTTTTGCAATTCAGGTTAGGTTACTTTGTTGCAAGTTAGTCGACTTAGCGATATACTAGGATAGTTTCTTCTCAGCTTGTGTATCTGTTTTTTTGCAACTCCGGTTATGTTACTGCGTTGCAAATTAGTCAGAGATAAGCTTGTGTAATCCTACATTTTTCTCCTTGGGTTCATGTTCTCGGCAGAATGATCAGGAAAGCTTTTTATACCTCTTCATAACTCATAGCACTAAACATATGTCAATTTGTATTGATACATTCTTTGATATACTATTTGTAAATACAAATATCATAAAAAACAACATAAGCATGCTTATAATATATATGGTCTTGTAAAGTGAAACTTTTACCACAAATATTGTTTTATTTTAAATTTACTTTGTGATGTTTTAAAAAATTAGTAATTATTTTTGTGGGATTACCAATAGTATCATTAACTATCTATAAGACCCAGTAGAGTGATTTGGAGTGTATATGTAATAAAGAACTTCATAGTGGTTCCTAAGAGGTTTCTATAGTAGTAGACTACCAGGTTTATTTGCAACAAAGCAGAAGATTCTAGAGTATGTGAGGTGATTGTCCTTCAACCCCCTTCCATTCTCTCTCATTGATAGTGTTAGCTTGTTTCTCGGTCATAATTGTTCTTTGGGATTTAGTACATAGTCATCATATGTGTTTGTTATTGGAATCATATTCTATATGTTTAGTCTCCCCCCCCCCCACTGCAAAGAATTTGAAAGTCATGCCTTTCATGGGCTAATTTGTTAATTAACTATAACACTATAAGCTTTGAGTATGTAGCTCAGATCTCCCACTTACACATTATAAGTAATACTTATGTGTAAAAGTATTACCCTATGATGTGTTAGATAAGCCCACCTCCACCTAAATCAATTCTTCTCCGGCTCAATGTTTTTGCTCTATTATATCACTCGTACTACACCATCAGTGTCATCTCCACCTCCAAATTGATGCCATGTCTACTCGTAACTCAAAAGTCCTTACAATTGTGACTTTATTTGGATGCAACAGACTTGCCATTGCATTAATACACAGGAGAGAGCATATGCATAAAGTTTAAACAACGTACACCCAGAGGACCAACTGTTGATGAGTGCATCCCGCATCATACTTTGCTTACCATTTCCCCATCATATACGTAGGATTTACTGCATTTTACCATGTTCACGAGCCCATTTTGTCTGATTTCACCAGGATCCCAAGAGCCAAGAGATTTGGAGCATTCATTGGAAAATCCTCAAATTTTGGTGAGAAAATACATTGATTGGAAGTCACAAGAATCTTATTTATGAAGAGATGAACACATGAGATGAAACCACGCTTTTCCTGAGGCTCCTAAAAAGAAGGCAATGCATGATATGAGTGTGCCCGACCATACTAGTGGTCGTACCACATGCCATCACTTTCCCATAGTCAACTACTTCCACCCCATGCAATCTGATATCAGTTAAACAAACAGAGAGAATCCACCCTACGAACCAATACCAAAAACCTCACCTCTGAAAAGGGATCTAAAGTGGGAATCAACATAAGGGTAACCACCTCGCCATTACTTCGACCATGGAGGCCCCGACATCGAGACCTATCACCATTCACGTCGTCGTCATTAACCCTCTCATCCATCTCATTATAATTCTCAAACCTATATATTGTGGATTCGTACGTGTATCACTTTACTCATTCTTCCAATATTCATATTAACTCGTACGCATTTTTCTCACTATGAATATGGTCAGTGGTTCACAACCTTTCTAGCCACCTTCTCGGCCAGCTCCTTCTTCCGAACGAGCTCGCCACCAATAGGTATTTTGGGACACCACTGCTAAGCAATTTTGCATTAGTTCCTAAATCCTTTCCCACATAGGAATCTTGTCATTGTAATCAATGACATTTGTAAACCCATAATACTTCTACATTAGCACATTTGCCCCACGTAAAAACCAGGGGTCACCATCCATCACCCTCTTCCATTCACCCATGAATTAAAACTTCACCAGGAATAGATTTGCAGCGATCACTTTGAATGTCACTTCGTGTGACGAAGCCCACAATATTGGCATGGCGTTGAAATACGCCAAGCGCTTGAAAGGTCTCGTTCTATGTACCCTAATGAGTCCCAACCATCCGACCTCCTGTATCATCTTGTCCAGCTCCTTCAGAAACCATGTTCGTCTACTTCTCCATGCATATTTAATCCTCAAACCTATCATACATAGTAGGATCCAGTCGTGCCCTACCATACCCACCAACGCCATAATGGTCTCTTATCCTGCTACACTCACCTCATTCTCTAGTCTTCTTCTCTAGCAGATTGATTGCAACTCCATCTTTCCTTGCACATTGATGATCTACGACATCGACATACTCATCCTTCTCCGAATTGCCACCATGACCAACCCCCTTGTGATCTTGATTTGCCATGATAAATCATCGGTCCCAAAAAGACTAGCGGCGTGAAAATCTATAGGACTATCGGTCACCAAGAGAACCCTAGTAAATCGACATAATTTTGTAGACTCTGGCGGGGATTGTAAACCCTAGAAAACCTTAGGGCAACCATTTGGGCATCCGCTGCATGTAAAAAACATCTAGTTTTTTTAGTGCAAACAAGGCTTTATTCAACATTCAAAAGCATAGTGATATATGCAATCATAGGGGGAGTCCCAAGCCACACATGGCGCCCTATATCAAGGGAAGAAGAAGTTTTTGCCAACGAATGAGCCTCAACATTTGCTTCACGATATTCGTGCCATAAGAAAACACTTTGGAACAATGTTCGCTGAATATTGATCTTCTTAAGGATAGCACCATGCACACATATGGCCGCGCCAGTGATATTCCTGATTACCTCCAAGCAGTCAGATGCAATTGTCAATCTTTTAATAAGAAGATCGTAGCCTGGCGCCAGCACCTCATTGCATCCATGGGCCTCCAAGCTAGCCGGATCACAAGACCATCGAAAACCGTTGATGAAGCTCCAACAAACTTGCCATTAGCATCCCGGCATGCAATTCCGCCCTTTGTCGCCATGCCTAGACAGCCCAACATCAATATTCAACTTCATATCGCTAACAACAGGGGGAAGCCACGTTACCTTCGCCGCGAGCTCCTGTCGGGACATAATTTGGAGACCTATTGCGCACTGAGGCTATCTCCAAGTCTTCCTGGTGTCTATTGATGAAATCCATCATGGAAAGAGGACTCTGAAATTTGTCATCATGAATTGCCCGCCTTCGATCTCACCAGATGGGCCATGGGGTAATAAGCACAAGTGCAAGCTACTGCTAGTTCATGCACTCAAACAACTAGAACAACCATAGCCGGGCATCATCCAAATGATTAGAGATCATATGTTCCAGCGTTTCTTCATCTCCCAACGCCCATATATATCGTGTCATCCGACATTCAATCAACGCACGACGCCAAGGTCCTCAACCGCATTTCAAGAAACATCTAGATTGACCTTTATATGAAACTGGAATGAACGGTGGCGAATCTTATTTGCCGCTATTTGCAGAAACGTCGCCGCTACGCACAGCCGAGGAGCGACATCTAGATGGGCTACCCAGAATGTTTTTAGGATATGTGCAAGAGATCCCAGTTCTTGAAGGTTCCGGTTTTGGGAACCTTTCAGAATCCTTTTAGTTTTTTTTCTCCTTTTCTCTTTGTTTTTCTGTTGTTTTCTTCATGGTTTTTTCCCGATTTTCTCTTGTTCATTTTACTGTCTTTTTCTTTTTTCAGAAATGTTCAGATTTTTTTTACAATAGTTTAAAAATTAGGATATGTTTGCATTTTTCGAAAAATGTTTGGAATTTCAAGAACTGTTTTATTTTTCAAAAAGTGTTCGGCATTTTCAAAAAGTTTTCACACTTTTTAAAAAACCAATATTTTCGAAAAAGGTACAATTTTTTAAAAAATATACTTTTTAAAAAATTCATGTTTTAAAAAATGCTTCACAATTTCAAAAAATGTTCTCATTTTCAAAAATGGCTTTAATTTTCTATTAAAAATTCACAATTTTTAAGAATTATCTTAATTCAAAAAAGTATGTATTTTCAAAAAAATATTCACGTTTTTAATACGAAAACCGACTGAGAATTTAGAAAAAAGTCCGTACAGTACAACACTGCTCAATATGGACTATATATAGACAGAAATGAGTAAACAAATACATCAAAATGTGTCTTATATACATTCGAATAAAAGAAAGGAGTATTTGTGAACGGAGGGAGTAAACATCGATCAACCTGTGCACCAAGTGCAGCCACGAGTTTCAACGTTCCCCCGACATAAGCTTCCTTACGTTGTACAATATTATATAATATGAGATATTGCATGGCTAAAAGCATCTCCCCTATCCATGTATCTTCCTAGAATCTAGTCGTATTACCGTTACCTATGATAAATTTCACCCTCTGCGAAAAGCTTTCTTTCATCCTCATTAACCCCTTCCAAAACGGCGAGTCATTAGGTCTAGCGGTAACATGGCCAATGTTTTAGTTTGTAGGTACTTGTTACGTAAAATTTGTACCTACATACCTTCAGTCTCAATAGATAACCGATAGAGTCATTTGCTAAGTAGGCATTTATTTTTAACTTCTAAGTTTTCGACCCCTAACCCTACTTGGACTTTGGATTTGCAAATTATATCCCATCTAGTCAATCTGTATTTTTTTTCTTAACTTCATCACATTGCTAGAAAAATCGGGATCGATAAAAGTCTAGTTTTTTCCGTACCCCTACCGGTACTTCAAAGAAAGACAAAAGAAATATCGGCAAACTAGTCAGAACTGAGTTTATCAACACAAGCCGGCCCCCATAAGACATAAGCTTGCCCTTCCAACAGCTTAGCCTTTTTCCAAATCGATCCTCAACGCACTTCCACTCCTTCTTCGATAATTTGCGATGATGAATTAGTATCCCTAGGTAGCTGAGCGGCAGGAAACCCATTTCGCATCCGAACAACTGTCTATATGCGTCTTGTTTCTCTTTGACTCTCCCAAAACAGACCAATTCGCTCTTGTTAAATATCAACAACCATTGGTTCCTTGAGCTGCCTGAATCCCTGGTAAAAACCTGCAACAAGGTTTGCTGACTGTAAACACTGCTGATGGGCCTTCAGCTGACATGGAAGCTGATGATGAACAAATTTTACTGTCCCCTCAAGTCTGGCCTGTTTCTGGTGGCGTCCAAGGCCCTGGGAGCTCTCTGTTTGCACGTATTGAGGGCCAAATCTGCTCCTGTACCTGAAACCAAGTGGACTGGGATCCCATGCCTTGCTTCACTACATCTATCGTCAACTCAATCCTACGGCCAACAGCAGCTCACAGCCAGCCAAGCGACCCAACATCGATTTGATTTCAGAGTCCGGTTTGTTCAGACAGAGAACAGAGCAGAACACCGGTTCAGTTAACAACAATACAGCAGCAGCATTACAGAACAGTGCGGTTCATCAAAACAGCAGCAGTACAAGGCTGTAAACAACACTACCACAATACAGTTCAGTTGTAACACCCCGGATGTAACTTGCCATATTTGTAACTCCAACTCTTGCCATTTCCGGCTATGTGATATGATATTCCCTCGTGGTTGGGTTCTTCTTCGTTTTTCTTTTGTCCGTGTCATGCATTTTCTATCATGTCATCATGTGCATCGCATTTGCATACGTGTTCGTCTCATGAATCTGAGCATTTTCCCCGTTGTCCGTTTTGCAATCCGGCGCTCCTACGTCCTCCGGCGTCCCCTTTTACCTATTTTCCGTGAGCGGGTATTAAACTTTCTCGGAATGGACCGGGGTTTGTTAAGCGGCATTGGTATAGCACCGGTAGACCGCCTGTCAAGTTTCGGGTCATTTGGACTTCGTTTGATACTCCAACGGTTATCCGGTTATCCGCGAAGGCCTCTTTTGGGTTGCAGCCCCAAACCCCTCCAAAACAGCCCAATAACCCATCTAAGTCACTCCCATCCTCTAAGTCATTCGATCACGATCGTGTGGGCGAAAACCACACCTCATTTGGAGCTTCCTAGCTCCTCCAACCTATAAATATAGCCCCTCCTCCAAATCCCGGATCAAACCCTAGACCCCTCCCTCTCCACGCGCCGCCGGACGAAAATCGCCGGGCCGGACACGTCCGACCTGCACCGCCGCCGCCACGTGGCACGCCTCCATTCGCCGCCGCCCCGCGCCCACTTCACCGCGGCCCGCCGAAGCCCGCGGCCGGCCCGTCCCGGGCCGCGCCGGGCCCGCCGCCCGCGCACCCGCCGCCAGGCACCGCCGTCCGCCGCGCCGCCCACCGCACCACCGCGCCGCCCGCGGCCCGCCGCTCCGCGCGCGCGCCCGAGCCGCCCGCCGCCCGCGCGCCGCCTCCTCCGCCCGCTCGCCTCCCGCGCCCCGCCGCCCGAGCAGGCGCGCCTCGCCGCCGCCTCCGCCCGCCGGCCGCCGCCTCCGCTCGCCGTCCTTGCCGGCCGCCGCCTCTCCGCTCGCCTCCGACCATCCCCGCCGCGCGCCCCGGCCTCCTCCGGCCCGGATCCGACCGGATCCGGTCAGGAGCGTCTTCCCCGGCCCTTCTTCCTCCTCTCCGGCGCCTCTCCGGCGAGGAGCTCCGGTGGCCTCGATCCGGTCGAACCCTAGATCTGTGTGGAGGTTGACCCCGAATTCGTCTAAGTCTTTTCTGTCAGATATTGTGTTGCACTTTCATCATGCCATAACTCTGCATCCGTGGCTCCGTTTTGGGCGTATAGCATATAGAATTGTTCGCCTCGATGAGTACATCATTTCATCTCATTGCATCATTTTCTTTTGAGCTCATATTGGTGCCCGAAATGCTGTTGGAAGAGGGCTATGTGATGTTAGTTTCAGATTCTCAGCAGAACATGCACTTTTGTCATTTTTGCCATGATTGATGTGTGCACCCTATGAACTTGAGTCCTACATGTGTTTTGTAATATGCCATGCCATCTTTACAGGGGTGTATGCCATGTATTTTTGTGATCTCTATGGTGACTAGCACAAGCATGCAAACTAGGGTACATATTGTTGCTGATTTCAGGGACTTAGTAATTTCACCAAGTCATGCCCTGCTGTTATTTTTATGCCATGTGTTCATGTTGTTTCAGAGAGATCTATGCCTCTTTTGAGCATGATCAGTAAGGGTGTTTTGAACATATGGATGTGCTCTATCCATCCATGCCTTTGTTTGTAATTATGGAGTGCCATAGCTTGAGTCCATCGAGCTCTACTTTTGCTATAAAATGTTTCCTGGCAGATTGTTTACATGTTATTCGATTTTGCCAAGCTTGTTGTAGTTGATACTTGCATGATATGATGTTATTCTTGCCATGTCTAGCTTCTGTGCCATGTCTTCTTGATGTATGTATGCTTAGTTTATCATGCAATGCTCTGTAGTGAGTGCATCGAGCTCACGAACATGCCTATTTGTTATCTGTTTTTGACATGTCCAGTTTTCTGTGAAGTCTGAAAACTGTAACGAAACTTGCTTAATTGACATGGGTGTTATTATATTTTCTGATCCCTTTTGGCTTATGCTCAGTAAGGGACTTTTGTTCAATGCTTTGAGTAAATTCATGCCATGCCATATTTTGCTATGTCCTGTTCCTGCAGCAGGTTGTTTGCTTGCTCTAAACATGCCATCCTGATGTTAATTTCTGGCATGTTGTTATTTTCACCAAGTCTGTGAAGCTGATATATGTTGCACTTTTGCCATGCTTGTTTGAACCTGTTATGGTGTGATTTAGCCATAGCTCAGTGTTCATCTTTTGTCAAGCATCTTGAGTAGATCACTGCCATATGCTTTTTTGATATGTTTGAGTGCAGTAGCTTAATTTTTTGTTGCTTGCTAAGTGGCATCATGCTGTTAATCACAGAAATATGCCATTCTTGTTTTGCTTGTCATTTGCAAACCGTGCATCCGATTCCGGTGATCTTTATATCAATTTCAACCGAAATCACCGCATCTTTCCAGTGGTATACTTGGTTTTCCAAGATTATGCCTTGTTCATCTTTGTCCTTCCGGAGCACGCATATGCATTGCATATCACATCTCGCATATCATGCCATGTTTTGCATCTTGTTGTTTGTGCATTGCATCGTGGTTGATACTTGTTCCTTTGCTTGTGTTCTTGTGTTGGGTAGAGCTGGGAGACGAGTACTTGACCGAGGAACCTGTTGAGAACGCTTACGAGGACCAAGCTTTCGACAACTCTGAGAACCTTGCAGGCAAGATGACCATACCCTCGAAATCACTTCTATCTTTGCTTGCTAGATGCTCGCTCTTTTGCTATGCCTATGCTGTGTTACCTACCACTTGCTATATCATGCCACCCATATTGCCATGTCAGCCTCTAACCATCCATTTCCTAGCAAACCGTTGATTGGCTATGTTACCGCTTTGCTCAGCCCCTCTTATAGCGTTGCTAGTTGCAGGTGAAGATGAAGTTTGTTCCATGTTGGAACATGATTACTTTGGGATATCACAATATCTCTTATTTTAATTAATGCATCTATATACTTGGTAAAGGGTGGAAGGCTCGGCCGTATGCCTGGTGTTTTGTTCCACTCTTGCCACCCTAGTTTCCGTCATACCGGTGTTATGTTCCTTGATTTTGCGTTCCTTACACGGTTGGGTGATTTATGGGACCCCCTTGACAGTTCGCTTTGAATAAGACTCCTCCAGCAAGGCCCAACCTTGGTTTTACCATTTGCCACCTAAGCCTTTTCCCTCGGGTTTTCGCGAGCCCGAGGGTCATCTTTATTTAACCCCCCCGGGCCAATGCTCCTCTGAGTGTTGGTCCAAACTAGAGCCACTTGCGGTGCCGCCCTGAGGCAACTTGGGGTATCCTTAGTTGCTGTACGTACTGCTCATCCCGATGTGCCCTGAGAACGAGATATGTGCAGCTCCTATCGGGATTTGTCGGCACAATCGGGCGGCTTTGTTGGTTTTGTTTTACCATTGTCGAAATGTCTTGTAGTCCGGGATTCCGAGATTGATCGGGTCTTCCCGGTAGAAGGAATATCCTTCGTTGACCGTGAGAGCTTATAATGGGCTAAGTTGGGACACCCCTGCAGGGTATTATCTTTTGAAAGCCGTGCCCGCGGTTATGAGGCAGATGGGAATTTGTTAATGTCCGGTTGTAGAAAACCCGAAGTTGACCTTAATTAAAACACATCAACCGCGTGTGTAACCGTGATGGTCTCTTCTCGGCGGAGTCCGGGAAGTGAACACGGTGTTGGAGTTATGTTTGACGTAAGTAGTTTCAGGATCACTGCTTGATCATTTCTAGCTTCACGACCGTGCCTTGCTCCTCTTCTCGCTCTCTTTTGCGTTGTTAGCCACCATATATGCTAGTCGCTTGCTGCAGCTCCACCTCACAACCCCATCCTTCCTTTAAGCTTAAATAGTCTTGATCTCGCGGGTGTGAGATTGCTGAGTCCCCGTGACTCACAGATTCTACCAAAACAGTTGCAGGTGCCAACGATGCCAGTGCAGATGACGCAACCGAGCTCAAGTGGGAGTTCGACGAGGAACGTGGTCGTTACTATGTGTCTTTTCCTGATGATCAGTAGTGGAGCCCAGTTGGGACGATCGGGGATCTGTGTAGCATTTGGGGTAGTCTTCTTTCATTTTGGTTCCGTAGTCGGACCTTGAGTGTAATCTGGATGATGGATGTTTATTTATGTATTGTGTGAAGTGGCGACTGTAAGCCAACTATGTATCTCTTTCCCTTATGTATTACATGGGTTGTGTGAAGATTACCTCACTTGCGACATTGCTTTCAATGCGGTTATGCCTCTAAGTCGTGCTTCGACACGTGGGAGATATAGCCGCATCGAGGGCGTTACAAGTTGGTAATCAGAGCCTTCCCCGACTTAGGAGCCCCCTCTGCTTGATCGAATCGCTGGCGTTGTTGAGTCTAGAAAAATGTTTTGAGTCTTAGGATTATATATATCGGAGAGTAGGATTCTTTTTACTCCTCAGTCCCTTCGTCGCTCTGGTGAGGCCTCCTGACGTAGAGTTTTGACTCTCCTCTCCTCAAATTTCACTAAACAAAATTTAGGATCACGCGGGTATCTTAGAATCGTTCCGATGGTTTTGTGACGAGAACATTGTTCTTGGTGCCTCCTGACATTTAGGGGTTGTGGCAGTGTCCCGGGGAGTTGAGCTCCGAGGTGTTGTCGTCACAATTTTATCGTTGCAGTTCTGGAATACCTGAGTTTCGCCGACATCGAAAATCTCTTTTGTACAGTTGTTGGTGAGATAACCCTGATAGCCCAGTACTGAGGCGAGTGCGGGAGTATTGCCATAACTCGTATAACGGATGCTTTTCGAAGGTTGAGGTAAACGATTTCCGAGGGTTTCTTGGTTATTGAAGGAAATATGCCCTAGAGGCAATAATAAAGTTATTATTTATTTCCTTATTTCATGATAAATGTTTATTATTCATGCTAGAATTGTATCAACCGGAAACATGATACATGTGTGAATACATAGACAAACAGAGTGTCACTAGTATGCCTCTACTTGACTAGCTCGTTGATCAAAGATGGTTATGTTTCCTAGCCATAGACATGGGTTGTCATTTGATTAACGGGATCACATCATTAGGAGAATGATGTGATTGACATGACCCATTCCGTTAGCTTAGCACTCGATCGTTTAGTATGTTGCTATTGCTTTCTTCATGACTTATACATGTTCCTATGACTATGAGATTATGCAACTCCCGTTTGCCGGAGGAACACTTTGTGTGCTACCAAACGTCACAACGTAACTGGGTGATTATAAAGGAGCTCTACAGGTGTTTCCAAAGGTACATGTTGGGTTGGCGTATTTCGAGATTAGGATTTGTCATTCCGAGTGTCGGAGAGGTATCTCTGGGCCCTCTCGGTAATGCACATCACATAAGCCTTGCAAGCATTGCAACTAATGTGTTAGTTGTGAGATGATGTATTACAGAACGAGTAAAGAGACTTGCCGGCAACGAGATTGAACTAGGTATTGGATACCGACGATCGAATCTCGGGCAAGTAACATACCGATGACAAAGGGAACAACGTATGTTGTTATGCGGTCTGACTGATAAAGATCTTCGTAGAATATGTAGGAACCAATATGGGCATCCAGGTCCCGCAATTGGTTATTGACCGGAAACGTGTCTCGGTCATGTCTACATTGTTCTCGAACCGTAGGGTCCGCACGCTTAAGGTTTCGATGACAGTTATATTATGAGTTTATGAGTTTTGATGTACCGAAGGAGTTCGGAGTCCCGGATGAGATCGGGGACATGACGAGGAGTCTTGAAATGGTCGAGACGTAAAGATCGATATATTGGACGACTATATTCGGACTTCGAAAAGGTTCTGAGTGGCTCGGGTATTTTTGGGAGTACCGGGGAGTTACGGGAATACGGGGGAGAAGTATTGGGCCTTATTGGGCCATACGGGAAAGAGAGAGGGGCTGCCTAGGGCAGGCCGCGCGCCCCCCAAGGCCTAGTCCGAATTGGACTAGGGGGAGGGGCTGCGCCCCCTCCTTCCTTCCCTTCTCTTTTCCCCTTCCTTGTCTCCTACTCCTAATACTTGGAAGGACTAGGAAAGGGGGAATCCTACTCCCGGTGGGAGTAGGACTCCCCTAGGGCGCATCATAGAGAGGGCCGGCCCTCCCCTCCTCCACTCCTTTATATACGGGGGCAGGGGGCACCCCATAGACACACAAGTTGATCTTTGTGATCATTCTTTAGCCGTGTGTGGTGCCCCCCTCCACGATATTACACCTCGGTCATATTGTAGCGGTGCTTAGGCGAAGCCCTGCGACAGTTAAACATCAAGATCGTCACCACGCCGTCGTGCTGACGGAACTCCTCCCCGAAGCTTTTCTGGATCGGAGCCCGGGGTGTGTCATCGAGCTGTACGTGTGTCAAGAACTCGGAGGTGCCGGAGTAACGGTGCTTGGATCGGTTGGACCGGGAAGACGTACGACTACTTCCTCTATGTTGCATCAACGCTTCCGCTTCGGTCTACGAGGGTACGTAGACAACACTCTCCCCTCTCGTTGCTATGCATCACCATGATCTTGCGTGTGCGTAGGAATTTTTTTAAAATTACTACGTTCCCCAACAGTGGCATCAGAGCCTAGGTTTTATGGTTTGATGTTATATGTACGAGTAGAACACAAGTGAGTTGTGGGCGATATAAGTCATACTGCTTACCAGCATGTCATACCTTGGTTCGGCGGTATTGTTGGATGAAGCGGCCCGGACCGACATTACGCGTACGCTTACGCGAGACTGGTTCTACCGCCGTGCTTTGCACACAGGTGGCTGGCGGGTGTCAGTTTCTCCAACTTTAGTTGAACCGAGTGTGGCTACGCCCGGTCCTTGCGAAGGTTAAAACAACACCAACTTGATAAACTATCGTTGTGGTTTTTGATGCGTAGGTAAGAACGGTTCTTGCTAAGCCCGTAGCAGCCACGTAAAACTTGCAACAACAAAGTAGAGGACGTCTAACTTGTTTTTGCAGGGCATGTTGTGATGTGATATGGTCAAGATGTGATGAGATATAAGTTGTTGTATGAGATGATCATGTTTTGTAACTGAGTTATCGGCAACTGGCAGGAGCCGTATGGTTGTCGCTTTATTGTATGCAACGCAATCGCCCTGTAATGCTTTACTTTATCACTAAGCGGTAGCGATAGTCGTAGAAGCATAAGATTGGCGAGACAACAACGATGCTACGATGGAGATCAAGGTGTCGCGCCGGTGACGATGGTGATCATGACGGTGCTTCAGAGATGGAGATCACAAGCACAAGATGATGATGGCCATATCATATCACTTATATTGATTGCATGTGATGTTTATCTTTTTATGCATCTTATCTTGTTTTGATTGACGGTAGCATTTTAAGATGATCTCTCACTAATTATCAAGAAGTGTTCTCCCTGAGTATGCACCGTTGCCAAAGTTCATCGTGCCCAGGCACCACGTGATGATCGGGTGTGATAAGCTCTACGTCCATCTACAACGGGTGCAAGCCAGTTTTGCACACGCAGAATACTCGGGTTATACTTGACGAGCCTAGCATATGCAGATATGGCCTCGGAACACGAAGACCGAAAGGTCGAGCGTGAATCATATAGTAGATATGATCAACATAATGATGTTCACCATTGAAGACTAATCCATTTCACGTGATGATCGGTTATGGTTTAGTTGATTTGGATCACGTGATCACTTAGAGGATTAGAGGGATGTCTATCTAAGTGGGAGTTCTTAAGTAATATGATTAATTGAACTTTAATTTATCATGAACTTAGTCCTGGTAGTATTAGCATATCTATGTTGTAGATCAATAGCTCGCGTTGTTGCTTTCATATGTTTATTTTGATATGTTCCTAGAGAAAATTGTGTTGAAAGATGTTAGTAGCAATGATGCGGATTGGATCCGTGATCTGAGGTTTATCCTCATTGCTGCACAGAAGAATTATGTCCTTGATGCACCGCTAGGTGACAGACCTATTGCAGGAGCAGATGCAGACGTTATGAACGTTTGGCTAGCTCAATATGATGACTACTTGATAGTTTAGTGCACCATGCTTAACGACTTAGAATCGGGACTTCAAAGACGTTTTGAACGTCATGGACCATATGAGATGTTCCAGGAGTTGAAGTTAATATTTCAAGCAAATACCCGAGTTGAGAGATATGAAGTCTCCAACAAGTTCTATAGCTAAAAGATGGAGGAGAATCGCTCAACTAGTGAGCATGTGCTCAGATTGTCTGGGTACTACAATCGCTTGAATCAAGTGGGAGTTAATCTTCCAGATAAAATAGTGATTGACAGAATTCTCTAGTCACCATCACCAAGTTAGTAGAACTTCGTGATGAACTATAATATGCAAGGGATAACGGAAACGATTCCCAAGCTCTTCGTGATGCTAAAATCGACGAAGGTAGAAATCAAGAAAAACATCAAGTGTTGATGGTTGACAAGACCACTAGTTTCAAGAAAAGGGCAAAAGGAAGAAGGGGAACTTCAAGAGGAACGACAAGCAAGTTGCTGCTCAAGTGAAGAAGCCCAAGTCTGGTCCTAAGCCTGAGACTAAGTGCTTCTACTGCAAAGGGACTGGTCACTGGAAGCGGAATTACCCCAAATGATTAGCGGATAAGAAGGATGGCAAAGTGAACAAAGGTATATTTGATATACAGATTATCAATGTGTATTTTACTAGTGTTCGTAGCAACCCCTCGGTATTTGATACTGGTTTAGTTGCTAAGAGTAGTAACTCGAAACGGGAGTTGCAGAATAAACAGAGACTAGTTAAGAGTGAAGTGATGATGTGTGTTGGAAGTGGTTCCAAGATTGATATGATCATCATCGCACACTCCCTATACTTTCTTGATCACAATTTGCCGGCTCTTCCTCATCTCACAAAAACTAGAGCTCCTCGATCCCTAGGGGAGATCCCTCCAAGGACTCAACACCACCGTGCGTAGGCCCCACGGTGGGCGCCAACTGTCGTGGATTTGTCACGGCAGATGTCCTTAGTGTCAGGACTTAGTCGCGAGGCCAACGTATCTATGTGGTAGCTTGAGAGGGGTTGAGTGGGACGAGAGACGCCGGGCGGATCAACACGCAAGACAAGGGTTTAGACAGCTTCGGGCCCCGGGAAACATCATCCGGTAATAACCCTACATGCTGTTTGAGGCTAGGTCTCATTATCATCCCAAGGGAGACGCCGTAAACCGGCTCTCCTCTTTGTGTCTAGCCCTAGAGATTGTTGTTTGCTTGTAGCTTCTAACTTGTCCCTCTTTGGGGAGCCCTGCCCCTCCTTATATATGTTCAAGGGGCGGTTTACATGTGGAGTCCTATTAGGATTTAGGACTAGTCTATCTCTAATACAAACCGGATACAAGTCCTGGTCTTAACTCTTTGTAAGATAAATATTCCTTTCCTCTTAAACCGGCCCGCCATAGTCGAACCGGCCTTCTAGGCCTTGGGTCTTGTCATCCGTCTGATCCGCCCGTCGGTTTACCAGTGAGTCATAACGACCAAGCGGATTGCTTGTAAACCGCCAAGGTCAGGGCGGGTCTTCGGATAAACCGCCAAGTCCGGCCGGGTTAACTTCCGGCCGGTTTACACCGCGGGGTATATCCCCGACATTAGCCCCCAAGTTTAGCTTGGATTCATCCATGGTAAACTTATGCTGCAAAATAAACATAAGAACAAATTTGATAGGTTGCGCTCCGGGTTAAGAATTCTTGTAAACCGGCACCTGATCATCCTTAAGTCCTTGTCATTCCTCCTTCTAGAAAATCCAGGTTAATAACCAGCTTCATACTCAAATTGCTGACATTGGTTTCTCATAGAAAAATATTGTAAAGAATAATCCACTTGAGTTGGCTTCCAAAGCGCCGGTTTAAGAAATATTGGTCTTGTAATACTCATCTGATATTCAGCCGGTTTGAAAATGTAGCCTCGTCGGTTTATCATTGTCAAGATTGCCGGTTTATAAGAACTGAATTCCAGGTCATGATTATTTCCAATACCGGTTCATGATTGTTGTAGACACCGGGTCATAATGATTGGCTCAAAACAGAAAATTGGAAGATATTTCTCCCTTATATCCATATTACCTGTAGCCCCCAAGTGTCGGGTTGTCATGCTTGCAGCAACCTGGGACTTGTAATTGACTGATGCCCATAAAACTTCAACCAATGTAGCCCCCAAGGGCCAGCTCATTATGTAATAATCAGCAGGGACTTTGTAAATATAATCTTTTAAACTTTGAACAGCAGCATGTAGCCCCCAAGGGCCGACTCAGTAAGATAATATTGAGCTGGGCCTTTGATATATACTTCAATGAAAATAACATCATATGATGTAACCCCCATCATGGGGCTTGAATCCACGTCCACAAGGTTAAGAGCCTTGTGCTTTACCAACTGAGCAGTGGACCCTTCAATATAATGGATAAAAAGCTTTGTACCTTGAATAGTTGACAGGAGCAATTGGTAGCCCCCAAGTGTCATGATGCATGCTTGCAGCGACATGAGACTTGCATATTTGATATAATCTCAACTTTGAATAATGTAGCCCCCAAGTGCCGGGTTGTAAGCCTGCAGCAACTCGGGACTATTCCTTCAATTGTAGAAAATGATAACCATTGCGCTAAAGCGACTTTGAAAACCTTAATCATAATATTAATAACCATAATAAAAATCCAGCCATGTTGGCTATTCAAGATAATATAATCTGGTATGAAAACCTTATTCATCCAATATCATAATGAAAATTCAGCCAAGTTTGGCTATTTGAATAATATAATCCAATAATTTATAAGCGCATGATTCCAATGGCGCAATCCAAATATATACTGGCGACTTATAGTCCAAAGCCAGACCGGTTTAATAAACACTGGATAATTTATCATCATACCGGCGACTTATCGTCTGAAAGCCAGGCCGGTTTAACAAACACCGGATAATTTATAATCATGCTTTATTCAACCTGTTTCTGCATACAACAAGTTTAAAGTGTCCTGGCGGTTTACCGCCGGACGGGTCATAATGCCCAACATATAACCTGGGTTTATAACCAGGGCTGCACTTAAAAATATGAAATATATCATACCTGTGACATTGAATCACATCGTTGGTTTACCAACTTTTTGTAGTAAGAGTGATAACCCCAATCTTGAGTAATGATAACTCCTTCCATATTGCGCCGATTTATGATAAAACCGTACCGGGTTGTGATAAACTCCGGATTAACCATATATATACTGGTGACTTGTAGTCAAACCAGACTGGGCTGATAATCTCCGGATTATAATTTGATCATGCACTCACAACTTGTAGTTGAAAGCCGAGCCGGGTTGATAAACACCGGTTTACTCCATAATAGGATGGTAACAGAAAATCAAACCGGGCAGATAATCTCCGGTCTAAGAATGGACCGTGTTCCGCCAATCTAGCTGTTTGAACCGGTACAAAATACTGTCGGTTTAAAAAACGCAAATAAAATAGCAACTTCTCAAGAAAGGCTATTAAACCAAAAGCAATGGCAACAATTTTTTGCAAAAGAAGAGCTCTACTGAGCTTGGTCAGATGGAATTACCATGGTCAGACGCAACCAAGCCCCCCGAAGGCGTAGCAATGGTGCCAGTCAGCCAGGACCCCAAAATGACGCGTGGCGTTACGCCGGCCAAGTGGCATTGCATTGGTTCGGATTCGACCAAGCCCCCAAGTGACTCAGTGGCCTAGGGCCGATCAAGTGGCATTGCATTGGTTCGGACACGACCAAGCCCCCAAATGACTTATTGGCTGTTTAAAAGCCGATCAGAAGGCATTACCATCATCAAGACATGACCGAGCTCCCATAAGGTGTAACTACGGTTCAAGTCGATTAGGTCCCCAACTGACTTAGTGGCAAATGTGCCAGCCAGAAGGCATTACCGTCGTCAAGACATGACCAAGCTCCCATAAGGTGTAGCTACGGTTCAAGTCGACTAGGTCCCCAACTGACTTTGTTGCTCTTCTATGAAGCGACCTCAAGGGGTAAACCGGAGGTTTCCCTAAAGCGAATCAACTCCGTGTAACCACGTATGATATAAAGAATAGATACCCCGCTTTACAAAGCGGGAGCCCCCATGTGATAAATAATATGTCAAGCCAATAAGGCCGGATACCCATGTTTGAACCGCGCATCATGGCCGCAGGTCCTCTTCGGTAATTTTTAACTTTTTTGCAAGAGGTAAATTCTTCTTGAACCGGGATCTTGAACCGGATATTGAAAGCTTCAAAGCTGTGGGAGACATCTTTCCCTTGGACCGGATTTTAAACCGGAATCTTCATTTTCAGTCGGAAATTTTCTGACGGCCTTTAAACTCGAACTTGCGAGAAGTTAATTCCTTTTTGAACCGGACATTGTTAAACCGGATTTGAGCCAGATACTAAGAGCTTCAGCTTTGTGTGGGAGACGGGATTCCCCTTAAACCGGACTAAACCGGAAGCATCATTGTGAGCCGGAATATTTCTGACGGCCTTTAAATTTTCATCAATATAACAGTAGCCTCCGGGACCGGGTTTCCCTTCAACATCCTAGGGCACTTGAATTTGCTGAAACGGACAATATTTGCTGAGTCATGCCCATGTAGCCCCCAAGTCTTAAGACGACTCGAGAAATTGGCTTGAGATTCTTCATACTTGGCCGTGATATAAACCGGCATATAGGCTGAAGCTGGAGGCAAAGTGGCGAGTTGATAACCTTCGCAACACTCCTTGGCGTTGATAACGCGATTTATATCCACAGAAGGTTGAGGTCAATCCGTGGCGGGTTGTAAATGATCCCGTATGAGTTGTTTCAATAACTCGACCAATGGTTCATCCTGGGTGGTTGTTGAGGTTTAACCAAAACTGTAGTGGTAGCGACTCATGCGTCTATCCATCAAGCCATCCAGTGTAAGCTGATAATATATGATGATTTGTTCCAGACTTTGTCGGAATAGACCGGACTGCTGGGCGGCGGTTTGCACAGGTCCATTAGACAGCTTGTGTGAGCAGACATGGTTCTGATTTGTTGATATATATACAGGAGTCGGCCGGTAATCCGACGTGGACAAGAGCGTCGGCCGCGGGCGTTGTAAATCGGCGCGGACGAGAGAGTCGGCCGCAGGCGTTGTAAGCCAGCGCAGACGGGAGAATCGGCCGCGGGCGTTGTAAGCCGGCGTGGATGGTTGAGTTGGCCACGGGTGTTGTAAACCGGCGTGGACGGTTGAGTCGTCTGCGGCATTGTAAACCGGCTCGGACGGAGAGTCACATTTGTTGAGCAATGCGGCACGGTCGGATGCTGACGCGTGATAGTATGAGCTCCATATCCATGGTATAACATCACTCTTGTAATGAACACTTTTCCTATGTAAAAATATTGCATGCCAAAGTAATTTGTTCTCATAGAAAATAATATGTTTTAATGGAACAGATGGAGCGAATATCACCTGAGGGATAGCATACTGTGCAGTTTAATTGTTGCTGGTACTGGTACTCTGTTGATCCAAAGTAATATTGTGCTGGTACTTGTTCGCTGATGATTTTTGTTCTCTTGTGTGGAAAACACTGTATTTTGCATGCTTTCGTAGACATTGCCAAACACTGTATTCCAAACCGGCGAAGCTGAGGCGGGGCCAGCACGGCCGCGAGGTTGAAACGGAGCGAGCGCGACCGGCGAGGGAGCCCTAGCGGAGGTGGCTCGTGGTACGGCAGGCGGAACGAGGCCCAGGCAACTGACGCCGTGGCAATGTGGGCGCGACGGAGTTGACATCTCGTGGGCGGTCGGCGGCTCAGCAGCTCCAAGCGGAGGCGAATCCACGGCTGCTCGTCAGGGCCGCGGAAGCGGCTAGAAGCCTGCTCCGGCGAGGGTGGCGATTCGAGCTGGCGAGGAGGCGGAGAAAACGCTGGCGACACAGTGAAACAGCGACTGAATTTTGGTGCGAGGCCAGCGGCCTGGAATAAGGCCGGTAAGACAAAAGCGGTGGACAGCGGCTCAGCACAGAGACAGTCGGGGAGCCGAGTTGAAACAGATACGACCGCGGCAATAGCAGGCGGCAGACCGTGTTGAAAGTGGCCATGGTGAAGGTGGCAAGTGATCCATGAACGACACCACAGCTGACCAATAAAGCTCATCTTTCTGCAAGTATATACGTTTATGTGTACTGAAGTAGTATCCCTTGTGCATGTTGTCTCAAGGCGAAGTAGGCCACGCCGTAGGTGGAACGAGGCCATTAAAGCGAGTCGGCCCAAAGGAGCTCTGGTGGCGGGCGACGATCATGCAGAGTCCGAGTCTAACCATCCATCCGTGTCCTCGTCTTGGTCGTTGTTCAATTGTCCGTGTCTTTCTCCAAACCGTGGAGGTTTGTCCCCAATTGGCTGGTGTACCAAACTTTTCCAGCGCCTCCACGTGAGTATTAAACCGGCCACAAGTACTTAGTACTGATTCTGTTCGATGTTTGGATGTAGTACATGGTGACAGCAGCAAGGCAGCAGCCTCGGGATTTTGAAGCGTATCCGCTTACGGCTCTCGTAGTAAAGCGGCAATTGAGTAACGGAGTCGGCCTCGGTCTCGGCGGATCGTACCGGCTGTTTTGATGAAAATCAATCTGACTCAGACGGGTGGACCGACAGGCCGCGTACGGCAACATGCATAGAACCCTAGCTTTTTTTTATCTCAAACCTTGTACTGCCAGCTCCAAAGTTAATCATATTCTTGATCACAAATTTGCCGGCTCTTCCTCATCTCACAAACACTTGAGCTCCTCGATCCCTAGGGGAGATCCCTCCAAGGACTCAACACCACCGTGCGTAGGCCCCATGGTGGGCGCCAACTGTCGTGGATTTGTCACGGCAGATGTCCTTAGTGTCAGGACTTAGTCGCGAGGCCAACGTATCTATGTGGTAGCTTGAGAGGGGTTGAGTGGGACGAGAGACGCCGGGCGGATCAACACGCAAGACAAGGGTTTAGACAGCTTCGGGCCCCGGGAAACATCATCCGGTAGTAACCCTACATGCTGTTTGAGGCTAGGTCTCATTATCATCCCGAGGGAGACGCCGTAAACCGGCTCTCCTCTCTGTGTCTAGCCCTAGAGATTGTTGTTTGCTTGTAGCTTCTAACTTGTCCCTCTTTGGGGAGCCCTGCCCCTCCTTATATATGTTCAAGGGGCGGTTTACATGTGGAGTCCTATTAGGATTTAGGACTAGTCTATCTCTAATACAAACCGGATACAAGTCCTGGTCTTAACTCTTTGTAAGATAAATATTCCTTTCCTCTTAAACCGGCCCGCCATAGTCGAACCGGCCTTCTAGGCCTTGGGTCTTGTCATCCGTCTGATCCGCCCGTCGGTTTACCAGTGAGTCATAACGACCAAGCGGATTGCTTGTAAACCGCCAAGGTCAGGGCGGGTCTTCAGATAAACCGCCAAGTCCGGCCGGGTTAACTTTCGACCGGTTTACACCGCGGGGTATATCCCCGACACTCTTCGTGATGCTAAAATCGACGAAGGTAGAAATCAAGAAAAACATCAAATGTTGATGGTTGACAAGACCACTAGTTTCAAGAAAAGGGCAAAAGGAAGAAGGGGAACTTCAAGAGGAATGGCAAGCAAGTTGCTGCTCAAGTGAAGAAGCCCAAGTCTGGTCCTAAGCCTGAGACTAAGTGCTTCTACTGCAAAGGGACTGGTCACTGGAAGCGGAATTACCCCAAATGATTGGCGGATAAGAAGGATGGCAAAGTGAACAAAGGTATATTTGATATACAAATTATCAATGTGTATTTTACTAGTGTTCGTAGCAACCCCTCGGTATTTGATACTGGTTCAGTTGCTAAGAGTAGTAACTCGAAACGGAGTTGCAGAATAAACAGAGACTAGTTAAGGGTGAAGTGATGATGTGTGTTGGAAGTGGTTCCAAGATTGATATGATCATCATCGCACACTCCCTATACTTTCGGGATTAGTGTTGAAACTAAATAAGTGTTATTTGGTGTTTGCGTTGAGCATGAATATGATTTGATCATAATTATTGCAATACGGTTATTCATTAGAGAACAATTGTTGTTCTGTTTACATGAATAAAACCTTCTATGGTCATACACCCAACGAAAGTGGTTTGTTGGATCTCGATCGTAGTGATACACATATTCATAATATTGAAGCCAAAAAGATGCAAAGTTAATAATGATAGTGCAACTTATCTGTGGCACTGCCGTTTAGGTCATATTGGTGTAAAGCGCATGAAGAAACTCCATGCTGATGGAATTTTGGAATCACTTGATTATGAATCACTTGATGCTTGCAAACCATGCCTCATGGGCAAGATGACTAAGACTCCGTTCTCCGGAACAATGGAGCGAGCAACAGATTTGTTGGAAATCATACATACTGATGTATGTGGTCCGATGAATATTAAGGCTCGTGACAAGTATCATTATTTTCTAACTTTCACAGATTATTTGAGTAGATATGGGTATATCTACTTGATAAAACATAAGTCTGAAACATTTGAAAAGTTCAAAGAATTTCAGAGTGAAGTGGAGAATCATCGTAACAAGAAAATAAAAGTTTCTACGATATGATCGTGGAGGAGAATATTTGAGTTACGAGTTTGGTCTTCAATTAAAACAATGTGGAATAGTTTCACAAACTCATGCCACCTGGAACACCACAGCATAATGGTGTGTCCGAACGTCATAACCGTACTTTATTGGATATAGTGCAATCTATGATGTTTCTTACCGATTTACCACTATAGTTTTGGGGTTATGCATTAAAGACAGCTGCATTCACGTTAAAAAGGGCACCATCTAAGTCCGTTGAGACGACACAATCTGAACTGTGGTTTGGCAAGAAACCAAAGTTGTCGTTTCTTAAAGTTTGGGGTTGCGATGCTTATGTGAAAAAGTTTCATCCTGATAAGCTCAAACCCAAATCGGAGAAGTACGTCTTCATAGGATACCCAAAATGTTGGGTACACCTTCTATCACAGATCTAAAGGCAAGACATTCGTTGCCAAGAATGGATCCTTTCTAGAGAAGGGAGTTTCTCTCGAAAGAAGTGAGTGGGAGGAAAGTAGAAAACTTGATAAGGTAATTGTACCATCTCCCTTATTGGAAAATAGTTCATCACAGAAATCTGTTCTTGTGACTACTACACCAATTAGTGAGGAAGTTAATGATGATGATCATGTAACGTCAGATCAAGTTACTACCGAATCTCGTAGGTAAACCAGAGTGAGATCCACACCAGAGTGGTACGGTAATCCTGTTCTGGAAGTCATGTTACTAGACCATGACGAACTTGCGAACTATGAGGAAGCGATGATGAGCCCAGATTCCGCAAAATGGTTTGAGGCCATGAAATTTGAGATATGATCCATGTATGAGAACAAAGTATGGACTTTGATGGATTTGCCCGATGATCGGCAAGCCATAGAAAATAAATGGATCTTCAAGAGGAAGACGGACGCTGATAGTAGTGTTACTATCTAGAAAGCTAGAATTGTCGCAAAAGGTTTTCAACAAGTTCAAGGTGTTGACTACAATGAGAGTTTCTCACTCGTATCTATGCTTAAGTCTGTCCGAATCATGTTAGCAATTGCCGCATTTTATGAAATCTGGCAAATGGATAAACAAAACTGCATTCCTCAATGGATTTATTAAAGAAGAGTTGTATACGATGCAACTAGAAGGTTTTGTCGATCCTAAAGGTGTTAACAAAATATGCAAGCTCCAGCGATCCATCTATGGACTGGTGCAAGCATCTCGGAGTTGGAATATACGCTTTGATAAGATGATAAAAGCATATAGTTTTATACAGACTTGCGGTGAAGCCTGTATTTACAAGAAAGTGAGTGGGAGCACTACAACATTTCTGATAAGTATATGTAAATGACATATTGTTGATCGGAAATAATGTAGAATTATTTTGCAAAGCATAAAGGAGTATTTGAAAGTTTTTTTCGAAGAAGGACCTCAGTGAAGCTGCTTACATATTGAGCATCAAGATCTATAGAGATAGATCAAAACGCTTGATAAGTTTTTCAATGAATACATACCTTGACAAGATTTTGAAGTAGTTCAAAATGGAACAGTCAAAGAAAGAAGTTCTTGCCTGTGTTACAAGGTGTGAAATTGAGTAAGACTCAAAACTCGACCACGGCAGAAGATAGAAAGAGAATGAAAGTCATTCCCTATGCCTTGGTCATAGGTTCTATAAAGTATGCCATGTTGTGTACCAGATCTATTGTATACCCTACACTGATTTTGGCAAGGGAGTACAATAGTGGTCTAGGAGTAGATCACTGGACAACGGTCAAAATTATCCTTAGTGGAATAAGGATATGTTTCTCGATTATGGACGTGACAAAAATGTTCGTTGTAAAAGGTTACGTCGATGCAAGTTTTGACACTAATCTAGATGACTTTAAGTCTCAATCTAGATACATATTGAAAGTGGGAGCAATTAGCTAGAGTAGCTCCGAGCAGAGTATTGTTGACATAGAAAATTGCAAAATACATACGGATCTGAATGTGGCAGACCCGTTGACTAAACTTCTCTCACAAGCAAAACATGAATCACACCTTAGTACTCTTTGGGTGTTAATCACATAACGATGTGAACTAGATTACTGACTCTAGTAAACCCTTTGGGTGTTGATCACATATCGATGTGAACTATGGGTGTTAATCACATGATGATGTGAACTATTGCTGGTAAATCACATGCCGATGTGAACTAGATTATTGACTCTAGTGCAAGTGGGAGACTGAAGGAAATATGCCCTAGAGGCAATAATAAAGTTATTATTTATTTCCTTATTTCATGATAAATGTTTATTATTCATGCTAGAATTGTATCAACCGGAAACATGATACATGTGTGAATACATAGACAAACAGAGTGTCACTAGTATGCCTCTACTTGACTAGCTCGTTGATCAAAGATGGTTATGTTTCCTAGCCATAGACATGAGTTGTCATTTGATTAACGGGATCACATCATTAGGAGAATGATGTGATTGACATGACCCATTCCGTTAGCTTAGCACTCGATCGTTTAGTATGTTGCTATTGCTTTCTTCATGACTTATACATGTTCCTATGACTATGAGATTATGCAACTCCCGTTTGCCGGAGGAACACTTTGTGTGCTACCAAACGTCACAACATAACTGGGTGATTATAAAGGAGCTCTACAGGTGTCTCCAAAGATACATGTTGGGTTGGCGTATTTCGAGATTAGGATTTGTCACTCCGAGTGTCGGAGAGGTATCTCTGGGCCCTCTCGGTAATGCACATCACATAAGCCTTGCAAGCATTGCAACTAATGTGTTAGTTGTGAGATGATGTATTATAGAACGAGTAAAGAGACTTGCCGGCAACGAGATTGAACTAGGTATTGGATACCAACGATCGAATCTCGGGCAAGTAACATACCGATGACAAAGGGAACAACGTATGTTGTTATGCGGTCTGACCGATAAAGATCTTCGTAGAATATGTAGGAACCAATATGGGCATCCAGGTCCCACTATTGGTTATTGACCGGAAACGTGTCTCGGTCATGTCTACATTGTTCTCGAACCATAGGGTCCGCACGCTTAAGGTTTCGATGACAGTTATATTATGAGTTTATGAGTTTTGATGTACCGAAGGAGTTCGGAGTCCCGGATGAGATCGGGGACATGACGAGGAGTCTCGAAATGGCCGAGACGTAAAGATCGATATATTGGACGACTATATTCGTACTTCGGGTATACGGGAAAGAGAGTTACGGGAAGGTTCTGAGTGGCTCGGGTATTTTTCGGAGTACCGGGGAGTTACGGGAATACGGGGGAGAAGTATTGGGCCTTATTGGGCCATACGGGAAAGAGAGAGGGGCTGCCTAGGGCAGGCCGCGCCCCCCCCCCCCAAGGCCTAGTCCGAATTGGACTAGGGGGAGGGGATGCGCCCCCTCCTTCCTTCCCTTCTCTTTTCCCCGTCCTTGTCTCCTACTCCTAATACTTGGAAGGACTCCTAGTTGGACTAGGAAAGGGGGAATCCTACTCCCGGTGGGAGTAGGACTCCCCTAGGGCGCGTCATAGAGAGGGCCGGCCCTCCCCTCCTCCACTCCTTTATATACGGGGGCAGGGGCACCCCATAGACACACAAGTTGATCTTTGTGATCGTTCCTTAGCCGTGTGCGGTGCCCCCCTCCACGATATTACACCTCGGTCATATTGTAGCGGTGCTTAGGCGAAGCCCTGCGACAGTTGAACATCAAGATCGTCACCACGTCGTCGTGCTGACGGAACTCCTCCCCGAAGCTTTGCTGGATCGAAGCCCGGGGTGCGTCATCGAGCTGTACGTTTGTCAAGAACTCGGAGGTGCCGGAGTAACGGTGCTTGGATCGGTTGGACCGGGAAGACGTACGACTACTTCCTCTATGTTGCGTCAATGCTTCCGCTGCGTTCTACGAGGGTACGTAGACAACACTCTCCCCTCTCGTTGCTATGCATCACCATGGTCTTGCGTGTGCGTATGAATTTTTTTGAAATTACTACGTTCCCCAACAGTTATGTGTTGAAGGATGGATACAGCTGGATCTAGGTATTGTTAGTTTGGGTGATATATTTTGTGTCCCCTGTATCCCCAACACCTGATTGCATAACCAAAAAGTTTCGGGAGTTTATAAGTGGGAATTCTAATAGCCTATAGGATATCTTTCCGACAGATGTATGATTTGAGATTGGGGCCTAACGTGCTAGTGGTCCGCCTATTCACGGCCGATTTAGAGTGGTCGCGAGGCGTCTTAAAGAATCCTTGGCTATGCTGATTCGGGGACGTCTTGTTTGTCATTCGTGACGTCCGCTGTACGTCGTGCCTGTGTGGGCCCCACCACAAACACTTTGGGCGAAATCTCTATCATGTGTTTGTTCCGGCTTATTCTACAAGCCAATCTTTTGTTTTGTTTCCAGTTGTGACATTCGAGTTGTTTCGAAGGCAGATGGTGATTCCATACCTTTATCTAAATGGCTTCTCAGCTTATGGAAGTGTGATGCTTTACTTTGGAATTCATTCATTCATTCTTGTTCGAATGTTTATTGTGAAGACTATATGTTGCAATTTCGATCCTTTGATTCAGCTTGAATATATGTCTTTCAAGATGCTAATGGATGTCACCCTCTTCAGGATGGCTCCGCCAACGCGTCAGAATCTGGAACGCAATGAAGGAAGTCAGGCTAACCCTCCGCCACCACCTCCGCCTCCGGAGGCATGGCAAGCCTTGATGACAGCCACCAATGCCAACGCTCACATTCTGATTCAGCTCTTGCAAGATCGCAACCAAGGCCAAGGTAATCAGGGAAATCAAGGCCAAGGCAACAATCCGCCGCACTTCGCTACCCTCAATCAGTTCCTTGCTAATCAGCCAAAGACCTTCAGCTACTGTGTCGAGGCCACAGACGCCGATGATTGGCTCGTGGACATCAACAAGCATTTTGAATGCAGCAATGTCAGACCTGAGGACTTTGTCAAGTTTGCCTCTTTTCAACTCAAGGATCAAGCTGCTGAGTGGTATCAACAATACAAAGATTCCAGAGGAGGTCGTGTGATTACCTGGGATGATTTCCGCCGTGACTTCAAAGCTCATCACATTCCAGAAAGTGTTGTTGAGACTAAGCGTGAGGAGTTCCGCAATCTCAAGCAAGGCAACATGTCTGTGTATCAATACAACACTCAGTTCCAGAAGCTCTCTCGCTTTGCTAAGCAAGACATCCCTGATGAAAAGAGCATGATTTACCAATTCAGACGTGGCCTCAGAGAAGATCTCCAACTAGCTCTCGTGCTTTTTGAGCCAAAAAAGTATGATGAATTCTACAACATGGCACTGAAACAAGAGGCTGCCCAGCTCAAGTGTGAGGCTTCTAAGAAGAGAGTCAAGGACGCAGTTCAGTCCTCTTCTTCCTCACTAGTGGCGGCCAAGCAGCAGAAGTTCTGGTTGCCTCCTTCTCCTCCGTTTCGTCAGCCTTACCAGCAGAAGAACTCAGGTGGTCGTGGATCTTCCCACCCACCCAACCCTGGCTATCAGAACAAGTCTCAGAACCAAGCTCCAAGACCAAATGCTCCTTATCATCGTCCGCTCTCAGAGGTGACTTGCAACAAATGTCAGCAAAAGGGTCACTATGCGAACAAGTGCTTCAACCAAAGGCGCCTTCCGCCTCCTCCTCCTGTGAGATCTTCAAGCAATGCAGTGGTCAAGCATAATTCAAAGCATGCAAAGGTGAACATGATGAATGCAGCTCAGGCAGAGGATTCTTCAGATGTGATAATGGGTAATCTCTTAGTTAATGATATTCCTGCAAAAGTCTTATTTGATACTGGTGCATCGCTTTCTTTCATTTTGAGACCTTTTGTTGCCAAGCATGAGTTTGTGATGGAAAAGATTCCTATTCTGTTGAAGATTGTGTCCCCGGGTAAGCAGATGACTTCTCGAGTTTTGGTTCCGAATGTCGGTATCAAGATGGGCGACTATAGATTTCTGGCTAAACCAATTGTTCTTGGGGACTCTGATATTGATCTTATTCTTGGGATGGACTGGCTTTCTAAGCACAAGGCTCAACTTGATTGTGCTGCCAGGGAAATTCAATTGACTCACACTTCTGACGATGTGATCATCTATGCCGCTCGCGATGAAACCATTCGGTTGTTTTCTCTCAATGAGAAGGGCGAATTGGATGCTATCTCTCAGATTCCAGTCGTTTGTGAGTACCAAGATGTCTTTCCAGAAGAGCTTCCGGGTATGCCTCCTCACCGGCCAGTTGAATTCGTTATTGATCTTGAGCCTGGCACGGAACCCGTTTGCAAGCATCCCTACAAGCTTGGGCCAAAAGAGTTGAAGGAATTGAAGAAACAACTCGATGAACAAGAGCGTCTGGGTCTGATCAGACCGACTTCTTCTCCTTGGGGTTGTGGAGTTCTTTTTGTCCAGAAGAAGGATGGCACGGACCGACTTTGCGTTGATTACCGTCCATTGAACAAGAAGACTATCAAGAACAAGTATCCACTTCCCAACATCAATGAGCTATTCGAGCAACTTAAAGGTGCTAAAGTGTTCTCCAAGCTTGACCTTCGTATGGGTTATCATCAGATTCGCATTCGTGAAGAAGATATTCCCAAGACAGCATTCAGAACAAGCTTTGGTTCTTATGAATATACTGTCATGTCTTTCGGCCTTGTCAATGCTCCTCCAACTTTCTCTCGAATGATGAACTTCATCTTCAACCCCTACACCAACGAATTCGTCTTGGTCTATCTTGATGATATTTTGGTCTTCCCCAAGAATAAGAAGGATCATGCCAAACATTTGCGATTGGTGCTCGACAAGCTCAGAGAGTATCAATTCTATGCGAAGTTCTCCAAATGTGAATTCTGGCTTGATGAAGTTCTTTACCTTGGGCATATCATCTCTGCCAAGGGCATTGCTATTAATCCTGAGAGGGTGTCTGCAGTTTTGAATTGGGAACCTCCTCAGAATGTCAAGCAGCTTCGCAGTTTTCTTGGACTTGCAAGCTATTGCTGAAGATTCGTTGAGAATTTCTCAAAGATTGCAAAGCCTCTTTCCAACCTCCTCGAGAAGCACGTGAAGTATGTCTGGTCTCCTGAGTGTGACGTTGCTTTCAACACTATCAAAGAGAAACTCATCACTGCTCCAGTTTTGACTCCTCCTGACGACTCCAAGCCTTATGTAGTTTTCTGTGATGCTTCTCTTCAAGGTCTTGGTGCTGTCTTAATGCAAGAGAAGAAAGTTGTGGCCTATACATCCCGTCAGTTGAAGCCCAACGAAAAGAACTACCCCACTCATGATCTTGAGTTGGCGGCAGTTGTCCATGCGTTGATAACATGGAGACATCTCTTGTTGGGAAGAAAAGTGGACATATTCACCGATCACAAGAGTCTCAAGTACATCTTCACTCAGCCCAACCTCAACCTCAGGCAAACTCGATGGGTCGAAATGATTCAAGAGTATAATCCGAGTATTGAATATACTCCAGGCAAGGCCAATGTGATTGCAGATGCTTTGAGCAGGAAGGCTTATTGCAACAGCTTAATCCTCAAGCCCTTTCAACCGGATCTTTGTGAAGCTTTCCGCAAGTTGAATCTCCAAGTTGTTCCTCAAAGCTTTCTTGCCAACCTCATAGTCTCTCCTACTTTGGAAGATCAAATTCGTGAGGCACAACTGATGGATACCATGGTGAAGAAGGTGAAACGTGGTATTGACAAGGGCATTTCCAAATACAAGTGCTATCGCGTTGATGACAAAGATACTCTTTTCTTCGAGGACCGGATCGTGGTTCCAAAGGGTGATCTACGGAAAGTCATTATGAACGAGGCTCACAATTCACTCCTATCCATTCATCCTGGAAGTACAAAGATGTACCATGACCTCAAGCGGTCGTATTGGTGGACTCGAATGAAGCGAGAAATTGCTCAATTCGTGAATGAATGTGATGTCTGCAGAAGGGTGAAAGCAGAACACCAACGACCAGCTGGTCTACTCCAACCTCTTGCTATTCCAGAATGGAAGTTTGATCATATCGAAATGGACTTCGTGACTGGATTTCCTAAGTCCAAGCGTGGAAATGATGCCATCTTCGTCGTCATCGACAAGCTCACTAAAGTGGCTCATTTTCTTCCTATCAAAGAGTCTATCACAGCAGCGCAGCTGGCAGAGCTTTACACCTCCAGAATTGTCTCCTTGCACGGCATTCCACAATTGATCTCTTCAGACCGTGGCAGCATCTTTACATCCAAGTTTTGGGATTCTTTCCAGAAGGCCATGGGCACAAATATTCGCTTCAGCACAGCTTTCCATCCTCAAACTAGTGGACAAGTCGAGCGTGTCAACCAAATTCTTGAAGATATGCTCAGGGCTTGTGTTATCTCTTTCGGCATGAAGTGGGAGGATTGTCTTCCATATGCGGAGTTCTCTTACAAGAACAGCTTCCAAGCCAGCTCAGGCAAAGCCCCATTGGAGATTCTCTATGGCAGAAAGTGTCGTACTCCTCTCAATTGGTCAGAAACTGGTGAACGTCAACTGCTTGGCAACGACTTGATCTCAGAGGCTGAGGAAATGTGCAAAGTCATTCGTGAGAATCTCAAAGCCGCTCAATCGCGCCAGAAGAGCTATTATGATAGCAAACACCGTGATTTGGCTTTCGAGATCGGAGACCATGTCTACCTCCGCGTCTCTCCAATGAAAGGCACTCGTCGCTTCGGTATCAAAGGGAAACTTGCCCCTAGATACGTGGGTCCTTTCAAGATCATCGGCAAACGAGGCGACCTCGCCTATCAACTTGAGCTTCCCTCCAACTTTGCAAATGTGCACGATGTGTTCCACGTGTCACAGCTTCGCAAGTGCTTCAAGACGCCTGAGCGCACCATCAACTTCGAAGAGATTGATCTTCAAGAAGATTTGTCTTATCATGAGCATCCCGTTGCTATTCTTGAAGAAACTGAGCGCAAGACTCGCAACAAGTCAATCAAATTCCTGAAAGTGAAGTGGTCACACCATTCAGACCGAGAAGCCACCTGGGAGCGCGAGGACCACCTCCGTTTCGAATATCCGGAGTTCTTTCAGTCCTAGATCTCGGGACGAGATCCTCTCGTAGTGGTGGAGTGTTGTAACACCCCGGATGTAACTTGTCATATTTGTAACTCCAACTCTTGCCATTTCCGGCTATGTGATATGATATTCCCTTGTGGTTGGGTTCTTCTTCATTTTGCTTTTGTCCGTGTCATGCATTTTCTATAATGTCATCATGTGCATCGCATTTGCATACGTGTTCGTCTCATGAATCCGAGCATTTTCCCCGTTGTCCGTTTTGCAATCCGGCGCTCCTGCGTCCTCCGGCGTCCCCTTTTACCTATTTTCCGTGAGCGGGTATTAAACTTTCTCGGAATGGACCGAGGTTTGTCAAGCGGCCTTGGTATAGCACCGGTAGACCGCCTGTCAAGTTTCGGGTCATTTGGACTTCGTTTGATACTCCAACGGTTATCCGGTTATCCGCGAAGGCCTCTTTTGGGTTGCAGCCCAAAACCCCTCCAAAACAGCCCAATAACCCATCTAAGTCACTCCTATCCTCTAAGTCGTTCGATCACGATCGTGTGGGCGAAAACCACACCTCATTTGGAGCTTCCTAGCCCCTCCAACCTATAAATATAGCCCCTCCTCCGAAATCCCGGATCAAACCCTAGACCCCTCCCTCTCCACGCGCCGCCGGACGAAAATCGCCGGGCCGGACACGTCCGACCTGCACCGCCGCCGCCATGTGGCACGCCTCCACTCGCCGCCGCCCCGCGCCCACTTCACCGCGGCCCGCCGAAGCCCACGGCCGGCCCGTCCCGGGCCGCGCCGGGCCCGCCGCCCGCGCCCCTGCCGCCGCCCGCCGCTCCGCGCGCGCGCCCGAGCCGCCCGCCGCCCGCGCGTCGGCTCCTCCGCCCGCTCGCCTCCCGCGCCCCGCCGCCCGAGCAGGCGCGCCTTGCCGCCGCCTCCGCCCGCCGGCCGCCGCCTCCGCTCGCCGACCTCGCCAGCCGCCGCCTCTCCGCTCGCCTCCGGCCACCCCCGCCACGCGCCCCGGCCTCCTCCGGCCCGGATCCGGTCGGGAGCGTCTTCCCCGGCCCTTCTTCCTCCTCTCCGGCGAGCAGCTCCGGTGGCCTCGATCCGGTCGAACCCTAGATCTATGTGGAGGTTGACCCCGAATTCGTCTAAGTCTTTTCTGTCAGATATTGTGTTGCACATTCATCGTGCCATAACTCTGCATCCGTGGCTCCGTTTTGGGCGTATAGCATATAGAATTGTTCGCCTCGATGAGTACATCATTTCATCTCATTGCATCATTTTCTTTTGAGCTCATATTGGTGCCCGAAATGCTGTTGGAAGAGGGCTATGTGATGTTAGTTTCAGATTCTCAGCAGAACATGCACTTTTGTCATTTTTGCCATGATTGATGTGTGCACCCTATGAACTTGAGTCTTACATGTGTTTTGTAATATGCCATGCCATCTTTACAGGGGTGTATGCCATGTATTTTTGTGATCTCTGTGGTGACTAGCACAAGCATGCAAACTAGGGTACATATTGTTGCTGATTTCAGGGACTTAGTAATTTCACTAAGTCATGCCCTGCTGTTATTTTTATGCCATGTGTTCATGTTGTTTCAGAGAGATCTATGCCTCTTTTGAGCATGAACCGTAAGGGTGTTTTGAACATATGAATGTGCTCTATCCGTCCGTGCCTTTGTTTGTAATTATGGAGTGCCATAGCTTGAGTCCATCGAGCTCTACTTTTGCTATAAAATGTTTCCTGGCAGATTGTTTACATGTTATTCGATTTTGCCAAGCTTGTTGTAGTAGATACTTGCATGATATGATGTTATTCTTGCCATGTCTAGCTTCTGTGCCATGTCTTCTTGATGGATGTATGCTTAGTTTATCATGCAATGCTCTGTAGTGAGTGCATCGAGCTCACGAACATGCCTATTTGTTATCTATTTTTGACATGTCCAATTTTCTGTAAAGTCTGAAAACTGTAACGAAACTTGCTTAATTGACATGGGTGTTATTATATTTTCTGATCCCTTTTGGCTTATGGTCAGTAAGGGACTTTTGTTCAATGCTTTGATTAGATTCATGCCATGCCATATTTTGCTATGTCCTGTTCCTGTAGCAGGTTGTTTGCTTGCTCTAAACATGCCATCCTGATGTTAATTTCTGGCATGTTATTTTCACCAAGTCTGTGAAGCTGATATATGTTGCACTTTTGCCATGCTTGTTTGAACCTGTTATGGTGTGATTTAGCCATAGCTCAGTGTTCATCTTTTGTCAAGCATCTTGAGTAGATCACTGCCGTATGCTTTTTTGATATGTTTGAGTGCAGTAGCTTAATTTCTTGCTGCTTGCTAAGTGGCATCATGCTGTTAATCGCAGAAATATGCCATTCTTGTTTTGCTTGTCATTTGCAAACCGTGCATCCGATTCTGGTGATCTTTATATCAATTTCAACCGAAATCACCGCACCTTTCCAGTGGCATACTTGGTTTTCCAAGATTATGCCTTGTTCATCTTTGTCCTTCCGGAGCACGCATATGCATTGCATATCACATCTCGCATATCATGCCATGTTTTGCATCTTGTTGTTTGTGCATTGCATCGTGGTTGATACTTGTTCCTTTGCTTGTGTTCTTGTGTTGGGTAGAGCCGGGAGACGAGTACTTGACCAAGGAACCTGTTGAGAACGCTTACGAGGACCAAGCTTTCGACAACTCTGAGAACCTTGCAGGCAAGATGACCATACCCTCGAAATCACTTCTATCTTTGCTTGCTAGATGCTCGCTCTTTTGCTATGCCTATGCTGCGTTACCTACCACTTGCTATATCATGCCACCCATATTGCCATGTCAGCCTCTAACCATCCATGTCCTAGCAAACCGTTGATTGGCTATGTTACCGCTTTTCTCAGCCCCTCTTATAGCGTTGCTAGTTGTAGGTGAAGATGAAGTTTGTTCCATGTTAGAACATGATTATTTTGGGATATCACAATATCTCTTATTTTAATTAATGCATCTATATACTTGGTAAAGGGTGGAAGGCTCGGCCGTATGCCTGGTGTTTTGTTCCACTCTTGCCCCCTAGTTTCCGTCATACCGGTGTTATGTTCCTTGATTTTGCGTTCCTTACACGGTTGGGTGATTTATGGGACCCCCTTGACAGTTCGCTTTGAATAAAACTCCTCCAGCAAGGCCCAACCTTGGTTTTACCATTTGCCACCTAAGCCTTTTCCCCCGAGTTTTCGCGAGCCCAAGGGTCATCTTTATTTAACCCCCCCGGGGCCAATGCTCCTCTGAGTGTTGGTCCAAACTAGAGCCACTTGCGGTGCCGCCCTGAGGCAACTTGGGGTATCCTCGGTTGCCGTACGTACTGCTCATCCGGATGTGCCCTGAGAACGAGATATGTGCAGCTCCTATCGGGATTTGTCGGCACAATCGGGCGGCTTTGCTGGTTTTGTTTTACCATTGTCGAAATGTCTTGTAGTCCGGGATTCCGAGATTGATCGGGTCTTCCCGGTAGAAGGAATATCCTTCGTTGACCGTGAGAGCTTATAATGGGCTAAGTTGGGACACCCCTACAGGGTATTATCTTTCGAAAGCTGTGCCCGCGGTTATGAGGCAGATGGGAATTTGTTAATGTCCGGTTGTAGAAAACCCGAAGTTGACCTTAATTAAAACACATCAACCGCGTGTGTAACCGTGATGGTCTCTTCTCGGCGGAGTCCGGGAAGTGAACACGGTGTTGGAGTTATGTTTGACGTAAGTAGTTTCAGGATCACTTCTTGATCATTTCTAGCTTCACGACCATGCCTTGCTCCTCTTCTCGCTCTCTTTTGCGTTGTTAGCCACCATATATGCTAGTCGCTTGCTGCAGCTCCACCTCACAACCCCATCCTTCCTTTAAGCTTAAATAGTCTTGATCTCGCGGGTGTGAGATTGCTGAGTCCCCGTGACTCACAGATTCTACCAAAACAGTTGCAGGTGCCAACGATGCCAGTGCAGATGACGCAACCGAGCTCAAGTGGGAGTTCGACGAGGAACGTGGTCGTTACTATGTGTCTTTTCTTGATGATCAGTAGTGGAGCCCAGTTGGGACGATCGGGGATCTGTGTAGCATTTGGGGTAGTCTTCTTTCATTTTGGTTCCGTAGTCGGACCTTGAGTGTAATCTGGATGATGGATGTTTATTTATGTATTGTGTGAAGTGGCGACTGTAAGCCAACTATGTATCTCTTTCCCTTATGTATTACATGGGTTGTGTGAAGATTACCTCACTTGCGACATTGCTTTCAATGCGGTTATGCCTCTAAGTCGTGCTTCGACACGTGGGAGATATAGCCGCATCGAGGGCGTTACAAGTTGGTAATCAGAGCCTTCCCCGACTTAGGAGCCCCCTCTGCTTGATCGAATCGCTGGCGTTGTTGAGTCTAGAAAAATGTTTTGAGTCTTAGGATTATATATATCGGAGAGTAGGATTCTTTTTACTCCTCAGTCCCTTCGTCGCACTGGTGAGGCCTCCTGACGTAGAGTTTTGACTCTCCTCTCCTCAAATTTCACTAAAAAAAAATTTAGGATCACGCGGGTATCTTAGAATCGTTCCGATGGTTTTGTGACGAGAACATTGTTCTTGGTGCCTCCTGACATTTAGGGGTTGCGGCAGTGTCCCGGGGAGTTGAGCTCCGAGGTGTTGTCGTCACAATTTTATCGTTGCAGTTCTGGAATACCTGAGTTTCGCCGACATCGAAAATCTCTTTTGTACAGTTGTTGGTGAGATAACCCTGATAGCCCAGTACTGAGGCGAGTGCGGGAGTATTGCCATAACTCGTATAACGGATGCTTTTCGAAGGTTGAGGTAAACGATTTCCGAGGGTTTCTTGGTTATGTGTTGAAGGATGGATACAGCTGGATCTAGGTATTGTTAGTTTGGGTGATATATTTTGTGTCCCCTGTATCCCCAACACCTGATTGCATAACCAGAAAGTTTCGGGAGTTTATAAGTGGGAATTCTAATAGCTTATAGGATATCTTTCCGACAGATGTATGATTTGAGATTGGGGCCTAACGTGCTAGTGGTCCGCCTATTCACGACCGATTTACAGTGGTCGCGAGGCGTCTTAAAGAATCCTTGGCTATGCTGATTCGGGGACGTCTTGTTTGTCATTCATGACGTCCGCTGTACGTCGTGCCCGTGTGGGCCCCACCACAAACACTTTGGGCGAAATCTCTATCATGTGTTTGTTCCGGCTTATTCTACAAGCCAATCTTTTGTTTTGATTCCAGTTGTGACATTCGAGTTGTTTCGAAGGCAGATGGTGATTCCATACCTTTATCTAAATGGCTTCTTAGCTTATGGAAGTGTGATGCTTTAATTTGGAATTCATTCGTTCATTCTTGTTCGAATGTTTATTGTGAAGACTATATGTTGCAATTTCGATCCTTTGATTCAGCTTGAATATATGTCTTTCAAGATGCTAATGGATGTCACCCTCTTTAGGATGGCTCCGCCAACGTGTCAGAATCCGGAAAGCAATGAAGGAAATCAGGCTAACCCTCCGCCACCACCTCCGCCTCCGGAGGCATGGCAAGCCTTGATGACAGCCACCAACGCCAACGCTCAGATTCTGATTCAGCTCTTGCAAGATCGCAACCAAGGCCAAGGTAATCAGGGAAATCAAGGCCAAGGCAACAATCACCCGCACTTCACTACCCTCAATCAGTTTCTTGCTAATCAGCCAAAGACCTTCAGCTACTGTGTCGAGGCCACAGACGCCGATGATTGGCTCATGGACATCAACAAGCAGTTTGAATGCAGCAATGTCAGACCTGAGGACTTTGTCAAGTTTGCCTCTTTTCAACTCAAGGATCAAGCTGCTGAGTGGTATCAACAATACAAAGATTCCAGAGGAGGTCGTGTGATTACCTGGGATGATTTCCGCCGTGACTTCAAAGCTCATCACATTCCAGAAAGTGTTGTTGAGACTAAGCGTGAGGAGTTCCGCAATCTCAAGCAAGGCAACATGTCTGTGTATCAATACAACACTCAGTTCCAGAAGCTCTCTCGCTTTGCTAAGCAAGACATCCCTGATGAAAAGAGCATGATTTACCAATTCAGACGTGGCCTCAGAGAAGATCTCCAACTAGCTCTCGTGCTTTTTGAGCCAAAAAAGTATGACTAAGTGGACTGGGATCCCATGCCTTGCTTCGCGACATCTATCGTCAAATCAATCCTACGGCCAACAGCAACTCACAGCCAGCCAAGCGACCCAACATCGATTTGATTTCAGAGTCCGGTTTGTTCAGGCAGAGAACAGAGCAGAACATCGGTTCAGTTAACAATACAGAAGCAGCATTACAAAATAGTTCAGTTCATCAAAACAGCAGCAGTACAAGGCTGTAAACAACACTACCACAATATAGTTCAGTTTAGCAAACAATAGGACTTCAGTTCAGTTTAGCAAATATCAAGCAAAAAGGAAAACTTGAGCCATAATTGTGTGCTCCCTCTGTAAAATAATAATAAAACGTTTTAGATTACAGAGGTAGTAGCTCTCAACACTTCAATACTACCACCTGTGCACTTTTAATACATGGATATTCAGTCAACACACCCACTACTACTTTGTATTGGACCAACATCATCAGAAGGAAGGAACACTATTGTTCCTTTTAGAGAGTAGTGATTATCAGGGGAATATGAGTACTTGTACCCTGGTACCTTTTTTTTATTCATAGACTTTCTTTTTTGAGGATGAAGATCATAAAAATGATCAGACAGGGTTACAATCAGCTTGCCAACTCTTTGTGAGTTCACTAGGGACGTTCCCTAGGCAGAAGAAATTTTCGGATTTCCTTGCCCGGACTCCTAGGCAGTGGGCAAGAATGTTTTTGTCCCTGCAGGCCCATCATACCTGATAGGACTTGAAGTGCTCCAGAACTCCTTTTATATCGCAGATGACAGCAAATAAGCAAGACTAGTTCGTTATTTCAGCATTCAGCGCCCGTGCTAGCGCCAGACAGTCCAGTTCAGCCATGATTAGGCCATTCAAAAATTTCGCTAGCTCTTTCAGACCGACCAGCAGTGCAGTAGCTTCGGCTTCCTCGACGCTGGTAAAAGGCGCCAACTTGTGTCTGCCCAAAGAAAAGAACACTAGGCCCTTGTCATTCCTGCCAACTGATCCCACAGAAGGCCTCCGAGTTCAACTTGATTAAACCCGCAGGAGGAGGACACCACCACGGTGGGCTAGACTGCACCATCTGCATATTCTGATTGGCAGTCTGAATGGTGGAATCCTTCCCTTTCTCAGATTCTGCAAAGGCCTGAAAAGTGCGGGTCACCTCCTCATATTTGACTAGTACTAGAAAAGACACAGACCTAGAAATAGATTCCTTACCGGAATTAAAGACAACATCGTCCCGATGGAACCAAGCACGCCAGAGTAGAAGCAACAGTTTCGCCCGGGTATCCCCATTGCAAGTGTTTAACAGAACTTGCAGCCAATCATCACCAGTGTGCCGAAATGACGAAGACATAGTAGGTGAGGAGCAGCGCCGAGGTGGTGAGGAAGCCGAGCATGGTGAGCGCGAGGATGGGCAGGCTGGTGAGGCTCAGCGTCACGTGGTGCGTCAGGCGGGACGGCGTCGCCGGAGAAGACGATGACGAGTAGTAGTAGTAGGGTGCCAGCGGCGTCGTTGCTGGCTGGAAGAGCAGCGTGGACGACGATGGGGCCTGCTGCTGCGGCACCGGGAAGACGGGGGCCCTCCCTGCTCCCTCTACATCCATGGACGCTTGATGCTTCAGGTCAGAAAGAAGTGAAACCGGTCAGTGGATGATGGAAGGTGGATTCGATGCTGACAATGTGGACGCAACACATGTAGCGGTGTGGTGTGGTGGCGTAGCTCGAATTTGGAAGTAATGGCGGCGATGTGGAAGTAATGGCGGCGATGTGGCGGTAGGAGGGAAGAAGGGTGAAAAGGATGGGACGGGTAGGAGAGAAAAATGCAGTGAGGTGGAGCAAGGGACAAGAAGAATTTTCTGCAGCTTCCGTCGCTTCCATCCAACCGTTGGACCCAACTTTGGTGTATCTAGAAGCTCGTTTCGTTTTCGTCCTTGGTTGTTCGATTTGGAAGGTCTCTTTCGTGCGTCTTTGCCTTTGCTTTTGGTCATGTCTGCTGCCACGTTTACAATGAATCGCTGCTCAAAATTGATTGCACACAAAATTCCATGTATTTTTTTAGTTGAACGTATGTCATGTCAACTCAGTAGGGAGAAGATAAATACAACACGATATGGTACGGTACAGACACACAAAGAGTAAAGTAGAACACCCTCCGCGTTTACAGATATCCGATGTTTTGAATATTTCAATATTAGACTACACAATGAGTGAACAAACACATTAAACTACATCTACATACATAGGGCTGGAATTCGAGCCGAGTCGAGCCAGCTTGGCTCGACTCGCTAGAGCTCGTTTCGTTAATGAGCTAGCTCGACTCGACTCGTTACTATAACGAGCTCAAACCCGAGATTGGCTCGACTCGTATAACTCACGAGCTGGCTCGTTTAGCTTGCTAAGCTCGTTAAAGATATGAACATAAAACCCCTCAAATATGATAAAAATGATTATGTATATATTAAACACATATATCACTAAACAGTTGTAATTTCCTTGTAACGCATGAGTATCCTAGGAGGCCGGGCCTTCAATGGTTGGGCCTTGTGTTGTGCGCTTGGGACATATGGTGCTGAGTGGCTGATTTTTTTTGTATTGGGAGAGGTTGATCTTTTGTACCGATCCTAATGAGTTACACGAGTACTCGTGAGATTGGCTTGTTTAACTTGGTCTATAAATGATCTTAAACTAAATCTCGGCTCGACTCGTTATTCTTCGAGCTCGAGTCGATTCGAGCCGAGTCACGAGCTACTCGTTTAGCTCGCGAGCTTCGAGCTTTTTTTCCAGCCCTATACATACATATGAGACGAAAAAATGTACTTCCTCCTATCCATATTACTTGTCGCTGAGTAGATTCTAAACTGAGGGAGTAGTAAAGATCGGTGCGGTGACACTTGACACGATGGAGACAGAACGCTGCGCCCACGACACGAGGGCACTGAACTTGAGTAGCCGGACGATCTTATGTCTTGTACAACGTGCATGAAATGGGGAAACAAGAATGGCGAACCCAGAGAGAGTAGCAAGCACAGTGCTTGCAGTGTTGGTAGGCATGATGAGTCGGATTCAGAGACGTGGTTGCAAATGAATCAGATTCAGAAGCGTCATCGACTTGATCAGACGCTTCAAATCAGCCGGGCATTCTTCCTTTTCTCTGACTACAGCTACAGCACAGACTGCATATCAACGGTTAGCTTGCAATTTGCAACGACCATTGGTTCCTTGAGCCGCCTGAATCCCTGGCAAAAAACCTGCAACAAGGTTTGCTGACTGTAAACAGTGCTGATGGGCCTTCTGCTGACATGGAAGCTGATGATGAACATCTTTTGCTGTCCACTAAAGTCTGGCCTGTTTCTGGTGGCGTCCAACGCCCTGGGAGTTCTCTGTCTGCGGATATTGAGGGCCAAATCTGCTCCTGTACCTGAAACTAAGTGGACTGGGATCCCATGCCTTGCTTCGCGACATCTATCGTCAACTCAATCCTACGGCCAACAGCAGCTCACAGCCAGCCAAGCGACCCAACATCGATTTGATTTCAGAGTCCGGTTTGTTCAGACAGAGAACAGAGCAGAACATCGGTTCAGTTAACAATACAGAAGCAGCATTACAAAACAGTTCAGTTCATCAAAACAGCAGCAGTACAAGGCTGTAAACAACACTACCATAATACAGTTCAGTTTAGCAAACAATAGGACTTCAGTTCAGTTTAGCAAATATCAAGCAAAAAGGAAAATCTGGGCCATAATTGTGTGCTCCCTCTGTAAAATAATAATAAAACCTTTTAGATTACAGAGGTAGTAGCTCTCAACACTTCAATACTACCACCCGTGCACTTTTAATACATGGATATTCAGTCAACACACGCACTACTACTTTGTATTGGACCACATCATCAGAAGGAAGGAACACTATTGTTCCTTTTAGAGAGTAGTGATTATCAGGGGAATATGAGTACTTGTACCCTAGTACCTTTTTTTATTCATAGACTTTCTTTTTTGAGGATGAAGATCATAAAAATGATCAGACAGGGTTACAATCAGCTTGCCAACTCTCTGTGAGTTCACCAGGGACGTTCCCTAGGCAGAAGAAATTTCCGGATTTCCTTGCCCGGTCTGCTAGGCAGTGGGCGAGAATGTTTTTGTCCCTGCAGGCCCATCATACCTGATAGGACTTGAAGTGCTCTAGAACTCCTTTTATATCGCAGATGACAGCAAATAAGCAAGACTAGTTCGTTGTTTCAGCATTCAGCGCCTGTGCTAGCGCCTTCGTTGTTTCAGCATTCCGCGCCCGTGCTAGCGCTAGATAGTCCAGTTTAGCCATGATTAGGCCGTTCAAAAATTTCGCTAGCTCTTTCAGACCGACCAGCAGTGCAGTAGCTTTGGCTTCCTCGACGCTGGTAAAAGGCGCCAACTTGTGTCTGCCCAAAGAAAAGAACACTAGGCCATTGTCATTCTTGCCAACTGATCCCACAGAAGGCATCCGAGCTCAACTTGATTAAACCTGTAGGAGGACACCACCACGGTGGGCTAGACTGCACCATCTGCATATTCTGATTGGCAGTCTGAATGGTGGAATCCTTCCCTTTCTCAGATTCTGCAAAGGCCTGAAAAGTGCGGATCTCCTCCTCATATTTGACTAGGACTAGGAAAGACACAAACCTAGAAATAGATTCCTTACCGGAATTAAAGACAACATCGTCCCGATGGAACCAAGCACGCCAGAGTAGAAGCAACAGTTTCGCCCGGGTATCCCCATTGCAAGTGTCTAACAGAACTTGCAGCCAATCATCACCAATGTGCCGAAATGACGAAGACGTAGTAGGTGAGGAGCAGCGCGGAGGTGGTGAGGATGCCGAGCACGGTGAGCACGAGGATGGGCAGGCTGGTGAGGCTCAGCGTCACGTGGTGCGTCAGGCCGGACGGCGTCGCCGGAGAAGACAATGACGAGTAGTAGTAGTAGGGTGCCAGCGGCGTCGTTGGTGGCGGGAACAGCAGTGTGGACGACGATGGGGCCTGCTGCTGCGGCACCGGGAAGACGGGGGGCCTCCCTGCTCCCTCTACATCCATGGACGCTTGATGCTTCAGGTCAGAAAGAAGTGAAACCGGTCAGTGGATGATGGAAGGTGGATTCGATGCTGACGATGTGGACGCAACACATGTAGCGGTGTGGTGTGGTGGCGTAGCTCGAATTTGGAAGTAATGGCGGCGATGTGGAATTAATGGCGGCGATGTGGCGGTAGGAGGGAAGAAGGGTGAAAAGGATGGGAGGGTAGGAGAGAAAAATGCAGTGAGGTGGAGCAAGGGACAAGAAGAATTTTCTGCAGCTTCCGTCGCTTCCATCTGATACATCCAAAATGTATCTATAATTTCTGCTTGTTCCATGCCTCTTTTGGGTGATATTGCTATGATATTTATACACTTCCATACACTTTTGATCATATTTGGACTAACCTATTAACTCAGTGCACCCCAGTGCCAGTTTCTGTTTTCTGCTGTTTTTGTATTTCAGTTTTTCCCGTCACGTAAACTGCCAGAAAAATTCCGGAAAAATTATATAAAAAATCAGCGTTCCGGAAGCTTCCATGCGGCCAAAGTAGGGCCGGAGGGGGCCCACAGGGGCTCCAGGCAGCCTGCCCGCGCCCCCCCCCTTGGCCGCGCCGGGGGGGCGCCTGGGCCCCCCTGACCTCCTCTGGTGACCCCCTTTGGCATATATTTAACACCCGTCGAGGAAACCCTGATTCCGGACCCCTTTTCTCCAGACGCGATTCCGATCTCCGCCGCCATCGCCATCAAGCTTCGGGGGACCAGAATTCCTGTGTCGGCACCCTGCCGGGACGGGGAAGTGCCCCCGGATTCATCTCCATCGACGTTGCTTCCTCCCTCCATGACGCGGGAGTAGTTCCTCCTCGGGGCTGAGGTTTCTACCAGTAGCTATGTGGTTAATTCTCTCCCCCATGATGTGATCTTCGTTGTGATCATAGGCTATGTTAATCTAGGGTGATCCCATGATATTTCCCCTTCCTCTATGTATTGGATTGATGTACTCAGTTGTCTTTATCTAGTATAATCCCTGAGACCAAGGTGACAGCGGTCTATTGGACATGGATTAGAAAAGTATTTTCATGAGTAATTTCCTCTCTTGTGCATTGATTTAAGATTGAGAGTCTCTTGGTGCTTGTCTTTGACTATCCTTTAGATATGTTGTGGTGATTGTGGGACTCTCTTTGGATGGCCGCGGTGACATTGGGAAATCCTTAGATGAGAACTATGAACTTTGAGGTGTGCTTTTGTAGCCCTACATAATTCTCGTCCTCTCTTGACCACGAAGGAATGACCTCCGGGTGCGTCTCCTTTGCATGTTTTATGGGAAATATCATGTGATTCGATTATGTTAATGTTGTTGGGAGTTGCCACTAGTGAAAGTATGATCCCTAGGCCTTGTTTCCACCATTGCAATACCATTTGTGCTCACGTTTACCACTTGTTTGCTTGCTGCACTTTTTATTACAGATTTATATTACTTTGTTTTGCCATCCATATCACTTGCCATTTAACATCTCTTCGCTGAACTAGTGCACCTATACATATGACAACTGTATTAGGTGTGTTGGGGACACAAGAGACTTCTTGTATCTTAGTTGCAGGGTTGCTTGAGAGAGACCATCTTCAACCTCTACTTCCCTGAGTTCGATAAACCTTAGGTCATCCACTTGAGGGAAATTGCCACTGTCCTACAAACCTATGCGCTTGGAGGCCCAACATAGTCCACAAGAGTAGAAGCGTGTGTAGACAACAAGCTATTTCTGGCGCCGTTGCCGGGGAGGTGAGTGCTTGAAGGTATATCTTTAGATCTTGCAATTAAATCTTTTTGTTTCTTGTTTCACTAGTTATGTTTATGGAAAACCACGCTCTTAATTCGCTGCTTGGGGAAGGCCGCTTTACCACACCCGTGGTAGAGAAGTCTCCTCCACCTACTGAATGTATCCCGTTCAAAATACCACTTAGGATAATTGAAATAATTATGAATGATCGTTATGATGGGACAGTCAATCCTAGTATTCATTTGTTGAAACTTACAGAACTTTGTGAGTTGTTTAAGATTTCAGGTTTGACAAGAGATGGAGTCATGAGGAAATTATTTGCCTTGTCCCTGAAAGGAAAAGCATTGGAATGGTATAGGCTACTAGATGACTCTCACCTGCTGGATTGGGAAGAGATCCAGTCTCTCTTTTACTCCAAGTTTTATCCTCTTCATGAAGTCCATGAGAATAGGAATTATGTTTATAATTTTTATCCTCATGACGGAGAGAGCATAGCTCAAGCTTGGGGGAGACAGAAAACGTTAATGCTAAAATGTCCTAACCATGGGCTCCCCAAAGATATTATTATTACTAACTTCTATGCGAGGCTCTCTCGACAGGATAAAGATTTGCTCGATGCTTCCTCTATGGGTTCTTTCACAAACAAAAAGATTGATGCTAAATGGGAACTCCTTGAAAGAATTCAATGCAACACTGAAGATTGGGAGATCGACAAAGGTAAAGAGTCAGGTATAATTTATGAGTATGATTGCATTAAGTCCTTTGTTGAAACTACAAGTTTTAATAAGTTTAGTGCTAAGTTTGGGCTTGATTCTCAACTCCTTGTTGATTTCCTCAAATCTTTTGCTTCAGATCTTAATATGCCTAAGGAGGATTGGATCAAGTATCATAAACCTTTTAAAGAGACTTGCAAAGAAAATGAAATTGTTCATGATGATTGCAACATGCATGATCCAATTCCTAAAAATGAAGTTTTATATAAGCATGTTAATTTTTGTGGAGTGGATAGACCTTGTGAAAGGCCTATGATTGAAGAAGAGAAGTATTGTAAGCAACATAAGCATGAAAGAACAATCACTTGGGTCAGAGATTTAAATGAAATTGCTAGAGAATTGTGTGACCTTTATCCTTTTACTTGTGAACTTTGCTGTATAGAGGGTCACTTTAATTTTCAATGCATGAACTTTCAAAACATAACTGTTAACCAGTTGTGTGATAACATGATCACTTCTGATCTTTATGATGAGCTTATGTTATTTTTGATGTGTGAGGAGTTATCAGAAAAGACTTCTTGGCTAGATGTTGATGCCATAGGAATAAAAAACACTTTGCAAAATTGTCATCTCTATTGTGTTGTTAATTGCCATGAAAATGATTACATAAGTAAGATTAGAAAGGAGGGGACTTTACCAAAGTATAAAAATGTCTCCTATATTTTTGCTAATAAAAAGGAGAGTTTCTCCCAAGTTTCCCCTATTGTTTCTAATGATAAACCAGGACATGTGGATAAGCTTCATCTCCAACCACTCCCTCCTAAGATGAAGAAGAAGAAAAAGAAGAGGAGGAGGAAGAGGAGCAAGAAGGAAGAAGAATGGGTATCAACCTGGCCTGAGCATATTCCTCCCATCAACTTTTATCCTAACGGTTGTAAGTCTAAAGAAGAAGGTGAAGTTTATTGCCTTAATTATCATCTTGATGATACGTTCGTAGGTACTATTGAAGATGATTTTGATTATGATATGCATGTTACCTATTGTGATTGGGAAAATGATGATAATGCCACTTATGATCTTGAAAATCTTTTTGGTGCCAACTCTGAAAGTGATGATATGGAAAGCTCTAAGCTTGGGGATGATAGGATTGCAAATCCTTTACCCACTAGTAATGTGACAATTGATAATTCTTTTGCTAGTAAGAATAAAGACAACATGTTTACAAATATAGTTGCTAGCAATGATAATGCTCTTCTCTACTATGATGATGTTATAACTCCAATCTATAGTGATTATAAAGGTACCTATGACATAAGGAGAAATTATCCTTATGAAACTTGTCACAATCATGGAGGGAATTACTCCCTTGTTGAACACCATCTTCCTAATACACAATTAATCTACAGTGTTCAAGTTGTTTATGATAGTCCTACTCCCACTATTACCAATGAGAAAGATTATGCTTATGTGGAGAGTAAGAGTACCTTTTTGCATGTGGATCATGGTATCAATGCTTTATGTGATGCTTATATTGTTGAGTTTATTCGTGATCCCACTGAAAATTATTATGAGAAGGGAACATATGCTTATAGATATTTCAATAATATCAAGTTCCCTCTCTTTATGGTGAACATTTTGAAGTTATGCTTGTTCTGCCTTCCTATGCTAGTTGCTTTATGCTTCAATAATTTATTTTCTTACAAGACTCCCATGCATAGGAAGTATGTTAGACTTAAATATGTTTTATATATGCTTCTTGATGCTCTCTTTTGTTCTTCAACTCTTATTCCTACGAGAGCATCATTAAAGTCTTAAGCCTATCTTCATGGCTATAAAGAAAGAGCTCTAGGGAGACAACCCTTGTTATCTTTGCTTTCAGTTTGTTCTTTCAGTTTTAGTGGTCTTGATGTTTGTTACTACTGTAGCAACATCATTGTATCTTTACTTTTCAACTTTGTGCCAAGTGTATCCTCTGACTGCAAGAAAGATCAAGAGTTGTGACGTGCTGTCCAGGAAACAGATCCTGTCCTCGCACAGAAAAATTCGTATAAAATCACCATATCATCTTTTTGGTCTGAATTTTTTCCACAGCGTGCTCTATACAATTGTCTTTCAGGCGTATGTTCTGAGTTTTTTGATTGGAGTTGCATAAGTGCCCCGAAAAAATCATTTACTGCCTGCTGGTCTGTTTTTCACAGATTCTGTCCTGTTTTGCCTTTCCTTCATTTTGCGAACCTTGAGCTTGCTTTTTCTTTGCAAAAACCTTTTGGCAATCTTGAGAAACAGTAGACCTTCAAGAATATCCTTATTTCCAGCAAGGAACAATTATTTTATTAAGGGTACTAACCTCGCTAATCAGATTATGATGAGTTGTGTATGAAGGGAGTTTTCAGGTGTGCGAGGGAAGATGATAAAAAGATTCAGGAGTGTCAAACGCTCAAGCTTGGGGATGCCCCCGTGCACCCCCAAGAAATATTCAAGAAGACTCAAGCGTCTAAGCTTGGGGATGCCCCCCGTGCATCCCCTTCTCCATCAACATTATCAGTTCGTCTTTCGTTCCACTATATTTTTATCACTTCATGTGTTATGTGCTATGCTTGGAGCGTCTTGTTTTTAGTTTCCTTTTTAGTTTTCTTTAGCTTTTAATAACGAGTCGGAACTCAGCTTTCTTTGTGTGGGAGAGAAACACGCTCCACTTCAACTGAGAACATAACGTAGAATTTTCATGACTATCTTTGCTATGTGTGTTCTTTATCTTTCAATAGCTACTATCATGCTTAGCTCTTAGTTTTCATGCTTATCTTTTTAAAGAGCTTTTGTTTAGTTGGTTGCTTGAACTCTTTTTAGTTATCATGCTTATCTTATTAAGAGAGTTTGCTTCTGTTGGATTGGTTGATATGTCTATGATAAAAATGCTACGTGCATAATGGTGCTTAGTAGTTCATGTTTTCCTATGGTTAATCTCAAATAGCTGGGAGGTTTCCAATATGTTATTGGAGTACCAACATGATTTGTTTGCCTATGATGTGGTATGGTTTAGTAATATCTTCCTTCGAGAATTTATTTTGATTGACTTGGCGTATGCTCACGCATATTTAAGACTGTAAAGAAAGTCTGTCAAGCCTTGATGATCTTTTGTTTCTGAGTAGCGATATAACTACCATGACTGATTCAATGTTGCTTTGTCGCTCTGCATGATTATGGCCGTCATTGCTCTCTTAGTTGGTCGCTCCCAGTCTTTTGCTAACCTTCGCCTGTACTAAGCGGACTGACTGCTTGTGCATCCAAAATCCTTTAAACCAGTTATGCCATATGAGTCCACCATACCTTCCTATACATGGTATTTACCTGCCATTCCTAACGAAGACTTTCATGTACCATCTCGAAATTATTCAAAAAGCATTTCTCTTTTTGTGCCTCTGTTTTAGCTCATGAGGAAGTAGTAGTTAATTCATGATCTTTTTAAGTTGGATAAGTTTTACCCCTGGATTGCATGTATAATGTGCAAGCCCTTAATATGAGAAGGAACTGGCATAGAGTGCACCCGGCTCATAAAAGATAATACAACAAACGAACCCTCCTTCACGCTTTGTCAATGAGAAATCAGAAAACTTTGGCAGTGATAAACAAAGGAGATTAGGAGGATGTTATGATCCTCATTCGGGAGCCGTTCCTCGAAACTTGTCCGACTTAAAAAGCGATTGAGTTATCTGCTAGCATTCGTTGACAAAATATGCATATTCTAAAAAAATAATTATTACTCTGTTTTTAAAACCAAGAGCTCTGGTACATGCTTTGTTTTTGTTTCCGACTACGGGTTTTCAACCTTGCCAACAAAAGCCACGGTTCGAGAGTCACCACCTTCTTTTAAAAGCACCAACTATTGAGAGCATGATTGCCATTCTGAGTGTAATGTGCATAGTCCCAAAGTAGCATTGTCTTTTGCATGATTGTGGTATCGTTGTTCTGAAATTATTGTATCTCGTCATCACTTAAACCTCGAAGGTGCCCCTGCATTTATGTTTTGCTTCACTAAAGGGGGCAAGCGAGATATCACTTTATCATATTGCACACCATGCTCATTACAAATCTTTTTGATGCTTCAATATCATGTTGTAGAACTTTTAGTTCTTTGTGATTTTCTCGTGAGGTAGCAAAATTACTACAGACTCATTGTCTCAGTAAGCTTTTGTCATGTGACTATGAAAAGTCCTTATATGGTTAATAGCATGTCACCACAGAAATTATTCTTTTTATCATTTACCTACTCGAGGACGAGCAGGAATTAAGCTTGGGGATGTTGATACGTCCAAAACGTATCTATAATTTCTGCTTGTTCCATGCCTCTTTTGGGTGATATTGCTATGATATTTATACACTTCCATACACTTTTGATCATATTTGGACTAACCTATTAACTCAGTGCACCCCAGTGCCAGTTTCTGTTTTCTGCTGTTTTTGTATTTTAGTTTTTCCCGTCACGTAAACTGCCAGAAAAATTCCGGAAAAATTATATAAACAATCAGCGTTCCGGAAGCTTCCATGCGGCCAAAGTAGGGCCGGAGGGGGCCCACAGGGGCTCCAGGCGGCCTGCCCGCCCCCCCCCCCCCCTTGGCCGCGCCGGGGGGGCGCCTGGGCCCCCCTGACCTCCTCTGGTGACCCCCTTTGGCATATATTTAACATCCGTCGAGGAAACCCTGATTCCGGACCCCTTTTCTCCAGACGCGATTCCGATCTCCGCCGCCATCGCCATCAAGCTTCGGGGGACCAGAATTCCTGTGTCGGCACCCTGCCGGGACGGGGAAGTGCCCCCGGATTCATCTCCATCGACGTTGCTTCCTCCCTCCATGACGCGGGAGTAGTTCCTCCTCGGGGCTGAGGTTTCTACCAGTAGCTATGTGGTTAATTCTCTCCCCCATGATGTGATCTTCGTTGTGATCATAGGCTATGTTAATCTAGGGTGATCCCATGATATTTCCCCTTCCTCTATGTATTGGATTGATGTACTCACTTGTCTTTATCTAGTATAATCCCCGAGACCAAGGTGACAGCGGTCTATTGGACATGGATTAGAAAAGTATTTTCATGAGTAATTTCCTCTCTTGTGCATTGATTTAAGATTGAGAGTCTCTTGGTGCTTGTCTTTGACTATCCTTTAGATATGTTGTGGTGATTGTGGGACTCTCTTTGGATGGCCGCGGTGACATTGGGAAATCCTTAGATGAGAACTATGAACTTTGAGGTGTGCTTTTGTAGCCCTACATAATTCTCGTCCTCTCTTGACCACGAAGGAATGACCTCCGGGTGCGTCTCCTTTGCATGTTTTATGGGAAATATCATGTGATTCGATTATGTTAATGTTGTTGGGAGTTGCCACTAGTGAAAGTATGATCCCTAGGCCTTGTTTCCACCATTGCAATACCATTTGTGCTCACGTTTACCACTTGTTTGCTTGCTGCACTTTTTATTACAGATTTATATTACTTTGTTTTGCCATCCATATCACTTGCCATTTAACATCTCTTCGCCGAACTAGTGCACCTATACATCTGACAAGTGTATTAGGTGTGTTGGGGACACAAGAGACTTCTTGTATCTTAGTTGCAGGGTTGCTTGAGAGAGACCATCTTCAACCTCTACTTCCCTGAGTTCGATAAACCTTAGGTCATCCACTTGAGGGAAATTGCCACTGTCCTACAAACCTCTGCGCTTGGAGGCCCAACATAGTCCACAAGAGTAGAAGCGTGTGTAGACAACACCATCCAACCGTTGGACCCAACTTTGGTGTATCTAGAAGCTCGTTTCGTTTTCGTCCTTGGTTGTTTGATTTGGAAGGTCTCTTTCGTGCGTCTTTGCCTTTGCTTTTGGTCATGTCTGCTGCCACGTTTACAATGAATCGCTGCTCAAAATTGATTGCACACAAAATTCCATGTCTTTTTTTAGTTGAACATATGTCATGTCAAATCAGTAGGGAGAAGATAAATACAGCACGATATGGTATGGTACAGACACACAAAGAGTAAAGTAGAACACCCTCCGCGTTTACAGATATCCGATGTTTTGAATATTTCAATATTAGACTACACAATGAGTGAACAAACACATTAAACTACATCTACATACATAGGGCTGGAATTCGAGCCGAGTCGAGCCAGCTTGGCTCGACTCGCTAGAGCTCGTTTCGTTAACGAGCTAGCTCGACTGGACTCGTTACTATAACGAGCTCAAACCCAAGATTGGCTCGACTCGTATAACTCACGAGATGGCTCATTTAGCTTGCTAAGCTCGTTAAAGATATGAACATAAAACCCCTCAAATATGATAAAAATGATTATGTATATATTAAACACATATATCACTAAACAGTTGTAATTTCCTTGTAACGCATGAGTATCCTAGGAGGCCGGGCCTTCAATGGTTGGGCCTTGTGTTGTGCGCTTGGGACATATGGTGCTGAGTGGCTGATTTTTTTTGTATTGGGAGAGGTTGATCTTTTGTACCGATCCTAACGAGTTACACGAGTACTCGTGAGATTGGCTTGTTTAACTTGGTCTATAAATGATCTTAAACTAAATCTCGGCTCGACTCGTTATTCTTCGAGCTCGAGTCGATTCGAGCCGAGTCACGAGCTACTCGTTTAGCTCGCGAGCTTCGAGCTTTTTTTCCAGCCCTATACATACATATGAGACGAAAAAATGTACTTCCTCCTATCCATATTACTTGTCGCTGAGTAGATTCTAAACTGAGGGAGTAGTAAAGATCGGTGCGGTGACACTTGACACGATGGAGACAGAACGCTACGCCCACAACACGAGGGCACTGAACTTGAGTAGCCGGACGATCTTATGTCTTGTACAACGTGCATGAGATGGGGAAACAAGAATGGCGAACCCAGAGAGAGTAGCAAGCACAATGGTTGCAGTGTCGGTAGGCATGATGAGTCGGATTCAAAGACGTGGTGGCAAATGAATCAGATTCAGAAGCGTCATCCACTTGATCAGACGCTTCAAATCAGCCGGGCATTCTTCCTTTTCTCTGACTGCAGCTACTGCACCGACTGCATATCAACGGTTAGCTTGCAAGTTGCAACGACCATTGGTTCCTTGAGCCGCCTGAATCCCTGGCAAAAAACCTGCAACAAGGTTTGCTGACTGTAAACAGTGCTGATGGGCCTTCTGCTGACATGGAAGCTGATGATGAACATCTTTTGCTGTCCACTAAAGTCTGGCCTGTTTCTGGTGGCGTCCAACGCCCTGGGAGTTCTCTGTCTGCGGATATTGAGGGCCAAATTTGCTCCTGTACCTGAAACTAAGTGGACTGGGATCCCATGCCTTGCTTCGCGACATCTATCGTCAACTCAATCCTACGGCCAACAGCAGCTCACAGCCAGCCAAGCGACCCAACATCGATTTGATTTCAGAGTCCGGTTTGTTCAGACAGAGAACAGAGCAGAACATCGGTTCAGTTCACAATACAGAAGCAACATTACAAAACAGTTCAGTTCATCAAAACAGCAGCAGTACAAGGTTGTAAACAACACTACCACAATACAGTTCAGTTTAGCAAACAATAGGACTTCAGTTCAGTTTAGCAAATATCAAGCAAAAAGGAAAACCTGAGCCATAATTGTGTGCTCCCTCTGTAAAATAATAATAAAACCTTTTAGATTACAGAGGTAGTAGCTCTCAACACTTCAATACTACCACCCGTGCACTTTTAATACATGGATATTCAGTCAACACACCCACTATTACTTTGTATTGGACCAACATCATCAGAAGGAAGGAACACTGTTGTTCCTTTTAGAGAGTAGTGATTATCAGGGGAATATGAGTACTTGTACCCTGGTACCTTTTTTTATTCATAGACTTTCTTTTTTGAGGATGAAGATCATAAAAATGATCAGACAGGGTTACAATCAGCTTGCCAACTCTCTGTGAGTTCACCAGGGACGTTCCCTAGGCAGAAGAAATTTCCGAATTTCCTTGCCCGGTCTGCTAGGCAGTGGGCGAGAATGTTTTTGTCCCTGCAGGCCCATCATACCTGATAGGACTTGAAGTGCTCCAGAACTCCTTTTATATCGCAGATGACAGCAAATAAGCAAGACTAGTTCGTTGTTTCAGCATTCAGCACCTGTGCTAGCGCCTTCGTTGTTTCAGCATTCAGCGCCCGTGCTAGCGCTAGACAGTCCAGTTCAGCCATGATTAGGCCGTTCAAAAATTTCGCTAGCTCTTTCAGACCGACCGGCAGTGCAGTAGCTTCGGCTTCCTCGACGCTGGTAAAAGGCGCCAACTTGTGTCTGCCCAAAGAAAAGAACACTAGGCCCTTGTCATTCCTGCCAACTGATCCCACAAAAGGCATCCGAGTTCAACTTGATTAAACCTGGAGGAGGACACCACCACGGTGGGCTAGACTGCACCATCTGCATATTCTGATTGGCAGTCTGAATGGTGGAATCCTTCCCTTTCTCAGATTCTGCAAAGGCCTGAAAAGTGCGGATCTCCTCCTCATATTTGACTAGGACTAGGAAAGACACAGACCTAGAAATAGATTCCTTACCGGAATTAAAGACAACATCGTCCCGATGGAACCAAGCACGCCAGAGTAGAAGCAACAGTTTCGCCCGGGTATCCCCATTGCAAGTGTCTAACAGAACTTGCAGCCAATCATCACCAGTGTGCCGAAATGACGAAGACGTAGTAGGTGAGGAGCAGCGTGGAGGTGGTGAGGATGCCAAGCACGGTGAGCACGAGGATGGACAGGCTGGTGAGGCTCAGCGTCACGTGGTGCGTCAGGCGGGACGGCGTCGCCGGAGAAGACGATGACGAGTAGTAGTAGTAGTAGGGTGCCAGCGGCGTCGTTGGTGGCGGGAACAGCAGCGTGGACGATGATGGGGCCTGCTGCTGCGGCACCGGGAAGATGGGGGCCCTCCCTGCTCCCCCTACATCCATGGACGCTTGATGCTTCAGGTCAGAAAGAAGTGAAACCGATCAGTGGATGATGGAAGGTGGATTCGATGCTGACGATGTGGACGCAACACATGTAGCGGTGTGGTGTGGTGGCGTAGCTCGAATTTGGAAGTAATGGCGGCGATGTGGAAGTAATGGCGGCGATGTGGCGGTAGGAGGGAAGAAGGGTGAAAAGGATGGGACGGGTAGGAGAGAAAAATGCAGTGAGGTGGAGCAAGGGACAAGAAGAATTTTCTGCAGCTTCCGTCGCTTCCATCCAACCGTTGGACCCAACTTTGGTGTATCTAGAAGCTCGTTTCGTTTTCGTCCTTGGTTGTTCGATTTGGAAGGTCTCTTTCGTGCGTCTTTGCCTTTGCTTTTGGTCATGTATTGTCTGCTGCCACGTTTACACTCAATTTGCTGCTCAAAGTTGGTTGCACACAAAATTTCGCAAGGAAACGACGAATTCCATGTGAACGTACGTCATGTCAAATCATTAGGAAGAAGATGAATAAAGCACGATAAAGAGTAAAAGTAGTACTCCCCCTGTCTAAAAATATAGGATGTTTTAAAGATTTTAACATGAACTATATACAAAATTAGAGGATAACCCGCGTTGCTGCCGGAATCGATTGTAATATATTTCGAGTGATTTGATTGTATGAAACATGAATAGTTGAATTAATAATAAATGAACTAATAAAAGTAAAAAATATTTCTTATATATTGTACTCCCTCTGTAAACTAATATAAGAGCGTTTAGATCACTATTTTAGTATTCTAGACGCTCTTATATTAGTTTACGAGGGAGTATTTGATTATTGTGTATTTGAAAATATTTATTGAAGATAAGTGACATAATATAATGAAAGACCTTTTCCCATCCATGATTCCATGTTGAGTGGACCTTTGATAATGTGGCATGTGTGGTGCTTTCTTTTGCATGTCAGGTTCTCACAACGACATCAATATGCTTAAGCGCCCTCCGCTGTCCATGAGACTTTGTGATGGGATGCTCCGATGTGCAACTACAACATCAATAGGCATGACTACAATATGGCAACATGGGATATTACTTTGATTTCATCCCATGGACACACATGTAAATGCCAAATTATACCAATTAATAATAGATGAAATAACCATAGGAAAACGAGTACAATAAATTAGAAGCTTTTCAATAAAAATGTTTTTCTGAACAAAAACCTAAAAGTTACTCTGTGGTATATAAGACAAGCTAAGCAAAATGTGTCTCACAAACCTTATATAAGACAACCACTACGGAGCATAAATACTAACATGCTATCCAAAAACTAAAAATATTATATGTTTTCAATTGTTTTTGAAAAATAAAAAATATACTCCCTCCGTCCCATAATGTAACATGTTCTTTTTCTTTTGACACTAGTGCCAAAAAAGTCTTACATTATGGGACCGAGGGAGTATATGTTTTGTATAGTCTTAAAAATATTATATGTTTTCAATAGTATTTGTTCAAAAGCAGCACAATATTTTTTCCAGATATTCAAATTCATAAAGAAATACACACAAGAAATTTTACCGATTTTCATATTTAAGTATGATCTTAAAATAGCTAACCCGTGCCGGTGCACGGATTCATGAATATTTCCTATAATCTGGAATCACCATAACTCGCTTTCAATTTAAACTCCTACAACTAATTAATTGGATTTATATGTGTAGAAAAATAAATATAAGTCCATGGAATAATTTATGTGGAGTTGGTACATCCCCAATATACCAGCTAACCTTGTTTCAAGTTCATTTGTGCTTGTTTTGAATTCCAATGGCCCTCCAAATATTTCCCACACAGCCTCTTTTGCATTTTCTGTAAAAAAAAGGTTAAAGAATTGCCAGTCGCTCCTTCTCTCTCTTTTCCTTTTGGCCGGCCCAACCCGCCACACACACACACACACACACACACACACACACAATCAACCCAGACGGCCCAGCCCATCTCACACACCCCCTTCTTCCTCCTGTACGAACCTCCCATCCACCACCCATCGCGTGGAGGTCTTGATCAGACGGACACCGTTCCCACTCGAGCTCCAAGAGGCCGCGCACAAACCCTAAACCCTAGCCCGTCTCTCCATTTCCCCCCTCCTTCCCGCGACGCCGGCGACCTCCTTCCTCTTCGGCCCCGTCCGCCGCGACCTCGTCAACCTCGTCCGCGACCTGGGTGAGCCCCCGCATCTCCTTCCTCCCTCCCTCTCCCGTGCCCTTATTTCTCGGTAGCCGCCGTCTAGTGCAAGCCGACGCGCGCGCATTCCCGCGCACACAGCCTCTGGTCGGCACCTGGTTTCGCTCCCGCGCGCGCGCCCCTGGTTCCCGTGCCCTAGCCATGGCGAAAGGGGCCGATCTCCTCGCCCGTCACGAACATGGGACGCGCATACTCGCCTCACACGCACGCGTCTACTCGTGCGAGCACCCACACACACGCGCGCACAAGGCGTCGTCTGCCATCGCCGAGGCGAGTTCGTGCTCATGACTCTGGCCGCGCCGCACACGCATACCCGCATGCGCGCACGTGATCCTCGCAACATGCGCGTCGCCCGCAGCACCCGCACACACGCCAAGAGGATGCTCGGCTGCTCGCGGGCGAGCTCCCGTGGCTCTGCGCCGTGTGCCACAGCCAAGAGCCTCGTGTTTTTCTCATCTTCTGTTTGGTTCATATATCTGTAAACGACCATTACTATCTCTGCATGCTGTTGTATTCTCTAACTGAACATCCCTAGTCTTTAGCTCACTAGCTAGTCTACAGGGAGGTTGTTAGTCACGATTGAGTTTGCATGTTTGTGCCTTCTGCCTTGTAACTGTATATGTACCTGACAGCATGATCAATCAAACACTTGTGTTGGATCCTATTCCTTCTCTCTTACAATATCGACAGCACGAGCACAAATCTAGGCTGGTGGCAACCCCAGACACCTCTAACCGAGATTTCAATGGATCGAATCCCAGCCAGTGCAAATAAGCACCTTCTTTTCCCTTGTTTAGGGATTTGTGAAGATGAAGCTAGTGCAGGACAATCTGGCTGGGACCTCGATGTTTTACTTTGTGAAGATGAAGCAGGTGCAGGACAATCGAGCTGGGACCTCGATGTTTTACCCGATCCTGCCTGGTAACGAGTTTTACTACTGTGGGTTCTTTTCTATTTGATCGACTGCCTCCTTCCTATAATATAAGATCTTATGTTATGGGATGGAGGGAGTAGCTCACAAATTTGACCTGACATATGTAAAATTGCAGATTCAATGCATGATCTACCTGCTCCCTTGGTCCCCAGGTTTACCACAGCCAAGAAGTACAACAGGAACTATCGGGCTCGTCGAGCAGCAAGTAAGACCATGCATGCATCAAATTGGCGTAGCAATAAAGTAGCTAAATGAATTAATTAGCACATGATGTTTTTGATTTGTTTATAGCACCAATATTGCTTTTTGCTACACAACATGTTGTTGGTGCCAACAATAAAATCCACCACTAACATTTTAGCCCACCTTGCAATGAATCATACAATGAGCTAACAGTCTTATGACAAATGTCATAGGCTGTCCAAACATATTCCTGCAATTAGGCTGATCTCATACAAGTTTTTCCACCAAGCAATTCCAGCAATGAGCTAAAAGCACTTTTTTTTCAAGCATCGTACCCCTAGTCTAATACTTTGGTGTGAAGATACGGGAGTCTTGTAAAGTGTGTGAAATAAGTACCAGAGGCCAGAAAAATTTAACATACTATTATCCGTAAATTTTGAAGTTCTTACATGCATGTGGTTGGAATAATTTTCTAATAGGTTGATCTTTAGAACCTTACTGTAAGATCCCAACTTCAAATTAGTCTCGGCGGCCAAAAAAAAAAGAAAAAAAAAGATTATCTCTAAAATAATGCATACGTGAACATTTTTTTCATTTATGTAAGAAACCAGTTTAACATATATCTTCTCCAAATAATTCTGTAGCAGAGTGCTATAATCAGTTTACAATTCAACTGTTTTTTCATGCATGCAGATCTAATGGGTCTATTACCAGTTCTTGTTTATGTCTTGAGTTAAACATTATATTGTTGCTTATCTCTGCAGGGAGGTCCGTGTTTCACGCAAAGGGGTTCGTCTTTTTCGAAGGAGAACTTGAGAAACTGTTTCAGCCAAGGGCAAAGGGGCAGCCCTTTGAACTTTCTGAAGGTGACCTGGAGCTGTTGTTTCATGAGGAATTTACCTTTAATGTGGTTTCACATCATGAGTTCCTATCGTCGCTTGAGTACATTGAGTTTGCGGGTAGGACCATTCTCTAATTTTGTGTGCTTAAATACGTAACGAGATTCTTTCCCTAAATTTTTTGACTTCATTGCGTAGGTCTCTTCAACGGCAAGGCTGGCAAGGACGTCTAAGTTTGGTATATGAGGATGTTGTAGAGTTTTGAAAGCAGGTGAGTTTTTCATATTTGTTGTGTGAATCATTCCTTTGGGTGCATCAGAGTTTGCCTCAATCTGTCTTGTTGGCTGATAGTTTCTTTGGCTGTTTTAGTCCAATGTAGTTGAGGTCTAGTGATGATCCTATGCTGGTTAGGCTGCTCTTTTGGCTGTAATGGAGACAATGTTGCAAGCGTGTTTTGCCTGTCACATCAAAGTTCTTTCAATCCAAAATTAAAAATTGCTGTGTGAATCTAAATTTTGCATGTCACAAAGGTGGTTCTTTCTAGTTATTGTTAATTCTGTTGAATTCCTACTAATGATGTGTAATGAAAATGTGTGATCCTATGTAGGGCAAGTCTTCAACATTTCAGTCAACCGCGAGTTTGAAGGCGAATTATGCTGGGAAGGATGCTTTTTCAATTCAATAATACAAACTCTGTTAGCTTGAGTTGAAATATGCTACTGCTATAAGGTTGTCTTGAACTAGCTCTGGGAGGTTGAATTGAGCTATACTATGATGATATAACTTCTGATCTGAAGTGACTAAGTTCTTATGGTTACCTGCAATCCTTTTTTTTTGATCTATTTTGCATGACATATCACCTGACCTCATTTTTCTCTTTTGACTGAGAATTTGTAGTATCTGTTTGAACTATCATGGTGCTTATGTTTTCCCATATCTGCAAGTTTATTTTGTGGGTTGATTTGCCATGGCTGGGTTTTGGGTTTTCTGCTATGTTGTTAGCTGTTTTTTTAAATCCTGTTAATTAGCAGTTTAGCACCCATTAGGTTTGCAGCTTCCATGAATTTGTAGTCAATTTTCTGTGCCTATTTAGTATGGATCACAGTACGAGAAATGCAACAGGTTCAGCTTTAGGGGAAGACCAGGAATAATTGTTTGATATCCCATAGAGAAAAGGAACAATTGTTCGATTTACTATGTTTGATGCCTATAAACATTAGAAATATAAACGTTGTATCTAGGCATGCCATTAGAAACCTAGCCTTTTTTTTTTGCATCAGGTGTTGAATTCCTAGCTAGTAACAATACACAGTTTTCCCTGCTGTACACATAGTTTCGACCAGACAGATTTTGTTTTCATCTCTCTATACTAGGACACCTGTCTTTTGTTGTTGATGGTGGTTTCGGGAATAAAATTTGATCCGCTGAATGATTGTTGCGATCAGGTTGTCATACATTGAGATAATTATCTGCACAAAGTTGACAACTTTTCATGCAAACTTCTTGTCATGCAAAAACAGAGTAATCCCAGAGCTCATGTCTGCTTAGATAATTATCTGCACAAAATTGATAATATGTATGAGTTGTGGGTGTGAAACTAATTTATTTGAGTGCAGTTCATTTTATGCTCTATGGTTCCCGGGCTTTCTCAAATGAAAACATGGCTGAATTAGTATCTTTCTGAATTAGTGCAAGGTATTTGAGCTTCTTGGGCCTCTTTGATTTCTCATCTGTGCATATAGTGTAGTAGTATCCTGATAACTAGCATCATGAGTGTGTCATCGGTTGCACTTCTGTTCATAATTAGGAATGGCTGCACAACTTCCCATGAAATGAAATTGTTCACAACAGCTCTCGCAGGTGTAAAGAAAATGTTGCTGAAATTGTGTCATTCGAGCACTAACTAATGATCTGGAGCTACCTAACCGCCGCATACTTTCTCCTTGCACACTTGTGTTTCTGTAAATGTGCTATCTTGAAATGATTCTTCAATAAAGGGAAGCTGCTCAGATTTTTTTTTTCAATCTGTTATTTGTTTGTTCTGATGGCTTTTGGATGTGGTATCAAGAAATAAACAATCACTGCTCTGACTGTCACTAGCTTATGTCATGGTTTTTTGTGTTCAACTGGTTTTCTCCCTGGACCGAATATCTAGATTTGCGGTCGTCTGGGCCATGTTTTCATTTCCTTGATGTGGTTTGCTGCAGTTTGTCTGTCTTCCTGTTTTTGGTGGTTTCTTGCTGAAACTTTGGCCTGTGTGTGGCTGATGGTAAGTAAGGCTGCGTTCGGAATCCCTCCGCTCCATAACTCCTTCGCGGAGCGGCCAATAGGTAGCTCCGCGCGCTCCGCTCCCTGATGAAGGAGCGGGCGATTGCCGAACACAGCCTAAGTGCAGTGATCCTGCTGCCCCTAATTTGGTTCAGATCATGGACTGCACCATGAATGCATGTCCTAATGTTCACTAGATTAACTGTATTTGAATATTGTGAAACATTAGTTCTTGTCGATTTTGAAATTCGTAGCAAAGTGTGTATGCGAGGATACTCAACGGCTGTTATATTAATTTGTCCTTGTACGAGCGCGCGCCGCGGATCTTTAACTGTTCATGCTCGGTACATGTAGTCTTGTGCTCTTCATTCGCAATCCATGATATACATCTTGAATGCAGCAAAATCGACAAATTGTTCGCTCCAGGAGGCATGTGAAACACCACAACTACACAAGTAGGAGTACTTATGAGATTACTGTACTCATGTGATCCACAATGAGACTTCCAGAGAAAATTATCAATTTCAGCTTTAATCCAACTACGAGCCCACTTCCCGGTTGGAGTTTCAGCTTTCAAGTGCCCTCGTGGCGGCATGATCGGCGGTCTGTACGGTGCAGGGGCCCATATGCTGAACATGAACCCATCGTCGAAAATCCAGGGACTCTCCCAACGCACCGGATCATATATGAATATAATGGAAATCTAACAACGAATTTCACCACAAAGTACAGAGATCGATGATGAACTGGTTGATCAGCAGAGACCATCTCGGCGGCAGAGTGGGGCTGGCAACCACCACATTGCACATGCTTTTTTTCTCTACATGTATTTTTCTTTTTCTAGCAATGCTGTTATTCTCAGCAAACTTTGCTGTGGCTATCACATATGAAAGACAGAAAAAAAAAAACACAGAACATTACTCGTACTGAATATTGGCTGGCAACTTACTGCACGACCACAGCAGGAAAAAAGAGCACTTAAAAGAAGATACATGAACAAGCAAAATAGTTAAAAGAGTTGATGTTCCAACAAATTGGTAGCAAAGATATTACATTTCTTACATGGCAGCCAATTAGGCAATAGTACAAGCTTAGCTAGCTTCATCAGCAGAAAATGCTGATGCTGTGGCTACTAATTGGATTTTGGAGTTCAGGGACTCCTTCCAACCACACACAGGATAGATCATGGCAATGCCATGAATGATTTATTGATTTGTAAAACTTGACCTTATGAGCGGAAGTGAATCACAGCAGGAGAAGCCTTCGGCAACGTCTCTGTGATCTTATTTCTCAACAAATCCTTCTCATCGCTGGTCCGTGGATAACTCGAAGGACGAACCTCAACATGAGGAAACTTGACGGCGCAAGCCTTGCACACCTTCCTGTCATGCAGAGATACCTCCTTGATATTCACAGCAGCCTCCATGACACGCCTGATGTGTCCTGTGAAGTTATCATCGGACTGAAAGCCATATATGGTTAGCTTGGCTAGATTCTTATGCTTGAAATCAGGGTCAGATGGCTCCCACTTCACATCAGTTTTCTCGGAGTAACTTTTTTGGGACTCCATGTGGCACTTATGATCCCATACCGTGATGCAAAACTCCACCACAAACGGTGCAGCTTCAAGAAGGAACATTGTCCAGGCAATATCACATTCTTCGGGAAGATTGTCCAGATTCACAAACCGTAGTTTGGCAAGCCAAGGTGAAAGCACTTTCGGGGATTCTGGTCGAATCCAAATCTGGGACAGATAAAACAAATTTACAATGAGAGCAAGTCATTCATAAATTGAATCCTCAAGTAACGCATAAGTTTCTACTGTTGCATATAATAGGCATACAATGAGAATGGGATGGAGATGATTGGAGTGAGTACCTTTTCACTTCGAAAGTCCAGGGACAGATCGTTTCCGGAGGGGACATTAGCAAGCAGCTGGCTTAGCTTGAGTGTCTTGTGTGAAAAACATGCCTTAGCAAGGCTTAGCTTCGAAAGCTCAGGGACAAAACCAAGAGCCAAGGGATTTTCAGCACAGGAGGGCCACCTATTAAAGGTCATCCGTTGGAGGTTTGGTAGAAAGGTGAGCTCCACTGTCTTGAATTCACAATAGGAGATAACAAGCTCCATGAGTCGTGCGTGTTCTACATGCAGCACCGAAGAGACCCCCTCGTCACACATGAACAAAGATAGTGACTCCAGCTGCTTGCAATAGCTTAGGATGTTGGTTATGTCTGATTCACCAAACCTCATGTATTGTAGATGCAGCCCCGTGAGGCCAGCAAATGCATCTGGACAATCACGAAAAAAATCATTGAACTGCTGAGCAAAGAACAGGCGGTAGGCTTCGGTGCAAAGATGACCATTCGTGGGCGTCAAGATCTCAAACTCGGCTGAGTCCACTTTCTGGTCCGCCATGGCAAGGCCAACACATTTGCCGATGGAGAGACAGTGAGAAGGACTCAAAAAGAATTTGAGCTTCAGCTTACGAATGGTGATCTTCGAAGACCTTGCATTGAGGATCTTGTTTGTAACATTGGCCACGACGGTGTGAATCCGGACCAAGTCATCAGGGCTGAGATCAATCACGATCTGCGAGAGCATAGTGGGCAGCTTCTGCATTTTTTTGCAAAGTATGCAGGTTTTTACAGCATCGAGCGTACCCACCCTCTCCAGAATGTTAAGCAGCAAATCAGCAGGCAGCTCGCTTAGCCTGTCCCTATTGCCTGCTTCTAAGTCAGCAGGCAGCTCCCTTAGCATGTCCCCATTACAAGCTTGTACTTCAGCAGGCAGCTCGCTTAGCGAGCCCCCATTACCAGCTCCTGTCTTCGACTGCATTTTGCCAGATGGAAGAATTAGTCATCTGTCATCGATCGATAAATTGACTTCCATCAGATGAAAAATTACAGTAACAAAACATATGAAACAACTTACATCACGTCGGCCGCGGCGACACCTATTAAGCTTCATGGCGACGCAATGAGCAGAGATAATAATTATTGAAACGATGATATCGCGACAATCGTGAACGCGCAGCCTGAACTTGTTATAGACTCCTCCGATCCTACTCGCAAAAGAAGTCCGATACTACCCAAAAAAGAGAGGCAGACACGTTTTCCCTTGCTTCTCCCGGTATAGAATCAGAGGAGCTGAGGTTTCCGAATATTCTTCAAGCCGGTATAGAATCCGTAAACCGACCGATTTACTATTATCTCACGAGAGGCAGACATATAAAAACAACTCCTTTTTCTAATACAAATCGAAATTGATCCGTTTCTTCTTCGAATCCGAAGACAGAACGAAATTGGCACCTTTCTCTTGCTTCTCCCAATCCGATTGCAGAAAGAATTTGATCTTCCTTCATCATCTGGAAGGTAGCATCTGGAGTAGGGGACAAGTCCGGGGGAGGAGATCGGTGGCCGCCGCCGGAGGCCGGAGGGTGGGTGGGGAAGGGACAGCGTTAGGGCAGACGATGTATGCATATCTCTCCTCTGGTTGACCTATTAAGATTGGGCTCGGGCTAATCTACACAATTGAGCCCACAAGCCCATTTCAATACAACAGTAAAACTATCAAGAACACTCAAATGCGGCCCACTAAAGATTTCCCACTTTCGAGGCACAGACTCGCTAAATACGCTCTAGGTATTCCTGAGGGGGTCATCTATGGCTCCATCAGTCCCCTGATCTAAATTGTAATCCCTCTGTCGAAAACCTTCTTATATTATGGGACGGAGTGAGTATGACATATAAATGAGACACGTATTACTATGCAAAAAAAATCTACATTGTATCCTGATGGATATTGGTAATCAATAAAGTGAGCGTGTTTACAACTTTACATATAGAAAAGGCAAAACAATCCCCTAATATATGGCACCACTTTGGGAGATTTTAATTTATTTCATTTTGAGTACTTAAATAAATTAGCACTTGCGCCTTTTGAGTGTGATAAAGCAGCAAAAGAAATATGCACATGATGTTTTTGGAGAATAAACTGTCAGACATATTCCTGCAATTAAGCTGATCTCATGCGAGTTTTACCACCAAGTACTTCCACCCAAGCATCGTACCCCTAGTCTAATATTGTGGTGCGAAGACATCGTGTGGGACACCAATCTTGAACTTGTACCTAAAATAAGTACCAGAGGCCACAAAAAGGGGGGAAATGGGCACTTCTAGAATTGTGCTCATATGAACAGTTGCAAATTTATTTCTCACAAAAAAAGTTGCAAATTTATGGCCTTCATAATTTATTTCTCACAAAAAAAAGTTACAAATTTATTTCTCAGAAAACAGTTTAACATGGATGTCATCCGTATAATTTTGCAATAGGTAGATCTTCATAACTTTAATGTAGGATCCCAACTTCAATTTAGTCCAGGCAACCAGAAAAAAAAGGAAAAAAAAGATTATCTCTAAAATAACATTTTGAGGAACCCCGCAATGGGATTTCCTTGGCGGTTGACTTTTTGCCTGTGGCGGCCAAGGTATCTGACCTTGAGAATGGGGAGCTGCCATTCTTGCCAAAAGAGGTGGGATGGGGGGTCGTTGCCATGATGGCGGGTTCGGCGCCTGGCCCTGATGGCCTTTCGGTAGCCTTCTTCCAAAAGTTTTGGCCTCAACTTTAGCCGGTGATCATGCCTATATTCAATGAATTTTATTGGGACTCTTGACATGGTGTGCTTGAACTTTTGTTTAGTATAGTAGTGTGAAGCCAATCCTTTGGGATACATGCAGTGTAGTCATTAGACGTCCAATGTTCATGTTTGATTAGCTTAATAACCGAGGTAACCCCGCGCGACAAATAGGGCATACGGTTGGATAACTAACTCTTGATGCATGGCACGTTTGGGTCAAAATGTAATTTGGATACACCCCCACTTTGTCTCGTTGCAAATACATCTTAACGGGTGTCTTTCAGAGCACAAATTCATATCATGGTGATCCCGACCACAGACATATGGTTGTAAGAATCATGTCCTCATACTCATGCTTGTTTTTATTATAAGTCTTTCAGCAGAAAGGGTGATAACATTCCGGTCCAAAACCTGGAATTTAATACTCTCACAAAAGCTTGGTACAAACCCTTGTTACAGCGCACGTCCTCTCATGGGTTCAATAACTCAGGGTCACACTTTGTGGAAAGAGGCAGAGAACCTTTCTGCTACCCGTTACCGGATAACTAAAGGGACTCATCATCTGTGATAAATCTTTCATCACTGACCCCGAGGCATAGACAGGCCAGTCGCCCGCCTATGATGATATGAATTGGTCGATAAGTACTGTTCAGTTCTGTAGTAGTGGTAGGTCTCGTCGGCGTGCACGACCTTGATCCTCTCGAAGGTCTCCCGATTCTCCCATTCCTCGTGCAAGGAAACATTAGGGGAACGAGACGAACTTTGGGACGGCGACGCTGCCGAGGGGGAAATTTTTCCTTGCTCGGCCACCATGGAGGCGTACCACCGTCACATTGTAGGCACAACCCGCCTGCTCCGCTGACGGGAAGGAACTTATCCAGTGCTACTTCCACTCTCACGAGCCTTAATCTCCGACACACACATCCCTTGTGGGCGTTGTTCCATGATGTGCCTCGTTAGATTCCTCACATCGAGGATCTTCAAAACTAGATCTCATGTAGATAGGTTTTGACAAACTTTTTTTTTCACAAAAAAGCCGGACGATAAAACCGAACCGGGATTCCTTTCCGAAAGAGGCATGATTGTGCCTCTAGGGGAAGTTAATCTGTCCCTCCATGAGAAGTAACCCGTGCCTCTCATGAAAGAAAAAAAGAAAACATGTTTCTTTTTCTATTTCCAAGAGGCACGACCATGCCTCTCGCGAAAGCAAATTTGTGCCTCTCGCGAAAGGAGAAAAAAAAGAGAACATTTTTTTTTTCATTTCTGAGAGGCACGACCGTGCCTCTCGCGTGAGGAAAAAAAATGTATTTTCTTTCGTTTCCGAGATGCATGACGGTGCCTCTCGCGAAAGCAAATCCGTACCTCTCATGAAAACAAAACCGTGCTTCTCGCGTAAAGAAAAAAACATATTTTTTCGCAATTGTTTTTTAAAAAAATGTCGAAAAGCTAAGAAAGACCGGTGAAAAACTGAAAAACCAAAAAAAGAGGGAAAACCATGTAAAAAGTCGAAAACGTGTGTGGATAAATTAAAAAAGATAAAATTCGAAGGAAGCTCCCAAAGCGCGACACTTGGCGGCGGCCGAGAGCGCGCCAAGTGATGTGCTCTCAGCCCATCCCAGATGATCGTTGGAGAGGCTCCCGTAGAAGCGCTCCTTGGTTAGTTGCTACCCAAGCTGACGGTGCGTGCAATTTGCGCTCTTCAGCCATTTTGCCACGACATGCTAGAACCCAGCGGGCCGCAAGCCACCAGCAGTATCATGCTGCATCATAACAGGCATTTGCACTTAGCAAAACCTATTTAGAGTGAGAGCAACTATCTAGCGCGTACCCCTTCGTGGCCCGGTTCTATTTGGCGCGTAGGTTATTGAATAGCAACCTAGCGCATACCCCTTCGTGGCCCGGTTCTGTTTCAGCCAGCCCATTCCGGGTTTCATCCTCTACCGTTTTTTTCCTTTCTTTTTTTTACGCTTTTATTTCTTGTTTGCTTTCCTTTTTTTCCTTTTTCTTTTAAGGCATCTTTTTCTATTTTCATTTTCTATTTTTCTTTTTTTCCCTTTTTACTTTCTTCCCTTTTTCTTTTTCATTATTCGAACATATTTCAAATTCATGGACATTTTGTGAAATCATGATTTTTTTCGAAATCATGAACATGATTCTAATTAACGAATATATTTCTTAAACCGTGAACATTTTCTAAAATCAACATCGTTTTTAAATTTTTCCTACTTTTGGATAAAATTTGAGAAAATTTATTTTAACTGGTAAACATTATTTGAAATTTCAGAATTTCTTTTTTAATTTCCGAAAAACATGTGTTTTGACAAACATTTTTTAAATGCATGAACAATTTTTGGAAATCATAGCCATTATTTGAAGAGATTAAATTTTTGTGAAATTTGGGAACAATTTTGAAATTGGCCAAAAAAACTAAATCTTGGAAATTTTAAAAAATGGACTTTGCTAACTTCCACCCGGTCGGAAGTTAAGCAACAGATCCGCACAATTTCCTCTTTCCTAATTTGCATGCATGCATTAGCTTCATCTTTTTTTTTTCTGGGCATGTCCATTGCCTTTTTTTTGCATGGACGTGTCCACTCTCTACTAGCAGCTACTAGTCATATACATGTAGAAAGAACGAAATTGATGATGTCATCAAAGATTCTTCCAAATGCAAAAGTTCAAAATATTTTGTAGGTCAAACCGTCGCTTCGATTGAAAAACCGTTTTTATATAGAAGATCTTCGAAACAAGCATATTAATATGTTTCGGCGACTTCTTTTTTTGGGTCAAAAGTTATCAGGCCCATACTAATTAAGTTATCACGTCTCTGGTTTATAAGTTACCATCTTGTTTATATAGAAATTACCGGGATATAAAAATGTTCAACTAACCTTCTTCCGAGGTGCAAATGAACCAGAGGTAATAAATAGGAGAATTGCACAAGGTGCGGCCGACAGCTGGGAGCAAGCAGCTCGAGCAGTATTTGTGTTTTTGAGGCGTGAGCACATAAGAGTTTTTCTTGACGATGATTTCGTTGTTGTTCAGAGGAGAGCAGGGTATTAACTGGGCGGGTTGTGGCCCGTCTAGCCCAGACCAGATATCCAGCCCAGATACTAATTTTTCAAGATGAAAATGGCTAGCCCAGCTATACGTCTTTTTGAGGAATATCCAGGCAAGGTCAACTTGTTATTCTCCGCCCCGCTGGGCTGCAAATCTTTCCTAGGAGGGATGCATTAATCTTAACAGGAAAATGTGCTTTAAAAATAATAAATTGGATGTAATTATAAAAACTGGGCGGTAACTATAAAAAATGCACCAAACACGAAATTAGTTTATAAAATATTATTTATGGATTTTGAAAATCTTAAATTTTCATTGTTGCGCGCGCAATGTTTCGTTGGATTTTTACGTAATACAAATTTATATTTAATCTGACTAGAAATTTCGGGATAAAAATATTTTGGAGCCCATCAAAATGTGGGAAATTTTATTGAATTTTGTCTTCAACGATTGGTTAAAATTATTAATCATTGTCCTGGCTAGAAAATGGGCTGTACTTTTAACAAACTATAAATGGGCTGTTGTAAATTCCATTAGAATTCCAAAATGGGTTGTACATTCTTACAAAACGTAGATGGGCTATAAGTTCTCTGCCACACACTTGTGGGTCTACTAAGTGACGCGTCCCTAAAAAAAAAGTTGACGCATATGCAAGGCTTTCCCAACTTATTATAGTCAACACACGGTTCTAGCAGCAGTGGCCGTTGGATGTCTATCCAACGGATGTCGTGCTTCTTCTTCAATTTCGGATATTCTTAGCTTCGGCCACCCAAAAAATGATTCCTCCCCCTGACATCTGGGACGCACCGTTTCGGAGGCTGACCTGTGGGCCTACTAAGTTGGAGCGTACCAAGGGCTTTGTTAACTTAGTCAATAATAAACGTTTTGTAGCTTCAGTGACCGTACGATGTCCATCCAATGGCCATAGTGCTTTTTCAACCTCTGGTCTTCTTGGTCCAGCCGCCCAAAAGCAGCGCCGGTCGTGTCGCCTGCTCCTGCCTCCCGTGGCCGGCTGTGCTGCCGCGGAGGCCTCACCGCCCCCATAGTACTCCCACCGCTGGCCAGGCCATCCCTTCACTCACCCACACCCCCTGTTATTCTGCGGCGACGGCAGCCTCACACCGCAGTTGAACCAGTGAACCCTCGTACTCCTCTCCGCGCGGTCTTCCACTGCTGCGTCTTCCCCGGCTCCGCGTCGTCCCCTTCCTAGGCCTCGCTGTCGTCCAGACCACCGCCCTGGTGCTCTCGGCGCGGCATGGTCAACGTGGTCAACAACCGACTTCCATCGAAAGAGTACTGTACATGGAGAGGCTGACAGCTGGGTCCAGGCGGCCGCAAGGAAGTGCCTCCTTATTACGCGCAAAATAATTATTCCTCCACCTTACAGCAGGGACCCACTGGACGGGCCACCTTATTTCGCAAAAAACGTTGCCCCCCTGACTGCTCGGACCCACCGGACGGGCCAGCGTATTTCGCGAAAAAAAACGTTCCCCCCGCTGTCAGCTCGGACCCATCGGAAGTGCCTCCTTATTACGCACAAAAAAAATTAATACTCCCCCTGCTAGCTGGGACCCACCATGGTGGGAGGCTGACTTGTGGGCCTATTAAGTTGACTGGGACGGGGGCCTTTGTCAACTTTAGTCAATATGAACGATTCTAGCTCCAGTGATCATACGATGTGCATCCAACGACCGTAGTGCTTCTTCAACCTCTGGTCTTCTTGCTCCAGCCGCCCAAAGCAGGGCCGGTCGTGCCACATGCTCCTGCCTCCCATGGCCGGCTTGAAGGAAATATGCCCTAGAGGCAATAATAAAGTTATTATTTATTTCCTTACATATCATGATAAATGTTTATTATTCATGCTAGAATTGTATTAACTGGAAACATAATACATGTGTGGATACATAGACAAACAGAGTGTCACTAGTATGCCTCTACTAGACTAGCTTGTTTATCAAAGATGGTTAAGTTTCCTAACCATGGACAAAGGAGTTGTCATTTGATTAACAAGGTCACATCATTAGTTGAATGATCTGATTGACATGACCCATTCCATTAGCATAGCACCCGATCATTTAGTATGTTGATGTTGCTTTTATCCATGACTTATACATGTTCCTTTGACTATGAGATTATGCAACTCCCGTTTGCCGGAGGAACACTTTGGGTGCTACCAAACGTCACAACGTAACTGGGAGATTATAAAGGAGTACTACAGGTGTCTCCAAAGGTAGATGTTGGGTTGGCGTATTTCGAGATTAGGATTTGTCACTCCAATTGTGGGAGAGGTATCTCTGGGCCCTCTCGGTAATGCACATCACTTAAGCCTTGCAAGCATTGCAACTAATGAGTTAGTTGCGGGATGATGTATTACGGAACGAGTAAAGAGACTTGCCGGTAACGAGATTGAACTAGGTATTGGATACCGACGATCGAATCTCGGGCAAGTAACATACCGATGGACAAAGGGAACAACGTATGTTGTTATGCGGTCTGACCGATAAAGATCTTCGTAGAATATGTAGGAGCCAATATGGGCATCCAGGTCCCGCTATTGGTTATTGACCGGAGATGTGTCTCGGTCATGTCTACATTGTTCTCGAACCGTAGGGTCCGCACGCTTAAGGTTACGATGACAGTTATTATGAGTTTATGAGTTTTGATGTACCGAAGGAGTTCGGAGTCCCGGATGAGATCGGGGACATGACGAGGAGTCTCGAAATGGTCGAGACGTAAAGATCGATATATTGGACGACTATATTCGGACATCGGAAGGGTTCTGAGTGGTTCGGGTATTTTCGGAGGTACCGGGGAGTTACGGGAATACGAGGAAGAAGCAATGGGCCTTGATGGGCCTTAGTGGGAAGGACCAGGAGGTGGCGCGCGCCCCTCCCAAGCCCAGTCCGAATTGGACAAGGGGTTTGGGGCGCGGCCCCTCTCTCCCTTCCGTCCCCTCTTCCCCTTTTTCCCCCCTTGACCTAGTTGGACTAGGAAAGGTGGAATCCTACTCCCGGTGGGAGTAGGACTCCCCTTGGCGCGCCAAACATAGGGCCGGCCTCCTCCCTCCCTTGCTCCTTTATATACGGGGGCAGGGGGCACCCCATGGACACACAAGTTGATCTTCGTGATAGTTCCTTAGCCGTGTGCGGTGCCCCCCTCCACCATATTCCACCTCGAATATATCGTTGCAGTGCTTAGGCGAAGCCCTGCGCCGGTAGAACATCAAGATTGTCACCACGCCGTCGTGCTGACGGAACTCCTCCCCGAAGCTTTGCTGGATCGGAGCTAGGGGTGCGTCATCGAGCTGAACGTGTGCCAAGAACTCGGAGGTGCCGGAGTAACGGTGCTTGGATCGGTCGGATCGGGAAGACGTACGACTACTTCCTCTACGTTGCGTCAACGCTTCCGCTTCGGTCTACGAGGGTACGTAGACAACACTCTCCCCTCTCGTTGCTATGCATCACCATGATCTTGCGTGTGCGTAGGAATTTTTTTGAAATTACTACGTTCCCCAACAGTGGCATCCGAGCCTAGGTTTTTATGGTTTGATATTATTTGCACGAGTAGAACACAAGTGAGTTGTGGACGATACAAGTCATACTGCCTACCAGCATGTCATACTTTGGGTCAGCGGTATTGTTGGATGAGACGACCCGGACCAACCTTACGCGTACGCTTACGCGAGACCGGTTCCCTCGACGTGCTTTGCACACAGATGGCTTGCGTGAGACTGTCTCACCAACTTTAGTTGAACCGAGTATGGCTACGCCCGGTCCTTGAGAAGGTTAAAACGGAGTCTATTTGACGAAGTATCGTTGTGGTTTTGATGCGTAGGTGAGATTGGTTCTTGCTTCAGCCCGTAGCAGCCACGTAAAATCTGCAACAAACAAAGTAGAGGACGTCTAACTTGTTTTTGCAGGGCATGTTGTGATGTGATATGGTCAAGACATGATGCTAAATTTTATTGTATGAGATGATCATGTTTTGTAACCGAGCTATCGGCAACCGGCAGGAGCCGTATGGTTGTCGCTTTATTGTATGCAATGCAATCGCCCTGTAATGCTTTACTTTATCACTAAGCGGTAGCGATAGTCGTAGAAGCATAAGATTGGCGAGACGACAACGATGCTACGATGGAGATCAAGGTGTCGCGCCGGTGACGATGGTGATCATGACAGTGCTGCGGAGATGGAGATCACAAGCACAAGATGATGATGGCCATATCATATCACTTATATTGATTGCATGTGATGTTTATCTTTTATGCATCTTATCTTGCTTTGATTGACGGTAGCATTATAAGATGATCTCTCACTAATTATCAAGAAGTGTTCTCCCTGAGTATGCACCGTTGCGAAAGTTTTTCGTGCTGAGACACCACGTGATGATCGGGTGTGATAGGCTCTATGTTCAAATACAACGGGTGCAAAACAGTTGCACACGCGGAATACTCAGGTTATACTTGACGAGCTATGCATATAAGATATGACCTCGGAACACGGAGACCAAAAGGTCGAGCGTGAATCATATAGTAGATATGATCAACATGATGATGTTCACCATTGAAGACTAATCCATTTCACGTGATGATCGGTTATGGTTTAGTTTGATTTGGATATCGTGATCACTTAGAGGATTAGAGGGAAGTCTATCTAAGTGGGAGTTCTTAAGTAATATGATTAATTGAACTTTAATTTATCATGAACTTAGTCCTAGTAGTATTAGCATATCTATGTTGTAGATCAATAGCTCGCGTTGTTGCTTCCCTATGTTTATTTTGATATGTTCCTAGAGAAAATTGTGTTGAAAAATATTAGTAGCAATGATGCGGATTGGATCCGTGATCTGAGGTTTATCCTCATTGCTGCACAGAAGAATTATGTCCTTAATGCACCGCTAGGTGACAGACCTATTGCAGGAGCAGATGCAGACGTTATGAACGTTTGGCTAGCTCAATATGATGACTACTTGATAGTTTAGTGCACCATGCTTAACGGCTTAGAATCGGGACTTCAAAGACGTTTTGAACGTCATGGACCATATGAGATGTTCCAGTAGTTGAAGTTAATATTTCAAGCAACTACCCGAGTTGAGGGATATGAAGTCTCCAACAAGTTCTATAGCTAAAAGATGGAGGAGAATCGCTCAACTAGTGAGCATGTGCTCAGATTGTCTGGGTACTACAATCGCTTGAATCAAGTGGGAGTTAATCTTCCAGATAAGATAGTGATTGACAGAATTCTCTAGTCACAATCACCAAGTTAGTAGAACTTCGTGATGAACTATAGTATGCAAGGGATGACGAAAACGACTCCCGAACTTTTTCATAATGATGAAATCGATGGAGGTAGAAATCAAGAAAGAGCATCAAGCATTGATGGTTGACAAGATCACTAGTTTCAAGTAAAGGGCAAAGGGAAGAAGGGGAACTTCAAGAAGAACGGCAAGCAAGTTGCTGCTCAAGTGAAGAAGCCCAAGTCTGGACCTAAGCCTGAGACTGAGTGCATTTACTGCAAAGGGACTGGTCACTGGAAGCGGAACTGCCCCAAGTATTTGGCGGATAAGAAGGATGGCGAAGTGAACAAAGGTATATTTGATATACAGATTATTGATATGTATTTTACTAGTGTTCATAGCAACCCCTCGGTATTTGATACTGGTTCAGTTGCTAAGAGTAGTAACTCGAAACGGGAGTTGCAGAATGAACAAAGACTAGTTAAGGGTGAAGTGACGATGAAAGTTGGAAGTAGTTCCAAGATTGATATGATCATCATCGCACACTCCCTATACTTTCGGGATTAGTGATGAACCTAAATAAGTGTTATTTGGTGTTTGCGTTGAGCATAAATATGATTTGATCATGTTTATTGCAATACGATTATTCATTTAAGTTAGAGAACAATTGTTGTTCTGTTTACATGAATAGAACCTTTTATGGACATACACACCCAATGAAAATAGTTCATTGGATCTCGATCGTAGTGATACACATATTCATAATATTGAAACCAAAAGATGCAAAGTTAATAATGATAGTGCAACCTATTTGTGGCACTGCCGTTTAGGTCATATTGGTGTAAAGCGCATGAAGAAACTCCATGCTGATGGGATTTTGGAATCACTTGATTATGAATCACTTGATGCTTGCGAACCATGCCTCTTGGGCAAGATGACTAAAACGCCGTTCTCCGGAACAATGGAGCAAGCAACAGATTTGTTGGAAATCATACATACTGATGTATGTGGTCCGATGAATATTAAGGCTCGCGACAAGTATCATTATTTTCTAACCTTCACAGATGATTTGAGCAGATATGGGTATATCTACTTGATGAAACATAAGTCTGAAACGTTTGAAAAGTTCAAAGAATTTCAGAGTGAAGTAGAGAATCATCGTAACAAGAAAATAAAAGTTACTACGATATGATCGCAGAGGTAAAACATTTGAGTTACGAGTTTGGCCTTCAGTTAAACAATGTGAAATAGTTTCACTACTCACGCCACTTGGAACACCACAGCATAATGGTGTGTCCGAACGTCATAACCGTACTTTATTGATATAGTGCAATCTATGATGTTTCTTACCGATTTACCACTATCGTTTTGGGGTTATGCATTAGAGACAGCTGCATTCACGTTAAATAGGGCACCATCTAAATCCGTTGAGACGACACTATATGAACTGTGGTTTAGCAAGAAACCAAAGTTGTCGTTTCTTAAAGTTTGGGGTTGTGATGCTTATGTGAAAAAAGTTTCATCCTGATAAGCTCAAACCCAAATCGGAGAAATATGTCTTCATAGGATACCCAAAGGAGACAGTTGGGTACACCTTCTATCACAGATCCGAAGGCAAGACATTCGTTGCTAAGAATGGATCCTTTCTAGAGAAGGAGTTTCTCTCAAAAGAAGTGAGTGGGAGGAAAGTAGAACTTGATGAGGTAACTGTACCTATTCCCTTTTTGGAAACCAGTACATCACAGGAACCAGTTTCTGTGACGTCAAAACCAACTAGTGAGGAGGTTGATGATGATGATCATAGAACTACAGAACAAGTTACTACAGAACCTCGTAGATCAACCAGAGTAAGATCCGCACCAGAGTGGTACAGCAATCCTATTCTGGAAGTCATGCTACTAGATCATGATGAACCTACGAACTATGAGGAAGCGATGATGAGCCCAGATTCCGCGAAATGGTTTGAGGCCATGAAATCTGAGATATGATCCATGTATGAGAACAAAGTATGGACTTTGATTGACTTACCCGATGATCGGCAAGCCATTGAGATTAAATGGATCTTCAAGAGGAAGACGGACGCTGATAGTAGTGTTACTATCTACAAAGCTAGAATTGTCGCAAAAGGTTTTCGACAAGTTCAAGGTGTTGACTACGATGAGAGTTTCTCACTCGTATCCATGCTTAAATCTGTCCGAATCATGTTAGCAATTGCCGCATTTTATGAAATCTGGCAAACGGATAAAACAAAACTGCATTCCTTAATGGATTTATTAAAGAAGAGTTGTATATGATGCAACCAGAAGGTTTTGTCAATCCTAAAGGTGCTAACAAAATGTGCAAGCTCCAGCGATCCATCTATGGACTGGTGCAAGCATCTCGGAGTTGGAATATACGCTTTGATGAGTTGATCAAAGCATATAGTTTTATACAGACTTGCGGTGAAGCCTGTATTTACAAGAAAGTGAGTGGGAGCACTACAGCATTTCTGATAAGTATATGTAAATGACATATTGTTGATCGGAAATAATGTAGAATTATTCTGCAAAGCATAAAGGAGTGTTTTTTTCGAAGAAGGACCTCGGTAAAGCTGCTTACATATTGAGCATCAAGATCTATAGAGATAGATCAAGACGCTTGATAAGTTTTCAATGAGTGCATACCTTGACAAGATTTTGAAGTAGTTCAAAATGGAACAGTCAAAGAAAGAGTTCTTTCCTGTGTTACAAGGTATGAAGTTGAGTAAAGACTCAAAACTCGACCACGGCAGAAGATAGAAAGAGAATGAAAGTCATTCCCTATGCCTTGGCCATAGGTTCTATAAAGTATGCCATGCTGTGTACCAGATCTATTGTATGCCCTACACTGAGTTTGGCAAGGGAGTACAATAGTGATCTAGGAGTAGATCACTGGACATCGGTCAAAATTATCCTTAGTGGAATAAGGATATGTTTCTCGATTATGGAAGTGACAAAAGGTTCGTCGTAAAGGGTTACGTCGATGCAAGTTTTGACACCGATCTGGATAACTCTAAGTCTCGATCTAGATACATATTGAAAGTGGGAGCAATTAGCTAGAGTAGCTCCGTGCAGAGCATTGTAGACATAGAAAATTGCAAAATACATAGCGGATCTGAATGTGGCAGACCCGTTGACTAAACTTCTCTCACAAGCAAAACATGATCACACCGTAGTACTCTTTGGGTGTTAATCACATAGCGATGTGAACTAGATTACTGAATCTAGCAAACCCTTTGGGTGTTGGTCACATGGCGATGTGAACTATGGGTGTTAATCACATGATGATGTGAACTATCGAGTTAATCACATGGTGATGTGAGTTAATCACATGGTGATGTGACCTAGATTATTGACTCTAGTGCAAGTGGGAGACTAAAGGAAATATGCCCTAGAGGCAATAATAAAGTTATTATTTATTTCCTTACATATCATGATAAATGTTTATTATTCATGCTAGAATTGTATTAACTGGAAACATAATACATGTGTGGATACATAGACAAACAGAGTGTCACTAGTATGCCTCTACTTGACTAGCTTGTTAATCAAAGATGGTTAAGTTTCCTAACCATGGACAAAGGAGTTGTCATTTGATTAACAAGGTCACATCATTAGTTGAATGATCTGATTGACATGACCCATTCCATTAGCATAGCACCCGATCATTTAGTATGTTGATGTTGCTTTTATCCATGACTTATACATGTTCCTTTGACTATGAGATTATGCAACTCCCGTTTGCCGGAGGAACACTTTGGGTGCTACCAAACGTCACAACGTAACTGGGTGATTATAAAGGAGTACTACAGGTGTCTCCAAAGGTAGATGTTGGGTTGGCGTATTTCGAGATTAGGATTTGTCACTCCAATTGTGGGAGAGGTATCTCTGGGCCCTCTCGGTAATGCACATCACTTAAGCCTTGCAAGCATTGCAACTAATGAGTTAGTTGCGGGATGATGTATTACGGAACGAGTAAAGAGACTTGCCGGTAACGAGATTGAACTAGGTATTGGATACCGACGATCGAATCTCGGGCAAGTAACATACCGATGGACAAAGGGAACAACGTATGTTGTTATGCGGTCTGACCGATAAAGATCTTCGTAGAATATGTAGGAGCCAATATGGGCATCCAGGTCCCGCTATTGGTTATTGACCGGAGATGTGTCTCGGTCATGTCTACATTGTTCTCGAACCGTAGGGTCCGCACGCTTAAGGTTACGATGACAGTTATTATGAGTTTATGAGTTTTGATGTACCGAAGGAGTTCGGAGTCCCGGATGAGATCGGGGACATGACGAGGAGTCTCGAAATGGTCGAGACGTAAAGATCGATATATTGGACGACTATATTCGGACATCGGAAGGGTTCTGAGTGGTTCGGGTATTTTCGGAGGTACCGGGGAGTTACAGGAATACGAGGAAGAAGCAATGGGTCTTGATGGGCCTTAGTGGGAAGGACCAGGAGGTGGCGCGCGCCCCTCCCAAGCCCAGTCCGAATTGGACAAGGGGTTTGGGGCGCGGACCCTCTCTCCCTTCCTTCCCCTCTTCCCCTCTTTCCCCCCTTGACCTAGTTGGACTAGGAAAGGTGGAATCCTACTCCCGGTGGGAGTAGGACTCCCCTTGGCGCGCCAAACATAGGGCCGGCCTCCTCCGTCCCTTGCTCCTTTATATACGGGGGCAGGGGGCACCCCATGGACACACAAGTTGGTCTTTGTGATTGTTCCTTAGCCGTGTGCGGTGCCCCCTCCACCATATTCCACCTCGAATATATCGTTGCAGTGCTTAGGCGAAGCCCTGCGCCGGTAGAACATCAAGATTGTCACCACGCCGTCGTGCTGACGGAACTCCTCCCCGAAGCTTTGCTGGATCGGAGCTAGGGGTGCGTCATCGAGCTGAATGTGTGCCAAGAACTCGGAGGTGCCGGAGTAACGGTGCTTGGATCGGTCGGATCGGGAAGACGTACGACTACTTCCTCTACGTTGCGTCAACGCTTCCGCTTCGGTCTACGAGGGTACGTAGACAACACTCTCCCCTCTCGCTGCTATGCATCACCATGATCTTGCGTGTGCGTAGGAATTTTTTTGAAATTACTATGTTCCCCAACACGGCTGTGCTGCCGCGGAGGCCTCACCGCCCCTACTATTCCCTCCGCTAGCCAGGCCCTGCGGCGATGGCAGCCTCACACCACAGCCGAACCAGTGAACCCTCGTACTCCTCTCCGCGCGCGCGGGGGCTTCCACTGCCGCGTCTTGCCCGGCTCCCCGTCGACCCCTTCCTAGGCCTCGCCGTCGTCCACCGCCCTGGTGCTCTCGGCGCGGCGTGGTCAACGTGGTCAAGGAACGACTTCCATCGGATGTGGACTGTACGTGGAGAGGCTGACAGCTGGGTCCACGGCCGCAGCAAGGAAGTGCCTCCTTATTACGTGCAAAATAATTATTCCTCCACCTGACAGCGGGGACCCACCGGACGGGCCACCGTATTTCGCGAAAAAAACGTTTGCCCCTGACTGCGGGGACCCACCAGCTACATCTTCGCACGCAAGAAAGTGTCTGATAGTCGGGACTCACCTGGTCGAAGCGTATGTAGCGTTGTCATTCTGGTCGCGAATGTGTACATACATATATACTGGTCGATGTAGAGGCGCGCACGTGTCGTAGTAGAGGCGGCCAGGGTGCAGGAAAGAAAATATGGTCACGTATGTGTACATACGGGCGGGGTCTCGAACGCCTACTCGCGCATACGTACGGCCAGGGCTCGTGTACATGGCTGGGTCGGAACGGAGAAACATCGTCGTTGTCGTGTTCATGGGGAGGCAACGGAATGCGTCGTGTTCATGGGGAGGCAACGGAATGCGTCGTGTTCATCGGGAGGGCTTGGACGGAACATGCGATGGAAACGAGGCCTGGCGTACCGCAGAACGGAGGAAACGGCCTTGTGTTCGACCGACCACGTTCGAAACAGGATCCTGTTCATCGGGAGGGGTCTGGCGTACCGTAAAACGGAGGAAACGGACCTCCTACGATCGAAACGGGGGTCCTGTTGATCGGGAGGGGTGTGGCGTACCGCAAAACGGAGGAAACGAACTTGTGTTGGAGCGCTACGGTCGAAACGAGGGTCCTGTTCATCGGGAGGGGTGTGGCGTACCGCAAAACGGGACTCCACGGGATACTGTTCATCTCCACCGTCGACCCCCTCCAGCCTCCACGAGCTACTGTTCATCCACCGTCGACCTCCTCCAGCCTCCACGGGCTCCTGTTCATCCAGCCTCCACCGCGCGCTACTCCACCGGCTACTGTTCAACCACCCCTCCACCGTCTACTATTCATCCAGCCCTCCACACCACGGGGTCCTGTTCAACCACCCCTCCACGGGCACCCCTCCACCGTCTATTGTTCATCCTGCCCTCCACGGGTGGTCCTGTTCATCCAGCCCTCCACGGGGTCCTGTTCATCCAGCCCCAACCGGCTCGATCGATCGGGGTCCTGTTCATCCAGAGGAAACACCACGGGGTCCTGTTCATCCACCCCCACCGGGAACTGTTCATCCAACCCCCCCTCCCCCGCAACACTCACTATTCATCCAGAGGCAGCATCGATCGGCTTCAGTTAGCAGCAGTAGCGAAGGAATCGCTCGATCGGGTTCAGTTAACAGCCATCGATCGATCGCTCGGGTTCAGTAACGCGTAGCCTGCAGTGCAATCGCTCGGGTTCAGTTAGAGCCCAACGCCTCGCTCGGGTTTAGTTAGAGCCAACGCCTCGCACACACGCACGTACGTGTACGAGAGAAACGCGCAACGCTCGGCCCCGACCTCCCACCGTAACCGGGAACTCCTCAAAATTTTCCTCCCCCTCGCTTCTACCACGGTTTTTTCCGTCATGGACGGCCCAAAGAATGTCATGCAGCTGCGTCTCCAGCCCGCCCAGGACGAAAAGCCCATTTTCTGTCATGATTTTTTGTCATAGAAGTAGGAGCCCACAACATCTATGATGATACCGGGTTTTGTCACAATTATCGTCATAGAAGTGTCATAAGTATGACAGAAAAAAAATCGTTCGGCCAAAAATGTCACGGGTGTGTCTTTTTTTTGTAGTGAAGCCCCCCCTTTGATCATCCCGATACCGCCCATTCCATTCTCTCATGCTTGCATTAGATTTTGCTACTGTAATTGATTGCTCCTATTCTGATGCATAGCCTACTTTTGTAACCTGCTCATTGTACCTTACCTGCTTATCCTAAACTACTTAGTATAGGTTGGTTAGTGATCCATCAGTGAACCCCACCTTGTCCAAGTTGCCCCGCTTTATGTTTGATGACTCGATCAATGTGATCGACGTCCAGGCCCCGACACCGAACATCACCCCCCTAGTTGTACGACTCTGCAGAGTTACTATCGAGTGCCGAGGGTGATCCCTCATAAGCACTTCTGATGTTAACCCTGTAGTGTAGCTATTCGGTCGTGGTCATCGAGAGTGATTCCTCTTTGACCACTCCCGATTATGACTCTGCCGTGCAACCCCTCAAGTGTGAACCTCGAGGGTGGTTCCTCTTACGTTCACCTTGATGATTACATCGAGTAGAATCCACCGAGGGTGGTTCCTCAGGGTTCCCCTTGGTGTTAGACACACAGTTACTATGGTTACTATGCCTTTACACTGAACCATGTTACTAAAGACGGGTCGGCCCTGAGGGGTACCCGCGCGAGCTTAATTGCGAGCGATGTGGAGTCGGGTTGACCTGGAAGGTGCCCGCGAGATACTTACGAGGTGTGGCTGGGCATTCTTAGCCCTTGCCGCAAGTCCTCGAGACGGGCCGACGGGGTCACATCGATCGTGAGTCTCTGCTCGTTACCGTGTGCTCCTAATCCACTATGATTTGGATATTTGATCCTAGTGTCCTCTGGCCTGATAGCACTAACCATCATGTGGGCATAGTATGGGCGTTCTGCGTCGTATGCATCAGCCGAAGCTTAATAGACGTCGGTGACTGAGCGGCGCGCGCCGGGTTGGACTGCATAAGCATCTGCCTTTTTTAAGGAGGTAGCTAGGTTTGCTCACCGGCTGCGTACGCAACGTGCAGGAGTTCCCGAGGCGATGGCCCATGACCACTGGGGGCATAGGTTTAGTCCAGCGTGCTGACCTCTCTATTTAGCCTAGGTCGGGTTGCGGCGTATTGTTTGGTCGAGGCCGGGCATGGCCCAGTAAAGTGTGTCCAGCTGGAGTTAAGCGAGCGTGGTGGGTAAGTTGGTGCACCCCTGCAGGGAAGAAAACATCTATCGATAGCTTGTCCTGCGGTAATGGACACTTGGAGTTGTATCCCGATCGATACAACTAGAACTGGATACTTGAGGTGATAACTGGATAGTATGGCTCTGGGATTGCTTTCTCGCAAGGAGTCGAGAAAGGATCTCTGGCCGAGGTTGATAACACTACTACTACTTTACTTTATGCTACTCTTATCTCTTCTGATGCTGCAAGATGCTTGGAGCTGCTTGAAGATGCTAGTCCTTGATAGGCTAGGCTTTCCCCCTTCTTTTCTGGCATTCTGCAGTTCAGTCCACGGATACAGCCCATTTCATTGATATCGATGCACATATAGTGTAGATCCTTGCTTGCGAGTACTTTGGATGAGTACTCACGGTTGCTTTGCTCCCCTTTTTCCACCACTTTCCATTCTTCTCGGATGCTGCAACCAGATGGTGGAGCCCAGGAGCCAAACGACACCACCGACGACTACTACTACCCCGAGGGTGCCTACTACTACGTGGAGGCCGCCGACAACCAGGAGTAGTTAGGAGGCTCCCAGGCAGGAGGCCTTGCCTTTTCAATCGTTGATACTTTTGTGCTAGCCTTCTTAAGGTAGACTTGTCTAACCTATGTTTTGTTGGGGAACGTAGTAATTTCAAAAAAATTCCTATGCACACGCAAGATCATGGTGATGCATAGCAACGAGTGGGGAGAGTGTTGTCTACGTACCCTCATAGACCGAAGCAGAAACGTTGACGCAACGTAGAGGAAGTAGTCGTACGTCTTCCCGGTCCAACCGATCCAAGCACCATTACTCCGGCACCTCCGAGTTCTTAGCACACGTCCAGCTCGATGACGCTCCCCGGGCTCTGATCCAGCAAAGCTTCGGGGATGAGTTCCGTCAGCACGACGGCGTGATGACGATGATGATGTTCTACCGACGCAGGGCTTCGCCTAAGCACCGCAACGATATGACCGAGGTGGAATATGGTGGAGGGGGGCACCGCACACGGCTAATGAACGATCACGAAGATCAACTTGTGTGTTCTAGGGTGCCACCTGCCCCCGTATATAAAGGAGGGAGGGGGAGGTGCGGCCGGCCCCAAGGGGTGCGCCTGGAGGAGTCCTACTCCCACCGGGAGTAGGACTCCCCCCTCTCTTGCCTTGTTGTAGAAGGAAAGGGGGAAGGAGAAGAGGAAAGGGGGGCGCCGCCCCCCCTTCCTTGTCCTATTCGGACTAGGGGGGAGGGGGCGTGCGGCCTGCCCTGGCCGGCCCCTCTCTTCTCCCTTATGGCCCATGAAGGCCCATTAACCCCCCGGGGGGTTCCGGTAACCCCTCGGTACTCCGGTAAAATGCCGATTTCACCCGGAACGATTCTGATGTCCAAACATAGGCTTCCAATATATCGAGCTTTATGTCTTGACCATTTCGAGACTACTCGTCATGTCCGTGATCACATCCGGGACTCCGAACTACCTTCGGTACATCAAAATGTATAAACTCATAATAATTGTCATCGTAACGTTAAGCGTGCGGACCCTATGGTTCGAGAACAATGCAGACATGACGGAGACACGTCTCCAGTCAATAACCAATAGCGGGACCTGGATGCCCATATTGGCTCCTACATATTCTACGAAGATCTTTATCAGTCAGACCGCATAACAACATACGTTGGTCCCTTTGTCATCGGTATGTTACTTGCCCGAGATTAGATCATCGGTATCCAATACCTAGTTCAATCTCATTGCCGGCAAGTCTCTTTACTCGTTCCGTAATACATCATCTCACAACTAACATATTAGTTGCAATGCTTGCAAGGCTTATGTGATGTGCATTACCGAGAGGGCCCAGAGATACCTCTCCGACTATCGGAGTGACAAATCCTAATCTCGAAATACGCCAACCCAACAAGTACCTTTGGAGACACCTGTAGAGCACCTTTATAATCACCCAGTTACGTTGTGACGTTTGGTAGCACACAAAGTGTTCCTCCGGTAAACGGGAGTTGCATAATCTCATAGTCATAGGAACATGTATAAGTCATGAAGAAAGCAATAGCAACATACTAAACGATCGGGTGCTAAGCTAATGGAATGGGTCATGTCAATCAGATCATTCAACTAATGATGTGACCTCGTTTAATCAAATAACAACTCTTTGTTCATGGTTAGGAAACATAACCATCTTTGATTAACGAGCTAGTCAAGTAGAGGCATACTAGTGACACTCTGTTTTTTTATATATTCACACATGTATTATGTTTCCGGCTAATACAATTCTAGCATGAATAATAAACATTTATCATGATATATGAGGAAATAAATAATAACTTTATTATTGCCTCTAGGGCATATTTCCTTCAGTCTCCCACTTGCACTAGAGTCAATAATCTAGATTACACAGTAATGATTCTAACACCCATGGAGTTTTGGTGCTGATCATGTTTTGCTCGTGGAAGAGGCTTAGTCAACGGGTTTGCTACATTCAGATCCGTATGTATCTTGCAAATCTCTATGTCTCCCACCTGGACTAGATCCCGGATGGAATTGAAGCGTCTCTTGATGTGCTTGGTTCTCTTATGAAATCTGGATTCCTTTGCCAAGGCAATTGCACGAGTATTGTCACAAAAGATTTTCATTGGACCCGATGCACTAGGTATGACACCTAGATCGGATATGAACTCCTTCATCCAGACTCCTTCATTTGCTGCTTCCGAAGCAGCTATGTATTCCGCTTCACATGTAGATCCCGCCACGACGCTTTGTTTAGAACTGCACCAGCTGACAGCTCCACCGTTTAATGTAAACACGTATCCGGTTTGCGATTTAGAATCGTCCGGATCAGTGTCAAAGCTTGCATCAATGTAACCGTTTACGATGAGCTCTTTGTCACCTCCATATACGAGAAACATATCCTTTGTCCTTTTCAGGTACTTCAGGATGTTCTTGACCGCTGTCCAGTGATCCACTCCTGGATTACTTTGGTACCTCCCTGCTAAACTTATAGCAAGGCACACATCAGGTCTGGTACACAGCATTGCATACATGATAGAGCCTATGGCTGAAGCATAGGGAACATCTTTCATTTTCTCTCTATCTTCTGCAGTGGTCGGGCATTGAGTCTTACTCAACTTCACACCTTGTAGTACAGGCAAGAATCCTTTCTTTGCTTGATCCATTTTGAATTTCTTCAAAACTTTGTCAAGGTATGTGCTTTGTGAAAGTCCAATTAAGCGTCTTGATCTATCTCTATAGATCTTGATGCCCAATATGTAAGCAGCTTCACCGAGGTCTTTCATTGAAAAATTCTTATTCAAGTATCCCTTTATGCTATCCAGAAATTCTATATCATTTCCGATTAGTAATATGTCATCCACATATAATATCAGAAATGCTACAGAGCTCCCACTCACTTTCTTGTAAATACAGGCTTCTCCAAAAGTCTGTACAAACCCAAATGCTTTGATCACACTATCAAAGCATTTATTCCAACTCCGAGAGGCTTGCACCAGTCCATAAATGGATCGCTGGAGCTTGCACACTTTGTTAGCTCCCTTTGGATCGATAAAACCTTCTGGTTGCATCATATACAACTCTTCTTCCAGAAATCCATTCAGGAATGCAGTTTTTACATCCATCTGCCAAATTTCATAATCATAAAATGCGGCAATTGCTAACATGATTCGGACAGACTTAAGCATCGCTACGGGTGAGAAGGTCTCATCGTAGTCAATTTCTTGAACTTGTCGAAAACCTTTTGCGACAAGTCGAGCTTTGTAGACAGTAACATTACCGTCAGCGCCAGTCTTCTTCTTGAAGATCCATTTATTCTCAATTGCTTGCCGACCATCGAGCAAGTCAACCAAAGTCCACACTTTGTTCTCATACATGGATCCCATCTCAGATTTCATGGCTTCAAGCCATTTCGCGGAATCTGGGCTCACCATCGCTTCTTCATAGTTGGTAGGTTCATCATGATCTAGTAGCATGACTTCCAGAGCAGGATTGCCGTACCACTCTGGTGCGGATCTTACTCTGGTTGATCTACGAGGTTCTGTGGTAACTTGATCTGAAGTTGTATGATCATCATCATTAACTTCCTCACTAATTGGTTTAGACGTCACAGAAACTAGTTCCTGTGATGTGCTATTTCCCAATAAGGGAGCAGGTATAGTTACCTCATCAAGTTCTACTTTCCTCCCACTCACTTCTTTCGAGAGAAACTCCTCTAGAAAGGATCCATTTTTAGCAACGAATGTCTTGCCTTCGGATCTCTGATAGAAGGTGTACCCAACAGTTTCCTTTGGGTATCCTATGAAGACACATTTCTCCGATTTGGGTTCGAGCTTATCAGGTTGAAGCTTTTTCACATAAGCATCGCAGCCCCAAACTTTAAGAAACGACAACTTTGGTTTCTTGCCAAACCATAGTTCATAAGGCGTCGTCTCAACGGATTTTGATGGTGCTCTATTTAACGTGAATGCGGCCGTCTCTAAAGCATAACCCCAAAACGATAGCGGTAAATCTGTAAGAGGCATGATAGATCGCACCATATCAAGTAAAGTACGATTACGACGTTCGGACACACCATTACGTTGTGGTGTTCCGGGTGGCGTGAGTTGCGAAACTATTCCGCATTGTTTCAAATGTAGTCCAAACTCGTAACTCAAATATTCTCCTCCGCGATCAGATCGTAGAAACTTTATTTTCTTGTTACGATGATTTTCAACTTCACTCTGAAATTCTTTGAACTTTTCAAATGTTTCAGACTTATGTTTCATTAAGTAGATATACCCATATCTGCTTAAATCATCTATGAAGGTGAGAAAATAATGATATCCGCCACGAGCTTCAATATTCATCGGACCACATACATCTGTATGTATGATTTCTAACAAATCTGTTGCTCTCTCCATAGTACCGGAGAACGGTGTTTTAGTCATCTTGCCCATGAGGCACGGTTCGCAAGTACCAAGTGATTCATAATCAAGTGCTTCCAAAAGTCCATCAATATGGAGTTTCTTCATGCGCTTTACACCGATATGACCTAAACGGCAGTGCCACAAATAAGTTGCACTATCATTATCAATTCTGCATCTTTTGGCTTCAACATTATGAACATGTGTATCACTACTATCGAGATTCATCAAAAATAGACCACTCTTCAAGGGTGCATGACCATAAAAGATATTACTCATATAAATAGAACAACCATTATTCTCTGATTTAAATGAATAATCGTCTCGCATCAAACAAGATCCAGATATAATGTTCATGCTCAACGCTGGCACCAAATAACAATTATTTAGGTACTAATCCCGAAGGTAGATGTAGAGGTAGCGTGCTGACTGCGATCACATCGACTTTGGAACCATTTCCCACGCGCATCGTCACCTCGTCCTTTGCCAGTGTTCGCTTAATCCGTAGTCCCTGTTTTGAGTTGCAAATATTAGCAACAAAACCAGTATCAAATACCTAGGTGCTACTGCGAGCTCTAGTAAGGTACACATCAATAACATGTATATCACATATACCTTTGTTCATCTTGCCATCCTTCTTATCCGCCAAATACTTGGGGCAGTTCCGCTTCTAGTGACCAGTCTGCTTGCAGTAGAAGCACTCAGTTTCAGGCTTAGGTCCAGACTTGGGTTTCTTCTCTTGAGCAGCAACTTGCTTGCTGTTCTTCTTGAAGTTCCCCTTCTTTTTCCCTTTGCCCTTTCTCTTGAAATTAGTGGTCTTGTTGACCATCAACACTTGATGCTCCTTCTTGATTTCTACCTCCGCAGCCTTTAGCATTGCGAAGAGCTCGGGAATCGTCTTATCCATCCCTTGCATATTATAGTTCATCACGAAGCCTTTGTAGCTTGGTGGAAGTGATTGGAGAATTATGTCAATGACGCAATCATCCGGAAGATTAACTCCCAGTTGAATCAAGTGATTACAATACCCAGACATTTTGAGTATATGCTCACTGACAAAACTATTCTCCTCCATCTTGCAGCTATAGAACTTATTGGAGAATTCATATCTCTCAATCCGGGCATTCTGTTGGATATTAACTTCAACTCCTGGAACATCTCATATGCCCCATGACGTTCAAAACGTCGTTGAAGTCCCGGTTCTAAGCCGTAAAGCATGGCACACTGAACTATTGAGTAGTCATCAGCTTTGCTCTGCCAGACGTTCATAACATCTGGTGTTGCTCCTACAGCAGGCCTGGCACCCAGCGGTGCTTCTAGGACGTAACTCTTCTGTGCAGCAATGAGGATAATCCTCAAGTGATGGACCCAGTCCGTGTAATTGCTACCATCATCTTTCAACTTTGCTTTCTCAAGGAACGCATTAAAATTCAACGGAACAACAACACGGGCCATCTATCTACAATCAACATAAACAAGCAAGATACTATCAGGGACTAAGTTCATGATAAATTTAATTAATCATATTACTTCAGAACTCCCACTTAGATAGACATCCCTCTAATCTTCTAAGTGATCACGTGATCCAAATCAACTAAACCATAACCGATCATCACGTGAAATGGATTAGTATTCAATGGTGAACATCATTATGTTGATCATATCTACTATATGATTCACGCTCGACCTTCGGTCTCCGTGTTCCGAGGCCATATCTGCATATGCTAGGCTCGTCAAGTAGAACCCGAGTATTCTGCGTGTGCAAAACTGGCTTGCACCCGTTGTAGATGGACATAGAGCTTATCACACCCGATCATCATGTGGTGTCTGAGCACGACGAACTTTGGCAACGGTGCATACTCAGGGAGAACACTTCTTGATAATTTAGTGAGAGATCATCTTATAATGCTACCGTCAATCAAAGCAAGATAAGATGCATAAAAAGATAAACATCACATGCAATCAATATAAGTGATATGATATGGCCATCATTATCTTGTGCTTGTGATCTCCATCTCCGAAGCACCGTCATGATCACCATCATCACCGGCGCGACACCTTGATCTCCATCGTAGCATCGTTGTCGTCTCGCCAATCTTATGCTTCTACGACTATCGCTACCGCTTAGTGATAAAGTAAAGCATTACAGGGCGATTGCATTGCATACAATAAAGCGACAACCATATGGCTCCTGCCAGTTGTCGATAACTCAGTTACAAAACATGATCATCTCATACAATAAAATTTAGCATCATGCCTTGACCATATCACATCACAACATGCCCTGCAAAAACAAGTTAGATGTCCTCTACTTTGTTTGTTGCAAGTTTTACGTGGCTGCTACGGGCTTAAGCAAGAACAAATCTCACCTACGCATCAAAACCACAATGATAGTTTGTCAAGTTGATGCCGTTTTAACCTTCACAAGGACCGGGCGTAGCCACACTCGGTTCAACTAAAGTTGGAGAAACTGACACCCGCCAGCCACCTGTGTGCAAAGCACGGCGGTAGAACCAGTCTCGCGTAAGCGTACGCGTAATGTCGGTCCGGGCCGCTTCATCCAACAATACCGCCGAACCCAAGTATGACATGCTGGTAGGCAGTATGACTTATATCGCCCACAACTCACTTGTGTTCTACTCGTGCAAATAACATCAAACCATAAAAACCTGGCTCGGATGCCACTGTTGGGGAACGTAGTAATTTCAAAAAAATTCCTATGCACACGCAAGATCATGGTGATGCATAGCAACGAGAGGGGAGAGTGTTGTCTACGTACCCTCGTAGACCGAAGCGGAAGCGTTGACGCAACGTAGAGGAAGTAGTCGTACGTCTTCCCGGTCCAACCGATCCAAGCACCGTTACTCCGGCACCTCCGAGTTCTTAGCACACGTCCAGCTCGATGACGCTCCCCAGGCTCCGATCCAGCAAAGCTTCGGGGATGAGTTCCGTTAGCACGACGGCGTGATGACGACGATGATGTTCTACCGACGCAGGGCTTCGCCTAAGCACCGCAACGATATGACCGAGGTGGAATATGGTGGAGGGGGGCACCGCACATGGCTAATGAACGATCACGAAGATCAACTTGTGTGTTCTAGGGTGCCCCCTACCCCCGTATATAAAGGAGGGAGGGGGAGGTGCGGCCGGCCCCAAGGGGTGCGCCTGGAGGAGTCCTACTCCCACCGGGAGTAGGACTCCCCCCTCTCTTGCCTTGTTGTAGAAGGAAAGGGGGAAGGAGAAGAGGAAAGGGGGGCGCCGCCCCCCCTTCCTTGTCCTATTCGGACTAGGGGGGAGGGGCGCGCGGCCCAGCCCTGGCCACCTCTCCTCTCTTCCACTAAAACCCACTAAGGCCCATTTACCTCCCGGGGGGTTCCGGTAACCTCCTGGTACTCCGGTAAAATCCCGATTTCACCTGGAACAATTCCGATATCCAAATATAGGCTTCCAATATATCAATCTTATGTCTCGACCATTTCGAGACTCCTCGTCACGTCCGTGATCATATCTGGGACTCCGAACAAACTTTGGTACATCAAAATGTATAAACTCATATTGAAACTGTCATCGTAACGTTAAGCGTGCGGAACCTACGGGTTCGAGAACAATGTAGACATGGCCGAGACACGTCTCCGGTCAATAACCAATAGAGGTACCTGGATGCCCATATTGGCTCCTACATATTCTATGAAGATCTTTATCGGTCAGACCGCATAACAACATACGTTGTTCCCTTTGTCATCGGTATGTTACTTGCCCGAGATTCGATCGTCGGTATCCAATACCTAGTTCAATATCGTTGCCGGCAAGTCTCTTTACTCGATCCGTAATACATCATCTCACAACTAACATATTAGTTGCAATGCTTGCAAGGCTTATGTGATGTGCATTACCGAGAGGGCCCAGAGATACCTCTCCGACTATCGGAGTGACAAATCCTAATCTCGAAATACACCAACCCAACAAGTACCTTTGGAGACACCTGTAGAGCACCTTTATAATCACCCAGTTACGTTGTGACGTTTGGTAGCACACAAAGTGTTCATCCGGTAAACGGGAGTTGCATAATCTCATAGTCATAGGAACATGTATAAGTCATGAAGAAAGCAATAGCAACATACTAAACGATCGGGTGATAAGCTAATGGAATGGGTCATGTCAATCAGATCATTCAACTAATGATGTGACCTCGTTTAATCAAATAACAACTCTTTGTTCATGGTTAGGAAACATAACCATCTTTGATTAACGAGCTAGTCAAGTAGAGGCATACTAGTGACACTCTGTTTTTTTATATATTCACACATGTATTATGTTTCCGGCTAATACAATTCTAGCATGAATAATAAACATTTATCATGATATATGAGGAAATAAATAATAACTTTATTATTGCCTCTAGGGCATATTTCCTTCATGTTTGTACTCAGATATTGTTGCTTCCGCTGACTCGTTTGTATTCAAGCTTATGTATTCGAGCCCTCGAGGCCCCTGGCTTGTAATATAAAGCTTGTAATATTTTTAATTTGTGTCTAGAGTTGTGTTGTGATATCTTCCCGTGAGTCCCTGATCTTGATCGTACACATTTGCGTGTATGATTAGTGTACGATTGAATCGGGGGCGTCACAGACATACACGGTCTCGGGCTAGGGCTTTGACTCCCCAACAGGATGAGCAAGGTTATGCTTACGAGTTGCACGAGGAGACCGGTCATGCCGCAGATGGAGGGGTAGATGGGGAAGAAGATTCAGATGTTGTTGAAGAGGAATGCAAGATGGGGAAGGATATTCTGACGCTGATTCTGAAGAGGAAGAGTTCGATGGTGCTGAAGAGGAAGGAGACTTCAATGGTGCACAAGATGATTCGGAAATTCAGCTGCGAAAGCATAGGTCACGGAATAAGGTGCCTACAGCCACTTACATAGTAAAACAGATTAACAAAGAGGGGAGACCCGTTAGTCCGATCAAGAACGCAACGAAATGGGGTAACGTCCTAGCTGCCATCGCCCGTGAAAATTGTGGCATCAATGTTAGATGCTTAAGAGGCCCTAAAAACAAGCAATGGTCAAACCTCCTGTTAGGAAAGATGAGAGATATTTTGAAGTTCAACGACCAAGATAGTGCACTTGCAGAAATCCATGGCATGCGCATGTTCACTAAGGCCTTGAATAGTAATAGATACTGTGCGAACAAGCTACTTGACGATAGGTATGATTTAGAGTATATCAAAAATCTATATCCTAGCACTACCAATGAGGAATGGAAGGAGTTCCTTGATTACCGAGACTCAGATGCATACAAACAGGACAAAGAGAAGTTTCCACAACTCCGAAGCCAAATGGTAGGGAACCATAATCTAGGCACCCATGGTTATGAATGGAAGCAACCAATCTGGGATAAGCATGATGCTATGTTTTCTTCACAAGGTCAACTAACACCCTTCAGTAATATCCTGGATCCGTGTGCCAAGAAATATTTTCAATCCCTAGTGGTGCTTCATAAAGAAACCAGACTCTACTACTTCGAAGACCCTGTGGTGGCGACAGCAGCCAAAAGAGCAGTATGTAATTAGCGTATACAACCACACTTTTCATCATATATATGTTTTGGACCAGTTTCTAAATGATATTAGTTTGTTCATGCAGGCAAATTTTACCCAAAACACACCAAGCTCTGAAGAGTTGCCGGATGCTCCAAGGTGGTCATCCGACCCAATTTTGTACGCCCTCGACGGGAAGATAGAGCCCACACGAGGCCATAAGCTCAGTGTCGGCAGTACTTTCTGGGATGCCTACTATCCCCCCAAGAAAAAGGATGACCAAGTCGGAAAAAGAAAGATGGGACACAGACAAAATAGATAAGTTAGACAATGAAAGGTAAAGGAAGTCTTACCTAATTTTCTAACTGAGGTTCAGAAGCATATTCAGCCAAAAGGGTCGACAAATATGCCAAAAATGGTGGATATGCCGCCGGCCCTTGCTCCCACAAAGATCATCAGAAGCCCCTCGGTCAATAATGTCATTCATGGTCATGGTGGGTCACCACATTTGTTGGAGGAAGACATTCCTTGCACTCTCCTAGCTAGAGTGAGTACCCGAGATGCAACCTTGCAAACAACCAAAGTTTACTCCAACAACAGAATGTGGTGGCCCAAGAAGCGATGTCTTGTCTGCCCGTTTCCATCCAACCGGTGAAAAAAATAAACACGCATCTAAAGGCTATGAAAATGAATACTAAGGTAAAAACTTCTTCCACCACACGTGCAAATGGTAGACCAGCGGTAAAGAAGGCACAGAAGAAGTCCTTGGCATATGAACAATGTGCTGACAACCCAAAAGCACATGTCTATATCCCGGGTCAGAGAATGCTATCAGACAAAGCGTACGAGCACCTGAGGCTTGAGATGAAGATTCTACATGAAAAAATTGTGGAATCAGAGCTTGCCAATGATAAGCAGGGATCCATCGTTAACCCAACACACTACAATGCGAAGGTGCCAAAGGGATATACTTTTTTTTGAAAAATTCAACGGGGACAAAATATACATAGATTTCAAAGAGATCTTCTATATGTTCAGATTATATAGTATCGAAACTTGTCTAATGAGGCTATGGGCACTTTTTCAAGCCATTGACATAAGAAGAAAGAAAATTTCTGATGTCGCCATAGCCGACCCTTATCTCATGAATGAGGAAAACCTAAAAGATGAGGAAGGGAGGCGATGCATGAAGAGATGCCTTCTGGATTTCATGCAACATAAGAAGGTTAAAAAATTCCTCCTTGTGCCGTACCGACCCATGTACGTCCTTCCTTGGCTTACGCTTTCACTTTTGTACCTTTCCTTCATATATTTTTTCACGTCTCAAATTTTGTAACTTTGTCATGATCACGCGGTATGTTTATTCTCTTTTGCGCAGCAACCATTGGGTTCTCCTAGTGCTAAGACCGCAAATGTGCAATTGTTACATGCTGGATTCCACGAAGAGCCCGGGAAAAGACTGGTCCCTCATGAAGGACCTTCTCGATGATTGTCATTTTGATTGGAATACTACAGGAGGCCACACGGTTGAGAAAAACTACAAAGTGGAAAGAAAATGATTGACTTCAGATGGAACACTCTATCTTGTATGCAACAACCGCCGACTAGTCTGACATGTGGCTTCTACACTTGCATTCACATGGAAGAATTCATAAGGTCCGTGAAAATGTTAAATCATCATGATAAAATCCTTAAATGGGGTCAAGAAGTACAAAACAATCAGCCCAAAGCTGGCTTAGTGCTCAAAAAACTACAAGTCAAGTTCACGGCTGAGGGAGTCCTGGATTAGGGGGTGTTCGGATAGCCGGACTATACCTTCAGCCGGACTCCAGGACTATGAAGATACAAGATTGAAGACTTCGTCCCGTGTCCGGAAGGATCTTTTCTTGGCGTGGAAGGCAAGCTAGGCGTGCGGATATTCAAGATCTCCTACCATTGTAACCGACTCTGTGTAACCCTAACCCTATCCGGTGTCTATATAAACTGGAGGGTTGTAGTCCGTAGGACAACCGTCATCATACACAATCATACCATAGGCTAGCTTCTAGGGTTTAGCCTCCTTGATCTCGTGGTAGATCCACTCTTGTACTACCCATATCATCAATATTATCTAGCAGGAGTAGGGTTTTACCTCCACCGAGAGGGCCCGAACCTGGGTAAAATAAAGTGTCCCTTGTCTCCTGTTACCATCCGACCTTGACGCACAGTTCGGGACCCCCTACCCGAGATCCGCCGGTTTTGACACCGACATTGGTGCTTTCATTGAGACTTCCTCTGTGTCGTCGCTTTTAGGCCCGATGGCTCCTGTGATCATCAACAACGATGAGGTCCAGGGTGAGGTTTTCCTCCCCGGACAAATCTTCGTCTTCGACGGCTTCGCTCTGCGGGCCAATTCGCTTGGTCATCTGGAGCAGATCGAAAGCTATGCCCCTGGCCATCAAGTCAGGTTTGGAAGCTTAAACTACATGGCAGATATCCGCGGAGACTTGATCTTCGACGGGTTCGAGCCACAGCCAAGCGCGCCGCACTATTTCGAGGGGCATGATACGGCTCTGCCTCCGAATAGTACCCTGGAGGCCGCACACGCTCCGGCCCCGATCTCTGACTCGGAGCCCGCTGCGTTCTTCGAGGATGAACGGTTGGACGTCACCTTGGGGGCTGCGATCTCAAAGGCGATCGAGCCGAACGCCAGCCCCGCACTCCGCACGGCCCATGACTCCAAGGAGTCGGATTCTTCTCCGAACTCCGGGCCTTCCGTGCCCCCGCCGATCGAATCCGATTGGGCGCCTATAATGGAGTTCACCGCCGCGGACATCTTTCAGTGCTCACCTTTCGGTGACATCCTGAATTCTCTCAAGTCTCTCTCTTTATCAGGAAAGCCCAGGCCGGACTATGGTCTGCGAGGTTGGGATTCGGACAACGAAGAAATTCAAAGCCCACCCACCACCCACTTAATAGCCACTGTCGACGACTTAACCGACATGCTTGATTTCGACTCCGAAGAATTCGACGGTATGGACGACGAAGGAGGAGACGAACAAGAACCAGCACCTATAGGGCGCTGGACCGCCACCTCGTCATATGACATATATATGGTGGATGCTCCAAAGGATGCGGATGGCGATGGAACAACAGAAGACGACAACTCGAAAAAACCGCCAAAACGCCGGCGCCAACGGCGCCGCTCTAAATCCCGCCACAGCAGAAACGGTGATTCCGGCACGGGAGATAATACTACCCCGGACAGCGCCGAAGAACACCAGAACCAGCAAGATTCGACGCAGGAAGATGGAAAAGCCAGCCCTCATGAGAGAGCGGCAGAGCAAGAGGTTGAGGATGACAACTACATGCCTCCCTCCGAAGACGAGGCAAGCCTCGACGACGACGAATTCGTCGTACCATCAGACCCCGCCGAACAAGAGCGTTTTCAACGCAGGCTTCTAGCCACGGCGAACAGCCTAAAGAAGAAGCATCAACAACTTAGAGCTGATCAAGATTTGCTAGCTGATAGATGGACTGAAGTCCTTGCGGCCGAAGAGCATGAACTCAGGCGCCCCTCCAAAAATTATCCTAAGCGCAGGCCACTACCCCAATCAGAGGGGGAAACATATGACATGGCAGACCGGCCACCCCGCGGCCGCGACAGAGAGGTCTGTCGAACTCTTAAACAAGCCATGCCCCGGTGCCGTTCAACTAAGGCACGGGAAAACGAGCCAGACCTGCGGGACGTACTGGAGGATAAAGCAAGGCAAACAAGATCGATCTATGGATCGCGCGGACGCCCGACGACATGTGATGATCTTCACTCCGGACACAATAAATCTGGCCGGGCCGAACACAGCAGGCACAGCTCTTCCGAGCTGCGTCGTGACATAGCCGAGTACAGGGGCGCCGCACACCCACTATGCTTCACAGACGAAGTAATGGATCATCAAATCCCAGAGGGTTTCAAACCCGTCAATATCGAGTCGTACGATGGTACGACAGATCCGGCAGTATGGATTGAGGATTATCTCCTTCACATCCACATGGAACGTGGCGACGATCTACACGCCATCAAATACCTACCCCTTAAGCTTAAAGGACCAGCTCGGCACTGGCTTAACAGCCTACCAGCGGACTCAATCGGTTCTTGGGAGGACCTGGAAGCCGCATTCCTCGACAACTTCCAGGGGACATATGTGCGGCCACCGGACGCCGACGACCTAAGCCACATAATTCAGCAGCCAGAAGAATCGGCCAGGCAATTCTGGACACGGTTCCTAACAAAGAAAAATCAGATAGTCGATTGTCCGGACGCAGAGGCCCTAGCAGCCTTCAAACATAACATCCGCGACGAGTGGCTTGCCCGGCACCTGGGACAGGAAAAGCCGAAAACCATGGCAGCCCTCACGACACTCATGACCCGCTTTTGCGCGGGCGAAGATAGCTGGCTAGCTCGCAGCAACAATTTATTGAAGAAGCCTGGTAATTCGGATACCAAGGACAAAAGTGGCAGGTCACGTCGAAATAATCAAAAGCGCCGCGTTAGCAGTGACGGCAATGAGGATACGGCAGTTAATGCCGGATTCAGAGGCTATAAACCCGGTCAGCGGAAAAAGCCATTTAAAAAGAATACCCAGGGCCCGTCTAGTTTGGACCGGATACTCGACCGCTCGTGCCAGATTCATGGCATCCCCGAAAGGCCAGCCAATCACACCAACAGGGATTGTTGGGTGTTCAAGCAGGCAGGCAAGTTAAGAGCCGAACACAAAGACAAGGGGATGAACAGCGACGACGAGGAGGAGCCCAGGCCGCCGAACAACAATGGACAGAAGGGGTTTCCCCCACAAGTGTGGACGGTGAACATGATATACGCGACCCACATTCCCAAGCGGGAGAGGAAGCGTGCGCTACGGGACATATACGCGGTGGAGCCAGTCGCCCCAAAGTTCAACCCATGGTCGTCCTGCCCGATCACTTTCGATCGAAGGGACCACCCCACTAGCATCCGTCATGGCGGTTTTGCCGCACTGGTCCTCGACCCAATCGTGGACGGATTTCATCTCACAAGAGTCCTCATGGACGGCGGCAGTAGCCTGAACCTGCTTTATCAGGATACAGTGCGGAAAATGGGCATAGATCCATCAAGGATCAAGCCCACAAGGACGACCTTTAAAGGCGTCATACCAGGTGTAGAGGCCAATTGCACAGGCTCGATAACACTTGATGTGGTCTTCGGATCTCTGGATAACTTCCGAAGTGAAGAGTTAATCTTCGATGTAGTCCCATTCCGCAGTGGCTATCCTGCCCTGCTCGGACGAACCGCATTCGCTAAATTCAATGCGGTGCCGCACTATGCATATCTCAAGCTCAAGATGCCAGGCCCTCGAGGAGTAATTACGGTCAGCGGAAACACAGAACGCTCCATCCGTACGGAGGAGCACACGGCGGCCCTCGCAGCGGAAGTACAAAGCAGCCTTTCAAGGCAACTCTCCAGTTCGGCCATTAAAAAGCCGGACAATGCAAAGCGCGCCCGGAGTAACCTGCAACAAGACCACCTGGCACGATCAGAGCAAGCGTAGCAATACGGCCTCGACCCCAGCCATCGCAACATAGCGGAGCAAGTACCTCGAGTACACAATTACGCCCTTAAAATTCCATGGGCACAGGGGGAGGGGCACATTAACGGCATGCCTACAATACGGCGTCAAACGTACTAGGGGCTGCCGGATTTTTCTTTTTTACTCTGGATAACCTGTTCGGCCTTGTTGCCGCACAGACGATGCAAGATCCAGGAAAGCAGACAAAGCTACGCCGCATTCCGGAACTCTCAGGTGGTCTCTATTTCGAGCGATATATCTGTTTTTAAATTCCGCGGCATGCGCCTGGTCAGGACATGTTAAATAGTCTAATATCTTTTTTGCTCATCGCACTACTTGTATCGTTCGGCTTTGATAAATAGCCTCCTTATAAAACAATGCATAGCTTTTTGTCTATTTTTTGCATTATCCTCTTTGAATATATATTTATTACATAACATGATCGCACCCGTACACCATGGTACGGCAAACCACGCCAGGGGCTTCATTACCCTTTTATCTGGTGTGAGAAGTCCGTACACTTTCACAAGTGCGGCACCCCGAACTTATAGCACTATATGCATCGGCTCCGAGTCATGATTTTGGTCACATGTTGGGTTTGCCCGGCTCCTATGTTTTGGTGCCTTGCGTTCCGCTATATCGGCTAAGGTAGCACTAGGAGAACCACTGCGATTGTGCCCCAGTTCAGGTGGGTTGAGCACCTCAGTGGAGAAAGCTAAAACAGACTGTCATGATAAGGCGTGAGACCGGTCGCTGTTCGAGAGGTTTTTTGAGTCCTTAAAGGCTCATGCCGCTTCGAGCGAGGAGCTGGCTATGTCCGGCCAAAGGCGTGGATAGCGCCCCGAATTCGGCCTTCCGAACTAGGGGCTTCGCCGAAATTTAAAATTATAACATTCTATGGCTAAGTGAGAGTGTTTAAACATTATAGTCTGATTGCCTGGTTCGTTGTGCTGAGCGCCTCCCTCGAAGGACCCAACTATGGGAACAAGAGCCCTCAGGTTTATCCCGAACACCCCAGCACTAGTGGCATGGGGGCAGAAGCCGACGACTGGCCATCTCTCAATTTTTGATAAACGGCCGCACAGAAAATAATATTTTAAATTCAATAAGCATTGCTTAGCGCATATGAACAAGTTTTGAGCGCACAGGATACAAACGAGCGAGTTCATTCAAATATTACATCTTTAGTACATTCATCCGCGACAAGGCGGGCTCCGGCAAGAACTTCCTTGTAGTAGTTCTCGGACTTGCGATGCTCCTTCCCCTGCGGCGGCCCGTCCTTCACCAGCTTCTCTCCGTCCAGCTTACCCCAGTGTACCCTTACACGGGCAAGGGCCCTCCGGCCACCTTCAATGCAGACGGAGCGCTTGATGACCTCAAGCCGTGGACAGGCCTCCACCAGCCGCCGCACTCGCCCGAAATAGCTCCTAGGCAGGGCCTCTCCAGGCCACAGCCGAACTAGTAAGCCCTTCATGGCCTGTTCGGCTGCCTTGTGGAGCTCGACCAGCTGTTTCAGCTGATCGCTTAAGGGCATAGGGTGTCCGGCCTCAGAATACTGAGACCAGAACACACTCTCCGCCGAGCTGCCCTCTTCAACTTGGTAGAACGCGGCGGCGTCGGATACACTGCGGGGAAGATCGGCGAACGCCCCTGGAGAACTCCGGATTCGGGTAAGTAATAGATAGTTTACTTTTATATTCCTACTTTGCATTGAGAATGCCTTACCCGTTGCTATCTTTTTCACCTCCTCCAACTCTTGGAGGGCCTTTTGGGCTTCGGCCTTGGCACTCTTGGCGGTCTCGATGGCTGACGCGAGCTCGGATGCTTGCGTTTTTGACTCAAGCTCCAAACCCTCATGTTTTGTCATGAGAGCTCGCAGCTCTTGCTGCACCTCGCCGACCTGAACCCCAAGCCTTTCTCACTCGGCGCGCTCCTCGGCCATTTTCTTTTCGGCCTCTGCCAGCGCCTGCTTCAGGGTTGCCACCTCGGTTGCGGCCCCTACAATAAGCAGTACAATCCTGTTATTACTTTCTGCAATCAAGCCTCTCTATAGGCACCTTTTTTTAGGTATTTCTTACCTTCTTTCTCCTCGAGCTGCCGTTTGGCAAGGCCGAGCTCTTGCTCGGTCCGCCCGAGGTCCTTTTTAAGGACATCCACCTGCGCAGTCAGTGCGGCGGTGGACAGCAGCGAAGCCTGCATACGCATATTTGACTTTTTTTTGTTAGACTCCTACGAATATTACTAGATCCTCTATTCGGCTTTTCTTTCTGAACACCGAACAGAGCATCAGGGGCTACTGTCTATGCGGTAAATATTTTGACATATTTTTACTTACCTCGAAGCCTGTTAGAAGGCTAGCGCAAGCTTCAGTCAGTCCGCTCTTGGCGGACTGAACCCTTTGGATCACCATACTCATAACAGTACGGTGCTCCTCATCGATGGCGGCGCCCTTAAGCACCTCCAGCAGATTGTCTGGCGCCTCCGGTTGGACGGAGGCCACCGGCTCAGACGGCTTACTCCTATTGGAAGGAGTTCGCCCACCGCGGACCAGGACTGTCGAGTCCGACGCGGTGTCCGGCACAAAGCCGGACTTGGAGCCCTGGGGGGTTTCATCCCCTTTATTCCTGGGGTCCGGGAGGTCGCCTTTCGGCTCCTCCAGGACCACCTCCTCCTGCCCCGGAGCTTGACGCGGCGCCACTTCAGCGTCGTCTGCAGTGCGGGGGGAGACAGCGGGCGGAATTGAGTTCACGTCCGACGTATCCAGGGAGCCGCTCGACGAATCGTCGAGTTCGGCCCGGGGCGGGCTGCATGAATTATGAGCGATATTAGGGAAAGCCGCGCATTAAAAGAATATCATGAGTGACTCTGGTATATAAATACTTACGATTTCGCCGGACGCTTGGTTCTGTCCGGCCACTCCTCTCCGCCCTCTTCGGCGTCGTGGGAGTAGTCCGGCGGAGGGGTTTTCCTTTTCCTCGACCCCTCGGCCTCCCCCGTTGGGGCGGCCTTCTTCTTCTTTGCTCCCCTCACTGGGGGGGGAGCTTCCTTGTTCCTCCTCCTTGTTTTCACGAGAGGAGAGCGTTGCGGACTCGTCAGATGACGAATCCGACACCACCATGTTGCGGGAACTTTTTCGGGTCCCGGTGGTTTTCTCCTTCTTGGCCTTCTTCTCCGGCACCACATAAGGTGCCGGAGCCATCAGCTTCACCAAGAGAGCTGGGGCCAGGTCTTCGGGCAGAGGAGCCGGACAGTTGATTGGTCCGGATACTGCCAGCCAAGCCTGTCAAAGGTAAGGGAGTTTAGATCCCGCATAGAGTTAATCTATGAAGAAGAGCTTAACAGACCTGTCAAAGGTATAGATAGCTCACCTCGCTGGCATTACGCTGCGAGCTGTATCCGTGATTCTCGGAGGCGGATGTGGGGGACTCGGCGCCTTTGGTCAGCACCTTCCGGACGTCTTCATACGTCATGTCGAAGAGCCTACTGAGGGTTTGGTGCTGCGCCGGGTCGAATTCCCACAAAGTAAAATCCCGTTTTTGGCATGGGAGGATCAGGCGAACGAGCATGACCTGGATCACATTGATCAGGCGGATTGGCCTGTCCTCCAGGGACTGGATGCACGTTTGCAACCCAGTCACTTCTTCCTTGTTGCCCCACGACAGGCCCGTTTCTTTCTAGGACATGAGCCGCGTGGGGGGTCCGGATCTGAACTCAGGGGCCGCGACCCATTTCGGATCGCGGGGCTCGGTGATGTAAAACCACCCAGCCTGCCACCCCTTTAGGGACTCCACAAAGGAGCCATCAAACCAGAGGACGTTGGCTATCTTGCCAACCATAGCGCCTCCGCACTCCGCCTGGGTGCCGGACACCACCTTGGGCTTGACGTTGAAGGTCTTGAGCCAGAGGCCGAAGTGGGAGCGGACGCGGAGAAAGGCCTCACACACGACGATAAACGCCGAGATGTTGAGAACAAAGTTCGGGGCCAGATCATGGAAATCCAGGCCGTAGTAGAACATGAGCCCCCGGACAAATGGGTGAAGTGGAAAGCCCAGTCCACGGAGGAAGTGGGGAAGAAAAACTACCCTCTCATGGGGCCTTGGGGTAGGAAGAAGCTGCCCCTTCTCAGGAAGCCGATGCGGGATGTCCTTGGACAAGTATCCGGCTTTCCTTAACTTTTTTACTTGAGCCTCCGTAACGGGGGAGACCATCCACTTGCCTCCCGCTCCGGACATTGTTGGATAAGGTTGAGGAAGGAAAAGCGGACTTGGGCGCTGGAGCTTGAGTGTGCGAGAGATGGATTGGCAAAGGAGGAAGAAGGCATAGGTTAAAAAGGTGAATCCTTATCCCTTTATATAAGCGGGTGCGGTTAGGCGTCCCCACCTACCTAATAAAACTCACTTGCCTCCCAAACGCCGTGGTAAATGGCGTGGTTGGGTTACCCACGTTCGTATTGATGAGAATCCCGTTAAAGGGGGCACATGATCTCTGCTTTGACAAGACGTGCCAAGGAAACCGCCTCGCTAAACACGCTGGGGGTGGAACAATGAAAATAACTTATATAGAAGGCTTGGTCGCAGTGTTATGACCCACTGCGGGATACGTCAGCAGATTTGATTTGTGTTAATATTATTCTCTATATGGCAATATGTGGAAACTTATTTTGCAGAGCCGGACACTATTTTTGGTGTTTGTAATCTTCTTGAAGAACTTGGAGGAGGAACCCGCCTTGCAATGCCGAAGACAATCTGCACGCCGGACTCGTCGTCATTGAAGCCTGGTTCAGGGGCTACTGAGGGAGTCCTGGATTAGGGGGTGTTCGGATAGCCGGACTATACCTTCAGCCGGACTCCAGGACTATGAAGATACAAGATTGAAGACTTCGTCCCGTGTCCGAAAGGATCTTTTCTTGGCGTGGAAGGCAAGCTAGGCTTGCGGATATTCAAGATCTCCTACCATTATAACCGACTCTGTGTAACCCTAACCCTATCCGGTGTCTATATAAACTGGAGGGTTGTAGTCCGTAGGACAACCATCATCATACACAATCATACCATAGGCTACCTTCTAGGGTTTAGCCTCCTTGATATCGTGGTAGATCCACTCTTGTACTACCCATATCATCAATATTAATCTAGCAGGAGTAGGGTTTTACCTCCACCGAGAGGGCCCGAACCTGGGTAAAATAAAGTGTCCCTTGTCTCCTGTTACCCGAGATCCGCCGGTTTTGACACCGACAACGGCTATCATAAACAAGGAGGTCCGCTTGTTGCCCGACCTATTCTATAATAACTCTGAAGAAGATGTGTCCAACAAACAAATGAGCCTTACCTAGTGCATTGCAGCGGGCAAAACTGAAACCTTGACTAAATATATTTGGCGTCATGCACTATGTAGTTGATGACCATGTATTTTGTGTAACTCGTTTATTCTTAATGTACTTCTCGTTCTTTATTAGTGATTACCACTAGTTTTATTCCTGATTTGCTCGCATTCACTTGATAATTGTCCCCTATTTGCATCATCTAACACTGCTATCATAGCATAATATATGCTGCAACGACAACAATTTTTATTCTAGCCTGGTGCATCAATCAGTGGGGGGCACTAACAAGGGCCTGCCACTCAAACCACACAGAGTACTGGCGGGCGCACAACACTGCCCGCCATAGGTATGGTTGCCCACCACTGCTACAAGAGGGACAACACAGGCGGGTATATAGCGCCGCTCGCCACTGCTAGGGCCCTATGAGTGGCAGGCGGGCGCCCGCCACTAATGACCCCTTAGCAGTGGCAGGAGGTCAGTGGCGGGTGGCCCAAAGAGCCTTGCTCGCCACTGTTGGGCTTTAGGCACCGGCCACTACTAGGCATTCCTGCAGTAGTGCAAGTGCTTGCGCCACACAATGAAGGCAGACGATTGGCGGGCCGCAAGCGCCAGTCGGCGACCGATTAGGGCTGCCTCGACCCCTACACGCCCTTCCACCCCTAGAAGGTCCACAACGTCTCCAACTCCGATGACGACAATGATGGAGGGGAGAACGACGGAGGTCCTGGTGGCCAAGGCGTCCATCCGTACAAGTTCATTGAGATGGAGAGAACTTATTCCAATGCAGCATCACCGCTGCCACCTCACTCAAGACAATAGGAAAACAGAAACCAAAGAAAAACATGGTATACTAAAAATAATGAGGAGGACGGGTCCCCGCTCCCCTAGCCGTCGACATGGAAGAGATGAGTGGGACCAAGATGGCGGCGCGAGAGAAACTCCAGACGGCGACGGTTGTTTCTATTGGACATGTATGTACTTCTAGGTTATAAACTTAGTTGCATGTAGTGTGTATGTGCAAGCTTGAGGTCCTCCTTTGACTCCTTAGATTTTCATTCGGTATTTTTGGAGGGTTCAAATTTTGTACAAAACAAAAATCTCGATAGCTAGACTATAGATGTGCGGGGCTATGACAAAATCCAACTCTTCGACAAGGGTCAATGTAGGCTATGGTAGTCTTCGATGGAACCATGGTGTCTTACTCTACGCTTTATCATGATCTGTCGGATATGAGTCGACCGCAGAGATTGTTTGAGTGGTCGTACCCTACTCTAAGGCTCGAGAAGGTTGTCATATACAATCATGTCCATAAGTTTACATCAATGTCTGGGATCGAAGTTGGTGAGGACGATACATAGGGGCATTGTTTTATCTCCTTGGAGGCGTTTTTTAAGAACAAGCTCATAATTCACTCTGGGGAATGGCTGTGTTGTGCGATGAAGGTTAGGATAGGTCTTGTAGGTCATTGATTTCTTTATTTTCACTCTTCTTGTCATGCATACATATTTGGTGTCACGTCTTGTTTTTCAGGGTAGCCTCTTTTTATTTCCTGTACCTTACTTAAAGAGGAAGAGCTTTTCTTGTTTCTATCTTTGTTCATGTAGTGTGCTCATCATAATGGCGACATAGTTGTCAAGAAAACACAACCCATCAAATTTAGTCAGAGAAATCATTTCTCCTAGACTAGTGACATGTATGATGCCTTGATTATTCTATATTCATAGGTCTTATCTACATTAGTTGGCCGCTAAGTCTTTGTTGTGTGCAACTGAAGGAAATATGCCCTAGAGGCAATAATAAAGTTATTATTTATTTCCTTATTTCATGATAAACGTTTATTATTCATGCTAGAATTGTATCAACCGGAAACATGATACATGTGTGAATACATAGACAAACAGAGTGTCACTAGTATGCCTCTACTTGACTAGCTCGTTGATCAAAGATGGTTATGTTTCCTAGCCATAGACATGAGTTGTCATTTGATTAACGGGATCACATCATTAGGAGAATGATGTGATTGACATGACCCATTCCGTTAGCTTAGCACCCGATCGTTTAGTATGTTGCTATTGCTTTCTTCATGACTTATACATGTTCCTATGACTATGAGATTATGCAACTCCCGTTTGCCGAAGGAACACTTTGTGTGCTACCAAACGTCACAACGTAACTGTGTGATTATAAAGGTGCTCTACAGGTGTCTCCAAAGGTACATGTTGGGTTGGCGTATTTCGAGATTAGGATTTGTCACTCCGACTATCGGAGAGGTATCTCTGGGCCCTCTCGGTAATGCACATCACATAAGCCTTGCAAGCATTGCAACTAATGAGTTAGTTGCGAGATGATGTATTACAGAACGAGTAAAAAGACTTGCCGGTAACGAGATTGAACTAGGTATTAAGATACCGACGATCGAATCTCGGGCAAGTAACATACCGATGACAAAGGGAACAATGTATGTTGTTATGCGGTCTGACCGATAAAGATCTTCGTAGAATATGTAGGAACCAATATGGGCATCCAGGTCCCGCTATTGGTTATTGACCGGAGACGTGTCTCGGTCATGTCTACATTGTTCTCGAACCGTAGGGTCCGCACCCTTAAGGTTATGATGACAGTTATATTATGAGTTTATGAGTTTTGATGTACCGAAGTTAGTTCGGAGTCCCGGATGTGATCACGGACATGACGAGGAGTCTTGAAATGGTCGAGACATAAAGATTGATATATTGGACGGCTATATTCGGACATCGGAATGGTTCCGAGTGGTTTCGGAGAAAACTGGAGTGCCGGAGGGGTTACCGGACCCCCCCCCCCGGGAGAAGTATTGGGCCACATGGGCCTTAGTGGAGAGAGAGAGGGGCGGCCAGGGTGGGCTGCGCGCCCCCTCCCCCTCTAGTCCGAATTAGACTAGGAGAGGGGGGGTGGCGCCCCCCTTTCCCTCTCCCTCTCCCCCTTCCTTTCCCCCTCCTAGTAGGAGTAGGAAAGAGGGGAGTCCTACTCCTACTAGGAGGAGGACTCATCCTCCTGGCGCGCGCCATAGGGCCGGCCGGCCTCCCCCCTTGCTCCTTTATATACGGGGGCAGGGGGGCACCCTAGAACACACAAGTTGGTCTTCGTGATCGTTCCTCAGCCGTGTGCGGTGCCCCCTCCACCATATTCCACCTCGGTCATATTGTCGCGGTGCTTAGGCGAAGCCCTGCGTCGGTAGTTCATCAAGATCGTCACCACACCGTCGTGTTGAAGAAACTCTTCCCCGAGAGCTTTGCTGGATCGGAGCCCGGAGAACGTCATCGAGCTATACGTGTGTCAAGAACTCGGAGGCGCCGGAGTAACGACGCTTGGATCGGTTGGATCGGGAAGAGGACGTACGACTACTTCCTCTACGTTGTGTCAACGCTTCCGCTTCGGTCTACGTGGGTACGTAGACAACACTCTCCCCTCTCGTTTCTATGCATCACCATGATCTTGCGTGTGCGTAGGATTTTTTTTGAAATTACTACGTTCCCCAACAGTGGCATCCGAGCCTAGGTTTTTATGGTTTGATGTATGCACGAGTAGAACACAAGTGAGTTGTGGGCGATATAAGTCATACTGCCTACCAGCATGTCATACTTTGGTTCGGCGGTATTGTTGGATGAAGCGGCCCGGACCGACATTACGCGTACGCTTACGCGAGACTGGTTCTACCGCCGTGCTTTGCACACAGGTGGCTGGCGGGTGTCAGTTTCTCCAACTTTAGTTGAACCGAGTATGGCTACGCCCGGTCCTTGCGAAGGTTAAAATGGAGTCTATTTGACAAACTATCGTTGTGGTTTTGATGCGTAGGTGAGATTGGTTCTTGCTTAAGCCCGTAGCAGCCACGTAAAACTTGCAACAAACAAAGTAGAGGACGTCTAACTTGTTTTTGCAGGGCATGTTGTGATGTGATATGGTCAAGGCATGATGCTAAATTTTATTGTATGAGATGATCATGTTTTGTAACCGAGTTATCGGCAACTGGCAGGAGCCATATGGTTGTCGCTTTATTGTATGCAATGCAATCGCCCTGTAATGCTTTACTTTATCACTAAGCGGTAGCGATAGTCGTAAAAGCATAAGATGGGCGAGACGACAACGATGCTACGATGGAGATCAAGGTGTCGCGCCGGTGACAATGGTGATCATGACGGTGCTTCGGAGATGGAGATCACAAGCACAAGATGATGGTGGCCATATCATATCACTTATATTGATTGCATGTGATGTTTATCTTTTTATGCATCTTATCTTGCTTTGATTGACGGTAGCTTTATAAGATGATCTCTCACTAAATTAGCAAGAAGTGTTCTCCCTGAGTATGCACCCTTGCCAAAGTTCGTCGTGCTCAGACACCACGTGATGATCGGGTGTGATAAGCTCTACGTCCATCTACAACGGGTGCAAGCCAGTTTTGCACACGCAGAATACTCGGGTTATACTTGACGAGCCTAGCATATGCAGATATGGCCTCGAAACATGGAGACCGAAAGGTCGAGCGTGAATCATATAGTAGATATGATCAACATAAAGATGTTCACCATTGAAGACTAATCCATTTCACGTGATGATCGGTTGTGGTTTAGTTGATTTGGATCACGTGATCAGTTAGAAGATTAGAGGGATGTCTTTCTAAGTAGGAGTTCTTAAGTAATATGATTAATTGAACTTTAATTTATCATGAACTTAGTCCTGGTAGTATTAGCATATCTATGTTGTAGATCAATAGCTCGCGTTGTTGCTTTCATATGTTTATTTTGATATGTTCCTAGAGAAAATTGTGTTGAAAAATGTTAGTAGCAATGATGCGGATTGGATGCGTATTCTGAGGTTTATCCTCATTGCTGCACAGAAGAATTATGTCCTTGATGCACCGCTAGGTGACAGACCTATTGCAGGAGCAGATGCAGACGTTATGAACGTTTGGCTAGCTCAATATGATGACTACTTAATAGTTTAGTGCACCATGCTTAACGGCTTAGAATCGGGACTTCAAAGACGTTTTGAACGTCATGGACCATACGAGATGTTCCAGGAGTTGAAGTTAATATTTCAAGCAAATACCCGAGTTGAGAGACATGAAGTCTCCAACAAGTTCTATAGCTAAAAGATGGAGGAGAATCGCTCAACTAGTGAGCATGTGCTCAGATTGTCTGGGTACTACAATCGCTTGAATCAAGTGGGAGTTAATCTTCCAGATAAAATAGTGATTGACAGAATTCTCTAGTCACCATCACCAAGTTAGTAGAACTTCGTCATGAACTATAATATGCAAGGGATAACGGAAACAATTCCCAAGCTCTTCGTGATGCTAAAATCGACGAAGGTAGAAATCAAGAAAAACATCAAGTGTTGATGGTAGACAAGACCACTAGTTTCAAGTAAAGGGCAAAGGAAAAAAAAGGGGGAACTTCAAGAAGAACAGCAAGCAAGTTGCTGCTCAAGTGAAGAAACCCAAGTCTGGTCCTAAGCCTGAGACTAAGTGCTTCTACTGCAAAGGGATTGGTCATTGGAAGCGGAACTACCCCAAGTATTTGGTGGATAAGAAAGGATGGCAAATTAAACAAAAGTATATTTGATATACATGTTATTGATGTGTACTTTACTAGTGTTCATAGCAACCCCTCAGTATTTGGTACTAGTTCAGTTGCTATGATTAGTAACTCAAAACGAGAGTTGCAGAATGAACAAAGACTAGTTAAGGGTGAAGTGACGATGAAAGTTGGAAGTAGTTCCAAGATTGATATGATCATCATCGCACACTCCCTATACTTTCGGGATTAGTGTGGAACCTAAATAAGTGTTATTTGGTGTTGAGCATGCATATGATTTGATCATGTTTATTGCAATACGGTTATTCATTTAAGTAAGAGAATAAATTGTTGTTCTGTTTACATGAATAAAACCTTCTATGGTCATACACACCAACAAAATGGTTTGTTGGATCTCGATCGTAGTGATACACATATTCGTAATATTGAAGGCAAAAGATGCGAAGTTAATAATGATAGTGCAACTTATTTGTGTCACTGCAGTTTAGGTCATATTGGTGTAAAGCGCATGAAGAAACTCCATGCTGATGGGGTTTTGGAATCACTTGATTATGAATCACTTGATGCTTGCGAACCATGCATTATGGGCAAGATGACTAAAGACTCCGTTCTCCGGAATAGTAGAGCGAGCAACTGACTTATTGGAAATAATACATATTGATGTATGCGATCCGATGAGTGTTGAGGCTCACGGCAAGTATCATTATTTTCTGACCTTCACAGATGATTTAAGCAGATATGAGCATATCTACTTGATGAAACATAAGTCTGAAAAGTTCAGAGTATTTCAGAGAGAAGTGGAGAATCATTGTAACAAGAAAATAAAAGTTTCTACGATATGATCGCAGAGGTAAAATATTTGAGTTACGAGTTTGGCCTTCAGTTAAGACAATGTGAAATAGTTTCACTACTCACGCCACCTGGAACACCACAGTGTAATGGTGTGTCCGAACATCGTAACCGTACTTTATTAGATATGGTGTAATCTATGATGTCTCTTGCCGATTTACCACTATCGTTTTGGGGTTATGCATTAGAGACAGCTGCATTCACGTTAAATAGGGCACCATCTAAATCCGTTGAGACGACACTATATGAACTATGGTTTAGCAAGAAACCAAAGTTGTCGTTTCTTAAAAGTTTGGGGTTGCGATGCTTATAAGAAAAAGTTTCATCATGATAAGCTCAAACCCAAATAGGAGAAATGTGTCTTCATAGAATACCCAAAGGAGACAGTTGGGTACACCTTCTATCATAGATCCGAAGGCAAGACATTCGTTGCTGAGAATGGATACTTTCTAGAGAAGAAGTTTCTCTCGAAAGAAGTGAGTGGGAGGAAAGTAGAACTTGATAAGGTAATTGTACCTTCTCCCTTATTGAAAAGTAGTTTATCACAGAAATATGTTCCTGTGACTACTACACCAATTAATGAGGAAGTTAATGATGATGATCATGTAACGTCAGATCAAGTTACTACCGAATCTCGTAGGTAAACCAGAGTGAGATCCGCACCAGAGTGGTACGGTAATCCTGTTCTGGAAGTCATGTTACTAGAACATGACGAACTTGCGAACTATGAGGAAGCGATGATGAGCCCAGATTCCGCGAAATGGTTTGAGGCCATGAAATCTGAGATATGATCCATGTATAAAACAAAGTATGGACTTTGATGGATTTGCCCGATGATCGGCAAGCCATAGAAAATAAATGGATCCTCAAGAGGAAGACGGACGCTGATAGTAGTGTTACTATCTACAAAGCTAGAATTGTCGCAAAAGGTTTTCGACAAGTTCAAGGTGTTGACTACGATGAGAGTTTCTCACTCGTATCTATGCTTAAGTCTGTCCGAATCATGTTAGCAATTGCCTCATTTTATGAAATCTGGCAAGTGGATAACAAAACTGCAATCCTTAATGGATTTCTTAAAAAAGAGTTGTATATGATGCAACCAGAAGGTTTTGTCAATCCAAAAGGTGTTAACAAAATATGCAAGCTCCAGTGATCCATCAATGGACTGGTGCAAGCATCTTGGAGTTGGAATATACGCTTTGATGAGTTGATCAAAGTATATAGTTTTATACAGACTTGCGGTGAAGCCTGTATTTACAAGAAAGTGAGTGGGAGCACTGCAGCATTTCTGATAAGTATATGTAAATGACATATTGTTGATCGGAAATAATGTAGAATTATTCTGCAAAGCATAAAGGAGTATTTGAAAGGAGTTTTTCGAAGAAGGACCTCGGTGAAGCTGCTTACATATTGAGCATCAAGATCTATAGAGATAGATCAAAACGCTTGATAAGTTTTTTCAATGAGTACATACCTTGACAAGATTTTGAAGTAGTTCAAAATGGAACAGTCAAATAAAGAATTATTGCCTGTGTTACAAGGTGTGAAATTGAGTAAGACTCAAAGCCCGACCACGGCAAATGATAGAAAGAGAATGAAAGTCATTCCCTATGCCTCAGCCATAGATTCTATAAAATATGCCATGCTATGTACTAGATCTATTGTATACCCTACACTGTGTTAAGCGAGGGAGTACAATAGTGATCTAGGAAGTATATCACTGGACATCGGTCAAAACTATCCTTAGTGAAATAAGGATATGTTTCTCGATTATGGACGTGACAAAAAGGTTCGTCGTAAAAGGTTACGTCGATGCAAGTTTTGACAGTAATCTAGATGACTCTAAGTCTCAATCTAGATACATATTGAAAGTGAGAGCAATTAGCTAAAGTAGCTCCGTGCAGAGCATTGTAGACATAGAAATTTGCAAAATACATACGGATCTGAATTTTGGCGGACCCGTTGACTAAGCTTCTCTCACAAGCAAAACATGATCACACCTTAGTACTCTTTGGGTGTTAATCACATAGAGATGTGAACTAGATTATTGACTCTAGTAAACCCTTTGAGTGTTGGTCACATGATGATGTGAACTATGGGTGTTAATCACATGATGATGTGAACTATTGATGTTAAATCACATGACGATGTGATCTAGATTATTGACTCTAGTGCAAGTGGGAGACTAAAGGAAATATGCCCTAGAGGCAATAATAAAGTTATTATTTATTTCCTTATTTCATGATAAATGTTTATTATTCATGCTAGAATTGTATCAACCGGAAACATGATACATGTGTGAATACATAGACAAACAGAGTGTCACTAGTATGCCTCTACTTGACTAGCTCGTTGATCAAAGATGGTTATGTTTCCTAGCCATAGACATGAGTTGTCATTTGATTAACGGGATCACATCATTAGGAGAATGATGTGATTGACATGACCCATTCCGTTAGCTTAGCACCCGATCGTTTAGTATGTTGCTATTGCTTTCTTCATGACTTATACATGTTCCTATGACTATGAGATTATGCAACTCCCGTTTGCCGGAGGAACACTTTGTGTGCTACCAAACGTCACAACGTAACTGGTGATTATAAAGGTGCTCTACAGGTGTCTCCAAAGGTACATGTTGGGTTGGCGTATTTCGAGATTAGGATTTGTCACTCCGACTGTCGGAGAGGTATCTCTGGGCCCTCTCGGTAATGCACATCACATAAGCCTTGCAAGCATTGCAACTAATGAGTTAGTTGCGAGATGATGTATTACAGAACGAGTAAAAAGACTTGCCGGTAACGAGATTGAACTAGGTATTAAGATACCGATGATCGAATCTCGGGCAAGTAACATACCGATGACAAAGGGAACAACGTATGTTGTTATGCGGTCTGACCGATAAAGATCTTCGTAGAATATGTAGGAACCAATATGGGCATCCAGGTCCCGCTATTGGTTATTGACCGGAGATGTGTCTCGGTCATGTCTACATTGTTCTCGAACCGTAGGGTCCGCACGCTTAAGGTTACGATGACAGTTATATTATGAGTTTATGAGTTTTGATGTACCGAAGTTAGTTCGGAGTCCCGGATGTGATCACGGACATGACGAGGAGTCTCGAAATGGTCGAGACATAAAGATTGATATATTGGACGGCTATATTCGGACATCGGAATGGTTCCGAGTGGTTTCGGAGAAAACTGGAGTGCCGGAGGGGTTACCGGAACCCCCCGGGAGAAGTATTGGGCCACATGGGCCTTAGTGGAGAGAGAGAGGGGCGGCCAGGGTGGGCCGCGCGCCCCCTCCCCCTCTGGTCCGAATTGGACTAGGAGAGGGGGCGGCGCCCCCCTTTCCCTCTCCCTCTCCCCCTTCCTTTCCCCCTCCTAGTAGGAGTAGGAAAGAGGGGAGTCCTACTCCTACTAGGAGGAGGACTCATCCTCCTGGCGCGCGCCATAGGGCCGGCCGGCCTCCCCCCCTTGCTCCTTTATATACGGGGGCAGGGGGGCACCCTAGAACACACAAGTTGATCTTCGTGATCGTTCCTCAGCCGTGTGCGGTGCCCCCCTTCACCATATTCCACCTCGGTCATATTGTCGCGGTGCTTAGGCGAAGCCCTGCGTCGGTAGTTCATCAAGATCGTCACCACGCCGTCGTGTTGACGAAACTCTTCCCCGAGAGCTTTGCTGGATCGGAGCCCGGAGAACGTCATCGAGCTGTACGTGTGTCAAGAACTCGGAGGCGCCGGAGTAACGGCGCTTGGATCGGTCGGATCGGGAGGAGGACGTACGACTACTTCCTCTACGTTGTGTCAACGCTTCCGCTTCGGTCTACGTGGGTACGTAGACAACACTCTCCCCTCTCGTTGCTATGCATCACCATGATCTTGCGTGTGCGTAGGAAATTTTTTGAAATTACTACGTTCCCCAACAGCAACTACAATCAATGTGACTGATTTGGGTTGCAAATTTAATTTTCACCATGAACAAACCAAGAAAAACTGCGCAAGCAAAAGAGCATGCGTAGTATCAAGAAAACACTTCCCCATCAAAACCTTTTCTCCTAGATCATAGACATGGCATGTATGACGCCCAGACCGTTCTACTTTCGCAGGTCCCATCTGCATTTACCGGTCGCTAGTTTTTTGTTGTGTGCAACTAATTGTGAGGTGTTTGTTTTGTAAAATTTCATTCCAACATAAACATAATAGGAGAGGTTGCACGAGCAAGAAAGCACACATAGCTACCATGAAAACACACGCCCAGCAAAATCATTTCTCCTGGATCACAGGGATGTGGCATGTAAGAGACCCCCATTGTTCTATGTTCGTAGGTCCCATTTGTATTGGTTGGTTGCTCGTTCTTTGTTGTGTGCAACTACAGTTGATGTGAGCGGTTTGTTTTGTAAATTTACTTTCAGCAGTAACAACGCGAAGAATTTGCAGCGAATACATCTCATGTGGCTGTCAATAAAACACAACCTCGGCAAAATCAGTCAATGAAATCGTTTCTACCTAACCAGTGACATGGCACGTATGGTGCCCTTATTGTTCTACATTTGCAGGTCCCATGTGCATTGGTTGGTCACTATCTATTCATCATGTGCAACTACGATTGATGTGAGATATCTTATTTGTAAATCTTCTATATCTAAATAGTTAGACCCCACTAACCTATTTTTCTCAACATGCAAGCATGACACCTCATCATGCAACATGCATGAGAAAAAACTCACCTCAACAAGCAACCATGCATAAGAAAGATCCAACTTCAACATGCAAACATGCATTAAATCATACTCCCTCCGTCTGGAAATACATGCCGTAGAAATGGATAAAAATAGATATATCCCGGACAAGTATTTCCGGACAGAGGGAGTATGTATTTTCAATTTTAGTGCTCATATTATTACTCCAAATATTCATGTTCCATACAACCAAATACCATTGAAATATATTAACGTACGAGGTATCATCTAGTTAAATTTCAACATGAACAACCAATGGAAGTTGCACAAGCAATAAAGCAGACACAGTTGTCAAGAAAACACAACCCCATCAAAATATGTTCTCCTAGATCACTGACATGGCATACATGACACCCAAATTGTTCTACTTTCACATGTCCCATCTACATTGAACTGGTCCCTAGTTCTTTGTTGTGTGCAACTACATGTGAGAGGGTTCATTTTGTGAATTTTATTTTCAAGACGGATAAAACAAAAGAGGTTGCAGAAGGAAGGAAACTCACATAGCCACCAATAAAACACAACCCGACCAAAATCGTTTTTTCCATATCATAGGGACGTGGCATGTATGACACCTTGATTGTTCAACATTCGTATGTTCCATTTGCATTGGTTGGTCACTAATTATCTATTGTGTGCAACTATGATCGTTGTGAGTCATTCTGTAAATTTTCCTTTCAACATAAACAGCCAGAAGAAGTTGCACACGTATGAAAGCGCATGTGTCTGTTAAGAAAACACAACCCCAGCAGAACGAGATGATGAAACCATGGCAGCCCTCACGACACTCATGACCCGCTTTTGCGCGGGCGAAGATAGCTGGCTAGCTTGCAGCAACAATTTATTGAAGAAGCCTGGTAATTCGGATACCAAGGACAAAAGTGGCAGGTCACGTCGAAATAATCAAAAGCGCCGCGTTAGCAGTGACGGCAATGAGGATACGGCAGTTAATGCCGGATTCAGAGGCTATAAACCCGGTCAGCGGAAAAAGCCATTTAAAAAGAATACCCAGGGCCCGTCTAGTTTGGACCGGATACTCGACCGCTCGTGCCAGATTCATGGCATCCCCGAAAGGCCAGCCAATCACACCAACAGGGATTGTTGGGTGTTCAAGCAGGCAGGCAAGTTAAGAGCCGAACACAAAGACAAGGGGATGAACAGCGACGACGAGGAGGAGCCCAGGCCGCCGAACAACAATGGACAGAAGGGGTTTCCCCCACAAGTGTGGACGGTGAACATGATATACGCGACCCACATTCCCAAGCGGGAGAGGAAGCGTGCGCTACGGGACATATACGCGGTGGAGCCAGTCGCCCCAAAGTTCAACCCATGGTCGTCCTGCCCGATCACTTTCGATCGAAGGGACCACCCCACTAGCATCCGTCATGGCGGTTTTGCCGCACTGGTCCTCGACCCAATCGTGGACGGATTTCATCTCACAAGAGTCCTCATGGACGGCGGCAGTAGCCTGAACCTGCTTTATCAGGATACAGTGCGGAAAATGGGCATAGATCCATCAAGGATCAAGCCTACAAGGACGACCTTTAAAGGCGTCATACCAGGTGTAGAGGCCAATTGCACAGGCTCGATAACACTTGATGTGGTCTTCGGATCTCTGGATAACTTCCGAAGTGAAGAGTTAATCTTCGATGTAGTCCCATTCCGCAGTGGCTATCCTGCCCTGCTCGGACGAACCGCATTCGCTAAATTCAATGCGGTGCCGCACTATGCATATCTCAAGCTCAAGATGCCAGGCCCTCGAGGAGTAATTACGGTCAGCGGAAACACAGAACGCTCCATCCGTACGGAGGAGCACACGGCGGCCCTCGCAGCGGAAGTACAAAGCAGCCTTTCAAGGCAACTCTCCAGTTCGGCCATTAAAAAGCCGGACAATGCAAAGCGCGCCCGGAGTAACCTGCAACAAGACCACCTGGCACGATCAGAGCAAGCGTAGCAATACGGCCTCGACCCCAGCCATCGCAACATAGCGGAGCAAGTACCTCGAGTACACAATTACGCCCTTAAAATTCCATGGGCACAGGGGGAGGGGCACATTAACGGCATGCCTACAATACGGCGTCAAACGTACTAGGGGCTGCCGGATTTTTCTTTTTTACTCTGGATAACCTGTTCGGCCTTGTTGCCGCACAGACGATGCAAGATCCAGGAAAGCAGACAAAGCTACGCCGCATTCCGGAACTCTCAGGTGGTCTCTATTTCGAGCGATATATCTGTTTTTAAATTCCGCGGCATGCGCCTGGTCAGGACATGTTAAATAGTCTAATATCTTTTTTGCTCATCGCACTACTTGTATCGTTCGGCTTTGATAAATAGCCTCCTTATAAAACAATGCATAGCTTTTTGTCTATTTTTTGCATTATCCTCTTTGAATATATATTTATTACATAACATGATCGCACCCGTACACCATGGTACGGCAAACCACGCCAGGGGCTTCATTACCCTTTTATCTGGTGTGAGAAGTCCGTACACTTTCACAAGTGCGGCACCCCGAACTTATAGCACTATATGCATCGGCTCCGAGTCATGATTTTGGTCACATGTTGGGTTTGCCCGGCTCCTATGTTTTGGTGCCTTGCGTTCCGCTATATCGGCTAAGGTAGCACTAGGAGAACCACTGCGATTGTGCCCCAGTTCAGGTGGGTTGAGCACCTCAGTGGAGAAAGCTAAAACAGACTGTCATGATAAGGCGTGAGACCGGTCGCTGTTCGAGAGGTTTTTTGAGTCCTTAAAGGCTCATGCCGCTTCGAGCGAGGAGCTGGCTATGTCCGGCCAAAGGCGTGGATAGCGCCCCGAATTCGGCCTTCCGAACTAGGGGTTTCGCCGAAATTTAAAATTATAACATTCTATGGCTAAGTGAGAGTGTTTAAACATTATAGTCTGATTGCCTGGTTCGTTGTGCTGAGCGCCTCCCTCGAAGGACCCAACTATGGGAACAAGAGCCCTCAGGTTTATCCCGAACACCCCAGCACTAGTGGCATGGGGGCAGAAGCCGACGACTGGCCATCTCTCAATTTTTGATAAACGGCCGCACAGAAAATAATATTTTAAATTCAATAAGCATTGCTTAGCGCATATGAACAAGTTTTGAGCGCACAGGATACAAACGAGCGAGTTCATTCAAATATTACATCTTTAGTACATTCATCCGCGACAAGGCGGGCTCCGGCAAGAACTTCCTTGTAGTAGTTCTCGGACTTGCGATGCTCCTTCCCCTGCGGCGGCCCGTCCTTCACCAGCTTCTCTCCGTCCAGCTTACCCCAGTGTACCCTTACACGGGCAAGGGCCCTCCGGCCACCTTCAATGCAGACGGAGCGCTTGATGACCTCAAGCCGTGGACAGGCCTCCACCAGCCGCCGCACTCGCCCGAAATAGCTCCTAGGCAGGGCCTCTCCAGGCCACAGCCGAACTAGTAAGCCCTTCATGGCCTGTTCGGCTGCCTTGTGGAGCTCGACCAGCTGTTTCAGCTGATCGCTTAAGGGCATAGGGTGTCCGGCCTCAGAATACTGAGACCAGAACACACTCTCCGCCGAGCTGCCCTCTTCAACTTGGTAGAACGCGGCGGCGTCGGATACACTGCGGGGAAGATCGGCGAACGCCCCTGGAGAACTCCGGATTCGGGTAAGTAATAGATAGTTTACTTTTATATTCCTACTTTGCATTGAGAATGCCTTACCCGTTGCTATCTTTTTCACCTCCTCCAACTCTTGGAGGGCCTTTTGGGCTTCGGCCTTGGCACTCTTGGCGGTCTCGATGGCTGACGCGAGCTCGGATGCTTGCGTTTTTGACTCAAGCTCCAAACCCTCATGTTTTGTCATGAGAGCTCGCAGCTCTTGCTGCACCTCGCCGACCTGAACCCCAAGCCTTTCTCACTCGGCGCGCTCCTCGGCCATTTTCTTTTCGACCTCTGCCAGCGCCTGCTTCAGGGTTGCCACCTCGGTTGCGGCCCCTACAATAAGCAGTACAATCCTGTTATTACTTTCTGCAATCAAGCCTCTCTATAGGCACCTTTTTTTAGGTATTTCTTACCTTCTTTCTCCTCGAGCTGCCGTTTGGCAAGGCCGAGCTCTTGCTCGGTCCGCCCGAGGTCCTTTTTAAGGACATCCACCTGCGCAGTCAGTGCGGCGGTGGACAGCAGCGAAGCCTGCATACGCATATTTGACTTTTTTTTGTTAGACTCCTACGAATATTACTAGATCCTCTATTCGGCTTTTCTTTCTGAACACCGAACAGAGCATCAGGGGCTACTGTCTATGCGGTAAATATTTTGACATATTTTTACTTACCTCGAAGCCTGTTAGAAGGCTAGCGCAAGCTTCAGTCAGTCCGCTCTTGGCGGACTGAACCCTTTGGATCACCGTACTCATAACAGTACGGTGCTCCTCATCGATGGCGGCGCCCTTAAGCACCTCCAGCAGATTGTCTGGCGCCTCCGGTTGGACGGAGGCCACCGGCTCAGACGGCTTACTCCTATTGGAAGGAGTTCGCCCACCGCGGACCAGGACTGTCGAGTCCGACGCGGTGTCCGGCACAAAGCCGGACTTGGAGCCCTGGGGGGTTTCATCCCCTTTATTCCTGGGGTCCGGGAGGTCGCCTTTCGGCTCCTCCAGGACCACCTCCTCCTGCCCCGGAGCTTGACGCGGCGCCACTTCAGCGTCGTCTGCAGTGCGGGGGGAGACAGCGGGCGGAATTGAGTTCACGTCCGACGTATCCAGGGAGCCGCTCGACGAATCGTCGAGTTCGGCCCGGGGCGGGCTGCATGAATTATGAGCGATATTAGGGAAAGCCGCGCATTAAAAGAATATCATGAGTGACTCTGGTATATAAATACTTACGATTTCGCCGGACGCTTGGTTCTGTCCGGCCACTCCTCTCCGCCCTCTTCGGCGTCGTGGGAGTAGTCCGGCGGAGGGGTTTTCCTTTTCCTCGACCCCTCGGCCTCCCCCGTTGGGGCGGCCTTCTTCTTCTTTGCTCCCCTCACTGGGGGGGGAGCTTCCTTGTTCCTCCTCCTTGTTTTCACGAGAGGAGAGCGTTGCGGACTCGTCAGATGACGAATCCGACACCACCATGTTGCGGGAACTTTTTCGGGTCCCGGTGGTTTTCTCCTTCTTGGCCTTCTTCTCCGGCACCACATAAGGTGCCGGAGCCATCAGCTTCACCAAGAGAGCTGGGGCCAGGTCTTCGGGCAGAGGAGCCGGACAGTTGATTGGTCCGGATACTGCCAGCCAAGCCTGTCAAAGGTAAGGGAGTTTAGATCCCGCATAGAGTTAATCTATGAAGAAGAGCTTAACAGACCTGTCAAAGGTATAGATAGCTCACCTCGCTGGCATTACGCTGCGAGCTGTATCCGTGATTCTCGGAGGCGGATGTGGGGGACTCGGCGCCTTTGGTCAGCACCTTCCGGACGTCTTCATACGTCATGTCGAAGAGCCTACTGAGGGTTTGGTGCTGCGCCGGGTCGAATTCCCACAAAGTAAAATCCCGTTTTTGGCATGGGAGGATCAGGCGAACGAGCATGACCTGGATCACATTGATCAGGCGGATTGGCCTGTCCTCCAGGGACTGGATGCACGTTTGCAACCCAGTCACTTCTTCCTTGTTGCCCCACGACAGGCCCGTTTCTTTCTAGGACATGAGCCGCGTGGGGGGTCCGGATCTGAACTCAGGGGCCGCGACCCATTTCGGATCGCGGGGCTCGGTGATGTAAAACCACCCAGCCTGCCACCCCTTTAGGGACTCCACAAAGGAGCCATCAAACCAGAGGACGTTGGCTATCTTGCCAACCATAGCGCCTCCGCACTCCGCCTGGGTGCCGGACACCACCTTGGGCTTGACGTTGAAGGTCTTGAGCCAGAGGCCGAAGTGGGAGCGGACGCGGAGAAAGGCCTCACACACGACGATAAACGCCGAGATGTTGAGAACAAAGTTCGGGGCCAGATCATGGAAATCCAGGCCGTAGTAGAACATGAGCCCCCGGACAAATGGGTGAAGTGGAAAGCCCAGTCCACGGAGGAAGTGGGGAAGAAAAACTACCCTCTCATGGGGCCTTGGGGTAGGAAGAAGCTGCCCCTTCTCAGGAAGCCGATGCGGGATGTCCTTGGACAAGTATCCGGCTTTCCTTAACTTTTTTACTTGAGCCTCCGTAACGGGGGAGACCATCCACTTGCCTCCCGCTCCGGACATTGTTGGATAAGGTTGAGGAAGGAAAAGCGGACTTGGGCGCTGGAGCTTGAGTGTGCGAGAGATGGATTGGCAAAGGAGGAAGAAGGCATAGGTTAAAAAGGTGAATCCTTATCCCTTTATATAAGCGGGTGCGGTTAGGCGTCCCCACCTACCTAATAAAACTCACTTGCCTCCCAAACGCCGTGGTAAATGGCGTGGTTGGGTTACCCACGTTCGTATTGATGAGAATCCCGTTAAAGGGGGCACATGATCTCTGCTTTGACAAGACGTGCCAAGGAAACCGCCTCGCTAAACACGCTGGGGGTGGAACAATGAAAATAACTTATATAGAAGGCTTGGTCGCAGTGTTATGACCCACTGCGGGATACGTCAGCAGATTTGATTTGTGTTAATATTATTCTCTATATGGCAATATGTGGAAACTTATTTTGCAGAGCCGGACACTATTTTTGGTGTTTGTAATCTTCTTGAAGAACTTGGAGGAGGAACCCGCCTTGCAATGCCGAAGACAATCTGCACGCCGGACTCGTCGTCATTGAAGCCTGGTTCAGGGGCTACTGAGGGAGTCCTGGATTAGGGGGTGTTCGGATAGCCGGACTATACCTTCAGCCGGACTCCAGGACTATGAAGATACAAGATTGAAGACTTCGTCCCGTGTCCGAAAGGATCTTTTCTTGGCGTGGAAGGCAAGCTAGGCTTGCGGATATTCAAGATCTCCTACCATTATAACCGACTCTGTGTAACCCTAACCCTATCCGGTGTCTATATAAACTGGAGGGTTGTAGTCCGTAGGACAACCATCATCATACACAATCATACCATAGGCTACCTTCTAGGGTTTAGCCTCCTTGATATCGTGGTAGATCCACTCTTGTACTACCCATATCATCAATATTAATCTAGCAGGAGTAGGGTTTTACCTCCACCGAGAGGGCCCGAACCTGGGTAAAATAAAGTGTCCCTTGTCTCCTGTTACCCGAGATCCGCCGGTTTTGACACCGACAACGGCTATCATAAACAAGGAGGTCCGCTTGTTGCCCGACCTATTCTATAATAACTCTGAAGAAGATGTGTCCAACAAACAAATGAGCCTTACCTAGTGCATTGCAGCGGGCAAAACTGAAACCTTGACTAAATATATTTGGCGTCATGCACTATGTAGTTGATGACCATGTATTTTGTGTAACTCGTTTATTCTTAATGTACTTCTCGTTCTTTATTAGTGATTACCACTAGTTTTATTCCTGATTTGCTCGCATTCACTTGATAATTGTCCCCTATTTGCATCATCTAACACTGCTATCATAGCATAATATATGCTGCAACGACAACAATTTTTATTCTAGCCTGGTGCATCAATCAGTGGGGGGCACTAACAAGGGCCTGCCACTCAAACCACACAGAGTACTGGCGGGCGCACAACACTGCCCGCCATAGGTATGGTTGCCCACCACTGCTACAAGAGGGACAACACAGGCGGGTATATAGCGCCGCTCGCCACTGCTAGGGCCCTATGAGTGGCAGGCGGGCGCCCGCCACTAATGACCCCTTAGCAGTGGCAGGAGGTCAGTGGCGGGTGGCCCAAAGAGCCTTGCTCGCCACTGTTGGGCTTTAGGCACCGGCCACTACTAGGCATTCCTGCAGTAGTGCAAGTGCTTGCGCCACACAATGAAGGCAGACGATTGGCGGGCCGCAAGCGCCAGTCGGCGACCGATTAGGGCTGCCTCGACCCCTACACGCCCTTCCACCCCTAGAAGGTCCACAACGTCTCCAACTCCGATGACGACAATGATGGAGGGGAGAACGACGGAGGTCCTGGTGGCCAAGGCGTCCATCCGTACAAGTTCATTGAGATGGAGAGAACTTATTCCAATGCAGCATCACCGCTGCCACCTCACTCAAGACAATAGGAAAACAGAAACCAAAGAAAAACATGGTATACTAAAAATAATGAGGAGGACGGGTCCCCGCTCCCCTAGCCGTCGACATGGAAGAGATGAGTGGGACCAAGATGGCGGCGCGAGAGAAACTCCAGACGGCGACGGTTGTTTCTATTGGACATGTATGTACTTCTAGGTTATAAACTTAGTTGCATGTAGTGTGTATGTGCAAGCTTGAGGTCCTCCTTTGACTCCTTAGATTTTCATTCGGTATTTTTGGAGGGTTCAAATTTTGTACAAAACAAAAATCTCGATAGCTAGACTATAGATGTGCGGGGCTATGACAAAATCCAACTCTTCGACAAGGGTCAATGTAGGCTATGGTAGTCTTCGATGGAACCATGGTGTCTTACTCTACGCTTTATCATGATCTGTCGGATATGAGTCGACCGCAGAGATTGTTTGAGTGGTCGTACCCTACTCTAAGGCTCGAGAAGGTTGTCATATACAATCATGTCCATAAGTTTACATCAATGTCTGGGATCGAAGTTGGTGAGGACGATACATAGGGGCATTGTTTTATCTCCTTGGAGGCGTTTTTTAAGAACAAGCTCATAATTCACTCTGGGGAATGGCTGTGTTGTGCGATGAAGGTTAGGATAGGTCTTGTAGGTCATTGATTTCTTTATTTTCACTCTTCTTGTCATGCATACATATTTGGTGTCACGTCTTGTTTTTCAGGGTAGCCTCTTTTTATTTCCTGTACCTTACTTAAAGAGGAAGAGCTTTTCTTGTTTCTATCTTTGTTCATGTAGTGTGCTCATCATAATGGCGACATAGTTGTCAAGAAAACACAACCCATCAAATTTAGTCAGAGAAATCATTTCTCCTAGACTAGTGACATGTATGATGCCTTGATTATTCTATATTCATAGGTCTTATCTACATTAGTTGGCCGCTAAGTCTTTGTTGTGTGCAACTGAAGGAAATATGCCCTAGAGGCAATAATAAAGTTATTATTTATTTCCTTATTTCATGATAAACGTTTATTATTCATGCTAGAATTGTATCAACCGGAAACATGATACATGTGTGAATACATAGACAAACAGAGTGTCACTAGTATGCCTCTACTTGACTAGCTCGTTGATCAAAGATGGTTATGTTTCCTAGCCATAGACATGAGTTGTCATTTGATTAACGGGATCACATCATTAGGAGAATGATGTGATTGACATGACCCATTCCGTTAGCTTAGCACCCGATCGTTTAGTATGTTGCTATTGCTTTCTTCATGACTTATACATGTTCCTATGACTATGAGATTATGCAACTCCCGTTTGCCGAAGGAACACTTTGTGTGCTACCAAACGTCACAACGTAACTGTGTGATTATAAAGGTGCTCTACAGGTGTCTCCAAAGGTACATGTTGGGTTGGCGTATTTCGAGATTAGGATTTGTCACTCCGACTATCGGAGAGGTATCTCTGGGCCCTCTCGGTAATGCACATCACATAAGCCTTGCAAGCATTGCAACTAATGAGTTAGTTGCGAGATGATGTATTACAGAACGAGTAAAAAGACTTGCCGGTAACGAGATTGAACTAGGTATTAAGATACCGACGATCGAATCTCGGGCAAGTAACATACCGATGACAAAGGGAACAATGTATGTTGTTATGCGGTCTGACCGATAAAGATCTTCGTAGAATATGTAGGAACCAATATGGGCATCCAGGTCCCGCTATTGGTTATTGACCGGAGACGTGTCTCGGTCATGTCTACATTGTTCTCGAACCGTAGGGTCCGCACCCTTAAGGTTATGATGACAGTTATATTATGAGTTTATGAGTTTTGATGTACCGAAGTTAGTTCGGAGTCCCGGATGTGATCACGGACATGACGAGGAGTCTTGAAATGGTCGAGACATAAAGATTGATATATTGGACGGCTATATTCGGACATCGGAATGGTTCCGAGTGGTTTCGGAGAAAACTGGAGTGCCGGAGGGGTTACCGGACCCCCCCCCCCCCCGGGAGAAGTATTGGGCCACATGGGCCTTAGTGGAGAGAGAGAGGGGCGGCCAGGGTGGGCTGCGCGCCCCCTCCCCCTCTAGTCCGAATTAGACTAGGAGAGGGGGGGTGGCGCCCCCCTTTCCCTCTCCCTCTCCCCCTTCCTTTCCCCCTCCTAGTAGGAGTAGGAAAGAGGGGAGTCCTACTCCTACTAGGAGGAGGACTCATCCTCCTGGCGCGCGCCATAGGGCCGGCCGGCCTCCCCCCTTGCTCCTTTATATACGGGGGCAGGGGGGCACCCTAGAACACACAAGTTGGTCTTCGTGATCGTTCCTCAGCCGTGTGCGGTGCCCCCTCCACCATATTCCACCTCGGTCATATTGTCGCGGTGCTTAGGCGAAGCCCTGCGTCGGTAGTTCATCAAGATCGTCACCACACCGTCGTGTTGAAGAAACTCTTCCCCGAGAGCTTTGCTGGATCGGAGCCCGGAGAACGTCATCGAGCTATACGTGTGTCAAGAACTCGGAGGCGCCGGAGTAACGACGCTTGGATCGGTTGGATCGGGAAGAGGACGTACGACTACTTCCTCTACGTTGTGTCAACGCTTCCGCTTCGGTCTACGTGGGTACGTAGACAACACTCTCCCCTCTCGTTTCTATGCATCACCATGATCTTGCGTGTGCGTAGGATTTTTTTTGAAATTACTACGTTCCCCAACAGTGGCATCCGAGCCTAGGTTTTTATGGTTTGATGTATGCACGAGTAGAACACAAGTGAGTTGTGGGCGATATAAGTCATACTGCCTACCAGCATGTCATACTTTGGTTCGGCGGTATTGTTGGATGAAGCGGCCCGGACCGACATTACGCGTACGCTTACGCGAGACTGGTTCTACCGCCGTGCTTTGCACACAGGTGGCTGGCGGGTGTCAGTTTCTCCAACTTTAGTTGAACCGAGTATGGCTACGCCCGGTCCTTGCGAAGGTTAAAATGGAGTCTATTTGACAAACTATCGTTGTGGTTTTGATGCGTAGGTGAGATTGGTTCTTGCTTAAGCCCGTAGCAGCCACGTAAAACTTGCAACAAACAAAGTAGAGGACGTCTAACTTGTTTTTGCAGGGCATGTTGTGATGTGATATGGTCAAGGCATGATGCTAAATTTTATTGTATGAGATGATCATGTTTTGTAACCGAGTTATCGGCAACTGGCAGGAGCCATATGGTTGTCGCTTTATTGTATGCAATGCAATCGCCCTGTAATGCTTTACTTTATCACTAAGCGGTAGCGATAGTCGTAAAAGCATAAGATGGGCGAGACGACAACGATGCTACGATGGAGATCAAGGTGTCGCGCCGGTGACAATGGTGATCATGACGGTGCTTCGGAGATGGAGATCACAAGCACAAGATGATGGTGGCCATATCATATCACTTATATTGATTGCATGTGATGTTTATCTTTTTATGCATCTTATCTTGCTTTGATTGACGGTAGCTTTATAAGATGATCTCTCACTAAATTAGCAAGAAGTGTTCTCCCTGAGTATGCACCCTTGCCAAAGTTCGTCGTGCTCAGACACCACGTGATGATCGGGTGTGATAAGCTCTACGTCCATCTACAACGGGTGCAAGCCAGTTTTGCACACGCAGAATACTCGGGTTATACTTGACGAGCCTAGCATATGCAGATATGGCCTCGAAACATGGAGACCGAAAGGTCGAGCGTGAATCATATAGTAGATATGATCAACATAAAGATGTTCACCATTGAAGACTAATCCATTTCACGTGATGATCGGTTGTGGTTTAGTTGATTTGGATCACGTGATCAGTTAGAAGATTAGAGGGATGTCTTTCTAAGTAGGAGTTCTTAAGTAATATGATTAATTGAACTTTAATTTATCATGAACTTAGTCCTGGTAGTATTAGCATATCTATGTTGTAGATCAATAGCTCGCGTTGTTGCTTTCATATGTTTATTTTGATATGTTCCTAGAGAAAATTGTGTTGAAAAATGTTAGTAGCAATGATGCGGATTGGATGCGTATTCTGAGGTTTATCCTCATTGCTGCACAGAAGAATTATGTCCTTGATGCACCGCTAGGTGACAGACCTATTGCAGGAGCAGATGCAGACGTTATGAACGTTTGGCTAGCTCAATATGATGACTACTTAATAGTTTAGTGCACCATGCTTAACGGCTTAGAATCGGGACTTCAAAGACGTTTTGAACGTCATGGACCATACGAGATGTTCCAGGAGTTGAAGTTAATATTTCAAGCAAATACCCGAGTTGAGAGACATGAAGTCTCCAACAAGTTCTATAGCTAAAAGATGGAGGAGAATCGCTCAACTAGTGAGCATGTGCTCAGATTGTCTGGGTACTACAATCGCTTGAATCAAGTGGGAGTTAATCTTCCAGATAAAATAGTGATTGACAGAATTCTCTAGTCACCATCACCAAGTTAGTAGAACTTCGTCATGAACTATAATATGCAAGGGATAACGGAAACAATTCCCAAGCTCTTCGTGATGCTAAAATCGACGAAGGTAGAAATCAAGAAAAACATCAAGTGTTGATGGTAGACAAGACCACTAGTTTCAAGTAAAGGGCAAAGGAAAAAAAAGGGGGAACTTCAAGAAGAACAGCAAGCAAGTTGCTGCTCAAGTGAAGAAACCCAAGTCTGGTCCTAAGCCTGAGACTAAGTGCTTCTACTGCAAAGGGATTGGTCATTGGAAGCGGAACTACCCCAAGTATTTGGTGGATAAGAAAGGATGGCAAATTAAACAAAAGTATATTTGATATACATGTTATTGATGTGTACTTTACTAGTGTTCATAGCAACCCCTCAGTATTTGGTACTAGTTCAGTTGCTATGATTAGTAACTCAAAACGAGAGTTGCAGAATGAACAAAGACTAGTTAAGGGTGAAGTGACGATGAAAGTTGGAAGTAGTTCCAAGATTGATATGATCATCATCGCACACTCCCTATACTTTCGGGATTAGTGTGGAACCTAAATAAGTGTTATTTGGTGTTGAGCATGCATATGATTTGATCATGTTTATTGCAATACGGTTATTCATTTAAGTAAGAGAATAAATTGTTGTTCTGTTTACATGAATAAAACCTTCTATGGTCATACACACCAACAAAATGGTTTGTTGGATCTCGATCGTAGTGATACACATATTCGTAATATTGAAGGCAAAAGATGCGAAGTTAATAATGATAGTGCAACTTATTTGTGTCACTGCAGTTTAGGTCATATTGGTGTAAAGCGCATGAAGAAACTCCATGCTGATGGGGTTTTGGAATCACTTGATTATGAATCACTTGATGCTTGCGAACCATGCATTATGGGCAAGATGACTAAAGACTCCGTTCTCCGGAATAGTAGAGCGAGCAACTGACTTATTGGAAATAATACATATTGATGTATGCGATCCGATGAGTGTTGAGGCTCACGGCAAGTATCATTATTTTCTGACCTTCACAGATGATTTAAGCAGATATGAGCATATCTACTTGATGAAACATAAGTCTGAAAAGTTCAGAGTATTTCAGAGAGAAGTGGAGAATCATTGTAACAAGAAAATAAAAGTTTCTACGATATGATCGCAGAGGTAAAATATTTGAGTTACGAGTTTGGCCTTCAGTTAAGACAATGTGAAATAGTTTCACTACTCACGCCACCTGGAACACCACAGTGTAATGGTGTGTCCGAACATCGTAACCGTACTTTATTAGATATGGTGTAATCTATGATGTCTCTTGCCGATTTACCACTATCGTTTTGGGGTTATGCATTAGAGACAGCTGCATTCACGTTAAATAGGGCACCATCTAAATCCGTTGAGACGACACTATATGAACTATGGTTTAGCAAGAAACCAAAGTTGTCGTTTCTTAAAAGTTTGGGGTTGCGATGCTTATAAGAAAAAGTTTCATCATGATAAGCTCAAACCCAAATAGGAGAAATGTGTCTTCATAGAATACCCAAAGGAGACAGTTGGGTACACCTTCTATCATAGATCCGAAGGCAAGACATTCGTTGCTGAGAATGGATACTTTCTAGAGAAGAAGTTTCTCTCGAAAGAAGTGAGTGGGAGGAAAGTAGAACTTGATAAGGTAATTGTACCTTCTCCCTTATTGAAAAGTAGTTTATCACAGAAATATGTTCCTGTGACTACTACACCAATTAATGAGGAAGTTAATGATGATGATCATGTAACGTCAGATCAAGTTACTACCGAATCTCGTAGGTAAACCAGAGTGAGATCCGCACCAGAGTGGTACGGTAATCCTGTTCTGGAAGTCATGTTACTAGAACATGACGAACTTGCGAACTATGAGGAAGCGATGATGAGCCCAGATTCCGCGAAATGGTTTGAGGCCATGAAATCTGAGATATGATCCATGTATAAAACAAAGTATGGACTTTGATGGATTTGCCCGATGATCGGCAAGCCATAGAAAATAAATGGATCCTCAAGAGGAAGACGGACGCTGATAGTAGTGTTACTATCTACAAAGCTAGAATTGTCGCAAAAGGTTTTCGACAAGTTCAAGGTGTTGACTACGATGAGAGTTTCTCACTCGTATCTATGCTTAAGTCTGTCCGAATCATGTTAGCAATTGCCTCATTTTATGAAATCTGGCAAGTGGATAACAAAACTGCAATCCTTAATGGATTTCTTAAAAAAGAGTTGTATATGATGCAACCAGAAGGTTTTGTCAATCCAAAAGGTGTTAACAAAATATGCAAGCTCCAGTGATCCATCAATGGACTGGTGCAAGCATCTTGGAGTTGGAATATACGCTTTGATGAGTTGATCAAAGTATATAGTTTTATACAGACTTGCGGTGAAGCCTGTATTTACAAGAAAGTGAGTGGGAGCACTGCAGCATTTCTGATAAGTATATGTAAATGACATATTGTTGATCGGAAATAATGTAGAATTATTCTGCAAAGCATAAAGGAGTATTTGAAAGGAGTTTTTCGAAGAAGGACCTCGGTGAAGCTGCTTACATATTGAGCATCAAGATCTATAGAGATAGATCAAAACGCTTGATAAGTTTTTTCAATGAGTACATACCTTGACAAGATTTTGAAGTAGTTCAAAATGGAACAGTCAAATAAAGAATTATTGCCTGTGTTACAAGGTGTGAAATTGAGTAAGACTCAAAGCCCGACCACGGCAAATGATAGAAAGAGAATGAAAGTCATTCCCTATGCCTCAGCCATAGATTCTATAAAATATGCCATGCTATGTACTAGATCTATTGTATACCCTACACTGTGTTAAGCGAGGGAGTACAATAGTGATCTAGGAAGTATATCACTGGACATCGGTCAAAACTATCCTTAGTGAAATAAGGATATGTTTCTCGATTATGGACGTGACAAAAAGGTTCGTCGTAAAAGGTTACGTCGATGCAAGTTTTGACAGTAATCTAGATGACTCTAAGTCTCAATCTAGATACATATTGAAAGTGAGAGCAATTAGCTAAAGTAGCTCCGTGCAGAGCATTGTAGACATAGAAATTTGCAAAATACATACGGATCTGAATTTTGGCGGACCCGTTGACTAAGCTTCTCTCACAAGCAAAACATGATCACACCTTAGTACTCTTTGGGTGTTAATCACATAGAGATGTGAACTAGATTATTGACTCTAGTAAACCCTTTGAGTGTTGGTCACATGATGATGTGAACTATGGGTGTTAATCACATGATGATGTGAACTATTGATGTTAAATCACATGACGATGTGATCTAGATTATTGACTCTAGTGCAAGTGGGAGACTAAAGGAAATATGCCCTAGAGGCAATAATAAAGTTATTATTTATTTCCTTATTTCATGATAAATGTTTATTATTCATGCTAGAATTGTATCAACCGGAAACATGATACATGTGTGAATACATAGACAAACAGAGTGTCACTAGTATGCCTCTACTTGACTAGCTCGTTGATCAAAGATGGTTATGTTTCCTAGCCATAGACATGAGTTGTCATTTGATTAACGGGATCACATCATTAGGAGAATGATGTGATTGACATGACCCATTCCGTTAGCTTAGCACCCGATCGTTTAGTATGTTGCTATTGCTTTCTTCATGACTTATACATGTTCCTATGACTATGAGATTATGCAACTCCCGTTTGCCGGAGGAACACTTTGTGTGCTACCAAACGTCACAACGTAACTGGTGATTATAAAGGTGCTCTACAGGTGTCTCCAAAGGTACATGTTGGGTTGGCGTATTTCGAGATTAGGATTTGTCACTCCGACTGTCGGAGAGGTATCTCTGGGCCCTCTCGGTAATGCACATCACATAAGCCTTGCAAGCATTGCAACTAATGAGTTAGTTGCGAGATGATGTATTACAGAACGAGTAAAAAGACTTGCCGGTAACGAGATTGAACTAGGTATTAAGATACCGATGATCGAATCTCGGGCAAGTAACATACCGATGACAAAGGGAACAACGTATGTTGTTATGCGGTCTGACCGATAAAGATCTTCGTAGAATATGTAGGAACCAATATGGGCATCCAGGTCCCGCTATTGGTTATTGACCGGAGATGTGTCTCGGTCATGTCTACATTGTTCTCGAACCGTAGGGTCCGCACGCTTAAGGTTACGATGACAGTTATATTATGAGTTTATGAGTTTTGATGTACCGAAGTTAGTTCAGAGTCCCGGATGTGATCACGGACATGACGAGGAGTCTCGAAATGGTCGAGACATAAAGATTGATATATTGGACGGCTATATTCGGACATCGGAATGGTTCCGAGTGGTTTCGGAGAAAACTGGAGTGCCGGAGGGGTTACCGGAACCCCCCGGGAGAAGTATTGGGCCACATGGGCCTTAGTGGAGAGAGAGAGGGGCGGCCAGGGTGGGCCGCGCGCCCCCTCCCCCTCTGGTCCGAATTGGACTAGGAGAGGGGGCGGCGCCCCCCTTTCCCTCTCCCTCTCCCCCTTCCTTTCCCCCTCCTAGTAGGAGTAGGAAAGAGGGGAGTCCTACTCCTACTAGGAGGAGGACTCATCCTCCTGGCGCGCGCCATAGGGCCGGCCGGCCTCCCCCCTTGCTCCTTTATATACGGGGGCAGGGGGGCACCCTAGAACACACAAGTTGATCTTCGTGATCGTTCCTCAGCCGTGTGCGGTGCCCCCCTTCACCATATTCCACCTCGGTCATATTGTCGCGGTGCTTAGGCGAAGCCCTGCGTCGGTAGTTCATCAAGATCGTCACCACGCCGTCGTGTTGACGAAACTCTTCCCCGAGAGCTTTGCTGGATCGGAGCCCGGAGAACGTCATCGAGCTGTACGTGTGTCAAGAACTCGGAGGCGCCGGAGTAACGGCGCTTGGATCGGTCGGATCGGGAGGAGGACGTACGACTACTTCCTCTACGTTGTGTCAACGCTTCCGCTTCGGTCTACGTGGGTACGTAGACAACACTCTCCCCTCTCGTTGCTATGCATCACCATGATCTTGCGTGTGCGTAGGAAATTTTTTGAAATTACTACGTTCCCCAACAGCAACTACAATCAATGTGACTGATTTGGGTTGCAAATTTAATTTTCACCATGAACAAACCAAGAAAAACTGCGCAAGCAAAAGAGCATGCGTAGTATCAAGAAAACACTTCCCCATCAAAACCTTTTCTCCTAGATCATAGACATGGCATGTATGACGCCCAGACCGTTCTACTTTCGCAGGTCCCATCTGCATTTACCGGTCGCTAGTTTTTTGTTGTGTGCAACTAATTGTGAGGTGTTTGTTTTGTAAAATTTCATTCCAACATAAACATAATAGGAGAGGTTGCACGAGCAAGAAAGCACACATAGCTACCATGAAAACACACGCCCAGCAAAATCATTTCTCCTGGATCACAGGGATGTGGCATGTAAGAGACCCCCATTGTTCTATGTTCGTAGGTCCCATTTGTATTGGTTGGTTGCTCGTTCTTTGTTGTGTGCAACTACAGTTGATGTGAGCGGTTTGTTTTGTAAATTTACTTTCAGCAGTAACAACGCGAAGAATTTGCAGCGAATACATCTCATGTGGCTGTCAATAAAACACAACCTCGGCAAAATCAGTCAATGAAATCGTTTCTACCTAACCAGTGACATGGCACGTATGGTGCCCTTATTGTTCTACATTTGCAGGTCCCATGTGCATTGGTTGGTCACTATCTATTCATCATGTGCAACTACGATTGATGTGAGATATCTTATTTGTAAATCTTCTATATCTAAATAGTTAGACCCCACTAACCTATTTTTCTCAACATGCAAGCATGACACCTCATCATGCAACATGCATGAGAAAAAACTCACCTCAACAAGCAACCATGCATAAGAAAGATCCAACTTCAACATGCAAACATGCATTAAATCATACTCCCTCCGTCTGGAAATACATGCCGTAGAAATGGATAAAAATAGATATATCCCGGACAAGTATTTCCGGACAGAGGGAGTATGTATTTTCAATTTTAGTGCTCATATTATTACTCCAAATATTCATGTTCCATACAACCAAATACCATTGAAATATATTAACGTACGAGGTATCATCTAGTTAAATTTCAACATGAACAACCAATGGAAGTTGCACAAGCAATAAAGCAGACACAGTTGTCAAGAAAACACAACCCCATCAAAATATGTTCTCCTAGATCACTGACATGGCATACATGACACCCAAATTGTTCTACTTTCACATGTCCCATCTACATTGAACTGGTCCCTAGTTCTTTGTTGTGTGCAACTACATGTGAGAGGGTTCATTTTGTGAATTTTATTTTCAAGACGGATAAAACAAAAGAGGTTGCAGAAGGAAGGAAACTCACATAGCCACCAATAAAACACAACCCGACCAAAATCGTTTTTTCCATATCATAGGGACGTGGCATGTATGACACCTCGATTGTTCAACATTCGTATGTTCCATTTGCATTGGTTGGTCACTAATTATCTATTGTGTGCAACTATGATCGTTGTGAGTCATTCTGTAAATTTTCCTTTCAACATAAACAGCCAGAAGAAGTTGCACACGTATGAAAGCGCATGTGTCTGTTAAGAAAACACAACCCCAGCAGAACGAGATGATGAAATCATTTCTACTAGATCAATGATGTGGCATATGGTACTCTTATTGTTCTACATTTGCTGGTCCCATGTGCGTTGGTTGGTCGCTAGCTCTCTATCATGTGCAACTACGATCAATGTGATTAGATTTGTATTTATTTGCCTTTTCCACCGACTCACATCAAATGTTTCCGACAAAGGACTCACATCACATATTTTCCACCAACTCACATCAAATGTGTGTTGATATCAATTATTTTACTGATTTCCTCGACAAGGTGTGTGAGTTCATTATTTTTAGGGTTGTGAGTTTTTTTCTTGAACTAAGATGTAGAATTGTTGATGATACTAAGATGTAGGATTTCTCCAATGTTTGTCTCTTCTGATGATTATATCTCTTCTACCATAAACAAAAAAATACACCCACAAAAAAAGAACAACAAAAGTGAATCATCTACTAGATTATAAACTTAGTTGCATGTGGTGTGTACGTACAAGGTTGAGGTCCTCTTTTGACTCATTTGATTTCCATTTAGTATTTAGAGGGTTCAAATTTCATACAAAACCAAGGGCTTCGATGGATGGACTAGAGATGTATGGGGCTATGACAAAGACAACTCTTTAACGAGGGTCAATGTTTGCGATGATGGTGTTCAAGGGAACCTGTGTGTCTTACTCTATGCTTTATCATGACCGGTCATATATGAGTTGGTCGCGGAGTTTGTTGGCGTGGTCGGACCCTACCCTAAGGTTCAGGGAAGGTTGTCACATACGATCATTGCCGTAAGCTTACATGGGTCAAAGTTGGTGAGGACGGCTCACAAGGGCTTTGTTTATCTCATTGAAGTCGTTTCCATAGAACAAGCTCATAATTCACTCTGTGGAGTGGTTATGTTCAGCGTCAGAGGTCAAGGCATGTCTTGTCGACCGCTGATTTTTTATCTCTTTTGTCATGCATATATATTTGGTGTAACTGCTTCTTTCTAGGGTAGCCTCCTTTATTTTTCATATCTTAAAAAAAGGGAACAAGCTTTTCTTGTTTCTATGTTTGTTGTAGTGTGCTCATCAACAAGGCTACATACATCCAAAGATCTTTCAACAATAAACAACCAAAAGAAGTTCACAAACAGTAAAACACATGTAGCCGTAAAAAAACATAACCCACCAAATTAACCAATGAAATCATTTCTCTTGGACCAATAACATGGCATATATGACGCCTCGATTGTTCTACAGTCTTAGGTCCCATCTATATTAGTTGGTTGCTAAGTCACGAGAAACTTTAAATCTATTCATCTTCATTCATGGCAGTATAAAGAACAACAGAGGTAATGAAAATTACAACCATGTCCGTGAACCACCTAGCGATGACTACAAGCACTGGAGCGAGCCGAAGGCATGCCACCGTCATCGCCCCTCCCTCACCGGAGCCGGGCAAACCTTGTTGTAGTAGACAGTCGGGAAGTCTTTGTTGTGTGCAACTACAATCAATGTGAGCGGTTTGTTTTGTAAATTTTATTTTCACCACAAACAACCAAGAGAAGTTGCGCAAGCAAGAAATCACACGTAGTTGAAAAAAACATGACCCCATCAAAATGTTTTCTCCTAGATCAGTGACATGGCATGTATGATGCCCATATTGTTCTACTTTCACATGTCCCATCTGCATTGACTGGTCGCAAGTTTTGTGTTGTGTGCAACTACATGTGTGGTGTTTGTTTTGTAAATTTTATTTTCAACACAAACTAAACAAAGAGTGGTTGCACAAGCAAGAAAGAAGCACATAGCCGCCAAGAAAACAGAAACCCATCAAAACCGTTCCCCTAGATCACAGGAATGTGGCATGTATGACACCACCATTGTTCTACATTCATAGGTCCCATCTGCATTGGATGGACACTAGTTCTTTGTTGTGTGCAACTATAATTGATGTGAGCGTTTTGTTTTGTAATTAAATTTTACTTCCAATTGCAGCAAGAAAGCGCATGTAGCTGTCAAGAAAAGACAACTCCATCAAAACTAGCCAATGAAATTGTTTCTCCCGGATCAGTGACATGGCATGGCCCCTCGATTGTTCTATATTGACTGGTCCCATCTGCAGTGGCTAGTTGCTAGGTCTTTGTCGTGTGCAACTACAATCGATGCGAGCGATTTGTTTTGTATATAAAATCTCTAATATCACTGACATCCTGGTCATATGCTAATCGTCCCCACCTGTTAGTGATGCAATAGTAGTTAGGGTATGTATGTGGTCTATCTATGCACCCAAATGCTAAGCATGTGGAAAGGAGTAAACAATTTGGAAGCGGTCACTCGCACTAAGGCTGGTCACAATGGGCAGAAACTTAAGAGTAACATCACACACTCCAATATAAGTTTACTTATGTGGCACATATTTAATAAAAAGAGAGGTGTTTGTGGTAACTAGCTAAGTTACCGGAACATCACACACTCCAAGAAACAATGAGTCTATATCCTAATAAATACATCGCTGCATGACACTATAGATGTTCCTACCCACTATGAAGATAGTAACATAGTCTAGGAAACTGTGTAGGTTACTAGTTTATCTTCCTGCCCATTGTGACCAGCCTAACCGGTTTACTGTTACACAGCGTCCACCCGTTTCTGGCCTATATAGGCCAGGACTCCAGCGCTCCCCTGCCTCTCTTCTTTGTTTTCCTCACTCAAACTAATTTATACCACACAACATATTTCTCTTTTACGCATTTCTTGTTGTAACTTTCTGCATCATATCATAGAAACTAGTTAATCCTCTCGTCTTGAAATCAAGGGGTACTGGTTTCTATTTTTAATGATGCATGAAGAACATATCAGATTAGGACCTTCACTTTTCTTTCAGATTAGATGAGGATCTTTGTGCCTCTTCTGTGTTGGATTTTGATCAGAACGCTTTTGTTGATCTATTTTGTTCCTGGTTTGTTTAATTTGCAGGTTGTTTTGTAAACTATGGCGCAATGTAAGGGCTCCTTTTTGGAACAAAGAAAGATTGTACTCCTCCGATCTAAAATAAGTGTCGCAGCTGGTTGGATCAGAGGGAGTAGGATTTTTTTTGGAGGATTGAATTCCTACAGGAAAAAATATATCCTAAGATGCCCTTTGGAACAAAGGAATGGCTCACCAAGGTTCCTTCGAAATTCGTATGGAAGGGCGATCTGTAAGAATTTTGGAAGAAAAGAAACATGAGGTAAGGCCTTGTGTGTTTAGATTCCTCCTTATGTCTAGAATTCTTGTATTTTCCCTTTGTGGTATCCAAATGGCAGTGTTGGACTATTCCCGTGTTTAGAGTCTAGGACAAATTCAGGTTACATGACATCTTGATTCATGTGTTTTACATATTCATATTCGTATGTTTTGGGTTCGTGTGTTTCAAACGGGGGCCTAGATCTACCCCTTTTGATCGCACACATTATATTAATCAATTAAACATACCACAACTCCACACATACATGAAAGGTGATACGCACACGACACCGAGAGAAGAGGTAGAGCACCAAAAAACCAAAATCCAGGCAAATGCCACAACCTTGTAGGCATTGTGAGTCAAAGACCAGACCTGCAGAATGTGCTTGAGGCGTGTTGGACGAGGATGTTCCCCACGCCGACCTGGATCTAGATGTGACACATCCCACCGTTGTTGTCGTGCCACCAACCTTGTACCACCAATTGCCAGCGCAACACAAAAAACATAAGGCCTACTGCTCCGAACAGACGACAAGCAGACGAGGCCATTGGCTCAGCGGCACCATCAGGGAAAACGTCGCCGTGGTGAGGAAGAGGCCGAGGCCACCTTATTCGTGGCATCATCAACTTCACCAAATTGAAGCTAGTAGACGAAGACAAAGCCATGTACCTATGGAACAAGAGGGAGAACAACGGGAGCTCACCTCCTCCCCCACCAGCTAGAGCAACAGACGGAGAGGGGTGGAGATCACAACTCATCAGCGCCAAAAAAGGGTAGAAACATTCGCCTCTTCGTGAAGGGAAGATAGCGAAGCGGATTTTGTTTCATCGTTTTTGCATGTCAGAACTACCCCTTTGACTCAAAGGTTGGCACACAATTTTGGAGGATTTAGACCCTTAGTGATTTTTCCACACATCACGTGTATATTTGACTCAAAGGAATTGCTCTGCACTTTTTTTGATTGAAAATTTTAATCTCCTTCAAATCTTATAATGATGTATTCTTTTTTGTCCGTAAAAATGCTGGATCATTGGCCAACTAGCTGACAGCCCAAGTCAAGTGCATATTTGTTTTATGTAAGTCATTTTTTAGTACGGTCAATTATATTTTGGCAGATTGTTTTTTTCAAAATATTTTTAGGCAGACCATTAAGTCAATTTTTTTATGTCTCAAAAAAAGTCATTTTTTTAGGATCACCATAAGTCAGGTTTTTTTAGACATATCATTAAGTCAAGTTTTTTTTCAGACAAATCAATTTTTTGAGACGATTGAAAAGAAAATAATGATTTGTCTCAAAAAAAATGATTTGAGACAAATCATTAAGTCAAGTGAAGATGAACAAGTGCCGAGTAGGCCTGTCCAGCGAGCTTTAGCCCAGTAACGCAAAGCCCAAACATAAGTGGAGTCGCGACCTCCTCCGCATTTCCCACCCCTCTCCGCTCTCCTGTCCTCTTTCTGCCGCCGCCGACGACGACGAAGCCGACCCCGACCGACGTCCGCGCCGAAGCCGACCGGCCGACTTCCTCCTCTCTTCTCTTCGGTTCAGCGGTGGACCGCTCGGTACGTTCCACGACCCCAATTCCATCGTTCTTGTTCGTCGGAACCTAGGGTTTTAGCTTGGGCTGGAGGGCTGGGGTTTTCCGGTGCGACCGCGATAGTTTCGATCTGATATTTTTCCGTCGGAATCCAAGGGTACGGACTGCCCGAGAGTGCCAATGTTGTTCAAATCTAGAGGATACGGGGTGCTCCGAGAGTTTCGGTGTGGTGGTTTTCTCGTTCCAAGGGAATCTCTTAGAGCGAGAGGTACATCTCCAAAGGCTTTGTGATCTCCATGAATTCTGGCAAACGCAGCCATATTATGAGCCATACTGTTGCTGGATCTTCCTACGGCAGTGATGGTGACCTCCTTGAACAAATTCATAAGGTCCCGTATATCAGTGACGAGGGGAAATAGTGCTGATTCGTTTTTAGTTTTGGTATTCAGAATAGCAGGGATGGAGGAGCAGTCCGTCTCCACACACACCGGCCCCCTGTAGTTTTTACTTGACTCCAAAAGGCCATGCAGAACAGCAGTTAACTCAGCTTCTTCTGCATCTTTGCACGCCGGCATACGCTGTCCCCAGAAACAGGGACCTGGCCCAAGCAGTTTCTGACGATAAAACCTGCAGTCGTTTCCCCGGAACTCCGAATGAAAGATGCGCCAGAGTTCAGTTTCCAGAAACCTGCCGGCGGTGATTCCCATTGGCCTCCCCCAGACAGAACGTTTTGCTGCATTGAACACGTCGACAGGTCTGCATGGACACTGTCCAAACGACGCTCTCTTCGACTGCAGTGTTGCCTCATTTCACTTGTCTATTTCGCCTTCTTAGTCTCTGTCCTCCTCACACTCATCGGAAGACTGTCGCACTGATTAGTCACCTGAGTATTGTTCTGGAGCTCCATACTGCGCATCCCACTGCCGATTTCTTCTGCATATTTAACTAGAAATTGGACGGACTGGCCAACCAGCGCTCTCCCTTTTGCGTGAACACAATCCTCCCGCAGCCACCAGGCTCGCCACAGGAGCAGGAGAATCCGAGAGCGTTCTTCTGAAGTACAAGATCCGAGAAGGTTTTGTAACCAATCATTACCCGTGAATCGAAAACGATTTTCATCAGGCAGTTCCCAAAATCCCCCCATTTCACTCCTTGGCGCTTTGGCTTTAGTGCAGTTAACCACTGCATGAAATTCATTCTCCGTCTCAATGCCACAGATATTACAGATGCTGTCTACCTCGAGCGCTCTTTTCGACTTGTTTTCTTTTGTTGGCAGAGTTTCAGTGGCTACCCGCCAAGCAAATATCCTAACTTTTTCTGGCACTTTAGCTTTCCAAATATAATCCCATATGCTCTTGTCTTTTGCATCACGAACTGAACTGGAGGCCGTCATATTACTTTGCTGCTTCAGCTGTGAACCCAGCTTGTAGGCGCCGCGAACAGAAAATACGCCAGACTTCTCCTCATGCCACGCTACGCAATCCCCAACATCAGTCTGGGGGATTTTGATTTTACAGATTTCCTCCGCATCATAGTTGTGAAAGAGTTGGTGTATCAGAGCCTCATTCCACTCCTTTTTATCTTTATGCATCAGTTGGTTTACCCACCTTAGTCTAGATCTCCTTTTAAATTATGTAACCTTGAGGCCACTTTTCCTACGAACCCACTGGTCCCTCTGCTTTGATTTTGAGATTTGGGAGCAGGGACGGCAGGGTTTTGATTTGGGTGCGTGGTAGGCTGCAGGCCATACGAAGTTTGATCTGTTTGAATTCATGATTATTGACTAACTGACAGCATTTTCATCAGATCACTAAGATGGCTGATCTGTGCACCAAGTTTACCTTGTCCGGATGCCACCGGTTTTACCCTGAGTTTCCAGGTCAGAGCAAATTCAGACCCAGTTCTCCTTTTTATTGTCATTGCTTATGTTAGTTTGACTGATCTTTATCACTTGCAGATCACTGGTATGATCTGGTTGAAGCTCCTGTCCATGTGCCGAAGTTCACCCCTCGCAAGAAGCACAACCGTGCGTATAGGTCCCGCCATGGTGAGTTTTTGAACTTGCTGCCTCTTTATTCTTTGCTGCACACTGGAAGCTATCATATGTTAGTTTACAGGTCTAGTAACATATTTGCTGTACTAACTGTAGTCTCTCCACAAATCCTTTTCACTTTTCAGGCCATGTTATCATTGGTTTCCCTGAGGCAAATGAAGACATAGAACAGCTGTTCGAGGACGATGGTGTGGAGGAAGAGGAGCAGCTGTTCGAGGACAATGGCGTTGAACCAATTGCTGTGAATGAAGTGGACGGGGTCGCCATTGATGAGGATGTTCCAGAGCTGGGAATTGAGTACCAGGGTACACAATTTATAGATTGTTCTTTCTGTCAAGGATAGTTGGATTGCTCATTAAATTCTAATCTTTTTTTCTTTGGTTACACAGCAGAGGAGGAACATGTCGAGGATGATGACGTGGAAGCATTAGTTCTGAATGAGGTCGCCCCCATTGATGGCGGAGATGTTCCTGAGGAATACACTGAGTATGAGGGTGGCCTTCTTGCGGGTATGCAACTTGTAGTTTTTTTTTTCAAGCATAATTAGATTTCTACTAGTTCTAATAGTTCTCATTGTTACACAGCTAAGCTTGGTGGAGAGGATGACGACAAGGTCGAGCTTTAGATTGCTACTATTTCTGGTATGTGATGGATCGAACCTAGGGTTGATCTTTAGATTGCTACTGTTTCTGTTTGTTGTTGTGATGAGATCACATGGTTTTTATTATTTGCTTACATGGGTGACCCTGACTCATTAAATAAACAACATGGTCTTTGTTTGCTGTGATTAGAATAGAAGGGACTTGTGTTCATTGCTTATGCATTCTGAACTGACCAATGTATCTTAGCAAATGGGATTGGATGACTAATACTCCTACCTTTTATGTGCTAGATCAACTTGGTTTGCTATGATGAGAACATAAGGGACTTGTGTTGAGAAAATACCTCTTGAAAAGTGCCTTTTCATTGCCTATACATCCTAAATTTACCAAAATATCTTAGCAAATGGGATTAGACGACTAATATCTTTTATGTGCCAGATTAAAGATAAATATAGTTTGCATATTGAAGTTATTGCCATTGAAGCGTCTGTGTTTTATCCTCTGTCCCTTTATGCTGGATTAGATCTTAAGGAAGGTATATGCTATAAAATTGCACCTTCAATGTTTGTATATGACAGCAACTCACATTCTCTTAACTTAGAATAACCAAGGTATCTCATGATCACCTTGGATTTAATTTAATTTTATTTCTGCTTTGCTGTGCTGAGTTCACAAGGACTACATCTTTGGAAAGTGACTTCTGAAAAAGTGCTCCTGCACTATGAATTCTGAACTAGTCAAGTTTTTTGTGTAAAATGTTAAAATAATGAAACAATAATTGTAATGTTCTTTTAACCATCTCTGCTCGCATTAACCGTACTGTAGCGAAAAGTTGACCCCACTTCAGAACTGGTTTTAGCTTCTAGAATATTTATTGGTCATTTAGATCTTGTGTCGTTGATCTTTGTTTCTGCATTTTGCATTCGTGATTTCTTTGTGGAATGCGTTTAGAAGCGTAGTTTCCAGACTTTGATGTAGATCTTATTTGACAATCCTGTTTGTTCTAATGCAGGCTCATCAGCATCGAAGGCCGAAAGATTTTGACTAGCATCTCAAGTCCAGTATCATGAACCTTGTTTTTCTGTCAAATAATCCATTGTCTCTACCGAAGTGAACTACGTGATGATTATGGCCGTATGTCGTGTAAATATCTCGTCTACTGCTGAATGCACTGAAAGTAGTTTCTGCATGTGATGATTATGGCCGTATGTCATGTAAATCTCTCGTCTACTGCTGAATGCACTGAAAGTAGTTTCTGCATGTGATGATTATGGCCGTATGTCATGTAAATCTCTCGTCTACTGCTGAATGCACTGAAAGTAGTTTCTGCATGTGATGATTCTGGCCGTATGTCATGTAAATCTCCCGTCTACTGCTGAATGCACTGAAAGTACTTTCCACATGTGATGATTATGGCCGTATGTCATGTAAATCTATCGTCTAGTGCTGAATGCACTGAAAGTAGTTTCTTCACTGTCCATTCCTGCATATTGAAGTTGTTTCATTTTTACTTTTTTGTCTGCTGTCAGAATTTTTGGTTCAATGTCCTGAGGATGCAATGTTTAGGATCAATGGGTGACATCTTTGTGATAACTGGCCTTGAATCTATGATAATTTATACATGGATTATAGCTGCTGGTTTGGAACCAAGTAGTGTATATGATACTGCACTCTGCTGATGGTATTTGGTGATGTGATGCATTTGACGCGTATGGTCGAGCTGGTCTTCAATAGCGGCAGGTATGGCATGCTCCCCTCTAGAAATGGCTTGATCTCAAGCCATTGAAGGAAACAGATGTTGCATGTCTTCAGTATCTTCCTATGTCACCCAATCAGCAGGGAGGGGGTCCTTCCATTGGACGAGCACTTGCACCATCCCCTTGTTAGAGACCCAACCAAAATGGAGCCTCCTCAGCGCTTTGGATTTTCAGCCGTCCGATCGAAATCCCCTCGCGATACCGACCGTCCGATCTCGTGCCTGATCGCCGTGAGCCATCCGATTTTGGCCCGATCGACCTTGGCCGTCGGATAAAATTCCAATTGCAGCAAAATGTAAATACGATGCCCCCACCAGGGCATTTTGGTCATTTCTCTTAGGAGGGGTATAAAGGGGGGCCGCTGCCGTGGGAGACCTAGCCGCTGCCTCCTCCCCCACTCTCCTCTCTTACCCGATCCCCTCCCAGCCCTAGCAGCCGCCGCCGCGCTCTCGTCCTCCTCCCCTCCTCCCCTACGCCGCGTCCTCCTGCCCTCCTCCTCTACGCTCTGCAACAGTGCGGGCCGCCGCCTCACAGTACGAGGTGGGGCTACAACCACAACCCCGGTGCCTCTTCTGCACAGCCGTGCGACTCGAGACAGCAAGATCCAGTCGTGACGGCCGAGATTCATCTCGCTGGCACGCTCCTCTGCCCTTCCCGATCCTGACCACAATGGTAATGCACGCGCGGCCATCCCTCCCGGCGTGGTGGTGGACGAACGAGGTGCACATGTCCGGCAAGGTCATCGTTCCTCCCTCCGGATCTGTTCTGGCGCAAGGTGGCCACCGGGGTGCAGCACTCTCCGTCCTAAGGCGCCAACTGCCACCACACCATGCTCCCCCGAAGGTAAAAAAGTCGATTCTTTTTGCGTCGGCGACGAGATTCTCTGTGACGGATGCGTGGATGTGTAGCGGCGCCAGAGTTGGATATGGGCTATGGGGGCGTGGATGTGGAGCGGCACCAAAACTGGTCTAGAGCGGCGCCGGAGCAGTGGAGCGGCGGATCTGACGAGTCGGAGCAGCAGAGCGGCGCCGGAGCCTCCACATCGTCGTTGTCCTCACGCATCCACGCATGGTACGGCCTCTCTCTTCTCCACGCTGAATACTTGCAATAGTACGGCCTCTGTTCTCCATGCATGGTATTTGCAGTAGTTCTTGATCCAGTAGTACTTGAAGTAGTCGGATTGAGTTGTTCTTGATCCAGTAGTACTTGAAGTGGTCGGATTCAGTACTTGCAGTACTTCTTGGTCCAGTAGAGTTTTTAGTTACTGAATCCTTAATGGACACTGACATTCTCCGTCTCTGCTCAGTCACGCCCCTGAATCCTTAATGCACACCAAACAGCAGAACTGCAGATTGCAGTTCCTGCCAGGTCACTCTTGTGCTAAAGATAGCTCCCATGTAAAGAAAGGATGTGAGTATTTCCTATGCTTTCGTGTAGAGAATAGTTCTGGATCCAAGTCACTTTTGTTACTTTCTTAGTGAACTGAACGACCAAACTGAGTACTTTATGTAGAGAATAGTTCTTGGTCACTCCTTGTGCTAAACTGACTAAACTGAACCAGAAGATACTTTCCAGGTCACTATTGTAGTAGTTCTTGATCCAAGTAAATAAAGGAGTAAAAAATGTGAAGAAAGAACGTGTGAAAGAAATTGTTTGTTATGTTTTCCTGTACTGCAAGTAGTTCTTGCAGTAGTTTTTAGAGTTCTTGCAGTAAGAAAATTGTACTCTGGGGTAGTTCTTGATCCAATGCTTCCAATACAGCAGTCCTCCATTGTGTTGAGTAAGCAAGAACACCTCCAGTAGCTAACAGATCAGTTGCAAGCAATTGTTGTAGAACAAAATTAACCAATCAGTTGAAACACAAAGCTGATGTGGAGTCATTTACATGCAGGTGTAGGACTTGCCGTAGTTTTCTTCCAATCAGGAGTAGCAAGTACAAACTAAATGAATCATTTGTGCTCTTGTTCAGCAAAATCTTTTCAGTAAAATCTTTTGCATTAGTGTAAACTTGCTATAAATTTAGTGCTCTTGTTCAGCAAAATCTTTTGTTAAAACTAAATGATTCTTTTGCATTAACTAAATGGAGTACTCCCTCTGTACTGGAGTAGCAAATGTAGCAGTATTATTGGAGTAAATATTTTCAGTCAAGTTGTGCAGTAGTGTACTCCTGCTTGCTCTTCTTTGATCATTTTAGTTAACTGAAACTTTTTATTTATTCAAACTAAATGAATCTTTTCAGTTAAGTGAATCCTTTTATTCAATTCAAACTATTCTCTCAAACTGGTAATATTGATCTATTTTCTTGAATGATGTAAAGTTAACGAATAGCCATGCCGGTATCAGCTTGGCTTATAGTAGGTTAAAATGCATGTACATATCTATGTATTTCCTTTTTTTCAAATTTTTAGTGATGCTAACTGAATATTACTTTCTAATTTGATTTATTCAGGGTGAATGCTTCTTTTGTCCTGTTCGATCGGTCATCGAACAAACCCTAGCCTGCTTCGATTGATTTCCTTCTATGCTCGGTGAGCCCTTCTCTTCTGCGCTTTTCCCTGCTATTTTCTTTCGTATCTATAGGATTAGAACAAATGATGGGAAGGAGATACGGTACAATGATAGAACCTGTAGATCCAGTTTACTGTCCATTCATCCATGGTGGTACTCCACCCTACCCCCCCTGTCTCTCTTTCTCTATCTTCCAGTCTCTGATATTCATCATATTGCAGATTCGGTTATATGTGCCTGTGTTGTTTTCCTGCTAATTGGTGTGCACATGGTTATGGTTGTTGTGCTAATCAGTAATCAAAATATATCATGAAACTTGCTGTAAGTACAATTTGTCCCACCGTGACATGCTCTTCATCGAGTCCTTATTCCATTATGGACACACCAGTCTCAACATGAAAAACTGTAAATAATTGATACACACTCCCGCTAATCTCAACATGGTTATGGTCATCCACGGTAAGGACTCGATGGTAGTATTTGCAGTAGTTCAGACTGTTTTTGTTCTGTATAGTGCCACCTGAGTCTAAATTATTATGCATTTGCTCACAAGAAAAGCAGTCAGGACTAGAAAGCTGCATTGTTATTCCTTTTCCCTGGTTCAGACTGTAGTGTCAGGTTCAGAGATGGTTGCAACAAGGTCAAGTTCCTTTTGTACTGCACATGGATGTTTTGAATATGTTCTACCAAAACATTTTCTAACTAACATATTGATTTCATATTGTTGTTTCTGTGACCTTTGATAGAAGGAACTGCTCATGTATTTTTCCTGTATATCTATGTACTAAAAAATGCATTTCTATTAAAAAATAATTCCTAACTAATTGTTTCTGATAAACAACGATGCTTTCCTTACACAGGTTGTTTGATGGGTTCGTGCTCATCGGCGGGATGGTGCGAGGCGCAACTCCGATGCGGTTCCTCGCCGGTTGGACGACGTTCAGGCGCAACCCCGGTGCGCACTGAGTGCTGCCTCGGCTACAGCCTCCCTCGGTGAGGTCCATCTTCCTCCCGCCCCTCTGCTTCGGCTACTGTATGGGACATGGCCATGGCTATATTAATGTGGTGCTCGTCTGGTTGATGCTCTATGCCCTACTCATGCATCGGTTCCTATTTGAGCTCTGTAGTTGTGGATCCATGCCATTTTAGGTTTGCAGGCTGTTGTTCATGTTTAGTTGCTATCATAGGAGCTAATGTGATGCTCTAGTTTACATGTGGATGCCCTGGTCCTATAGCTATGCTCCTGGATTTGCTAGATTGATCTGTGGCATTCGTGCTAGGGCGATGATGATTCATCATGGCTGAAATAAGTGTGCCTTTGAGCAATCGTGGCACCTGTGCGTATCAGGTTGGATCCTCCCTCTTGTCTCTAGAATCCTGTTTGTTCATGTGATACTTGTTGTCCTTGGATGGTCATTCTTGTTGAGTGATAACCAGGGCAGCTCCACTGTATGAACAGATTGATCTGGTGATAAGAGATGACGGGGGTAGGTTATATGATCGAGGAAAGGTGAATCTGAGCCCGCTATGCAGTGAACCCTGAATCGAGAATCCCATTGTTAGAGTCTGAACCGAAATGGAGCTTCTTCAGCTGTTTGGATTTTCAGACGTCCGATTGAAAGTCCGTCGCGATACCGATCGTTCGATCTCGAGCCCGATCGCTGTGAGCCATCCGATTTTGAGCTCGATCAACCTGGGCCGTCGGATAAAATTCCAGTTGCAACAAAATGTTAATACCGTGCCCCCACCAGGGCATCTGGGTCATTTCGCTTAGGGGGGTATAAAATGACCGCGGCTTCCTGCGATGAAAACCTAGACGCAGCGTCCTCTCTCACTCGCTCCTGCAGCTGCCTCCCTCCCTCCCACGCAGGTGGCTCCCATGGCAATGGCGGCAGCGGCCACGGAGGAGGGCGGCATATTAGCGGCGCCGGCGATGGCGTCCGTGGCGACTATGCAATGAACCATGAACCATTTTTATTTGTATTTAAAGGTGTTGCTTATTTATGCTCAAGTGGTGTTCGTGCTAGGGCGATGATGATTACCTTGGCTGAAATTAGTGTGCCTTTGAGCAATCGAGGCACCAGTGGGTATCAAGTTGGATCCTCCCTCTTGTCTCTAGAATCCTTTTTGATCCTATGATACTTGTTGTCCTTGGATGGTCATTCTTGTTGAGTGATAACCAGGGCAGCTCTACTGTATAAACATATCGATCTGGTGATAAGAGATGATGGGGGTAGGTTATATGATCGAGAAAAGGCAAATCTGAGTCCACTATGCAATAAAACTGCAGCTACCTCCCCTAATGTGTGTAATATTGAAGGCAAAAAAGAACTTTTCATGTCTTGTTACTTTAAAATTCCAAAAGTTTCGTTCTTCCTTTGCTGGTTACTTAACCATGTATTTTGTTTTGCTTTGGTTCTGGTTGAGATACTAAAGGTTGTTTATATATGAAAAGAACAGGCACTTATAGTTTCGTATGCCTCAACTGTAGCTTAGGATCCAGTGTTGCAGTGCTTTGCCTATTTAAAAACACTTTAATCAATAATAGTGATTCTTTCCTTCTGATTTGAACTGAGAGAGGGCCATTGATTCTTGATCTTGAGGTGACCCCATTTTTCTATGCCTCATGCTCATGCTGCTCTATGTACCCCTTTTAAAATTCTTGCTTGCATTTTGGGTTGGTTTTCTGCTCTATGTTCCCTTTTAGCGTTTCTTTCTGTTGTTGCTTGAATAGAGTCAAGGTTGAGTTCCAAACATAATGATGCATTGTAGAAAATCTAGATTCAGAACGCCATGTAACAGGTTAGCGAAAACACAATTTAGTGTTCACTATTCGGTTGAAATTGTTAGATCATGCAAGGGTTTAGAGCAACTTTCTGTGTTGTTTATTTGATTTTTGTGATTTCTGATATTCAGGTCCATGCTCTAGCTGCCGCAGCCTACAGGTAACCTCTTCGCTCCTTTTTCTCTCTACCCTAATTTGTGCTTGCTCTGCTCAAGTGTTAAGCACCTCCCTATTCCTTTAATTGTTATTCCCTTTACTTGGTTCATACTTTAATATGGGAATTAGATATGGTTGTAGAAACCCCAAGTGACTAAAATGCTTATCAAATTGCAATTTTTTGTGGTGTTTATTCGTCAGATGTTTCTAAAATCTAATTACTTAGCACTAGGTTGGTTGCTATGGTCACAAGTTTTAATTTTTGCATATCTTCACCGAAGGTTTCACAAGAGTCATATATTTTTGTATACGAGCATAAATGCCTTTGATTACAAATTTCTGCAATAGAAATACTCACCAGCCATGCTCTCCATATGTTTTTCCCTATCCACTTAGACGGATTATCACCCTTTTCATGGAATGATATATAAGTTTAGATCTGAATAGATTGCTGAGGCATTCTCAGTATCTATCTGATGGTACAGATTCCAGAGTTATCATTATAAACAACAAGGGTTATGCCTTTCCAAATTAATTATGTAAGTTATCTTTGAGGCTTCTCCTGCTCACAAATTTAAATAGTCTTGCCGGTATGTAGGGTTATAATATATGTTCATACTTTTTATTCATTTTTAGTGCATTAAGTTTGTGATCTCCTTTCTTACTATCATACCGTTTGCTTAAAACAAAGATTGACAAACCTGCCCCCACTGTATCCACTACCGTGTTGTTTATTCTTCATTGGAAATCTATGGGCAAGTGTAGAAAAAGGAGAATCTGGTTCTTAAACTAAAATTTGGATAAACATGGAAAGTGTTAGTTTTATTGTTAATTTTTCATATAGTTTCAGCCACGACAAACTGTGGGGGTCCTAACATTTTCCTTCCATTTAATTTGGCTTATAAAGATCTCCAATGGACAATGATGATAGTTGTTTAATTTTACTGCTTGCCCTGATTATGATTGCTGCATTGCATATGGTTGTTTTTGTAGTACTGTAATGATACCCGTGAGAAAGTTCATATGATGCTCTTTATGATCATTTTCAGAATTTGGAGATTTTATTCAGTTACAAACAATCATGTCATCTAATATTCACCGTTCTTGCAAGGCCGATTCAGTCCCCGGTCGAGCACTTCATTGTACCAAGGGAAGGCTGTAGGCACGCGCGTGTCTGCTGCAAATGAAGAACAGTTAGTGACCTTCTCATTATGGCCATTGTCAAGATAGAGGTAGGCCGCTATTTACCATAAAGTTGATCTATATACTGGTCCATGCTTGCTTGGTCGTCTTGGCTGCTGCTGAATAGATTTTTGTAAATTTTAACACTTTTTTTAGGGTCCTATGCTTCTTTTGCTGAAGTAAAGAGACACCAACTTATATTAGTTCTTGAGATTTTTCATAGGACCGTGGATTAATAATCTGCAATAATGCCCATGCTTCTCACATTTATTTGCAAGAGTGCTCCTGGTTTTTTTGTGTCGATAAAGAAAGCACAACATATGCGCCTTTTTGGATAATCGATGATGCAGTATGCATTCATTTTAAATGCTACAAATGTTCTCAAACTGGATCATATATGTTTTATGAAGGCCGGCTTAGTCCAAATGTTAACTCACGAATTGCCTATCAGGAGTTCAAGCTATGCTGAATTGAAATGAAATTTCCAGTGTATGTTAAATGGAGAGCATGGCATTTTCTATCCAGCATTTAATCTTTTCCCCAAAATTAAATGCTAATATTTGTGTGCTTGGCAACATGAATAGAGGCCACTCATACCAAGTGCTCCTCACATCTATTTAATGAACAATCCGAGTTTGAGGAGGTGCAATCCATTGATGACCTAAACTTTGAACTCTCTATTTGAAACATTATTACTTACCTCTAGGCCACAACCCACAAGTATAGAATCTTGAGAGTGCCTAATATTACATCAGCTTTTATTATGTTCCAGATACACTATTGTGCCTGCTTCATGATCAGTGTTAATGCTCTACGGTTTCTTATGCTTTTTCTTGCATGTGCTCAGGGGAAGACTGTCGAAGTTGGTAGAGCCCACTTTGCGACTGAAAATACAAGATTCACTATCTTGGATGCACCGGTTCTTTTCTTTCACATTTTACGTCGATGCTCCTATGCCTTGGTTTATTTTTCTTGCATGGCACTGTTATGCTTGTCTGGATTATCTATGATTTTGTGACCACACCAACATTCTGAGGGCCAGCCTATAGTTTGAACTGTACAAGATTGTAGTCTTTTTTTCTTGCCAACTCTATTCTGGTAATGGTCAATCTATATTATTCGACCATACATCATACGAGGGTTCAAATATATAGATTTTTGTTGTTACCTTATATTTTTATCAGAATAAGGATGAACCTTGAATTATGTACCTTCCAAGCCCATGTTTTTGATCTTTACACAGTTTGTTGTGTAATTCTAATGGGCACCTATGTTGATTTTTGTATCCTGATCATAGGAAAATTTGCTTTGTATTATTATGGGATGTGTTATCTCTTATCTCAATGGCCACTCTCTTATTTGATGTGCCCACATGCTTTTTTGATGGATGCGACCTGGTATGTGGAGTGGACTTAGGCAGTGTGCGGCAAGCTGCACTACTTACCTGTTAATGCACTTCTTAACATTAGGGCATCGTATGTTGAAAAGGGAAAATGACAGTGCTCTTAAAATATGCCTATGCTAATATGGACATACGAGTCACATGTGCACCTGCTCAATGAAGCCTTTAAAAGCCTTATCATTTTTTCTTTATGTAGATGACCTGAAGGCATGTGTTATGTCGGATGGCAGCTGTTCCTATGCTGAAGTTATTTTTTCTCTTCACTTTCTTCCATTATTTTCATGTGTGTCAATTAGAAGAATTATATTTTATTGTTGTGCCTATTGATTAACTAGAACAAGTTGAGACAATATTTAGACGTAGGAGTCAGCATTAATAGTTTATGAGTAATGCTTATAGTTTACTGTCAACTACTTTTTACTCATGATCATATATAGATTGTGACCATAATTGTGGGCATTATGGGAGGCAACTCACTGGATAAATATAATGGACTCTGGGTGGTGAATTTGGTAGCTTTCGAAATGGGCCTTACTCTCTGGTTTTTCCTTCCACGACAACAAGGTGTAGGAGTCGGCACGACGCTGTGTAAGGTATTGATGATCTCTGACGTGAGATACTTATGTGATTCTAACGTCGATGTCTCCCTTCGCAAGCATAACAATGTGCGCTGGTCGACTGGAAGTCAAGGTTCTGGCCGATTGATTTATTTCTTGAATTTCCTTATATTTTCCTTTGTGCTCATCAATCCCGCGAGTTATTGTACATGCACCCCCATTCTTATGCTGAAGAATAAAAAAATGTGAATGATTTTGTAGGAGTTCGGAGTACTATGGGCTTTTCTAAAGATTCACACCACATCGACTTCTGGAGCAGGCATTCACCTTAATGCAGGGGACGTATGGTCGGTAACAATCTTCTCATGTTTAATTAGCCTTTGCCCATTTAAAATCCACCAGTACTTCATGGCCTGGTTGTGTTTGACCCCTTCTTCTTGCTGAGTACTTCATGGCCTGGTTATGTTTTACCCCTTCGTGGTGCTGACTGGTGTGACGTCCCAGTTAGAGCCTGGTTGTGTTTGACCCCTTCGTGGTGCTGACTGGTGTGCCGTCCCGGTCAGAGCCAACATGAGGAAGGAGGTGGGGAGGACTTGTGTAGATGATTAGTGGGTCATGGATTTGTGTAGCTAGCTACCATGGCTAATCTCGTGTCTGCTGCACATATTTATTTTTATGGGTTGCTTCCTGGTGTTCTAATTTGAGATTTCATGCCCTAATTTTGGTAGTACCTCCATCAAAACTACGAAAACAGTTTTTTAGTAATGTTGTGCTTCTTGTGCCATGCTTGTGGATATACTTTTTTGGGTTGCAAAATTTTATGTGTTTCCATTCTAGGTTCACTCATCTCTTTATAATTCTATCAACAGATCTTTCAGACAACACCTCGACGAGCAAGATCTTCTGACGGAGCTATCCAATACACTACTATCACCATATCACATAGAAGAACTATATATATATCCATTCTCTTAGGCTACTGTTAGGACTTGCTTTTGGTATATCAAGTGACATTTTCTATGACATCATCAAAGTGATGTAATTAACCATTATTGTTATTAGTGCTTAGTTCCTCCTATATCTTTTTTTGAGAAATTCAAACGATGGAATCAGTGGTCTATATTTCCTTCAATCTGAAAATATATATTGTATAACGAGTAGTGGACTAGGTGGGTGCTGCGATCGCGCTTTGCTATTTGTGTAACAGCCTGAATCCAATATTAATTGTGTTTTACCAAGTTGGATATAACTCTCAATGCATTGTAAACAAATTATCGTGTGCTGCTATTCTTCTTTGCTTTTGGTATAAAGTTTTAAACGTGCGCACTTTTCCCTTTCATTGTAAACAAACTATTGAATTTGAAGCGTGACCTACTCCGCCAGGTTGTATGTGACCGCACCCGGCAGGGGTGCGGGGTGCGGCAAGCCGCACTGTCTATCTAGTCTTGATGAATAAGGCGTCGATCGAGAATTGTTGTCGGATGGGTCACATGGTCAGTGTCAGTATATATTACAAGGTGAATTGCAAAAAACCACCACATTTTAAGTTCAGTTTAGAATTGTCACCACATTTATTGCTCGGCCCAAAAATCTACCGTCTTCCTAACTAAAATTCTCAATAAACACTGAAGATCGATTTGAACCGGTTTTAATCCGACTTCCGACATGACGGCTCCACTGGTTAGCTCCGCGTGGCACTAAGAATGAACCACATTTGCGTTGATCGTTAAGTCAGTTGTGAGGCCCACCCGTCAGAGTACCATTCTTCTTTGAGGCATTCCGTCGAAAGGTTTGCGCGCAGAGGGCGTGGGGAGGAGTACGCCGTGCACCGGCCGGAGCACCATGCCACGGACCCCTTGGCTGTGTCGCGCGCCCCATCGGACATGGCCTCCCCTCCTCTGCCCCCGCGAGCTGCGCATCTCTCCCCTCCACCCTGAGTCGCACAATCTCGCTCCAGTCCAGGGAGCGCCACATCAAGTGCGGCGAGCGCGTCGCCGAGCTCGTCGGCGAGCTCCTCGATGGGGCGGGCGAGCACACCAGCCTTGGACGCCATGGCCATGCGCGCCGGCTGCACCTGCACCTGCATGGAGTAGAGCGGCGTGGCTCCTCTTGTGATATCCACGAGCTCAAGCTCATGGCGCGGGGACGCGGGGAGCTGGGAACGCGGCGGGCGGTTTGAAAGAAAGGAGAGGCCGAGGGCGACACGCTCGCCTCATCTCCCTCTCGGCAGCGAAGCGCGCGCATGGGCGGAGCTCTTCTCTTCAAGACCAAAACAGTATATGAATAGTGCACATTTTTACAGACCTCTGATTTATCTTTTTTGCTGAGAGCTGCACAGAAGTCTAAATGTTTTGAAAATTGAAGCGTAACTCACGCATCAAATTGTCTATCACCCAATTTTTTTGGAATTTTTTGAATTTTTTTAGTATTTATTTTGATTTTTTTCGTGAGCGCAGGTGCAGATGAGCTCGGGCTCAGATTCGAATTTTCCCATTCAGATCTCCCTTTGTCACCTTTCACCTCTATTCTGTGCTGAGCTTTGAGAAGTTCATTCTGAATGACAATGTTTATGTGAACACGTTGTTGTAGCCACTCATCAAGTTTTAGAACTGGTGTAGGAAGAACAGCCTCAACAGCCAACTGTTTTAGATCTCTGAATGGTGTGGTATTCAAAGCTGAATGATGAGTGGTGTTGTATCAAAACTCAGCCGGGGTCAGCCAGTGACCCCACTTATGAGGACAAGCATGTACTCCCTCCGTTTTAAAATAGATGACTCAAGTTTGTACTAATTTTAGTATAAACTTAGTATAAAGTTGAGTCATCTATTTTGGAACGGAGGGAGTACAAAACATCGCAAGCAGTTTTCCAATCATTGGTTTAATCTCTGTTTGACCATAAGTTTATGGATGTATCACTGCTCACATTCAGCTGAGTGTCAGTTAATTGGAATAGATTTTGCCAACGATGGCTTGTGAAAACCTTATCTCTGGTCAGAGACAATAGCATCAAGTAGTCCATGCAGCTTGTATATATTTGGCTAGGGACGCGAACGGGGGTGTCCTGGCCGGTGCTGTCGATATGCATGGAGAGAGTGCTGAGGCCTCTAGGGCCAATCGCTGGTGCCCCCCTGAAGCGGGAACCGTAAAACTGAACTCTGACGCTGCGTTCCAGGCAGATAGCGGAGACTCTCATGCTGGTGCCGTCGCGCGGGATCACAATGGGCTCATCCTCATGTCACTATCAAAAAGGATTGCTAATTGTAATGCAGTGGAGGAAGCCGAGGCACGGGCCCTGTTTGCAGGTTTGAGAGCACTGTCCCCGTTGTACAGAGGGCCTATCATCGCAGAATCTGACTGCACCTTCGTCGTGAAGGAGCTCAGACCAGGCGGCTCCAACCGCTCTGCGTGGCATTCTGTGTTTACTGATATTATGGAGGAGCTCAAACTATTCAGTGAAGTTCAGATCATATACTCTAGGTGTGACCAGAACAAGCTTGCCCACTCCCTGGCCGCTCGAGCAAGGAGGCACGAGGACATGCAGGTGGTGGCGGGTATACCAGATGATCTGAATGCGGTTTTAGCCGCCGACGAGGTGGTGGCTTAGAGTACTGTTGTACTCTTGTTCCTCAAAAAAACCGCGAGCAATCTGTATAGCTGTATATGGGTTCTTGAGAGGTATAAAATGCCCATACTTACTGAAAGTTAGACTTTGGCAGTCCTTCAATGAAATCCATGCTAATCCAAGACCATGCTTATTTTGGCACTTGAAGTGGTTGTAGCAGTTGTTGGAAATATGCCCTAGAGGCAATAATAAAAGCATTATTATTATATTTCCTTATTCATGATAATTGTCTTTATTCGTGCTATAATTGTGTTATCCGGAAATCGTAATACATGTGTGAATAACAGACAACAATATGTCCCTAGTGAGCCTCTAGTTGACTAGCTCGTTGATCGACAGATAGTCATGGTTTCCTGACTATGGACATTGGATGCCATCGATAACGGGATCACATCATTAGGAGAATGATGTGATGGACAAGACCCAATCCTAAACATAGCATAAGATCGCATAGTTCGTTTGCTAGAGTTTTTCAATGTCAAGTATCCTTTCCTTAGACCATGAGATCGTGTAACTCCCGGATACCGTAGGAGTGCTTTGGGTGTGCCAAACGTCACAACGTAACTGGGTGACTATAAAGGTATACTACGGGTATCTCTGAAAGTGTCTGTTGGGTTGACATGGATCGAGACTGGGATTTGTCACTCCGCTTGACGGAGAGGTATCACCGGGCCCTCTCGGTAATGCATCATCATAATGAGCTCAATGTGATCAAAGTGTTTGATCACGGGATCATGCATTGCGGTACGAGAAAAGTGACTTGCCGGTAACAAGATTGAACGAGGTACTGGGATACCGACGATCGAATCTCGGGCAAGTAAAATACCGATTGACAAAGGGAATCGTATACGGGATTAATTGAATCCTCGACATCGTGGTTCATCCGATGAGATCATCGTGGAGTATGTAGGAGCCAACATGGGTATCCAGATCCCGCTGTTGGTTATTGCCCGAGAGCCGTCTCGGTCATGTCTGCATGTCTCCCGAACCCGTAGGGTCTACACACTTAAGGTTCGGTGACGCTAGGGTTGTGAAGATATGTATGTGCAGTAACCCGAATGTTGTTCGGAGTCCCGGATGAGATCCCGGACGTCACGAGGAGTTTCGGAATGGTCCGGAGGTAAAGAATTATATATAGGAAGTGCTATTTTGGCCATCGGGACAAGTTTCGATGTTATCGGTATTGTACCGGGACCACCGGAGGGGTCCCGGGGGTCCACCAGGTGGGGCCACCTGCCCCGGTGGGCCACATGGGCCTTAGGGGGTGCGCCTTGGCCTGCTTGGGCCAAGGGGAACCAGCCCCAAAGGGCCCATGCGCCTAGGGTTCCATCTAGGAGGAGTCCTAGTGGTGGAAAGCACCTCCTAGATGGCTTGGGGGGAGGGAAACCTCCCTGGCCGCCGCCCCCTTGGGAGATTAGATCTCCCAGGGCCGGCGCCCCCCCCCAAGAGGCCTATATAAAGGGGGGAAGGGGAGGGGGGCAGCGCACCTATTGCCCTGGCGCCTCCCTCTCTCTCTCCAACACCTCCTCCTCCTCCATTGAGCACGGCGAAGCCCTGCCGGAGTACTGCAGTTCCACCATCACCACGCCGTCGTGCTGCTGCTGGAGCCTTCTTCCTCAACCTCTCCTTCCCCCTTGCTGGATCAAGAAGGAGGAGACGTCACGCTTTCCGTACGTGTGTTGAACGCGGAGGTGCCGTCCGTTCGGCACTAGATCATCGGTGAATTGGATCACGGCAAGTACGACTACCTCATCCACGTTCACTCGAACGCTTTCGTTGCGATCTACAAAGTGGTATGTAGATGCTATCTAATCTGAATACTCGTTGCTAGATGAACTCATAGATGGATCTTGGTGAAACCGTAGGAAAAATTTTAATTTTCTGCAACGTTCCCCAACAGTGGTATCAGAGCTAGGTCTATGCGTAGTTCTTCTTGCGCGAGTAGAACACAATTTGTTGTGGGCGTAGATGTTGTCAACTTTTCTTGCCGCTACTAGTCTTATCTTGCTTCAGCGGTATTGTGGGATGAAGCGGCCCGGACCAACCTTACACGTACGCTTACGTGAGACCGGTTCCACCGACTAACATGCACTAGTTGCATAAGGTGGCTGGCGGGTGTCTGTCTCTCCTACTTTAGTTGGAGCGGATTCGATGAAAAGGGTCCTTATGAAGGGTAAATAGAAGTTGACAAATCACGTTGTGGTTTTAACATAGGTAAGAAAACGTTCTTGCTAGAACCCTAATTCAGCCACGTAAAACTTGCAACAACAATTAGAGGACGTCTAACTTGTTTTTGCAGCAAGTGCTTTGTGATATGATATGGCCAAAGTTGTGATGAATGATGAATGATCTATATGTGATGTATGAGATGTTCATGCTATTGTAATAGGAATCACGACTTGCATGTCGATGAGTATGACAACCGGCAGGAGCCATAGGAGTTGTCTTTATTTTTTGTATGACCTGCGTATCATTGAAAAACGCCATTTAAATTACTTTACTTTATTGCTAAACGCGTTAGCCATAGTAGTAGAAGTAATAGTTGGCAAGCAACTTCATGAAGACACGATGATGGAGATCATGATGATGGGGATCATGGTGTCAAGCCGGTGACAAGATGATCATGGAGCCCCAAGATGGAGATCAAAGGAGCTATGTGATATTGGCCATATCATGTCACGTTTATTATTTGATTACATGTGATGTTTATCATGTTTTGCATCTTGTTTACTTAGAACGACGGTAGTAAATAAGATGATCCCTCATAATAATTTCAAGAAAGTGTTCACCCTAACTGTGCACCGTTGCGACAGTTCGTTGTTTCGAAGCACCACGTGATGATCGGGTGTGATAGATTCTAACGTTCACATACAATGGGTGTAAGACAGATTTACACACGCAAAACACTTAGGTTGACTTGACGAGCCTAGCATGTACAGACATGGCCTCGGAACACAGAAGACTGAAAGGTCGAGCATGAGTCGTATAGAAGATACGATCAACATGAAGATGTTCACCGATGTTGACTAGTCCGTCTCACGTGATGATCGGACACGGCCTAGTTGACTCGGATCATGTAATACTTAGATGACTAGAAGAGGGATGTCTATCTAAGTGGGAGTTCATTAATAATTTGATTAAATGAACTTTATTATCATGAACTTAGTCTAAAAAATTTACAATATGTCTTGTAGATCAAATGGCCAACGTAGTCCTCAACTTCAACGCGTTCCTAGAGAAAACCAAGCTGAAAGACGATGGTAGCAACTATACGGACTGGGTCCGGAACCTGAGGATCATCCTCATAGCTGCCAAGAAAGATTATGTCCTACGAGCACCGCTGGGTGACGCACCTATTCTCCCTGCAGAACAAGACGTTATGAACGCTTGGCAGTCACGCTGCGATGATTACTCCCTCGTTCAGTGCGGCATGCTTTACAGCTTAGAGCCGGGACTCCAAAAGCGTTTTGAGAGACATGGAGCATATGAGATGTTCGAAGAGCTGAAAATGGTTTTCCAAGCTCATGCCCGGGTCGAGAGATATGAAGTCTCCGACAAATTCTTTAGCTGTAAGATGGAGGAAAATGGCTCTGTCAGTGAACACATACTCAAAATGTCTGGGTTGCACAACCGCTTGACTCAACTGGAAGTTAATCTCCCGGATGAAGCGGTCATTGACAGAATCCTCCAGTCGCTTCCACCTAGCTACAAGAGCTTTGTGATGAACTACAATATGCAGGGGATGGTAAAGACCATTCCTGAGGTATATGCTATGCTGAAATCAGCAGAGGTAGAAATCAAGAAGGAGCATCAAGTGTTGATGGTGAATAAAACCACTATGTTCAAGAAGGGCAAGGGTAAAAAGAACTTCAAGAAGGACGGCAAGGAAGTTGCCGCGCCCGGTAAGCAAGTTGCCGGGAAGAAGCCAAAGAATGGACCCAAGCCCGAAACTGAGTGCTTTTATTGCAAGGGAAGTGGTCACTAGAAGCGGAACTGCCCCAAATACTTAGCGGACAAGAAGGCCGGCAAAACCAAAGGTATATGTGATATACATGTAATTGATGTGTACCTTACCAGTACTCGTAGTAGCTCTTGGGTATTTGATACCGGTGCAGTTGCTCACATTTGTAACTCAAAGCAGGAGCTGCGGAATAAACGGAGACTGGCGAAGGACGAGGTGACGATGCGCGTCGGGAATGGTTCCAAGGTCGATGTGATCGCCGTCGGCACGCTGCCTCTACATTTACCTACGGGATTAGTTTTAAACCTCAATAATTGTTATTTAGTGCCAAGTTTGAGCATGAACATTGTATCTGGATCTCGCTTAATTCGAGATGGCTACTCATTTAAATCAGAGAATAATGGTTGTTCCATTTATATGAGAGATATGTTTTATGGTCATGCTCCGATGGTTAATGGTTTATTCTTAATGAATCTCGTATGTGATGATACACATATTCATAGTGTGAATACCAAAAGAGTGAAAGTTGATAACAATAGTCTCACATATTTGTGGCACTGCCGCCTTGGTCACATAGGTGTCAAACGCATGAAGAAGCTCCATGCAGATGGACTTTTAGAGTCTCTAGATTATGAATCATTTGACACGTGCGAACCATGCCTCATGGGTAAAATGACCAAGACTCCGTTCTCAGGAACAATGGAGCGAGCAACCAACTTATTGGAAATCATTAATACCGATGTGTGCGGTCCAATGAGTGTTGAGGCTCGCGGTGGCTATCGTTATGTTCTCACCCTCACTGATGACTTGAGTAGATATGGGTATGTCTACTTAATGAAACACAAATCTGAGACCTTTGAAAAGTTCAAGGAATTTCAGAGTGAGGTTGAAAATCAACGTGAAAGAAAGATCAAGTTTCTACGATCAGATCGTGGAGGAGAATACTTGAGTCACGAATTTGGCACACACTTAAGAAAATGTGAAATAGTTTCACAACTCACGCCGCCTGGAACACCTCAGCGTAATGGTGTGTCCGAACGTCGTAATCGCACTCTATTAGATATGGTGCGATCTATGATGTCTCTTACCGATTTACCGCTATCTTTTTGGGGCTATGCTTTAGAGACTGCCGCATTCACTTTAAATAGGGCTCCGTCGAAATCCGTTGAGACGACACCGTATGAATTATGGTTTGGGAAGAAACCTAAGCTGTCGTTTCTGAAAGTTTGGGGATGCGATGCTTATGTCAAGAAACTTCAACCTGAGAAGCTCGAACCCAAGTCGGAAAAATGCGTCTTCATAGGATACCCTAAAGAAACTGTTGGGTATACCTTCTACCTCAGATCCGAAGGCAAGATCTTTGTTGCCAAGAATGGATCCTTTCTGCAGAAAGAGTTTCTCTCGAAAGAAGTAAGTGGGAGGAAAGTAGAACTTGATGAAGTGTTACCTCTTGAACCGGAAAATGGTGAAACTCAAGAAAATGTTTCTGAGGTGCCTGCACCGACTAGACAGGAAATTAATGATGATGATCAAGATGCTTCTGATCAAGCTCCTACTGAAATACGAAGGTCCACAAGGACACGTTCCGCACCAGAGTGGTACGGCAACCCTGTCTTGGAAATCATGTTGTTAGACAACGGTGAACCTTCGAACTATGAGGAAGCAATGGCGGGCCCGAATTCCGACAAATGGCTGGAAGCCATGAAATCCGAGATAGGATCCATGTATGAAAACGAAGTATGGACTTTGACTGACTTGCCCGTTGAACGGCGAGCCATAGAAAATAAATGGATCTTTAAGAAGAAGACAGACGCGGATGGTAATGTGACCATCTATAAAGCTCGGCTTGTCGCTAAGGGTTATCGACAAGTTCAAGGGGTTGACTACGATGAGACTTTCTCACCGGTAGCAAAGCTGAAGTCCGTCCGAATCATGTTAGCAATTGCCGCATACTATGATTATGAGATATGGCAAATGGACGTCAAAACGGCATTCCTTAATGGTTTCCTTAAGGAAGAATTGTATATGATGCAGCCGGAAGGTTTTGTCGATCCTAAGAATGCTGACAAGGTGTGCAAGCTCCAACGCTCGATTTATGGGCTGGTGCAAGCATCTCGAAGTTGGAACATTCGCTTTGATGAGATGATCAAAGCGTTTGGGTTTACACAGACTTATGGAGAAGCCTGTGTTTACAAGAAAGTGAGTGGGAGCTCTGTAGCATTTCTCATATTATATGTAGATGACATACTTTTGATGGGAAATGATATAGAACTCTTGGACAGCATTAAGGCCTACTTGAATAAAAGTTTTTCAATGAAGGACCGTGGAGAAGCTGCTTATATATTAGGCATCAAGATCTATAGAGATAGATCGAGACGCCTCATAGGTCTTTAACAAAGCACATACCTTGATAAGATATTGAAGAAGTTCAATATGGATCAATCTAAGAAGGGGTTCTTACCTGTGTTACAAGGTGTGAAATTGAGCTCAGCTCAATGTCCGACCACGGCAGAAGATATAGAAGAGATGAGCGTCATCCCCTATGCCTCAGCCATAGGTTCTATTATGTATGCCATGCTGTGTACCAGACCTGATGTAAACCTTGCCGTAAGTTTGGTAGGTAGGTACCAAAGTAATCCCGGCAAGGAACACTGGACAGCGGTCAAGAATATCCTGAAGTACCTGAAAAGGACTAAGGAAATGTTTCTCGTTTATGGAGGTGACGAAGAGCTCGTCGTAAAAGGTTACGTCGACGCTAGCTTCGACACAGATCTGGATGACTCTAAGTCACAAACCGGATACGTGTATATTTTGAATGGTGGGGCAGTAAGCTGGTGCAGTTGCAAGCAAAGCGTCGTGGCGGGATCTACATGTGAAGCGGAGTACATGGCAGCCTCAGAGGCAGCACATGAAGCAATTTGGGTGAAGGAGTTCATCACCGACCTCGGAGTCATACCCAATGCGTCGGGGCCAATCAAGCTCTTCTGTGACAACACTGGAGCTATTGCACTTGCAAAGGAGCCCAGGTTTCACAAGAAGACCAGGCACATCAAGCGTCGCTTCAACTCCATTCGTGAAAATGTTCAAGATGGAGACATAGAAATTTGTAAAGTGCACACGGATCTGAATGTCGCAGATCCGTTGACTAAACCTCTCCCTAAGGCAAAACATGATCAGCACCAGAACTCTATGGGTGTTCGATTCATCACAATGTAACTAGATTATTGACTCTAGTGCAAGTGGGAGACTATTGGAAATATGCCCTAGAGGCAATAATAAAAGCATTATTATTATATTTCCTTATTCATGATAATTGTCTTTATTCGTGCTATAATTGTGTTATCCGGAAATCGTAATACATGTGTGAATAACAGACAACAATATGTCCCTAGTGAGCCTCTAGTTGACTAGCTCGTTGATCGACAGATAGTCATGGTTTCCTGACTATGGACATTGGATGCCATCGATAACGGGATCACATCATTAGGAGAATGATGTGATGGACAAGACCCAATCCTAAACATAGCATAAGATCGCATAGTTCGTTTGCTAGAGTTTTTCAATGTCAAGTATCCTTTCCTTAGACCATGAGATCGTGTAACTCCCGGATACCGTAGGAGTGCTTTGGGTGTGCCAAACGTCACAACGTAACTGGGTGACTATAAAGGTATACTACGGGTATCTCTGAAAGTGTCTGTTGGGTTGACATGGATCGAGACTGGGATTTGTCACTCCGCTTGACGGAGAGGTATCACCGGGCCCTCTCGGTAATGCATCATCATAATGAGCTCAATGTGATCAAAGTGTTTGATCACGGGATCATGCATTGCGGTACGAGAAAAGTGACTTGCCGGTAACGAGATTGAACGAGGTACTGGGATACCGACGATCGAATCTCGGGCAAGTAAAATACCGATTGACAAAGGGAATCGTATACGGGATTAATTGAATCCTCGACATCGTGGTTCATCCGATGAGATCATCGTGGAGTATGTAGGAGCCAACATGGGTATCCAGATCCCGCTGTTGGTTATTGCCCGAGAGCCGTCTCGGTCATGTCTGCATGTCTCCCGAACCCGTAGGGTCTACACACTTAAGGTTCGGTGACGCTAGGGTTGTGAAGATATGTATGTGCAGTAACCCGAATGTTGTTTGGAGTCCCGGATGAGATCCCGGATGTCACGAGGAGTTTCGGAATGGTCCGGAGGTAAAGAATTATATATAAGAAGTGCTATTTTGGCCATCGAGACAAGTTTCGGTGTTATCGGTATTGTACCGGGACCACCGGAGGGGTCCCGGGGGTCCACCAGGTGGGGCCACCTGCCCCGGTGGGCCACATGGGCCTTAGGGGGTGCGCCTTGGCCTGCTTGGGCCAAGGGGAACCAGCCCCAAAGGGCCCATGCGCCTAGGGTTCCATCTAGGAGGAGTCCTAGTGGTGGAAGGCACCTCCTAGATGGCTTGGGGGGAGGGAAACCTCCCTGGCCGCCGCCCCCTTGGGAGATTAGATCTCCCAGGGCCGGCGCCCCCCCCCAAGAGGCCTATATAAAGGGGGGCAGGGGAGGGGGGCAGCGCACCTATTGCCCTGGCGCCTCCCTCTCTCTCTCCAACACCTCCTCCTCCTCCATTGAGCACGGCGAAGCCCTGCCGGAGTACTGCAGTTCCACCATCACCACGCCGTCGTGCTGCTGCTGGAGCCTTCTTCCTCAACCTCTCCTTCCCCCTTGCTGGATCAAGAAGGAGGAGACGTCACGCTTTCCGTACGTGTGTTGAACACGGAGGTGCCGTCCGTTCGGCACTAGATCATCGGTGAATTGGATCACGGCAAGTACGACTACCTCATCCACGTTCACTCGAACGCTTCCATTGCGATCTACAAAGTGGTATGTAGATGCTATCTAATCTGAATACTCGTTGCTAGATGAACTCATAGATGGATCTTGGTGAAACCGTAGGAAAAATTTTAATTTTCTGCAACGTTCCCCAACAGCAGTCCAGAGAGTTTGGTGTGTTCAATCTTTCACAAAAGCCCCCACGGAGTCTTTCATATTAGGACAAGCAAATAGACTTTAAATTCTATGATATGTGGATGTAGTACCAGAATGTCCCCCAATGCCACTAGTATGCAGGGCTTGAAGTATGTGTTGTCGAACTAGATCATTCTGGCCCACATAGATTATACCTTTGTACCCGAGGAGGCCCTCAGTTAGTGTAAAATTTGTTATGCTAGTTGGATCTACAACCAAACTAGTTAAAATCTCTTGCGCCTGAGTATCTTGGGCATATCCTTCAATGAGAGTAGCAGTCCAAGATGGACTGCAAGTAGAGAATGCATTACAGTCAATGGCCCTGTTTGGATCATGGGGTTAGAGCTAGTTTGGGTTAGTTGGGGGCTCAAATAACCCAAAAGTATCCAAACAGGGAGGGTTAGAGTGGGTTAGTTTTATCTAACCCAACTATCCCGGTGGAGAGGTGTTTATTTGGGTTAGAGTGGGTTAGAAAATAACTCTAACTCTAACTGTGTTAGAGTATCCAAACAGGGCCAATTTCTTCATATTTCTATCTCAGCGCATCAGTAACCTGATTACTAGACCCTTTCATGTACATGGTTTTGTATTGTAATCCAATGATGAGCTTCACAAATGCCTTGTTTCGGATCGAAGTGGCCATTCTCTAAGCAGTGAGCCAGACTTTGGTGGTCAATTCTAATGGAAAACAATCCAGATGTTGCACGTAAGATCTCCATCTTTCCACAACTAAGAGAATAACCATGGGTTATTTTTCATAGGTAACCCTTGATTTTTTACTTCCCAATGCTTTACTGAGAAAGGGCATAGGGTGTTTATCCTGCAGTAAGAAAGCTCCCACACCATGATGAGAATCATCTGTATCATCAATGGTAAATTGTTTATGAAAGTTAGGCAACTTAAGCATGTTAATGTTATGTTGTGATCCAAATTCAAGTATAAAGATAAAGGCTATTTTCTGACGAGCGAGCGGAACGAGCCCCATCGCCGATAGGCTTGGGCCGAAGCGGAGCAAGCACTACGTTTGTATTTGCCTTGTATATCTACGAACAACAAACAACGATAATCCTTGCCCATGTCTTTCTCTGGCCGAGCATGACAACCAAGCAGTCGGGTCAATAGAAAGGCGAACCGCAACCCACACAACAAATGACTAGAACCATCGCAAGGATAATCGTTGCCCATGTCTTTTTTCTGGCCTGGCATGACAACCAAACAGCCGGGTCGATAGAGATGCCTACCACAACCCACACAACAAATGACATGAACCATCGCAGTCGGGCACCACCACCTAGAACCGCATGAGTAGAGGGAAGCAAAGTGAACCGGCCAGTTGATTCAATAACCAGGGGAGAGTACAACCAGCGAGCATGTTAGCCATCAAGGCCGCACCGTCCAAAGGCCAGGTAGACATGCCAATGCATGCTATCTGGGTAGATTGCCGATGTCAAACGCTGGGTAGACATTGCGACAAACAACATCCGACCAAGGAGACGCTGTCGCAAGAAGCCTCTCCACAACCCGACACCCATCTGGCAGAACACAAGAAAAAGGAAGCGAGGAAAATGATGGCAAGGGGACGCACCGGGTGGAAGGCAAACGATGCCATGCGCCATCGAGCTAGCACCTCCTGCGACGAAGGCTAATGCCACTGGACCATCACTGTTGTTGATCAATGCCACCGGGCCCACCCATGGAATCAACCTTCTCTATTGGGACCCTGCGAGAGGCGACCATTGCCACTAGTCAGCTCTTCGATACACAACGAAGAGCTCTTCTGCTTCTGATGTTGTGGACTTTCCGACCAGGATTTGGTCGCTCGTATGTCTATGCTTTGCTCCAAAGAGAGCAAGGGTTGATCACCGGTTCGGTCTGGCACCGATCCCGTCCTCTCCCCTGTTCAACCTCCACAAATGTTCTGAAATAGTGATGACGATGTCATATTGTCGCTCTTTTCCACATATGTTTGGTACGACAATAGAATGTGTTTAAATGAGCATTATAACGGAATGTCTATATGATTATTTTGAGGTAATATCATTAGTGGTGCTTAAACTTGTCATCGATGTACACTTTAGTGCTTAAACTTGAAAAATACACTAAACTGGTTTTAGATTTGGCATGATCATGCAAATACGGTGATAATCTCATTCATAGACGTATAATGCATTGGCGTGGCACTGTATTTTAATTAGCATACACACGTGGCATGGGACCCACTTCCAATAGATGGCTTGCTTTATATAGGCCTCTATGAGTAGTGGGCCCCACATGTCAGCACGGTGGGAAATGAACGATAAAAACTTTCCCGCAAAAAAAATACAAACTCTAGCAAGCTAGAGTTGTAGCTAGGGACGTCGCTGTAGCAAATCGACCTGGCTTAGCCATAGCGCCATTCCTATTTCCATGTCCAAAAATAATAACGACCGTTAATATCGTGTGTAAGAACACGTTGACGGGTTTTATATGGGCTGTAGTCCGTGCAGCCCAGTTGCACATGTTAGCTTTTTTCTTTTAATTATAAATTATAAATTATACTTGAACATTTTTCTAAATAAGTTAATTTTTATGTATAATATTTATAATACGAAGTTTGAAATTTATTTTTATTATTATCATATAATTTGCATACTTTTTATAAATTGTAAAAACATTAAAGACAGCTAAGATGTGCAACATGGGCCGAACAGACAGCAGACCATTTAAACCACACAGGCGTGTTCCCTTATAATATATCGTGTCATTATCATTTGTGGACAAAAAAACATTAGTGGTCTTGTGGTTAGCGCTGATTGCAACATGGACGATGTTGCAAGTTCAGTTCCTGGCAGCCCCAATTTTTATTGTTGATTTTCCTTGATTCTGATATGTGGGGCCCACTGGTCATAGAGACATATATAAAGTAAGCCATCTGTTGGAAGAGACCCCATGCCACGTGCATGCTAATTAAAATACAATGGCATGTCAGCACATTATACGGCTAGTAATGAGATTATCATCGTATTTATCAAGTTCAAGAACTAGTTTAATGGATTGGTTTTCTTGTGCAAGTAACGCATTTTACACAATGCTTTTTTTTAATGTGTTGTAATAACATCTTATATTATTGGGGCGGAGGTAGTAATAAAGAGGAAGAACTGACGTGTTCGGATTTTGTAACGTTTTCAGAATCATGCGTTCCGAAGGGGCCCTTATTCTACTTCTTGAAAAATAAGTACCGAGTATACCACACTAATGTGCTCATCCAGCATCGGATCAGGTAAATTATTTTTTGATGCTAAAAACAAAACCATAGCAATTATTGGAGGATATGAAAAACCTAATTAACCAACTCGAACCCGACACCAAGCGCACTCACTCTTGCTAGCTATAGTCGGCCAAATAAGGAACAAAACAAGCACTCCACTTTCTCCTGTGCGAAACCAAAACAAAAAACAAAAATCTCATTTGCAAAATAAAAACAACATGGGAAGACGTATGCTAGCCCCACATCTGGATCCGAAGATGTCTCTGATCCATTGTTGATTCCGATGATGATCTGATCCATTGTTGCAAATTTCTCGAACCAATGGAGCGCCGAGCACCCCAACGTCACCACGCCCGAGCTGCGCCGGAGCAACCAATGGAAGCACAAACTGCGCCGGAGCTGGCCACCAGTCCACCAGGGACGGACCACTCCATGTACCTAGGGCTGCAAACGAGTCGAGCTCGAGCGAGTTGGAGTTAGCTCAGCTCAACTCATATGAAAATTCAAGCGAGCTCAAACTGAGTAAAGCTCATGATCGAGCTGTATAATATGACTCGTGCTCAGTTTGTAATGATCTCGAGTCGATCTCGAGCTAGTTCCGAACTAAATGAGGTGGTAAAAATTTATATAACTATGGATGTAAAAAAAAAGGTGAATATGCTGGAACCTTTGCCAAAAATATAGAATATTTAACACATAGTCGACCACGTGCCATAATTAGGCCTAAATCTTTTCTGCACTTAATTAAGTTTCCATGTTCGTTGGTAAATAAAATGGAGAAAAATTATGGACAACATATACGATAATAAATTATCTTATTTCCATTTAATATATGGCATGATCGTATAACATAATGATATTATGTCGAGTTATCGAGCTAAAATTGAGCGAGCCAACATTGGCTCAAGATCGGCTCGTTTCTTGGTCGAGCTACATAAAGTGTTCAAACTCAGCTCATTTCTTTTCGAGTCGATCCCAAGTCGAGTCAAAAAACGAGTCGATCTAGAGCGGCTCACAAGCCTCGAGCTTTTCTTGCAGCCCTACATGTACCTCATCGCACTTACTGCACTTTATTCAACATATAATATTATTTACTTTATTCATACTGACATTATTTAACAATAAAGACTTGTTACTGAATATTGACTTTATTCATACTGACATTATTCAACATAAACACTTGTTCCTGAATATTGACTTTATTCAAACTGAATAATAGAACATTATTCATAGTGAATATGGACTTTATTCAACAAAAGCACTTGCTGCACCACCTTCTCACAAATGAGCACTTACAGCAAGGCACATGGACAGTCGTGCTTATTTTGATTATAAACGAGCTGTTCCAACAAATATATATGTAGCCAATTAGGCTACAACACAAGCTCGGGTTCAGCAGAAAAGCAATGGCGCTGACGACTACCAACGGATTTTGGAGTTCCGGAACTCCTTCATAGAGGACAGATCATGGCGATGCCATGAATGACTTATTGATTTATGAAGACTTTGACCTTACGAGCTGAACTGAATCACAGCCCGAGAAGCCTTCGAGGATGCCTCTGTGATCTTCTTCCTCAATGAATCCTTCTGCACGCTGGTTTGAGGATAGCTTGAAGGACGAGCGTCAGCATGGGGAAACTTGTCAGTGCAAAGCGTGCACACCTTCCTGTCGTGCAGAGACACCTTCTTGATGTTCACCGCAGCTTGCATGACACGCCTGACGTATCCCATGAAATTGTCATCGGACTGGAAACCGTAGATAGTTAGCGTCGCCAGATTCTTGTGCTTAAAATTTGGATTAGATGGTTCCCACTTCACATCTGTTTTCGTTGAGTAACTATTTTGTGACTCCTGTCGGCACTTATGATCCCATACTGTGATGGAAAGGTCCTCTACAGATGGTGCAGCTTCAAGAAGGAACATTGTCCAAGAGATATCACATTCTTCAGGAAGATTATCCAGATTAATAAACCGTAACTTAGCAAGCACAGGAGCAAGCGCTTTGGGGCATTCTGGTTGAATCCAAATCTGGGAGATAAAATAGTAAATTAATAATGGGTGCAAACTGTGCATAAATTGCATCCTCAAGTGATGAATAATTTACTACAATGAGAATGGGATAGAGATTATCGGAGCGAGTACCTTTTCACTTCGAAATTCCAGAGACAGATCACTAACAGAAGGGACAGTAGCGAGCAGCTGGCTTAGCTTGAGGGTCTTCTGAGAAAGACATGCATCACCAAGACTGAGGTTTGAAAGCTGAGGGAGAACACCAAGAACCAATGGATTTTCATCATAGGGCCAATTATTGTAGGTCATCCGTTTGAGCTTTGGTAGGCGATTGAGCTCCACTGTTTTGAATTTTCCATAGGAGATAACAAGCTCGACGAGTCGAGCATGTTCTACATGTAGAACCGAACGGATCCCCGCGTCACACATTAAGAAAGATAGTGACTCCAGCACCTTGCAATAGCTTAGGATGATGGGTATGTCTGATTTACCAAATCTCATATTCCGTAAATGCAGCCGTGTGAGACCAGCAAATGCATCTGGACAATCACGAACAAAATTATTGAACTGCTTAGCAAAGAGCACACGATAGGCATCAGTGCAAAGATGGAGATCCCTTGGCGACAAGATCTCAAACTCGGCTGCATCCAATTTCTGCGTCACCATGGCTGCGCCAACAGATTTGCCGATGGAGAGACAGCGAGAAGGGCTCAGGAAAAATTTGAGCTTCAGCTTGCGAATGGTGATCTGCGGAGACCTCGTACTAAGGATCTTGTCTGTCACATCAGCCACGACACCATTCATTTGAACTAGATCGTGAGAGCTGAGATCAATGACGATCTGTGAGAGCATAGTGGGCAGCTTCTGCATTTTCCTCGAAAGTATGCAAGTTTTTACTGCATCAAGCGTACCCACCCTCTCCAGAATGTTGAGCAGCAGGTCAGCAGGCAGCTCGCTTAGCCTGTCCCCATTACAAGCTTGTACTTCATCAGGCAGCTCGCTTAGGGAGCCCCCGGTACTAGCTTCTCTTTTCGACTGCATTTTGCCAGATGGAAAAATGAGTCATCGATGATGGATCGATAAATTGACTTCCATCAAATGAGAAATTATAATACTCCCTCCAATCCATATTACTTGTCACTCAAATGGATATTAGCTCAAATGGATGTATCTAGCACTAATATCCATTTGAGCGACAAGTACTATGGATCGGAGGGAGTAATAATAACAAAACATAAGCAACGACTTACATCACGTCGGCCGCAGCGACCCCTATAAAGCTCCATGGCGATGCAATAAGCGAAGTAAGTATTGAAACGATGATCTGGAAACAATAGTCAACGCCCAGCCTGAACTTGTTATAGACTCCTCCAATCCTACTAGTAAAAGAACTCTGATCCCACTCCCTACTCCCAAGACAGAGACGGAGGAGGTTTCCGAATCTTCTTCAAGCCGGTACAGAATCCGTAAACCGGCCGATTTACTATTATCTCATGAGAGGCAGACATATAAAAACAACTCCTTTTTCTAATACAAATCGAAACTGATCCGTTTCTTCTTCGAATCCGAAGACAGAACGAAATTGGCACCTTTCTCTTGCTTCTCCCAATCCGATTCCAGAAAGAATTTGACCTTCCTTCATCATCTAGAACGTAGCATCTGGAGCCGAACTGGTTTAGGCGACAAGGCCGGTAGCCGCCGCCGGGAGATGGTGTGGGTGGGGAGGGGAAAGTGTTAGGGCAGAGGATGCCATGTGTGCCCTGTGGTGGATCTGCTAAGATTTGGGCTCGGGCTAATCTACACTTGAGCCCATAGGCCCATTTGAACACAGGGTTAGGCAGAGAACTTAGAGCATCTCCAGCAGTTCGGCCCCACGCACTCTCAAGGCTATAGCATGCAGGAAAGCCTTGTCACTAGCAGATGATCTGGGCATTAACAATTTCATTGTCGCACCGGACTGCAAACAAGTCATCTCGGACATCAACAGAAACTCGCATGGGGTGTATGGAGCGATCATCACAGAGATACAACTTAGATCATCTATTTTTCATTGTAATTTTTCTTTCGAGAGTCGTGTTGTTAACTATGAAGCACATAGCTTAGCCAAGTTCTCGCTTTCTAGAGGTCCGGGACGCCACGTTTGGTTTGGCGTGCCTCACGACCAGAGATGTATCCCACAGCATGTGGACTTTCATGAATAAATTTGGCTTTACCCCTAAAAAAAAGCAGTTCGGCCCCCAGGCACTTTCAAATATCGCTGCTTGGGGACGCGCCGGTGATATTTTCGACATGGGGGAAGGGGGTTGGTTTCCCAATTGCCGCCCCAGCCCAACGCAGACGCCGTCATTTTGAAAAATAAATTCGGCCAAACACGACAAAATTCAACACATATTAGGCGATTTTATTAATACTTGTACATAAAAACTTAAAAACATAATAAAAACTACTACGCTGCCGTCCGCCGCCCCTCCTACATGCCGAAGAACGCGACGAAGGCGCTGTAGTCGTCGCCGTCATCGGCCTCCTTCTTCGCGCCACCGCCGCCCCGTGCTGCACCCCTGCCGGGTACTAGAGCGGTGGTTGGTTGCCGCCCTCAAGGACGAAGTGCAGCGTCCGCCCGGGGACGCCCCACCACAGGCAGCGACCGTCGGCGTTGTGGCGCCCCCTCACCAGCGCGCTGTTGGTGGAGGCGAGCTGCTCCTCATGGCGGCGTCGGAAGTATGCCGCCCAGCTGGCGTGGTTGTCGGCGGCGTACTCCGGGCGACCGCGCACCTCCTAAGGCAGGGAGGCCCGGACGCGCTCAATCTCGTCGTGGAAGTAGGCGGGGTGCTTGGCGTCGGGCTGCAGGGGGACTGGGACGCCTCCGGCACTGAGCCTCCATCGCCCCGGCGCGCGCATGTCCGGCGGCGCCGGGTAGTTGGCCTCGTGGAGGAGGTGCGCCTCCCACTGTGAAGGTCGCGACGGTCGAAGCCGTTGGCCGCCGCACCGTCGCCGGGGAAACGCTCACCCATCGAACGGAGTAGACGCGGTGGCTGGTGTCGAGGGGAGAGAGAGACGGGATGGCCGGATGGGCTGGTAGAGAGGAGAGAGGGACTACGGGCGAACGAGCGTGTGTCCACCGGCGAGGAGGAGTTGGCCTTTTAAAGCCGTCGGGGGGGGGGGGGGGGGTGGCAGATGTCGTGGTTCTAAGTCTGACAGTAGAATGGGGGGTAGGAATGGAGAGGCAAGATCCTAGCTCTGGAGTAGTTGTACACGCAAAGAGTTAACGAGTTCAGGCCCTTCTTGGAGGAAGTAATAGCCCTACGTCTCGGAGCCCGGAGGCGGTCGACTGGATTATATGCGTGTGTGTTACAAAGATGCGAACCCATCTATCCGTGGAGGGGGGTGGCTTATATAGAGTTCGCCCGGACCCCAGCCGGCCCACGTAATGAAGGGTTTTAAGGTACATTAAGGCAGGGCGTTACTGGAAACGTCCCGCATAAAGTGCCTATTAAGGCTATAAAGGCTATTTAATTACAGACCGTTTGGATGCGGAGTGGCTCCTGTTCTTCCGATGGTCGAGTGTATCTTCATGGTCGAGTGTCTCCATGTTAGTCGAGTGAATGCTTGCCAGGTCGACTGGTAAGCAACCTCTTTTAGTAAGTGACCTTGGGGAGGGTACTCTTGGGCACGCCCATGACCCTATCCCAGGTACATGACTTCATCATTAGCCCCCGAATGGATCGAGGTTTGAGTGAGGAAGGAGTTGATAGTCTTCCGACCTGCTTCTCGTGTTGAAAGTGTGTCTTGCCCTGGATTAAGGGCCTTGCAGTGATGGCTTCAAATTCTCTTTCAGTCGCCTTGATCCATTCTTTGCGTTTTGTCGAGTGAACTTCGTAGCCTTGAGGATCTCCGAGTGATAGATCGGCGGAGACCGTTGTCAGGTTGGTTGCTCTATGGTTAGCGGATTTCACGGGATCCGAATTTTGGGAAGCGCGCGAAGCGGAGAAAACCGCGGCACTCGGATGGGACGAGACGATGACGCCTCGATCTTCGCGCCGCCTTTCGCCACGTATCGCTCGCGCGCCTGTTGTGGGATTTGACAGATTGCCTGGGCCTACCAGTTAGCCACTCGGAAGCAGCCTTATTTAAGGCGCCGGGCGGGCGCATTTTGAACAGTGCCAACGCAATCTTCGTCTCCCTTCGCTTCCAAACCTCTCCATAGCGCCTGCAGCTTTCTCCGCGCCGCCGCTTCGCACCAATCTCGCCGGCGACGATGGGGAAGGAGAAGACCGCGACTTTGGAGCGGGCGAAGAAGGCAACGGCGACGGCGAAGGGGAGGGCGTCAAGCCGGGGCGGATCCTCGTCTCGGTCCCAGCTGCCGCGGGGTTGGGTCCAAGGAGATTGGATCCGCTCGACCATCACCGAGAAGGATCTCGCCGATCTGGCCGACGAGGGACTGATCCCACATGGGTCGGCAAGGCTCCCGGGAACGGAGACGCAACCGCAGCCAAAGGAGGGTGAGTGTGTTCTTCTGGCCACTCATGTAGATCGTGGGTTTTCTCTGCCGCCGAGTCCTTTCTTCTGGGGGTTTCTGAACTTCTTTGGGGCGCAACTCCATCATTTTACTCCCAATTCCATCGTCTACCTCGCCGCCTTTGTTTCACTGTGTGAAAATTTCTTGGGCTGTCGGCCGCACTGGGGCTTTTCAAGCACATATTCACCTGTCGCTCTCAGTCGGTGAAGAAAACAAATCCAGACGACGAGAGAACTCAAGTGATCCAGATGTGCGGGGGACTCGGAGTCCAGACGAGAGGCAAGAGCGCCTTTCTGGCGATGACTCTGCCCGACTCAGTTAGAGGATGGCAGTCGACCTGGTTCTACTACCAAGACCAGTCGACGCCGGGGCAGTCGACTGGGCTCCCCCCTTTCTCCATGAGTCGAGTGGACAAGCCATCTTCTCTGAAGGTGGTACCGGAGGAGAAGGCCCAAGTGAAGTTGTTGATGGAGCGCGTAGTCCAGCTTATTCGAGACGGGGTGACTGGCATGGATCTTCTGGAAGTCTTCCTCCGACGGCGGATTCAGCCACTGCAATACCGAGGCCATCCGATGTGGATGTACTCTGGTACCGAAGACGATACTCGGGTTCATCCAGAGGAGGTCGACGATGCCACGCTGGAGAGGTGGATGACTGCCATTACCGGGAACAAGGACAATCCTCGAGGAGCCAGGATAGTTCTCCCATTCGACCAGTCTCGTTAACCAGATAGGGTACAAACACTTTTCTCCGACTGACCTATAATATTCAATCTTCCGAGACAGTCGATTGATCTTTCTCTTGTTTGTTGTTCTCCAGGAAATTACTGAGATGTACTCGACGCCCAACGGGGCACAGGAGTCAACTGAAGAAGGGGAGGCGAGCGGAGGTGAAAGCGGAGAAGAGCACGACGAGTGGGAATCCGATGGCGAAGGGGAGGAAGACAACGACGTCGACTCCAGCGAAGAGGAGGAGGAGGAAGATGAACCTCCCCGCACGGAGAGGCGATCCAAGCTTACACACGATCCCGCGAAGGAATGTGGTAAGGCGACTGCTCCTGTTGGGCAGTCGTCGAAACGCCCTCGGACCTCTTCTCCTGCGCCGACTGAGAAGCCTCCCAAGCACCAGCGCGCGACGCCATCCAAGCCGCCCAAGGCTCTGCCCAAGATGAAGATGACTGTCCCCACCATTTCCGGGTAATAACGATACTTGTTTCCCTCTGTCGACTGTGGACGGATCCTCGGTCGATTCATTGAACCAACTGACTGACTTCCGACATTTGTAGTGTTGCTACTTCTGAGACCCCTGCCAAGGACAGAGACCAAGAGATGGAAGACGCTGTTACTTCCAACCCAGGTACAGTTACTGATGTTCTGTCATTGGTCGACTGACTATTTCTTGTAACTCTGGTCGGTTGAACTTTTCTTGCAGCTCCCCCTCATGTCATTGACCTTCCTGATGACGACGATGAAGTGCCGCTGGGGGCGAGGGGGAACAAGAAGGCTCTGGCTGGCCAGACTCCACAAGCTACCCCGGCGCCTGAGGTCGTGGTTCGGGATGGAGGTGATGCTACTCAGACTTCGGTGACTTTTGCTGTACCGCTGACGAGTGCTCGACCCACTTCGTCGACTGTTGCTCCACCATCTCTCTTTGCTATCCACCACGTCCCGGAAGACCTAGTGAGCGCTGCTAAGGAAGCCATTCGCCAAGCAGGGATTATGATGGAACAAGTGAAGGTGGTCCGAGAGGCCGGTCAGGCGGCTTATGATGCCAGTTCAGCTCTTCAGAATAATGTTCAGGTAAGTCGACTTGTCTGTTTCGTTATGAAACACCACCGGAAAACTGCTTCTTTCTGAAGATTTTTGCTGTTTGTACACCCACTGGGGTGTGTGTCGATTGAATTTCTGTGGGGGGCACGCTGAGTGCACCCACTGGGTGTAGTCCCCGAGGCTATGGTCGACTGCTGGCAGTCGACTATAGTCTAAGGAATTTTATGCTCTCTTCTTCCTTTATTCACTCGGAAATAATGAGTCGACTGATCGAGCAGAATCTTTGAAAAATACCGGTGGGGGCACGCTGAGTGCACCCACTGGGTGTAGTCCCCGAGGCTACTGTCGAATGTTTTGATTCGGCTGTAGTCTTAGAAATGTCACATCCTTTCCTTTAGTCACTCGGAAATAACTTGTCTTTGATGTCTTTTGTCGATTGTCTCTTTGCAGAAGTCTTGCGAGCTTGTTGCTCAGCTTGCTGATTTGAAGAAGAAACAAATCTAACTTAACCTCGACTTACAGTTTGCCCAGGAAAACTTGCAGAAGGCGAAGGACGACGCGAAAGGTATGGTTGGTGAGGATTCGACGACTGCCTCTGTTTTTCTGCTTATTCTCAACCCTGTCCTCATTATTGTTTTGCAGACCAACTGGGGGAGGCTCTGAGGAAGAAGGATCTTGACCTTGCGGAAGCCCAAAAGGCGGCTTCGGAGAAGATGAAGCTCGCTGAGGAGAAGCTTGCCTCAGTTGGTCGGCTCGAAGATGAGAATGCCAGGCTGAAGTCTGCCCTTGATGCGGCCAACAAGGAAGCAAGTCGATTGAAAAACGACAAGATTGCTCTGACTGACAAGGTCGGCGATATGGCGGGGAAGTGAAAGGATCTGGAGGCTTACCTTGGAGGGCTCGCCAAGAAACTATTCCTCATGCTTGAAGGTAATCCCCTCATTCGATCGACTTGACGTTGTCGACTCATCGTTCAATTATAATATTGGACTGTACCTTTCAGAATTCTGTCAGAACTTCGAGGAAGAAATTGGTCGAGTGGAGACCAGTCTGGACCCCATCAACTCTCCTGTGAAGGACGAAGCTGCCATGAATGTTCTCCGGTTGGAGTCCTGTGTTGCTGGCGTGGTGGACTATCTTGCTCGACTGAAGGCTGCAGTGTCGCGGATCGAATCTGCACTCTGGCCCAAACAGACGCTTCAGAATGACCTTGAATCCTTGGTCACTCGACTGAATGAAGTTCCAAGTCGAGTGCAAGAATGGAAAAAGTCTTCTGCCAGGTGTGGTGCCGATGTTGCTCTATCGCTGGTTCGTGTCCACTGCAAGGAGGCGCGAGAAGAGAAGCTGGCCGCCCTCCAAGTTGCCAATACCAGGAAGCACAATTTCCAGGACTTCATGGAGACCTTCATTGCTGCTGCCACTCGCATCTCAGACGGGATTGATTTGGACGAGTTTGTTGCACCATCCAGTCCTCCGCCGGAGGAGTAAAAAACTGTTGTGTCTCGCTTTGAAATTTGCCTCGGAATGCCGAGTGGTTTATGTAACCGATAAACTCTGTCGAGCTGGAGGCTCGAGTACTTTTATCTGCGGTCAAGGACCTTTTGATCTTTGTCCAGACTTTATTTATCGTTGAATATCTTCATGATTTACCCGCCGAGTGGGATTTGGCTCGACTTTTACTGAAAATGACTTAGGCGAGCACTGAGCTGCAGCTAAGCCTCCGAGTGGGAGGTCTGCTCTCCACTCGGTAGGATTTTTAATTACTTAGGCGAGCGCTGGGCTGCAGCTAAGCCTCCGAGTGGGAGGTCTGCTCTCCACTCGGTAGGACTTTGAATTACTTAGGCGAGCGCTGGGCTGCAGCTAAGCCTCCGAGTGGGAGGTCTGCTCTCCACTCGGTAGGATTTTGAATTACTTAGGCGAGCGCTGGGCTGCAGCTAAGCCTCCGAGTGGGAGGTCTGCTCTCCACTCGGTAGGATTTTGAATTACTTAGGCGAGCGCTGGGCTGCAGCTAAGCCTCCGAGTGGGAGGTCTGCTCTCCACTCGGTAGGATTTTGAATTACTTAGGCGAGCACTGGGCTGCAGCTAAGCCTCCGAGTGGGAGGTCTGCTCTCCACTCGGTAGGATTTTGAATTGCTTAGGCGAGCACTGGGCTGCAGCTAAGCCTCCGAGTGGGAGGTCTGCTCTCCACTCGGTAGGATTTTGAATTACTTAGGCGAGCACTGGGCTGCAGCTAAGCCTCCGAGTGGGAGGTCTGCTCTCCACTCGGTAGGATTTTGAATTACTTAGGCGAGCGTTGGGCTGTAGCTAAGCCTTCGAGTGGGAGGTCTGCTCTCCACTCGGTAGGATTTTTGAACGTAGCTTCTGAAGGATAAGAATGAGAGTTTAACTTTGCGGGAGGCTGGCTTTCCGCTCGGTAGGAATTTTAAATACTTAGGCGAGCACTGGGCTGCAACTAAGCCCCCGAGTGGGAGGCTGGCTCTCCACTCGATAGGATTTTTGAATACTTAGGCGAGTACTTGAACTGCAGCTAAGCCTCCGAGTGGGAGGCTGGTTCTCCACTCGGTAGGATTTTTGAATACTTAGGCGAGTACTTGAACTGCAGCTAAGCCCCCGAGTGGGAGGCTGGCTCTCCACTCGGTAGGATTTTTGAATACTTAGGCGAGTACTTGGACTGCAGCTAAGCCTCCGAGTGGGAGGCTGGCTCTCCACTCGGTAGGATTTCTGAATACTTAGGCGAGTACTTGGACTACAGCTAAGCCCCCGAGTGGGAGGCTGGCTCTCCACTCGGTAGGATTTTTGAATACTTAGGCGAGTACTTGAACTGCAACTAAGCCCCCGAGTGGGAGGCTGGCTCTCCACTCGATAGGATTTTTGAATACTTAGGCGAGTACTTGGACTGCAGCTAAGCCCCCGAGTGGGAGGCTGGCTCTCCACTCGGTAGGATTTTTGAATACTTAGGCGAGTACTTGGACTGCAGCTAAGCCCCCGAGTGGGAGGCTGGCTCTCCACTCGGTAGGATTTTTGAATACTTAGGCGAGTACTTGAACTGCAGCTAAGCCCCCGAGTGGAAGTCTGGCTCTCCACTCAGTAGGATTTTTGAATACTTAGGCGAGTACTTGGACTGCAGCTAAGCCCCCGAGTGGGAGGCTGGCTCTCCACTCAGTAGGATTTTTGAATACTTAGGCGAAACGGGTTCGCGGCTAAGCCCCTGAGTGGGAGGCCGGCTCTCCACTCGGTGGGATTTTTTTACAAACTTAGGCGAAACGGATTCGCGGCTAAGCCACCCACTGGGGGAAATTTCGAAAAAGAAATAGCAATCTTCTGTGAAAATTATAACATTCTTGCTTTAGATAAAAGAACTACAGAGGTACTTTTATTACATCTCAGCCGAGTGAGTTTCTTTTTTCAAGTGTAAAAAGGACGGAGTAACTCCGCTTTCCAAGCTCGAGGCTCGTCGATCTGGCGATCAACGTTGTAGAGGTGATATGCTCCGTTGTGGAGGACTTTGGTGACGATGAAGGGGCCTTCCCAGGTTGGAGCGAGCTTGTGAGGTTTTTGTTGATCCACTCGGAGGACCAAGTCTCCTTCCTGAAAGGCTCGACTCTTCACGTTTCTCGCGTGGAACCGACGTAAGTCCTGCTGGTAGATAGTCGAGCGGATTAGGGCCATCTCCCTCTCTTCTTCCAAGAGGTCGACTGCATCTTGCCGAGCTTGTTCCGCTTCTGCTTCAGAGTATAGTTCGACTCGAGGTGCATTGTGAAGCAGATCACTCGGCAGAACTGCTTCAGCCCCGCAGACCAGAAAGAATGGTGTTCTTCCAGTCGACCGATTAGGGGTGGTCCTTAATACCCAAAGAACTGACGGAAGTTCGTCGACCCAAGCTCCTGCCGCGTGCTTGAGATCACGCATCAGTCGGGGTTTCAGTCCTTTGAGGATGAGACCATTTGCACGCTCTGCCTGCCCATTCGACTGAGGATGGGCGACTGAGGCATAGTCGACCCGCGTGCCTTGGGAGGCGCAGAAGGTTTTGAATCTGTCGTTATCAAAGTTTGATCCATTGTCCGTGATGATGCTATGTGGAACTCCATATCTGAATATCAGCTCTCTGATGAAACTGATAGCAGTGCTTGCATCGAGGTTCTTGATGGATTTGGCTTCTATCCACTTGGTGAACTTGTCGACTGCAACCAGTAAGTGAGTGAAGCCGCTTCTACCGGTTCTCAGCGGTCCAATCATGTCTAGCCCCCAAACAGCGAAGGGCCAGACGAGTGGAATGGTCTTCAGAGCAGAGGCGGGCTTGTGTGACATGTTGGAATAAAACTGACACCCTTCGCACTTGTCGACTATGTCTTTTGCCATTTCATTCGCCCTCGGCCAGTAAAATCCCGCTCGGTATGCTTTAGCCACAATGGTCCGAGAGGACGCATGATGGCCACAGGTTCCCGAGTGGATATCCTCGAGAATTATCTGACCTTCTTCTGGCGTGATGCACTTCTGGCCAACTCCAGTCGCGCTTTCTCTGTACAACTGCTCTTTGATTACTGTAAAGGCCTTGGATCGACGGACAATCTGTCGAGCCTCTCCTTCATCTTCTGGGAGCTCTTTCCTCATAATATACGCGATGTAAGGCGCTGTCCAGTCGGGAGTGATGACTACAACTTCCATAATCAAGTCGACCACGGCTGAAATCTCCACTTCAGTCGGATCGCTGGCGCTCCTTGGCTGCGGAGATTCTCCTGTGAAAGGATCTTCCTGTATCGATGGCGCACGAATGTGCTCCAAACACACATCACTTGGGATGGCTTCTCTCTTGGACCCTATTTTCGCCAAATCATCCGCAGCTTGGTTTTTCAGTCGGGGTATATGATGGAGCTCTAACCCCTCGAATCTCTTTTCCAACTTTCTTACTGCATTGCAATAACCCGTCATGGCTGGGCTTCGGACATCCCACTCCTTCATCACTTGATTAACAACCAGATCTGAGTCGCCGTAGACCATAAGGCGACGGACGCCGAGTGAAATGGCCATACGCAGTCCATATAGGAGTGCTTCATATTCTGCCTCGTTGTTGGAGGAATCAAGGTGAATCTGGAGGACATATTTGAGCTTATCTTCTCGGGGGGAAACCAATACAACCCCCGCACTGGACCCATTCAGCATCTTGGGGCCATCGAAAAATATAGTCCAGTGCTCCGAGTGAACTTGAGTCGGAAGTTGTTGTTCGGTCCACTCGGCGAGGAAATCAGCTATTGCTTGGGACTTGATAGCTTTCTTTGCCTCAAACTTGATATCAAGGGGAAGAAGTTCAATCGCCCATTTTGCCACTCGACCAGTTGCATCTCTGTTATGAAGAATCTCTGACAACGGGGCGTCGCTGACGACTGTAATGGAGTGATCAGAGAAATAATGAGCAACCTTCTACTCGTGCAAAAACATCAAACCATAAAAACCTAGGCTCGGATGCCACTATTGGGGAACGTAGTAATTTCAAAAAAATTCCTACGCACACGCAAGATCATGGTGATGCATAGCAACGAGAGGGGAGAGTGTTGTCTACGTACCCTCGTAGACCGAAGCGGAAGCGTTGACACAACGTAGAGGAAGTAGTCGTACGTCCTCCTCCCGATCCGACCGATCCAAGCGCCGTTACTCCGGCGCCTCCGAGTTCTTGACACACGTACAGCTCGATGACGTTCCCCGGGCTCCGATCCAGCAAAGCTTCGGGGAAGAGTTCCGTCAGCACGACGGCGTGGTGACGATCTTGATATTCTACGGACGCAGGGCTTCGCCTAAACACTGCAACGATATGATCGAGGTGGAATATGGTGGAGGGGGGCACCGCACACGGCTAAGGAACGATCTCAAGGATCAACTTGTGTGTTCTAGGGTGCCCCCTGCCCCCGTATATAAAGGATCAAGGGGGAGGGGGCGGCCGGCCTAGAGGGCGCGCCAAGGAGGAGTCCTATTCCCACCGGGAGTAGGACTCCTCTCCCTTTCCTTGTAGGAGAAGGAAGTAGAGAGGGGGAAAGGAAAAGGGGGGCGCCGCCCCCCTTCCTTGTCCTATTCGGACTAGAGGGGGAGGGGGCGCGCGGCCTGCCCTGGCCGCCCCTCCTCTTTTCCCTTAAGGCCCATATGGGCCCATTAACCCCCCGGGGGGTTCCGGTAACCCCCCGGTACTCCGTTATTATCCGAAACCATTCGGAACCATTCCGATGTCCGAATATAGTCGTCCAATATATCAATCTTTACGTCTCGACCATTTCGAGACTCCTCGTCATGTCCGTGATCACATCCGGGACTTCGAACTCCTTCGTTACATCAAAATGCATAAACTCATAATAACTGTCATCGTAACCTTAAGCGTGCGGACCCTACGGTTCAAGAACAATGTAGACATGACTGAGACTCGTCTCCGGTCAATAACCAATAGCGGGACCTGGATGCCCATATTGGCTCCTACATATTCTACGAAGATCTTTATCGGTCAGACCGCATAACAACATACGTTGTTCCCTTTGTCATCGGTATGTTACTTGGCCGAGATTCGATCGTCGGTATCCAATACCTAGTTCAATCTCGTTACCGGCAAGTCTCTTTACTCGTTCCGTAATACATCATCTCGCAACCAACTCATTGGTTGCAATGCTTGCAAGGCTTATGTGATGTGCATTACCGAGAAGGCCCTGAGATACCTCTCCGACATTCGGAGTGACAAATCCTAATCTCGAAATACGCCAACCCAACAAATACTTTTGGAGACACCTGTAGAGCACCTTTATAATCACCCAGTTATGTTGTGACGTTTGGTAGCACACAAAGTGTTCCTACGGTAAACGGGAGTTGCATAATCTCATAGTCAAAGGAACATGTATAAGTCATGGATAAAAGCAATAGCAACATACTAAACGATCGGGTGCTATGCTAATGGAATGGGTCATGTCAATCAGATCATTCAACTAATGATGTGACCTTGTTAATCAAATGACAACTCCTTTGTCTATGGTTAGGAAACTTAACCATCTTTGATTAACAAGCTAGTCAAGTAGAGGCATACTAGTGACTCTCTGTTTGTCTATGTATCCACACATGTATTATGTTTCCGGTTAATACAATTCTAGCATGAATAATAAACATTTATCATGATATGTAAGGAAATAAATAATAACTTTATTATTGCCTCTAGGGCATATTTCCTTCAGTCTCCCACTTGCACTAGAGTCAATAATCTAGATTACACAGTAATGATTCTAACACCCATGGAGTCTTGGTGTTGATCATGTTCTGCCCGTGGAAGAGGCTTAGTCAACGGGTCTGCTACATTCAGATCCGTATGTATCTTGCAAATCTCTATGTCTCCCACCTGGACCAAGTCCCGGATGGAATTGAAGCGTCTCTTGATGTGCTTTGTTCTCTTGTGAAATCTGGATTCCTTCGCCAAGGCAATTGCTCCAGTATTGTCACAAAAGATTTTCATTGGACCCGATGCACTAGGTATGGCACCTAGATCGGATATGAACTCCTTCATCCAGACTCCTTCATTTGCTGCTTCCGAAGCAGCTATGTACTCCGCTTCACATGTAGATCCTGCTACGACGCTTTGTTTAGAACTGCACCAACTGACAGCTCCACCGTTTAATGTAAATACGTATCCGGTTTGCGATTTCGAATCGTCCGGATCAGTGTCAAAGCTTGCATCAACGTAACCCTTTATGATGAGCTCTTTGTCACCTCCATACACGAGAAACATTTCCTTAGTCCTTTTCAGGTACTTCAGGATATTCTTGACCGCTATCCAGTGATCCACTCCTGGATTACTTTGGTACCTCCCTGCTAAACTTATAGCAAGGCACACATCAGGTCTGGTACACAGCATTGCATACATGATAGAGCCTATGGCTGAAGCATAGGGAACATCTTTCATCTTCTCTCTATCTTCTGCAGTGGTCGGGCATTAAGTCTGACTCAACTTCACACCTTGCAATACAGGCAAGAACCCTTTCTTCTCTTGATCCATTTTGAACTTCTTCAAAATCTTGTCAAGGTATGTGCTTTGTGAAAGTCCAATTAAGCGTCTTGATCTATCTCTATAGATCTTAATGCCCAATATGTAAGCAGCTTCACCGAGGTCTTTCATTGAAAAACTCTTATTCAAATATCCCTTTATGCTATCCAGAAATTCTATATCATTTCCAATCAGTAATATGTCATCTACATATAATATCAGAAATGCTACAGAGCTCCCACTCACTTTCTTGTAAATACAGGCTTCTCCAAAAGTCTGTACAAACCCAAATGCTTTGATCACACTATCAAAACGTTTATTCCAACTCCGAGATGCTTGCACCAGTCCATAAATGGATCGCTGGAGCTTACATACTTTGTTAGCTCCCTTTGGATCGATAAAACCTTCTGGTTGCATCATATACAACTCTTCTTCCAGAAACCCATTCAGGAATGCAGTCTTTACATCCATTTGCCAAATTTCATAATCATAAAATGCGGCAATTGCTAACATGATTCGGATAGACTTAAGCATCGCTACGGGTGAGAAGATCTCATCGTAGTCAATCCCTTGAACTTGTCTAAACCCCTTTGCGACAAGTCGAGCTTTGTAGACAGTAACATTACCGTCGGCGTCAGTCTTCTTCTTAAAGATCCACTTGTTCTCTATTGCTTGCCGACCCTCGGGCAAGTCAACCAAAGTCCACACTTTGTTTTCATACATGGATCCCATCTCAGATTTCATGGCTTCCAGCCATTTTGCGGAATCTGGGCTCACCATCTCTTCTTCATAGTTCGTAGGTTCGTCATGATCTAGTAGCATGATTTCCAGAATAGGATTGCCGTACCACTCTGGTGCGGATCTCACTCTGGTTGATCTACGAGGTTCAGCAGTTACTTGATCTGAAGTTTCATGATCATCATCATTAACTTCTTCTCTGATTGGTGTAGACGTCACAGAAACCGGTTCCTGTGATGAACTACTTTCCAATAAGGGAGCAGGTACAGTTACCTCATCAAGTTCTACTTTCCTCCCACTCACTTCTTTCGAGAGAAACTCCTTCTCTAGAAAGGATCCATTTTTAGCAACAAATGTCTTGCCTTCGGATCTGTGATAGAAGGTGTACCCAACTGTTTCCTTTGGGTATCCTATGAAGACACATTTCTCCGATTTGGGTTCGAGCTTATCAGGTTGAAGCTTTTTCACATAAGCATCGCAGCCCCAAACTTTAAGAAACGACAACTTTGGTTTCTTGCTAAACCATAGTTCATATGGCGTCGTCTCAACGGATTTTGACAGTGTCCTATTTAACATGAATGCGGCCGTCTCTAGAGCATAACCCCAAAACTATAGCGGTAAATCTGTAAGAGACATCATAGATCGCACCATATCTAGTAAAGTGCGATTACGATGTTCGGACACACCATTGCGTTGTGGTGTTCCGGGTGGCGTGAGTTGCGAAACTATTCCGCATTGTTTCAAATGTAGACCAAACTCGTAACTCAAATACTCTCCTCCACGATCAGATCGTAGAAACTTTATTTTCTTGTTACGATGATTTTCAACTTCACTCTGAAATTCTTTGAACTTTTCAAATGCTTCAGACTTCTGTTTCATTAAGTAGATATACCCATATCTGCTTAAATCATCTGTGAAGGTGAGAAAATAACGATATCCGCTACGAGCCTCAACATTCATCGGACCACATACATCTGTATGTATGATTTCCAATAAATCTGTTGCTCTCTCCATAGTACCGGAGAACGGTGTTTTAGTCATCTTGCCCATGAGGCACGGTTCGCAAGTGCCAAGTGATTCATAATCAAGTGACTCCAAAAGTCCATCAGTATGGAGTTTCTTCATGCGCTTTATACCGATATGACCTAAACGGCAGTGCCACAAATAAGTTGCACTATCATTATCAACTCTGCATCTTTTGGCTTCAACATTATGAATATGTGTATCACTACTATCGAGATTCATCAAAAATAGACCACTCTTCAAGGGTGCATGACCATAAAAGATATTACTCATATAAATAGAACAACCATTATTCTCCGATTTAAATGAATAACCGTCTCGCATCAAACAAGATCCAGATATAATGTTCATGCTCAACGCTGGCACCAAATAACAATTATTTAGGTCTAATACTAATCCCGAAGGTAGATGTAGAGGTAGCGTGCCGACCGCGATCACATCGACTTTGGAACCGTTTCCCACGCGCATCGTCACCTCGTCCTTTGCCAATGTTCGCTTAATCCGTAGTCCCTGTTTCGAGTTGCAAATATTAGCAACAGAACCAGTATCAAATACCCAGGTGCTACTGCGAGCTCTAGTAAGGTACACATCGATAACATGTATATCACATATACCTTTGTTCACCTTGCCATCCTTCTTGTCCGCCAGATACTTGGGGCAGTTCCGCTTCCAGTGACCAGTCTGCTTGCAGTAGAAGCACTCAGTTTCAGGCTTAGGTCCAGACTTGGGTTTCTTCTCTTGAGCAGCAACTTGTTTGCTGTTCTTCTTGAAGTTCCCCTTCTTCTTCCCTTTGCCCTTCTTCTTGAAACTAGTGGTCTTATTGACCATCAACACTTGATGCTCCTTCTTGATTTCTACCTCCGCAGCCTTTAGCATTGCGAAGAGCTCGGGCATAGTCTTATCTATCCCTTGCATATTATAGTTCATCACGAAGCCTTTGTAGCTTGGTGGCAGTGATTGAAGAATTCTGTCAATGACACAATCATCCGGAAGATTAACTCCTAGTTGACTCAAGTGATTGTAATACCCAGACATTCTGAGTATGTGCTCACTGACAGACCCATTCTCTTCCATCTTGCAGCTATAGAACTTACTGGAGACCTCATATCTCTCAATCCGGGCATTCTATTGGAATATCAACTTCAACTCCTGGAACATCTCATATGCTCCATGGTTCTCAAACCGTCGTTGAAGTCCCGGTTCTAAGCCGTAAAGCATGGCACACTGAACCATCGAGTAGTCATCAGCTTTGCTCTGCCAGACGTTCATAACATCTGGTGTTGCTCCAGCAGCAGGCCTGGCACCTAGAGGTGCATCCAGGACGTAATTCTTCTGTGCAGCAATGAGGATAATCCTCAAGTTACGGACCCAGTCCGTGTAATTGCTACCATCATCTTTCAACTTTGCTTTCTCAAGGAACGCATTAAAATTCAACGGAACAACAGCACGAGCCATCTATCTACAATCAACATAAACAAGCAAGATACTATCAGGGACTAAGTTCATGATAAATTTAAGTTCAATTAATCATATTACTTAAGAACTCCCACTTAGATAGACATCCCTCTAATCTTCTAAGTGATCACGTGATCCAAATCAAGCTAAACCATAACCGATCATCACGTGAAATGGATTAGTTCTCAATGGTGAACATCATCATGTTGATCATATCTACTATATGATTCACGCTCGACCTTTCGGTCTCCATGTTCCGAGGCCATATCTGCATATGCTAGGCTCGTCAAGTATAACCCGAGTATTCCGCGTGTGCAAAACTGGCTTGCACCCGTTGTAGATGGACGTAGAGCTTATCACACCCGATCATCACGTGGTGTCTGGGCATGACGAACTTTGGCAACGGTGCATACTCGGGGAGAACACTTCTTGATAATTTAGTGAGAGATCATCTTATAATGCTACCGTCAATCAAAGCAAGATAAGATGCATAAAAGATAAAAATCACATGCAAATCAATATAAGTGATATGATATGGTCATCATTATCTTCTGCTTCGTGATCTCCATCTCTGCAGCACCATCATGATCACCATCGTCACCGGCGCGACACCTTGATCTCCATCGTAGCATCGTTGTCGTCTCGCCAATCTTATGCTTCTACGACTATCGCTACCGCTTAGTGATAAAGTAAAGCATTACAGGGCGATTGCATTGCATACAATAAAGCGACAACCATACGGCTTCTGCCGGTTGCCGATAACTCGGTTACAAAACATGATCATCTCATACAATAAAATATAGCATCATGTCTTGACCATATCACATCACAACATGCCCTGCAAAAACAAGTTAGACGTCCTCTACTTTGTTTGTTGCATATTTTACGTGGCTGCTACGGGCTTTAAGCAAGAACCAATCTCACCTACGCATCAAAACCACAATGATAGTTTGTCAAATAGACTCCGTTTTAACCTTCTCAAGGACCGGGCGTAGCCATACTCGGTTCAACTAAAGTTGGAGAAACTGACACCCGCCAGCCACCTGTGTGCAAAGCACGGCGGTAGAACCAGTCTCGCGTAAGCGTACGCGTAATGTCGGTCCGGGCCGCTTCATCCAACAATACCGCCGAACCAAAGTATGACATGCTGGTAGGCAGTATGACTTGTATCGTCCACAACTCACTTGTGTTCTAGTCGTGCAAAAACATCAAACCATAAAAACCTAGGCTCGGATGCCACTGTTGGGGAACGTAGTAATTTCAAAAAATTTCCTACGCACACGCAAGATCATGGTGATGCATAGCAACGAGAGGGCAGAGTGTTGTCTACGTACCCTCGTAGACCGAAGCGGAAGCGTTGACACAACGTAGAGGAAGTAGTCGTACGTCCTCCTCCTGATCCGACCGATCCAAGCGCCGTTACTCCGGCGCCTCCGAGTTCTTGACACACGTACAACTCGATGACGTTCCCCGGGCTCCGATCCAGCAAAGCTTCGGGGAAGAGTTCCGTCAGCACGACGGCGTGGTGACGATCTTGATATTCTACCGACGCAGGGCTTCGCCTAAACACTGCAACGATATGATCGAGGTGGAATATGGTGGAGGGGGCACCGCACACGGCTAAGGAACGATCTCAAGGATCAACTTGTGTGTTCTAGGGTGCCCCCCTGCCCCTGTATATAAAGGATCAAGGGGGAGGGGGCGGCCGGCCTAGAGGGCGCGCCAAGGAGGAGTCCTATTCCCACCGGGAGTAGGACTCCTCTCCCTTTCCTTGTAGGAGAAGGAAGTAGAGAGGGGGAAAGGAAAAGGGGGGCGCCGCCCCCCCTTCCTTGTCCTATTCGGACTAGAGGGGGAGGGGCGCGCGGCCTGCCCTAGCCGCCCCTCCTCTTTTCCCTTAAGGCCCATATGGGCCCATTAACCCCCCGGGGGGTTCCGGTAACCCCCCGGTACTCCGTTATTATCCGAAACCATTCGGAACCATTCCGATGTCCGAATATAGTCGTCCAATATATCAATCTTTACGTCTCGACCATTTCGAGACTCCTCGTCATGTCCGTGATCACATCAGGGACTTCGAACTCTTTCGTTACATCAAAATGCATAAACTCATAATAACTGTCATCGTAACCTTAAGCGTGCGGACCCTACGGTTCGAGAACAATGTAGACATGACTGAGACTCGTCTCCGGTCAATAACCAATAGCGGGACCTGGATGCCCATATTGGCTCCTACATATTCTACGAAGATCTTTATCGGTCAGACCGCATAACAACATACGTTGTTCCCTTTGTCATCGGTATGTTACTTGGCCGAGATTCGATCGTCGGTATCCAATACCTAGTTCAATCTCGTTACCGGCAAGTCTCTTTACTCGTTCCGTAATACATCATCTCGCAACCAACTCATTGGTTGCAATGCTTGCAAGGCTTATGTGATGTGCATTACCGAGAAGGCCCTGAGATACCTCTCCGACATTCGGAGTGACAAATCCTAATCTCGAAATACGCCAACCCAACAAATACTTTTGGAGACACCTGTAGAGCACCTTTATAATCACCCAGTTATGTTGTGACGTTTGGTAGCACACAAAGTGTTCCTACGGTAAACGGGAGTTGCATAATCTCATAGTCAAAGGAACATGTATAAGTCATGGATAAAAGCAATAGCAACATACTAAACGATCGGGTGCTATGCTAATGGAATGGGTCATGTCAATCAGATCATTCAACTAATGATGTGACCTTGTTAATCAAATGACAACTCCTTTGTCTATGGTTAGGAAACTTAACCATCTTTGATTAACAAGCTAGTCAAGTAGAGGCATACTAGTGACTCTCTGTTTGTCTATGTATCCACACATGTATTATGTTTCCGGTTAATACAATTCTAGCATGAATAATAAACATTTATCATGATATGTAAGGAAATAAATAATAACTTTATTATTGCCTCTAGGGCATATTTCCTTCATGGTTCCCTGGGGTCGACTGGAAACCTTCGTCCAGCACTGAGCTGGCGTCTGTCATCTTGCTGCCGAGAAACGTACGATCCACCCCTTGGGGGAGGAGTGGGCACTCGACGTCGATCATTACGATCGAATCGGTGTTCGTACCGCTCACGGTCTTGATATTGATCATCGCGCCGGTCTCTACGTTCCCCATGCCTCAGAGGCGATCCTAGACTGTGAGCCGACTGTACAGAATTCGCAGCGACGGATCGGCTGTGAATCCTGTTACGCGACTGAGATACCACTGAGTTCTGATCCCCCGCTGCCCGGAGCAAATCTCTGATCTGTAACAGACCTCTACCCGCCTCCGACTGAGAAGGTTGGATCGACTCTGCTATGCAAGCTGCAGCTGCTAAGTTCTGAATCGGGGTTCGGTATACCTGAGTTGGTGGCTGGAAGAGGCGGCGTCGACTGGATTCGGCGACTGGCGGTCGAGCGCGCTCGTCGAGTACCCTCTGGAGATTCTCCAGTCGAGTACGTTCAGCCAGGTTGGCCAAGCGCGCCTCCTCCAAGGCGCGTGCCTCGGGGGTTTCTCCAACAATAGGAGTGTGAAGCGCGTCCATGTTCCGGTGACGAAGTTCCTCCCTCTGCAGTGAGGTGAGAGGCTGGGGCCTGTACTCTTCATGGTCCCGCGTCGGGACTCCTCCCCCGGCAACCTCTTCGGTGTGGGGAAAACCGGGAGGACTGCACGGTCCGTCGACCATGAGTACCTCCGCCGCTGGATCGCTGCTGTCGCACTCGGACGCAGTCTCTGCGGAGCCAGTCGACAGATCGAACAGGCCGTAGAGTGATTCGTCGGGTTCAATCGCCGCGACTTGGGGAATGGCCGACTGGCGGGCCAACGCATGCCTCACCCACCGCTGGAGTCTCGACCAACCAGAGCGCTTGCGCCGGCGGGAAACAGGGAGCGAGGACGAAACGGGTACCGGCCCGTACTGGGCCGACGGTTGTCGCAGGAGTACGCCACGAATGCACGCGCGGAAGTGCGTCGCTCCGCGGGCGGGGAGCGCGTCCACGTCGAGTGGAGCCTCCTGGAGCCAAGCAGAATTATCGACGACGAAAGTGAGGGCGCCGAGACGGATCTCGCGCCCCTCGACCAGGATTCTGCTCGAAGGCATGATGGGAGATGTCAAAAGAATCCCAACTTCTCCAGAAATTTGCTAGAACACCGGCTCCACGGTGGGCGCCAACTGTCGTGGTTCTAAGTCTGACAGTAGAATGGGGGTAGGAATGGAGAGGCAAGATCCTAGCTCTGGAGTAGTTGTACACGCAAAGAGTTAACGAGTTCAGGCCCTTCTCGGAGGAAGTAATAGCCCTACGTCTCGGAGCCCGGAGGCGGTCGACTGGATTATATGCGTGTGTGTTACAAAGATGCGAACCCCTCTATCCGTGGAGGGGGGTGGCTTATATAAAGTTCGCCCGGACCCCAGCCGTCCCACGTAATGAAGGGTTTTAAGGTACATTAAGGCAGGGCGTTACTGGAAACGTCCCGCATAAAGTGCCTATTAAGGCTATAAAGGCTATTTAATTACAGACCGTTTGGATGCGGAGTGGCTCCTGTTTTTCCGATGGTCGAGTGTATCTTCATGGTCGAGTGTATCTTCATGGTCGAGTGTCTCCATGTTAGTCGAGTGAATGCTTGCCAGGTCGACTGGTAAGCAACCTCTTTTAGTAAGTGACCTTGGGGAGGGTACTCTTGGGCAGGCCCATGACCCTATCCCAGGCACATGACTTCATCAGCAGACGTGTGTGTACGCGTGGCAGAAGGGGACTGCGCGTCGCCAGGCCATCACTGCGCCGCCCGTGGGGAATCAATGGAAGGCTGACCGGCGGCAGCCTTGGCATTGATTCCCTGCGAGAAACGAGGCGATGAGGAAGACAAGATGCGCTGGTCGCTGACTCGACGGGCCCGCGAGACTTTCGTGCCAAAAATGCTTCCCCGGGAGCCCTCGGGCGCCCCCAGTGCGCCGGGTTCGGCCTAGGTCCGCTAGCGCCAATTTCGGCCCTAACCGGCGAAATTTGGACTTCTAGGAGCGCGACTCGGCCAATTTTTAGATGCTGGCGGTGAAAAAGGCCTTGGGGGCTGTTGCGGGGGTGAGTGGAGATGCTCTTAGATGCGGCCCACTAAATATAACCTACCTTGATTCAATAATTTGGTAAAATCTATATCTATACCTTCCCCTAAAGAATAACCTATATCTATATCTATATCTACCTACTAATAGAAGAAATTGATATTGGTGTGTTGTAGCGACATTTTGCACAAACACTCATGACCTTTCGGACAAACAACCTGCAGTCCACCATCGGCCCTAAAGCCAACAATTTTTCCCGTTTACTTCCTTTGTCGTACGTGCTATCATGCATCGCCCACCTGGGCCTTAGCCCGTCGAATCCAATCAAGATGTAGTGGCATTTGACCCGCTGCAGTGGCGGCCTGGTACGTCCATTTTCCATCATGTTTTCTTACTGTTATTTATGATGTTTTATGCATAATAATGCTTTTTGGAGTAATTCTAATGCATTTTCTCTCATAATATGCAAGGTAGACACAAAGAGGGAGAATTTTTCTGGTAGCTGGAAATCTGGACCTGAAAAAGCTACGCCAGGCCACCTATTCTACGCAACTCCAAACAAGCTGGAACTTCATGGAGATTTCTTATGGAATATTTGAGGAATAATGGAGCAAATAAGTACCAGAGGGGGGCCACCCTGGTGAGCACAAGACACCAAGGCGCGCCCTGGCGGGTTGTGCTCACCCAGGCCCACCTCCGGTGCCCATCTTCTGGTATATAGGTCATTTTGACCTAGAAAAAATAAATAAGAAGAGGACTTTCGGGACGGAGCGCCGCCGTCTCGAGGCGGAACTTGGGCAGGAGCACTTTTGCCCTCCGGCAGAGCGATTTTGGCGGGGGAACTTCCCTCCCGGAGGAGGAAATCATCGTCATCGTCATCACCAACAACTCTCCCATCTTGGGGAGGGCAATCTCCATCAACATATTCAACAGCACCATCTCATCTCAAACCCTAATTCATCTCTTGTGTTCAATCTTGTTACCGGAACTATAGATTGGTGCTTGTGGGTAACTAGTAGTGTTGATTACATCTTGTAGTTGATTACTATATGGTTTATTTGGTGAAAGATTATATGTTCAGATCCATTATGCTATTTAATACCCCTCTGATCTTGAGCATGAATATCATTTGTGAGTAGTTACTTTTGTTCTTGAGGTCATGGAAGAAATCATGTTGCAAGTAATCATGTGAACTTGATATGTGTTCGATATTTTGATAGTATGTATGTTGTGATTTCCTTAGTGGTGTCATGTGAACGTCGACTACATGACACTTCACCATATTTAGGCCTAAGGGAATGCATTGTGGAGTAGTTATTAGATGATGGGTTGCGAGAGTGACAGAAGTTTAAACCCTGATTTGTGCGCTATTCCGTAAGGGATCGATTGGATCCAAAGTTTAATGCTATGGTTAGAATTTATTGTTAATACTTTTCTCATAGTTGTGGATGTTCGCGAGAGGGTTAATCATAAGTAGGAGGTTTGTTCAAGTAAGAACAGGACCTAAGCACAGGTCCACCCACATATCGAATTATCAAAGTAGCGAACACGAATCGAACCAACATAATAAAAGTGACTAGATGAAATTCCCGCGTACCCTCAAGAACGCTTTGCCTATCATAAAAGACCGTTTTGTCCTGTTCTTTGCCTCAAAAGGGTTGGGCTACCTTGCTGCACTTTTGTTACTATTATCGTTACTTGCTCGTTAAAAATTATCTTGCTATCAAACTACTCTGGTACTTACAATTTCAGCACTTGCAGACATTACCTTACTGAAAACCATTTGTCATTTCCTTATGCTCCTCATTGGGTTCGACACTCTTATTTATTGAAAAGAGCTACAATTGATCCCATATACTTGAGGGTCATCACGGCCCAGGCAACCCACTAGCTCATTATTGTGTTAAAAAAAGGGTTTGTACTACTGTTAAATAGTACCACTTCGCTTCCTGATGTCGCAGCCTACCAATTTATATATGTCAATGAGTTGAAATCGATAAGCCGCCTTGAGAATTAGTTCATGGACCAATAGGAGAGACATAGTTGAGGTGAAGATAAAGATATTGAGGAGCATATGAGCGTGCACCAAAAAAAGAAGGAAAATATATTTCTGTCCTTCAACTTTTTTGGAAGTATAGAAATGGTCCCTCAACTACAAATTCAGTAAATCTTAGTCCTTAACTTTTAAAACCGAACAAATTTAGTCCCTAATGTCGCTTTTGATGACTTTGTCTAACGTGGACATGGTTTTGTGTGAAAAAAGTTATGAGGTATAAACAAACCAATAAAACTTAGTCCCTCAACTCTAAAACCAGAAAAGAAAAAAGAACACCAAAAATTTATGCGACCACGAGGTATGAACAAGCGCTGTCACACTAGGCACCTCACGCGAGATAGCCAACTGAACCAAGAACCATAGATGTTCAACAAATGCATTGACACATAACTATACTCGCTACTCGCTCCGTCCCATAATGTAGGACGTTTTTTGACACTAATGTAGTGTAAAAAAAAATCTTACAATATGAAACGGAGAGAGTAGCATGTATCGTCTGCATGTCATCAACTACAGCGGCTTCTGTTGTGCCCCATCGGTGCAACGAAGCAAGCAGTAACGGTCTGCCATGATGTGGCATGAGGGCCTTGTCCCTCGGTCCAGCCAAGTCGAGATCGTCGGGGACTCGGGGCGCACCGCAAGCTCATGGCTCGCATCCATTAGCTTTGTGGTAGTGTCGCCGTCGGCAACGGGTGCAATATGGACTACTTAGGCCATCTCCAGCCGTTGGCCCCCCAGGGGTGGTCTAAAAGCGCCGCCTGGGGGTGAGCCGGCGCAAGAAATGGTCCTGGAGCGAGTCGGCCCCCAGCCGTCGCCCCCCGGGGCCGCCCCCAGGCGCGTATGGAAAAACAAAAAAAAATTCGGCGAAGTTATGATAAAAGTAGTTTAAATTTGGGCGAAATTCGTCCGAACATTACACTAGACTACTCTAAAAAAGGGAAAGGGGAAAGTCGTCGCCGCCATCGTCGTCGGCCTTCTCGCGCGTCCTTGACGCGGGCGCCCCTGCTAGACCCCGCCCCGGCGTCGCCATGGTGAACAGGCGGCGGCGCGTCGTCGTCGTCGCTGCTGTCGCATAGAAAGACGACCCCGCCTACCTCGCGGCCGCGTCGACGCTCCTCGAAGCGGCTTAGGGCGGCGCACTGGCGCTCCTTCTCCTTCTCGCGGCGCGCCTTCTCCATCGCAATGGAGTCCTGGCGCGCCCATTCGAGGGCGGCGTCGTAGTCGTCGGGGAGCTCGGCCTTCACCGGCGCCAACGGCTCCGTCTTCACCGGCGCCAGCCCCGGCTCCGTCTTAGGTTTGACGAAGCGCGGAGGAGCCGACGAGGGGGCGCGCCGGCCGCCCTCGTTGATGACGATGCCGGCGCTGCGACTGCGCCGGCCGAGCGGCGTCTCCGCCGCGGGCTCGGCCTTGACGCCGAGTAGGGCCGGAGTGTCGGAGGACTGCGAAGAGGATCGGGAGGAGGAGGAGGAGGAGGACCCGAACCTCCTTGGCGCCCATGGCCCGGCGCGTCGCTGCTGCGCCGGGGCGGCCTCTCTCGCCGGGGGGGTAGGCCAAGGGCGGGTTGTTGCCGCCCTCGAGGTGCGTGAGCACGCCCTCGAGTGTGCGGCCGGGGACGCCCCACCAGAGGTGGCGTCCCTCGCTGTTCTGCCGGCCACCGACCACCCGCGCGCCGTTGGTGGACGCCAAGCGCTGCTGTTGGCGGCACTCGAAGTACACCGCCCAGGCCGCGTGGTTGTCGGCGGCGTACTGGGGGAGGGAGCGTTCGGCGTCGGTGAGGGACGCGCGCACGATGTCGACCTCTTCGGCGAAGTAGGTCGGGTCCACCGCGGCGTCGGGCACCGGGGGAATGGGTACTCCCCCGGCGCTGAGCCTCCATCCCGTCGGCCCGGCGCGCATGTCCGGCGGCGCCAGGATGTTCGCCTCGAATAGGAGCCACGACTCCTGTTTGCGCAGCGAACGGCGGCCGAAGCCGTTGGCCGCCGCCGTGTCTCCGGGAAAGCGCTCTGCCATGCCAGAGGCGGGGTTGGGCGGGCTCGGAAGAGGTGGAGGGAGGGGCTGGGAGGCGGCGCCGAAGAGGTGGGCGGGGCTTGTGTGGGCGCAGGTGAGCTGAGGCCACCGGCTTTTATAGCCGGGCCGCGCTCGTGTGTACGCGCGCGAGGGAGTGGAGGCGTCGGCGCGCCGCCCCGTGAACGCGCCGCCCGTGAATCAATGGCAAGGCTGACCGGCGGCAGCCTTGCCATTGATTCCCCGCGGGAACCGAGGCCGTTGGGGGAAGACGAGGCGCCGAGTCGCTGACGCGGCTGGCCCGCGTCTTTTTCGCGCCAAAACAGCTCGCCCCGGCGCCCCCGGGCGCCCCCCAGCGCGCCGGGTTCGGCCTGGGTCCGCCGGCGCTGTTTTCGGCCCAAGCCGGCGAAAATCGGGCTCCTGGGGGCGCGACTGGGCCGTTTTTTCGGCGCCGGCGCGAAAAAATCGCCTGGGGAGGCCTTCCTGAGGGCGCGGCTGGAGATGCCCTTACGCTCTCCGTTCGTGTAAGGCCGCTACTGCACGTGGGCAGAGGTCACATGCACGCTATTCTGCTGAGGGTAGACGCTCAAACCGGACTGGTCAACGTTGTTCATGGAGCGGCTAGACCGCTGGAACTCGTGGTCGAGCACCATGACCAGGCATGGATGTCAACGTTATTCCTCTATCAAAAACCCTAGACTTAAGGCATGTTCTGATCTTCTCCAACTTCACAAAACTTCACATAACCAGCTTCTCAGTCTAGCTTCTGGCTCTCCCTGGCGATCTCAATCCGTTCTGCTCGATCGATAGCTTCTTCGAGCAAATCCATTGGCTGGCAGCCCAACTAGACCAAGATCTTGCCTGTTCGGTGGCATTTGGGCCGGCTGAAACCAGCCCATTTCGAGGGAGAGAGGAAAGGTTACGTGCGAGGGAGAGCGAACCGTTTTCTTTACGAGGGAAAGAGCAAACCGTTTTCTTAAGAGGTGGCACATCGGCCGTAATATCATCGAACTTCATCTTTTTGATTTGGTGGAGCTTGGCCGACCTCGCTCCAGTTTTTTGCACTGGAATCGCCCAAAGCTTCCCGAAGCTAGCTTCCGGCGGCAAAATCGTTCGGCTCTGCTTCGCTTCAGAATTTTGTGAAGCGTGGAGTGAGAGGAGATCAGAATAGGCCCTTACTCACCCTGAGATTCATCGTCGGCTGCCTCCTCCCCTAAGAAAAGCCTAGGATTTCTCTACCTCCTGTCGGTGTCGTCGCTGGTCCGCCTCGTCAACACTAAACAAGGCGACGACATCCAAGGATCTTTGAACACTAAACAACCCAAAGAAGTTCTACAAAAAATAAAGCACATATTAGCCGCCAAGAAAACACAACCCAACAAAATTGGCCAATGAAATCATTTCTCTTGGACCAGTGACATGGCATGCATGACACCCCAATTGTTATACGTTCATAGGCCCCATCTGCATTAGTTGGCCACTAAGTCTTCGTTGTGTGCAACTACAATTGATGTGCCGGTTCGCTTTGTAAAAAAAACAATTCAGCACGGACAACCAAAAAAGGTTGCGCAACACATGTAGTTGTCAAGAAAACAGGACCCCATCAAAACCTTTTCTCACAGACCAGCGACATGACATGTATGATGCCCAGATTGTTCTACTTCCGCAAGCCCCATCAACAATGACGGGTCGCTGGTTAATTTTTTTTGGCGGGATAACCGGGTTTTATTCCTCGATAATAGTGTTATAGTCCGCTACACAAGATGTGAAATACTGTGTGGAACACGGCGCAACCAAAAAGCGGTGCTACCTCCAGACCGACCGATACTAGCTAGACTATGAGCAACACTATTTTGATGACGACTAATCTTTTCCGGAACAAAACCACGCAGTTCCAGAAGTTTCTTGATTTCCATCATGAGATGTCCATAGGCAGATTTGTGAAGAGAGTCATCCGTCAATGCCGCCACCACAATTGAACTGTCAGACTGAATCACTATAGGAAGATCAGATTGTTGCACACTGAATGAAACTCCTTCGAAGACAACACTAATTTCAGACTCAAGGACATCTTTGCAATGGAATAAATAACAGCAAGCAGAGAAGATGACTGCGCCTTCCGAATCTCTTAAAATCATACCTGAGCTAGCCAACTGGACCAAGAACCATAGATATTCAACAAATGCACTAATTTACATGTTGCTGGTTCTTTGTTGTGTGGAACTAATGTGAGGTGTTTGTTTTGTAAATTTTATTTTCAACATGAGCAAAACAAAGAGAAGCTACACAAGCAAGAAAGCACACATAGTCACCCAGAAAGCACATATGTATGACACCCTTTTCTTTGCGGATTATATGACACCCCCGTTGTTCTACATTCATAGGACCCATGTGTATTGGCTGGCCACTAGTTCTTTGTTGTGTGCAACTACAATTGATGCGCCTATGAAAGTATGAAAGTGTCTATGGCAGCTTCATCAATCTCAAGTTGTTGTGCCGACGCAGTATCTCAAAGGTGCTCATAAAGATAGGATATACGTGCATATATTCATAGCGTTGATTCTATGTGCGTGTATGTGAGCATCTGCATTTATACTGCGTAAAAAAACACAAATAACCTACAGAAGTTGCAGCAAGAAAGCACACATAGCCTGTGAAGAAAACACAACCCCGTAAAAAACCATCCAATGAAACCGTTTCTCCCGGATGAGTGACATGGCATGCCGGGCGCCTCGATTGTTCTACGTTGATGGGTCCCATCTGCATTGTCTGGCTGCCAGGTCTTTGTCGTGTGCAACTACAAATCAATGCCAGCGATTTCTTTTGTAAATTCTGTATGTGACATTACCATTACGAACTGTGCAATCTCTAATATCACTGACATCCTGGCCATATGCTAATTGGCCCCACCTGTTAGTGACGCACCGGTAGTTAGGGTGTGTATGTGGTGTATCTATGGACCCAAAGCCAAAGGCTAAGCACGTGGAAAGGAGTAAACAAATTTGGAAGAGGTCGCTCACACCTAGACCTGGCCATCCTCCGGGCCGGGCCTGACCAAGCCCGAGGTAGAAAACTCAGGCCCGAGCCCGGCCCGGCCCGGCCGTCGGGCCTAGTTTTCAGGCCCGAGCCCGGCCCATCACAGCAAAAAACACGGCGGGCCTCGGGCCTCGGGCCGGGCCTCTTCAGTAAATGGCATAAAAAGCGGGCCCAGGCCCGGCCCGACCTAGTCTTCGGGCTCAAAACCTAGGCCCAGGCCCGGCCCGGGAGCAGCGTCGGGCCGGGTCGGGCCGGCTTTTTCGGGCCGGGCAGCCCATGGCCAGGACTACTCACCCCACGCCCACCGTTCTTGGCCTCATTTCTTCTCTTCTCTGTTTTCATGTTTTCTTCTCTTCACTGCCTCATCTTTTTCCTCCCTAACACAAATTTATACCACAAAACATATGCGATTCTTGCCATATCTTTCTGCATCGTATCATAGAAACTAGTTAATCCTCACATTTTTTTTGGAAATCGAGGGGTACTAGTTTCTATTTTAGTGATACATGAAGAACAGATCAGATCAGGACCTCTGCGAGGGATGCTAGTTTCTACCTCTTCTGACATGCAGCAAGCTCTATGAACAACAGATCTTGATCCATTTTCTTCTCGATTTACTTTAAATGGGCATATTACTAATTCTTTACTCTCCTCTTCAGCTTTGCTCTGACATGCATCTACCAGACCAAGATCCCATCGATTCGAAGTTGATTGCTCAATTTGCAGGTGTGGCTAATGGCGTGCATGGCTGCTTTTGCCTCTCCTGGTGCAAGGTCGAGCAGAAGGATCTCGCCATCGTTCACATAAGATTCATAGAGGTTAGTAAAAAAAAAATCATTGTGTCTGACCAATTTTTTCCGCGCACCTCATATCATAGTCTAATTACCTGTGTAAGATTTATTTTCCGTTCAATACGTTTTTTTTCCAAGGTCTCGAAGACAATCATGGTCGCGTAAAACCAAAGAATTTGGACATCTGTTCCTATACAGTGAAATAAACGTTTTATGGAATTTCATGGTCATTTTGGAGAAGTCAAACTCCCAACGTTGACCTTTTAATCCAATGAATTGAATCATATAGGTATTTAGCAAGATTTATTATTTAGTTATGCAATTTATATAAAATTTAGCATCCACCCAAGCTTCTTAGAAAGAATCATTGTTTCCTCCTCTGTAATCAAACACACACACACACACACACACACACAACTGATTTCTTTGCGAAAAGGAACCCATATATGTTATATAGGTTCATGAGAAATGCAAAGCACCCCAAACATAAATGAAACTTACTCAAGGACCCTGCGTCACCAAGCGAGCACTATCGTGGCAAGAACAAGACAGGACCTGCTACTTGTCCTGCACTATGATTTTATAACCACCTGAATCAAGGAGGCCACAAGAATTGTAAAGAAAGAAAGGAAGGTTAGGGCCTCACTGGTTCGAAGGAATTTCAAATGATTTTGATCCATATGACCTTTCATTTTAGAGTCCATTTTGTTCAAAAGAGCCAACCCTCAATAGTCTAGTTATAGGAGCTCCTTTTTACGTTTAATGCGGCAAATAAGGAAGTATTGCCTCAATCATGGTTTACTAGCCCCCCCCCCCCCCGGGTTATTTTGCATCAAATTTTGATCATAATTTTAACTAATACAAAATATAAGTTGCATGTCACAAAAAATAATATCATTGAAAACTACATTAAAATACGAATTCAACAATATAATTTTTTATGGCATGCATTAACATTTTGGTAGTCAAATATGTAGTCAAATTTTGACCCAAAATACGATGGAGACTAATAAACGCAGACAGAGGTGGTATTGCCTACACACCCGCGGGCATGGTGTGGCTCATCAACACTTTTATTTCATAAATATATGTTTATATTTATTATAGTTTCAGTTGCATTATTTAGAAATTAGATTAACAATTAAATAAAAATAGAGTAATTAGAAAAAATTTCATATCATTAAATTTAAAATGCTTTCCATTTGAACTAAAATTTTACCTTATGTCATCATAATAAGTATTAATGTACTTCAAATTTTCCATAAATTTGGAAATAGTTTTCGTATGGGTTAAAATATAAAATTACTCATACATTCCCAAGTACATGTTCATACATTTTTTTAAAGTTTTCTTAAAAGTACCCGCACCACCGAACAACCATTGTCACTGCAAGAACAAGCCATGACGCGCTTCTTGTCCAATGTTGTGATTTTATAATCACTCGAATCAAGGAGGCCACATGGATTGTGAAGGAAGAAAATTTAGGGCCTCATTGGTTCGAAGGAATTTTACATGACTTTAATCCATTTGACCTCTTATGTTAAGAGTCCATTCGATCCAAAGAGCCGACAATCCTTAATAGTCGAGTTGTGGGAGCTCTTCTATTCGTTTAGTGTGGCAAATAAGGAAGTATTGCCCACTCATCCGTGGGGATGTTCGCTCCACCTTAAGCAATGCAGATGGGATATGGGCTTGGTGCGGCTCATTAACACTTTTATTTCATATATATCTGTTTATGTTCATCATAGTTTCAGTTGTATTATTTACAAACCAGAGTAACCATTAAATAAAATAGATTAAAAAAATCATAGAATTAAGTGTAATCATTTTTCATTTGCACTAAAATGTCATCTTATGTATTATATAATCACAATAGGTATGCATTATTTGAAAATATGTCCATAAATTTGGAAATAGTTGTGTATGAGTTGAAATATAGAATTAGTCAGACATCTTTCAAAATATATTCATACAATTTTTAGAAGTTATCATTCTCAAAAGAACGCACACCACTGAACGACCATTGCCGTCGCAAGAACAAGCCATGATCCGCAACTTGTCCCATGTCATAATCACCTGAATCAAGGAGGGCACAATGATTACAAAGAAACAAATGTTAGGGCCTCATTGGTTCGAAGAAATTTTAAATGGTGTTGATCCATATGACCATTTTATTTTAGAAGTCTGTTTGGTGCAAAATAGCCAACCCATAATAGTGTAGTTATGGAAGCTCTTTTTTTTTCACGTTTAGTGGGGCGAATAAGGAATATTGCCTACACACCCGCGGGGATGTTCGCTTCGCCTTAAGCAAGAGCTGTAGATGGAAGGTGGGCTTGGTTTGCCTCATCAACACTTTTTTTATTTCACAAAATAGTTTTTTTATGTTTTATTATAATCTCAGTTTCATGATTTAGAAATAGATTATCAATTAAATAGTACAACAGGGCATTTAGAAAAAGTGCATATCATTAAATGCAACTGTTTATTTTTTTGCATTTGAACTTAATTTTCACCTTATATCATCAAACAAGTATGCATGCATTTTAGAATATGTGCATGAATTTGGAAACAGACGTGGTATGGGTTAAAATACAAAACTATGCATGCATCTTCGAATATACGTTCATACATATTTTTGGAAGTTATCTTCCTCAAAAGAAGAACCCAAAAACTGAAACATGAAACAGAAAATGAAATGAAAATAAAATAAATAAAAAAGGAACCCAAAACCAGAAAAGGAAAACAAGTAAAAAGAACCCAGAAAAGAAAAAGGAAAGTGAGAAAATGGGACATGGGAGCGAAATGGGCGGGCCGGCGGGCCGGGATCGCAATGCGGCCGTGTCGCTCGCTGTCGCTGGGTGAAACGACAGTCACAGCGAAGCCGAGGTAATATAATCCCATCGTCCCCTTCATCGTCCCCTCTCTTCCCCCCCGCCTCCGCCGCCTCCTCCGCATCAGATCTAGGGCTAGCTATCTCGATGGAACCCCCCAACGAAATACTGGTCCTAGGGTTTTGATGACCCTCTTATGTATTTTGGTACCATTGCTTGGTAGGGGTTTGATTCCTGTTCGTTCAGTTTAACATGCTACACCATCTGTCGAATTCTAGCGTTTGAATTAGTATGCTTAAGTGGTCCATTTCTTGCCTGATCGCTCATTTGTAGGGTTAAAATTTGAAATCCCCCAACACAATACTGCTCCTTGGGGTCTTGACCCTCTCATGTAATCTGGTCCCTTTGCTTGGTAGGGGCTTGATTTCTGTTCGTTCCATTTAGTATGCTACATCATCTGTCAAGTTCTAGCGTTTGAATTAGTATGCTTAAGTGGTCCATGTCTTGCCTGTTTGCTCATTTGTAGAGTTAACTTTGAAATTTTTGACCTATACTTGCTTCTGTACTATTCACTTACAAGCTAGCTACTGTTGGATACTAGAACACGACCTATGTTTCTTTTAAATGATTCATCTGTTCTGTTAACTCTACCATGTAATCTGCTTCTAAATTAAGTATTTGTTCATCTCTTGGATGATTTATCACATTATCTGTTGATTGCTGACTGCGGGATCTAAATTTTCATTTCCAATCCAGACTCTCTCTTTGACCGCCTGCCCGTGTACCTCATTGTCAAGTTCACTCTCAGGAAGAAGGTTAACAGGAAGTTTCGCAAGAACCGCCGTGGACGTAAGTGTCGTTACAATTTTGTGTTACTAAGCTTGATTGACTTTCTTATCTTTATGCCCATGAAACTTTAAAATGGCCCAAACTAGAGGTTTGTCTTTTTAGATTAGAGGCTGTGAGATGTAGTAATACACATCTGATTAGTTTTTCAAATGCACTCCTCCAAGTTGTCCTGTGCTGTGCATTCAAATATAGTTCATTCTATTGAATGCCCATTGTCATAGTTTGTTTACATGGGAATCGTGGTCATAGTCTGCTTGTGTGTTGTATTGGGGAATCTATGAAGCATTCTACTTTGTTAGCCTTATCTTCTGTGCTGTGCAAGTTAAAGTATAAGGCTTACTGTCTTGCAATGCTCACTTTGACAGTTTTATTGCGTTCTACTTTCCTGTTTAGTCTCTTTTTGAGGGCCAAGTCTTCATATGTATACTTTGTTCGCTTAATCTTCTCTGCTGTGCAGAGTTACAATAAAATGATTTATATTTGTAATTAATAGTTTTATTAGATAACGTATTCCCTAGTCAAGTTTACACTGAGGAAGAAGGTCAACCAGAAGTTTTGTAAGAACTGCCATGCCCGTGTTTTCGTTACAATTTTGAGTTATTAAGCTCTTATCTTTATTATGCCCTTGAAAACTTTAAAATGCCCCAAACTAGAGGTTTGTCTTTTTAATTAGTTGTCTGACTGTATCCTGCAGTTTTCCTTTTCTGTTTAACATTCAAATATAGTGCATTATATTGAATGCCCATTGTGATGGTTTGTTTACATTGAAATGGTGGTCATAGTCTGCCTGTTTGTTGTATCATGGAATATATAAAGCATTCTATTCTGTCAGCTTAATCTATGTGCTGTGCAGAGTTAAAATAAAATCCTTCCCATTTCGCAATGCTCACTTTGATAGTTTTATTGGCTGACATATTATCCCAGTCTGTGGTGTGCTGCGCAGAGTTATAATATAACTCGTTCTATTTTGTTGCTGTACATCAGATTAGTTGTTTATTAGTTGTTTGAATGCATCCCTCCAGTTCTCCTGTGCTGTTTAGCATTCAAATACAATGCATTCTACTTGATACCCAGTGTGATAGTTTGTTTACACTGGAATGGTGGTCATAATCTGCCTGTGCATTGTATGCATTGTACTGTGAATATATAAAACATTCTACTTTCTTACTAGCTTAATCATCTATGCTGTGCAGAGTTAAAATAAAATGCTTTCTATTTTGCAGTGCTCATGTTGATAGTTCTATTAGATGACATATTCCCCCATTCTTTGCTGCGCAATGTATCATTGAAATTTAACGCATTCTACTAGTTTGCTTAGTCTCTTTTGGGGGGTTAAATCTTTTTCATTTGTTTTTGACAATACTGATATCCTTTCTTGTTTAGTGAACCTTTTCATTTAGGTATGATTAGTTGTTTGAAGGTATCCCACCAGTTTTCCTATGCTGTTCAGCATTCAAATACAGTGCATTCTATTCCCTCCGTTCCTAAATATTTGTCTTTCTAGAGATTTTAACAAGTGACTACATACGGAGCAGAATGAGTGAATCTACACTCTAAAATATGTCTATATACATCCATATGTGGTAGTCCATTTGAAATCTCTAAAATATGTCTACTTTCCTGTTTAGTCTCTTTTTGAGGGCCAAGTCTTCTTTATATGTTTTGCACAATGCTTATATCCTTTCCTGTTAAGTGAACACATCCCTTCAGGTTTCCTGTGCTGTTTAGCATTAAAATGGAATGTATTCTACTTGATGACCATCGTGATATAGTTTCTTTATATTGGAATGGTGGTCAAGTCTGCCTGTGCAATGTAGTGTGGAATGGGAAGTATTATACTCTGTTAGCTTAATATTCTCTGCTGTGCAGAGTTACAATAAAATTTTATATTTGTAATTAATAGTTCTATTAGAAAACGTATTCCCTAGTCAAGTTTACACTGAGGAAGAAGGTCAACCAGAAGTTTTGTAAGAACCGCAATGTCCGTGTTTCCTTATAATTTTGAGTTATCAAGCTTAATTGACTGTCTTATCTTTATTATGCCCCGAACTAGAGGTTTCTCTCTTTAATTAGTTGTTTGAGTGCATCCTACAGTTCTCCTTTTCTGTTTAACATTCAAATATGGTGCATTATATTGAATGCCCATTGTGATGGTTTGTTTACATTGAAATGGTGGTCATAGTCTGCCTGTTCATTATGATAAGTTTCTTTACATTGGAATGGTGGTCAGTCTGCCTGTGCAATGTAGTGTGGAATGGGAGGTATTATACTTTGTTGGTTTAATCTTCTGTGCTGTGCAGAGTTACAATAAAATGCTTTCTATTCCTCTATTGATAATTTTATTAGATAACATATTCCCGTAGTCTGTGGTTTGTAATGTATCGTGGAAGTTAACGCATTCTACTTTGTTGCGTAGTCATTTTCTGTTAAGTGAACTTCTCTACCTGTCAATTTGCTGAACTGTTATCCGACAACCGATATTACAGGTAAGCTCATTCGCGCCGCCGCCGCCGCCGCCTTTGGTGTGCCTTCTGATGAGGATGAGGATGCTCTAGGCGAGGACCTATTTGTGTTGGCTTTTGGTCAGAATGCTTTTGCATTTTTTGATGATGCTGTGGAAGAGGAGGCTGGAGTTGGTGCAGAGGAAGTCGCTGATTTGTTCGAGGACTTTCTCGAAGGTATGATATAGTTTTTTTTGGGTCTTATGCAACATTCAGTTTCTTAATCTTTCTGCTATATCTAATGTAATTCTTGTCATCATACAGAGAAGACATACAGTGAGGCTGAAGATGGTGAGTCCGACAAGTAGACGAATGGCCACCTGTGAAGTTTTGCTATGTAAGCTTTGTTCTTTTATAAATCTGTACTATTTTTGCCACCTCTTCAGATAATTGTTTGGAGGTCTTGCCTGTTTTTGACATATCTTGTTTCTTTTGCAGACCTCTAGATGAAGTCCTTCCCACTCTTGCCTTAGCCAGTCGGCTGTTTATTGAACAGTTGGTGATACTGTTATGTAGTGTGTACTCGTTATCTCTGCTTGTTCACTTTGGTTGCGTGTACTTACTCTGCTGGGTAGACTCTGGTGGTATACTCGTGGTTTGTGCCGGTTGACTCTGGTGAAGATTTGCGTTATTTGTTGCATTCCGCTGTGGCCCTTGTGCATTCAATCTGGTTGCAATGTTCTGTTTTCTGATTTTCTATGTTCACCTGTTAATCAGATGCGCTCACAGGGGTCTGGACTGTGAAAGAACATATTTCTGTTGATTAGATTTTTGCTTCAGCGCCACTCTGTAGCACTCAACTTGTAAGGCCGACTGACTTCAGAGCAGAGAGTTGCCAAACACCCCTGAAATGTAGTATGGAGTAGTTGCCTGCAGATTCATCACAAGTAGAAGTAGACGTTCTTGAATGTTTGCTTTCAAATGGTGGAAGGTGGTGAAATAAAATCGCGTGTAAAATTCTCATTTGGATAATATCCAAGTTTGAAATTGTAATGCAAAAGTCCATCAGAATTACATTATCTTTATGTGAATGAAATTGAAGAAAGGCCGTAGACAGTGACAGTTTATGCATAGGTTTTTTTTATGCATAGCCTCTGTGGTCTCAAATAAAAATTACAAAGTGCTTCAAAATTGCTTTAAAGGTTGCAGATATGATTATGGTTGCACTTATGAGCCTAAAGCTATGAGGTGTTGTGTCGGAACACTTTTTTGAGCTGGAAATTGGATCATTCCATTAACCAAAGGGCCGCGCTTTTTTGAGCTGGAAATTGGATCATTCCATTAACCAAAGGGCCGCGCAAAATCATCGGCAACCAAAGAATGCGCTATGGTAAGGAGCGTCCCCTGGCCATACGACTTGGGATTCAACCACCATCTTTGCACCAAATTGCACAAGGGCATCAACTATCTTATTACAAAGTTCAGGGCATTATGTCACCTTGAAAGCTCAAGACTTTCTGGCAGATCTGCCAACCTTTCTCTGGGAGAGCAATCTACGGCTCTAGAGGTCAGGGAGAAAACCCGCGCCTCCGCTTTTCTCGTGATCGATCTCCATCTAGCGACTAAATGACATATTCCCTCCATTCCTAAATATATGACGTTTTGGTAGTTCAATTTAAACTACCAAAGAACTAACAAAACGTCATATGTTTAGAAACGGAGGGAGTAACACAGATTATGAAAATATCCCTATGATGGAAGGGGATTTCATCTGCCCTAGAAAATCCCCTGACCATGGTTTGCTACCCTGGTTTTGTTTACCTTGCAACCAAACTAGCCCTTCATGTATGGAATAACCTGTGGATACCGCGAAAATGAACACACATACCGATTACCCCTCGGGGAAACATACTGGAGCAAGATGCAACGATGATCTTGGCTATATAGAGATGATGTGGCAGCCTCGAGCTCTGTACCTGATGGAAATAAAGTACTCCCTCTGTTCTGAATTACTTGTCGCAAGTATGGATGTATCTAGATGTATTTTAGTTCTAGATACATCCATTTCTGCGACGAGTAATTTGGAATGGAGGGAGTACTAAGTATGGAACGCGCCATGAACAATTGGTAGTATCTGCACATCCATGACCTAAGCAAGATATTCTATAAGCATTCAGCGGTTTGTGACACTGGGATAGTTTCTCATATTTATTTTCTGAAATAAATAAATTATAATCATGATTTGCTAAAAATCTTAAGATTAACTAGGACATCTTGGATCAAATGAATTTTGGAGAAAAAAATGGAGTATTGCAAACCTAAGGAAAACTCCTATTTGTGCCCTTTGGATCATTTGATTAATTACATCGAAGGAATTTCACAAGATGAAAAAAATTATACGAGTTCTGTACCAGAAAACCAAAAGAAGTCCAACCTCGTGGAAACTTTTCTTTGAAAGTTTCAATGCATCTATTGTATTTTGTCTTTGTCTTTTTTTTTCTTTCTTTTGAGAATGAGTAATAACATTACTCAAGGAGCAGGAGAAAATCCAGGGTACATTAACTCTCTGATCCCCTTCGGGACATCACCAATCAGCGTTGTATCCTCTTCTGAGCTAGCACGCCCGGCGAGCTCATGGGCCAATTGGTTCGTTCTCTTGTCGTACGCTGAATCAGAACATTTTCAAAAGTTGTGAGAACTGATTTGATCTCAATAAGTATGGAAAACCATCCAAGCTGACCGGCATCTATAAGCTCTCCTCATATCATGCCTCAAGGCTTTACTTTTAGTGCAATTAATCAAAGCATGGAACTCATCCTTCACTCCATTGCCACATATGATGCAGGTGCTATCAATCTCCAAAGTGTGCTTTCACTTGTTCTTCTTAGTTCCCAAAGTACCGGTAGCAGTTCTCCATCAAAGACCCTGATTTTTGGGGCAACTTTTGCTTTCCGAATGAGATCCCAAATACTTCGATTGTCTGCTTCATTGGTTGAGCTGCCAATCTATAAGCGCTCTTGACAGAGAAGTTTCCAGATTTTTCGTAATGCCTTGTAATGCAGTCCACAATCTCCACCAAGGGGATTTTTATATTACAAATGGTTTCCGCGTTGAAAGGGTAAGTGGTACACTCCACTCCCTCTCCCCGGGTAACATCAGCTGGTTAGCCCATCTCAATCTAGTTCTCCTGATAAAGTTTGTCATCTTTAAGCCCCGCTTTCTGGGAATCCATTGATCTCTTCGGATCTGGATGCTCCTTCCATTACCCACTCTCCAGATGAGTCTTTTCTTTAAGAGTTCAAGCCCAAACTCGATGCCACGCCAAATAGGTGACACATCTGTTGGAGAATGTAGTAATTTTAAAAAAATTCCTACGCACACGCAAGATCATGGTGATGCATAGCAACAAGAGGGGAGAGTGTTGTCCACATACTCTCGTAGACCGTAAGCGGAAGCGTTATGACAACGCGGTTGATATAGTCGTACGTCTTCACGATCGACCGATCCTAATACCGAACGTACGACACCTCCGCGATCTGCACACGTTCAGCTCGATGACGTCCCACGAACTCACGATCCAGCAGAGTGTCGAGGGAGAGCTTCGTCAGCACGACAGCGTGATGACGATGATGATGAAGCTACCGGCGCAGGGCTTCGCCTAAGCACTACGACAATATGACCGAGGTGAATTATGGTGGAGGGGGGCACCGCACACAGCTAAGAGATCAATTGATCCACTTGTGTCTATTGGGTGCCCCTTGTCTTAGTGTATAAAGGAGGAGAAGAGGGGAGGCCGGCCGACCCTAGAGGCACGCCCAAATGTGGAGTCCTACTAGGACTCTAAGTCCTAGTAGGAGTCCACCAAGAGGAAGGGAGGGAGAAGGAAGGAGAGGGAGGAAAGGAGGAAAGGGGGGCCAGCCCCCTAGTCCAATTTGGTTTGGGCTAGGGGGGCCGCGCGCCCTGCCTTGTCCTGCCTCCTATCTTCCACCACTTGGCCCATGAGGCCCAATACTTCTTCCCCATATTCCCGTAACTCCCCAGTACTCCGAAAAATACCCGAATCACTCAGAGCCTTTTCGATGTCCGAATATAGTCGTTCAATATATCGATCTTTACGTATCGACCATTTCGAGACTCCTCGTCATGTCCCCGATCTCATCCGGGACTCTGAACTACCTTCGGTATATCAAAACACATAAACTCATAATACCGATCGTCACAGAACGTTAAGCATGCGGACCCTACGGGTTCGAGAACTATGTAGACATGACCGAGACACGTCTCCGGTCAATAACCAATAACGGAACCTGGATGCTCATATTGGGTCCTACATATTCTACGAAGATCTTTATCGGTCAAACCGCATAACAACATACGTTGTTCCCTTTGTCATCGGTATGTTACTTGCCCGAGATTCGACCGTCGGTATCTCAATACCTAGTTCAATCTCGTTACCGGCAAGTCTCTTTACTTGTTCTGTAATGCATCATCCCGCAACTAACTCATTAGTCACATTGCTTGCAAGGCTTATAGTGATGTGCATTACCTAGAGGGCCTAGAGATACCTCTCCGATGCTCGGAGTGACAAATCCTAATCTCGATCTATGCCAACTCAACAAACACCATCGGAGACACCTGTAGAGCTTCTTTATAATCACTCAGTTATGTTGTGACGTTTGGTAACACGCAAAGTGTTTCTACGGTATTCGGGAGTTGCATAATCTCATAGTCATAGGAACATGTATAAGTCATGAAGAAAGCAATAGCAACATACTAAATGATCAAGTGCTAAGCTAACGGAATGGGTCAAGTCAATCACATCATTCTCTAATGATGTGATCCCGTTAATCAAATGACAACTCATGTATATGGCTAGGAAACTTAACCATCTTTGATTCAACGAGCTAGTCAAGTAGAGGCATACTAGTGACACTTAGTTTGTCTATATATTCACACATGTACTAAGTTTCCGGTTAATACAATTCTAGCACGAATAATAAACATTTATCATGATATAAGGAAATATAAATAACAACTTTATTATTGCCTCCAGGGCATATTTCCTTTAACATCCGCAAAAAACTGTGTCGAGGAGCTCCCCATTTTGGATAGTATTTCGATTTCAGCACCCTTGCACAAAGACTATCCGGTCTCTGAATCAATTGCCATCCCTGTTTGGCTAGGAGGGCCTGGTTAAACAACTTCATATCTCGGAAACCGATGCCTCCTGCTCTCTTAGGTTTGACCATTTAATCCCATGCCATCCAATAAACTTTCCAATGTCCCTCCCCCCCCCCCCCCCCCCCCACACACACACACACCAGAAGTCCCTTATTATCTTAAAAACTCCCATGATATACAAGTGGATGGCTTGAATCACGGATTTCACATAAACTTCTTTGGTGGCATATGACATGTACCTCTCAGACCAATATGTACATCTCTTAGTGAATCTTTCCATGATTGGTTGGAACTGATTATCTTTCATGCGTCCTTCATGGGTGGGCAGACCAAGATACTTGCTATAAGTAGATGCACCCAAAGTATTTGCCTTTTTCTTCTCTCTTGGATCAAAGAAACACGTTGAGCGTTTCTAATTCACAAGATTTCAAAATGCCAGTATAGAAAAGGAAATACAAGAGTACAGTGCCATGTTCATTCAAATCCTATAGAATTTTGTTTGCCCGAATTTGGCCTAATTATACCGTTGAAAAAAACAACAGATGATACTAGAGATTCAAGCAGATGGAAATTTGGTATGAATATTGGGAAAGGAAATACTTTGAAAATTTCATATAGGATACAGTCGTACAAATCAAACAATGAACAATCTACATAGGAAAATCTCTAATATTCTAATAACGCAACTGTTCTTTGAATAAATGAAGGTGTCCTATAATTCTACGTTTTGCGGGTGCAACATCCAATCCTTATTATTGTAGAAACATGACATGGCTTTTCACATTTATTCAATTTGAATGTTTCTAGAATCATGCGTTCCAAAGGGCCCTTAGAGCATCTCCAACCGGACTAGGCTAATTCTTCAAGCCCTCATTTGTCTACTCAGTTGTGACCTCCTAAATTGTCCGCTCACATGCATATGATTGCAGAGAATGGGGGGGGGGGGGGGGGGGGGGGAGTAAGAAAGAGAAAAGTAGGATCAGACCGGACACCCTCATATCATCCCCATATACAGGCTGGATTTGAGGGGTGTTTGCGCGTCCACGAAAAACAGCGAGTGCCGACTGACGTGGCTCTCATAAAAATACAAGATAGGAAAAATAACAGAGCACCATTCGAACTGAATATTGACTGTATTCAACATAAGCACGTTACTACACAACCACAATATTTTATCCGATTCATTTGTCGAAAATAGCTAAATGAGTCATTCCAACAAATTGGTAGCCAAGATACATTCTGCAAAATATGCAATAGCGCCGATGTAGTAGCTACTAATGGGGTCTTTGAGATAGGGGAATCCTTCCAACCACATAAGACATGCTGAACTCCACCTTATGAGCACAAGTGAATATCAGGAGAAGTCATTGCCGCCGCTGTCATATTCTTCATCAACAAATCCACTTCCTCGCTGGTCCGTGGATAACTCGAAGGACGAACACCAAGATGAGGAAACTTTTCAGAACACAATCGGCATACCTTCCTGTCGTGCAGGGATACCTCCCTGATGTTCGCCGCAACTTGAATGACTCGTCTAACGTATCCGACGAAATTGTCATCGGACTGGAAACCGTAGATAGTTAGCCTAGCCAGATTCTTGTGCTTAAAATCAGGATCAGATGGCTCCCAATGCACATCCATTTTCCTGGAGCGACTCTTTTGTGACTCCTTCCGGCACTTATGATCCCATACTGTGATGCAAAGGTCCTCTACGGATGGTGCAGCTTCAAGAAGGAACATTGTCCAAGAGATGTCACATTCTTCGGGAAGATTGTCCAGATTCACAGACCGTAGTTGGGTGAGCACCGGAGCAAGCACTTTTGGGCATTCTGGTCGAATCCAAACCTGGGACAGACAAAACAAGAAGTTGTGCATAAATTAAATCCTCGAATGATGCATAAGTTACTGCCATTGCATATAAGCATCATACAATGATAATGTGGTAGAGATGATTGGAGTGAGTACCTTTTCGCTTCGAAACTCCAGATACAGATCGCTTACAGTGGGGACATTAGCAAGCAACTGGCTTAGGTTGAGGGTCTTCCGTGAAAGACAAGCTTGAGGAAGGCTTAGCTTCGAAAGTTGCGGGACAAAACCAAGAACCAACGGACTTTCATCACAGGGCCAATTACTTTTTTTTGAGCAACCACAGGTCCAATTACCAAATGTCACCTGTTGGAGCTTTGGTAGACAGCTGAGCTCCACTGTTTTGAATTCACAATAGGAGATAACAAGTTCGGTGAGACGAGTATGTTCCACATGCAGCACCGAACTGATCCCCGCGCCACACATGAAGAAAGACAGTGACTCCAGCACCTTGCAATAGCGAAGAATGTTGGGTATGTCTGATTCACCAAAGCTCATGTTCCGTAGATGCAGACGCGTGAGACCAGCAAATGCATCTGGATAATGACGAACAAAATTATTGAACTGGTCAGCAAAGAGCACACGATGGTCATCAGTGCAAATATGGGAATCCTTCGGTGTCAAGATCTCAAACTCAGCTGCATCAAATTTATGTGTTGCCATGGCCAGGCCAACGGATTTGCCTATGGAATGACAGGAAGGAGGACTCAAGACAAATTTGAGCTTCAGCTTGCGAATGGTGATTTGTGGAGGCCTCCTACTAAGAATCTTGTTGGTCACATCAGCCACGACATCACTTTTTTGAAACAAATCACGAGGGCTGAGATCAATGACGATCTGCGAGAGCATAGTTGGCAGCCTATGCATTTTCTTCGAAAGGATGCAGGTTCTTACAGCATCAAGTGTGCCCACCCTCTCGAGAATGTTGAGCAGCACATCGTCAGGCAGCTCACTTAGCCTGTCCCCATTACAAGCTTGTATATCGCCAGGCAGCTTGCTTAGCATGTCTCCACTATCAACCTCTGCCTTCGACTGCATTTTGCGAGGTGGAAGATTAGTCATTGGTGATAGATCGATAAATTGGCTTTCATAAAATGAATGAAACATAGAGTAATTAACAATAATAACAGAACATAAGCAACGACTTACGTTCCGTCGGTGGCGGCGACCCCTGTTAAACTTCATGTTTGATGCGATGACAAAAGAGACCAACTTGCGAGGATAAACAGAACACAAACAAAAACGAATCTTGAACGGATGACCCCTCTGTGTGCGACAATCGTCAGCGCCCAGCCTGATCTTATTATATAGCCTCCTCGGATCCCAATCCCAAAAGAAGAGACGGAGACGGAGGAGGTTTCCAAATCCTCTTCAGGCCGACAGATTTACTGTTATCTCACGCGACGCAGACATACAAAAACAGCTCCTTTTTCTAATACAAACCGAAATTGATCCCTTTCCTCTTGGAATCCGAGGACAGAACGAAATTGGCACCTGTCCCTTCCTTCTTCGAATCCGACTGCAGAATGAATTTGATCTTCCTTCTTCATCTGGAAGGTAGCATCTGGAGCGGAGCTGGTTTAGGGGACAAGTCCGGCGAGGAGATCGGTGGCCGCCGCCGGAGGGTGGGTGGGGAGGGGACAGCGTTAGGGCAGACGATGTATGTGTATCTCTCTCCTCTGGTGGACCTATTAAGATTGGGCTCGGGCTAAGGTACACAATTGAGCCCATAGGCCCATTTCAACACAACAGAGTAAGGCCATGAAGAACACTGAAATGCGGCCCACTATTTTTTTTCCAATTTCGAGTCACATAGACTCACTAAATCGATTAGAAAAAAAGCCTCGCGTTAGGGTTTTTCTCCTCCCAGAGGCGATTCCCTCGCCGCCGTCAAGACCTTTCCTCCCCTCCCCCGATCTCACCTCTGGAACGACTCGGACTGATCAAGGGGTGATCTTGTATCACTGCCCGGCCTTGGTTGATCTCCAAAGGTAGGTGAAGGGATTAGGGTTCTTTCTAATACCCGGTTGGCTCTAAAATCGGGTTAGGGTTTCGAGTATGGCAACGAATAGTTCAGTGTCGGGAAATACGTCCGAAGTTGACCCCGCTACTGAGATGGAGAGGATGATGGCGGAGCTTGGGCTCCACGAAGAGGACCTGGACGACGTGATCTACAACGAGAAAGAGGCGCCAGCAGATTCGACCAGATGGATCGCTATGGCGCGGGTGCATATCAACAAAACATACAGTCAGTATTGGTTCTACAAGAATATGCGCGCTGCTTGGGATCTGGCCTCGGACTGCAAGTTCCGCCCTTCAGAGGACAATCTCTATACAATGCATTTTTTCTGGGAACGTGTCATGCAGGAGGGCCCTTGGAACTTCCGGGGGAATGCAGTCATCCTTGCACCGTATGATGGCATAACACAGCCTTCCTTGGTCCCGCTGGACACACTTGACATATGGATTTAGATACATGATGTTCTTGACAAGTATGCACACCTTATTGATGCTCTCGCTAGTAGGGTCGGCGAAGTTCTCTTCTCAGAAAAGCTATCCCAAGATTTTACAGGTAATTTTTACCGTGTGTGGGTTAGGATCAATGTTCCGAAACCCTTGAAGAATGTTGTCACAATGGTGAGAGATGGCGCTCATCAGATTTATAGGGTCTGCTATGAAAAACTACCGGACTGGTGCGCAATATGTGGGTGATGTCTACTGCGCAACCTTCTTCTTGTAGACGTTGTTGGGCCTCCAAGTGCAGAGGTTCGTAGGACAATAGCAAATTTCCCTCAAGTGGATGACCTAAGGTTTATCAATCCGTGGGAGGCGTAGGATGAAGATGGTCTCTCTCAAACAACCTTGCAATCAAATAATAATGAGTCTCTTGTGTCCCCAACACACCTAATATAATGGTAAATTGTATATGTGCACTAGTTCGGCGAAGAGATGATGATACAAGTGCAATATGGATGGTAGATATAGGTTTTTGTAATCTGAAAATATAAAAACAGCAAGGTGGCAAGCGATAAAAGTAAGCACAAACGGTATTGCAATGCGTTGAAACAAGGCCTAGGGTTCATAATTTCACTAGTGCAAGTTCTCTCAACAATAATAACATAATTGGATCATATAATTATCCCTCAACATGCAAGAAAGAGTCACCCCAAAGTCACTAATAGCGGAGAACAAACGAAGAGATTATTGTAGGGTATGAAACCACCTCAAAGTTATCCTTTCTGATCAACCTATTCAAGAGTCCGTACTAAAATAACACGAAGCTATTCTTTCCGTTCGATCTATCATAGAGTTCGTACTAGAATAACACCTTAAGACACAAATCAACCAAAACCCTAATGTCACCTAGATACTCCAATGTCACCTCAAGTATCCGTGGGTATGATTATACGATATGCATCACACAATCTCAAATTCATCTATTCAACCAACACAAAGTACTTCAAAGAGTGCCCCAAAATTTCTACTGAAGAGTCAAGACGAAAACGTGTGCCAACCCCTATGCATAAGTTCATGGAACTCGCAAGTTGATCACCAAAACATACATCAAGTGGATCACCACAGATAAGCACATGCAAGACATACATCAAGTGTTCTCAGATCCTTAAAGACTCAATCCGATAAGATAACTTCAAAGGGAAAACTCAATCCATTACAAGAGAGTAGTGGGGGAGAAATATCATAAGATCCAACTATAATAGCAAAGCTCGCGATACATCAAGATCGTACCACCTCAAGAACACGAGAGAGAGAGAGAGAGAGAGATCAAACGCATAGCTACTGGTACATACCCTCAGCCCCGAGGGTGAACTACTCCCTCCTCGTCATGGAGAGCGCCGGGATGATGAAGATGGCCATCGGTGAGGGTTCCCTCCTCCAACAGGGTGCCGGAACAGGGCCCGATTGGTTTTTGGTGGCTACAGAGGCTTGTGGCGGCGGAACTCCCGATCTATTCTGCTCCTGGATGGTTTTAGGGTATATGGATATATATAGGCGAAAGAAGTCAGTCCGGGGAGCCATGAGGGGCCCACGAGGGTGGAGGGCGTGCCTAGGGGGGGTAGGCGTGCCCCCCTGCCTCGTGCTGTCCTCGTTGATTCCCTGACGTGTACTCCAAGTCTCCTGGATTGCTTCCGTTCCAAAAATAACTCTCCCGAAGGTTTCATTCCGTTTGGAGTCCGTTTGATATTCATTTTCTGCGAAACACTGAAACAAGGGAAAAAACAGAAACTGGCACTAGGCTCTGGGTTAATAGGTTAGTCCAAAAAATATTATAAAAGTGTTTAATAAAACCCATAAACATCAAAAACAGAATATATAATAACATGGAACAATAAAAATTTATAGATACGTTGGGAGACGTATCAGTGGGCATCTTGGCCATGTCTTTAAGGAACACGGTGATGGAGTCCATCCACCGTCAGCTCTGTACTTCAAGGACCTCGTGCTTCGTGGGCAATTCAGACTGGAACGGGCCCTGGTGGGGGTCGTGGACGCAGAGGAGGTAGAGGTGCTCGTGGCGGACATGCAACAGAAGGGGATGCCAAGCAGACCAAGAAGATGGATCTGGAAGTTGCTAGCAGATATCATACTGCTGAGGAGGTGGACATAGACATGTATGAAGCAAACAGGAAGACAGTTGACAGGGAGACACCGGAAGTGGAATCCAACATCAGCTCAAGATTTTCAGCAACCCGCTGGCGATTGTGCCGACAACTATGAACCCTACAAGTCCCCCTCCCAAGAGGGACCCAAAGAGAGTCAAAGCTTCTGATGAAAGTGATGGAACCAATGCAGCAGATAAACAAAGTGAGGAGGGCCCCACTGACGGGCGCCGCCGGGCCCAATGAGTATCCTCGTGTGGAACTGTCGTGGTGCTGGAAAACCAGCGACAGTTCGAGAGCTTCGCAATATGGCGAAGCAATTTTCCCCCTCTATTGTATGCATTTTTGAAACTCAATTAGAGGGTAGTCGTGTGGAAAACTTAGCTGAAACACTTGGTTACAATAATGGTTTTGCTGTTAGCAGCTCTGGTAGAAGTGGTGGTTTAGTTGTTTTTTTGGAATGATTCAATAAAGGTTGAGATTATCGGTTACTCTGAGTACCATGTGGATGTTGAAGTGGATTCATTACTAGGTGGACACACAAGATTTACTTTTGTGTATGGAGAGGCCTAGGTAAACGAGAAGTTCAAAACGTGGAATATGTTGAGGGGCATAGCTAGCTCAAGCTCTTTACCGTGGGCAGCCTTGGGGGACTTTAATGAAGTGTTGAGAGCAGATGAACATGACAGAATTGGTAATCGAAGCCAGGCCCAAATGGATGCATTCTGTGATGCACTCGACACATGTGGGCTAGCAGATATTGGATATCAGGGGAACCCTTGGACGTTTGAAAAAAGGGTCACATGGGTCACTTCCACCCGGGTGAGGCTGGATAGGTGTGTTGCATCGCCGGCTTGGTCTTTGGCTTTCCCATCAGCGAAGCTAGAACACAAAAATACAGCCACCTCGGATCACGCAACAATTATGTTAACTCTGGCCGATGATAGTGCCTTTAGCTTGCGGCCACGATCTTTCAAGTACGAGCTTATGTGGGAGCGCCATCCGACTTTCTTGGATATGATAAATGAGAACTGGAACAAAACTACTGCTGCCACAGTAGTTGAGCTGCAGGGAAAGCTGAAAAACCTCTCGAAAGGACTGTCCGCTTGGGACCGAATGGAGTTTGGATCTGTCTTGGCAGAGATTAAGAAACTAAAATCTGAACTGTATGTCTTGCATGCCCAACCTGGCAGGTCCGGGCCTACTCACCTCGAGACGAAGGTTATGGACAGACTCTGTACCACCGTGAGGAGATCCTATGGCGTCAACGGGCTAGAATCGAGTGGTTATCTCATGGGGACAAAAACACTTATTTCTTCCACTTAAGAGCTAGCAGAAGAAGGAGAAAGAATAAGATCAAGGCCCTTCTGCAGTCCGATGGCAGTCTAACGGAGGACACGGGTGAGATGGAGGACATGGTAAATTCTTTCTACAGAAATTTATACACGTCCGAGGGAGTTCATGACATGGAGAGAGTAATTGGGACCGTGCCAAGGAAAGTCACTATGACATGAATGCCCAGCTTAATGTGCCCTACTCACTGCAGGAGGTGAAGGACGCCCTTTTTCTGATGTTCCCTATAAAATCACCCGGTCCCGAGCTCATTTTTTCAGAGACATTGGAGGGTGTGTGTGGGGAAGAAGTCACAAAGATGGTGCTGAGTATAGTTGAAGGTAATGAGTCCATTGAGTGCATCAACGAGACTATTTTAGTTCTGATCCCTAAGGTAAAGGATCTGAACCAGCTAGCTCAATTGTGTCCAATTAGTTTATGCAATGTCCTATATACACTACTAGAAAAAAGGCTGTTAATGGCGCATCAGTTTTTGCTATTAATGGCGCACTATAGGCGCGCCACTATTAACACGCCACTAGTAACAAATAGTAATGGCGCATCTCTGGTGCGCCATTACTATGCCTAGAGGTGCGCCATTACTATCTGACTTAGTAATGGCGCACCACATAGAAGTGCGCAATTACTAACAATTTTTTTTCAGAATTTTTTTTTAATTTTTTTCCAGATTTTTTTCGTTTTTTCTTAATCTCGGGTCACTATGCTTAATCTCAAGTCAAATCGCACTCCGTGGTCAAACTTTCCGGAAGATCACCCATTGTCGCACTACTCCAGCCCGAGCACGCTTAACTTCGCAGTTCTATCCAACCCCAGCACCAGCTCACTCCATGGTCAAACTTCCCGGAAGGTCACCCATTGTCACACTACTCCAGCCCGAGCACGCTTAACTTCGCAGTTCTATCCAACACCAGCACCAGCTCACTTAACAGGCACTTGTTGATATATCTATCATATCAATCCTATTAAACCTTGTTGATGTATAGGACTTTGTTCACGTTCATGAGTGTGATGAAATTTTGAAAAAATATTTCAAACTTCCCGGTCATATTACGTATCATATTTTGAACATTTTTTCCAAAAATAATAATTTCAAAACCAATTTTTTTCTATTACTAGTGGCGCACCTAGCAAATGGTGCGCCATTACTAAGTTTGAATTTTTTCCATTTCCCCCCCTCTAGATCTTAAAAGCCCCGTATCTTTTATTCTGTTAGGTTTTTGGGGATTCTAAAAATCTCCAAATTTAGGTGTGAGGAGGGATACGAGGAGGAAGCGGCAAATGTTATCGATAACGTCTTCAAGCGCCTACTACAGAACTTACGACATGAGGCTCGGGTGCAGGTTGTTCGAGACTACTACGCCTTGCGTGGTATCAAGAAGCCCAAGCCGGCATGTCGCGAGAAGTTCCTGAGTAAGGAGCAGTACATGAAGGTAATTCTTAAGGCCTTGTACTTACTTCCTTCATTTAGTAATTCATAGCAATAGCGCTCAAGTTTCTATTTGCTAACTTAGGCGCCTCCGAGATGGTGTGCGGATCAGATGGATTGTTGGGAGGTGTTGGTCAATGAGTGGTGCTCAAAAGAATGGCTAGCCGTCCACAACGCGGCCAAGGACAAACGTGCCCAAATGGAAGGTGTGCCACACCATCAAGGCATCTCCAACTTATATCAGTTCGGGCGGAACTGGTTATGTGGTTTGCTTCATGATTCATGCAATTCATTCATCATGCTAGCTTGAGCCCTTTAGTTACTAATTTACTTTGTTTCTCTCTTTCAGGCACGCTACAATACGGCGGATAAGGTGCCAGAGGTGTATGAACTCTATGACATGGCCCATACTGCCTCTTACAAGAAAGTCAAGGCATTCTCTTCATCTGACCTCGATGATGCAAACAACTTCACCAACATCTCCTCCCACGACAAGCTCGTGAAATATAGAGATCAGGGGAAGGCGAGGAAAGGGGAGTACTTTAACCCGAGCTAGGGTCCCATTGATCTAGAGCTGGTGATGATAGCTGGTGGCGGGAGGTCCCATGGCTCGATAGCCATTGGAGATGGACTTATCCGTTGTCCTAGCACTCTCCCGGAGATCAAGGCATGCCAGTCGAGATCCGCTCCTGAGATAAGGCCTCGTGAACGGCCAGTCCAACTCGCCTTCAAGGTTAGTTATACGTACTCAGCTATCTTTCTCCATTACATTGTGTGTGCTTCCATCAATGATTACAAATGCTAACAAGGAGTGGTGTTGCAGGCTGCTATACAGAGTGAGAGAGATAGAATGGAGAAACTTCTGGCGGAGAGGCAGTGGGAGTTGGAGGAGAGGACGACAAAGAAGTTGGAGGAGGAGAGGGCACGGAATGACATGCAGGCAAGGGACATGTACGAGCTCCTTGTGGTAAGTTTCTTCTGCTAATTAGCCAAAACATTCATGTAGTGTTTATCTCATTACTAACTAGTATGACTGAGTCGTCAAAACCAAATGTGCAGTCTGTGTGCGAGAAGTCCGGTCAGACCGCTCCGCCGATGCCAGAGATTGCTCCTGGGACCACGGTGAGTTTAATTTGAATGGACATTACTTGCTAGTCTTAACATTTGAGTGTCATCATGATAACGAGACATTTGAAAATGATCTTTGGTGCAGCGTAACTCCAGACAAGCATCGCACGATCCTTCTCCAGCTACCGGCACGAGCCAGTCCGCTCCCACACCTCCATGATCACGGTAAGTTTCTTTAGTGTTTTGCTGAACAAATGCATAAAGACCTAGACTTAGCTTTATTTCCTCCAAAATGACTTAATAAGCTTACTGACCTCCAAAACCATCCATTTTACCTAAGTTAGCTCTAAAACGATCTATACTTAGCTTTGTTTCCTCCAAAATGACCAAAGTTAGCTCTAATATGCTTAGTTAACTAGGTTTGCTCAATAATGACATGTACTTAGCTTACTTATGTCAAAAATGGCATAATTAGCTCATAAACGATCCATTATACATAAGTTAGCTCTAAAATGATCCATTTTACCTTAGTTAGCTCATAAATGATCCATTTTACCTAAGTTAGCTCTAAAATGACCCATTTTACCTTAGTTAGCTCATAAATGATCTATTTTACCCAAGTTAGCTCTAAAATGACCCATGTTACCTAGGTTAGCTCCAAAATGATCCATTTTACCGAGGTTAGCTCCAAAATGACCCAGTTTACCTAGGTTAGCTCCAAAATGACCCATCTTACCTAGGTTAGCTCTAAAATGATGCATTTTACCTAACTTAGTGGGTGTTTGTTTTCAGGGACTTTTTTATGTAGGGACTAGAAAAAGTCTCTCTTAGAGACTTTTTACCAAACGAGAGGGACTTTTTAGGGACTAAACTAGGCATTTGAGACTAAATGAAGAAGTCGCTCAAGAAGAGTCTTTTTTGGGACTTTTTGGGACTTTTCCAACAATGCCCCTTCATGCATTCATTGGCCCGTCACCCCATGGTGTTGTTTGATTGTTATTTTTCTATATACATAGGGGCAACATGGTCATTTAATAACCTCTAGGAAGGGACTAGGGACTTTTTAGTCTTTGGAAACAAACAGGGCGAGACTTTTTAGGGACTAGGGACTTTTTAGTTGGGACTAGAAAAAGTCCTAGGACTTATGAACCAAACAGGGCCTTAGCTCATAAACGATCCATTTCACCTAGGTTAGCTCATAAACGATCCATTTCACCTAAGGTAGCTCATAAACGATCCATTTCACCCAAGTTAGCTCACAAACGATCCATTTCACCTAGGTTAGCTCATAAACGATCCATTTCACCTAAGTTAGCTCATAAACAATCCATTACACCTAAGTTAGCTCATAAATGATCCATTTCACCTTAGTTAGCTCATAAACGATCCATTTCAACTAAGTTAGCTCATAAATGATCCATTTCACCTAAGTTAGCTCATAAATGACATATACTTCTTCTAGTCTTTTTCTTCTTCTAGTCACCTTTTTCTAACTTTCTTATTTGCCATTTTGCAGATTTCATTCAATTCACGGAAGCTAGCTTGCTATGATGGAGTTCTTGTTTTTTCTTTCATTCTCTTCTAGTATTCTTCTAGCTTGCTATGATGGAACTTGCTATCTGGATGAAACTTTGCATGGTAATATGTATGGATGGAACAATGTGTATGTGCAACTTGCTATGTATGAATGGATGGAACTATATATGTATGAACTTGCTATGTACTTGCTATGTATGAACTTGCTATGTACGATGAAAATTATGTGCTGGATATGTCATATGTTTGCTGTGAAATAGCCCTGTGAAATAAATAAATAAATATATATAGATATATTTGTCATATATATTTGCTGTGAAAATTGTTGGATTTAAAAAAAACAAAAAAGAGGCAATGCAGGCTCTTTGCCGTCTGCCACCGACGGCAACGGGCTCTTTGCCGTCCGCCGCGGACGGCAAAGAAGCCACGTGGCAGCCACCTATGTTCCCTTGAAGCTGATCCATTTGGTCAGTTTGCCTACAATGGCAAACGACAAAGGATCACCGCATTTGCCGCCTGCGGCTGACGGCAAAGCCTTGGTGGGCAGTGACGTCCAACTGACGTCATTTGGCCGATGGCAGAGGCCTGATACTCTTTGCCGTCAGCCGCGGACGGCAAAGACTGTCGTTAGCCACCTAACGGACTAACAATGAATTTATTGCTGTCGGCTTTCTTTGTCGTCGGCGGCTGATGGCAAAGGCCCCTTTGCCGTCCGCTTCAGAAAGCAGACGGCAAAGAAGGTCTTTACCGATCCAATCTTTGCCGGAGCCTTTTGCCGTCCGCGGCAGACAACAAAGGCCTTTGCCGTCCGCCATTCATGCCTTTGCCGTCTGCCTTGGCGGACGACAAAGTAGCTGATTCCTGTAGTGAGATGAGGTCAACCAGGTCTTGGATATCTATTGTCAAGCCACGGGACAACGTATAAACTATGGTAAATCATCAATATTTTTCAGCAAGGGTGTTCCGGAAAGTGTTCGAGATGAGATCAAGCAAACTCTTCAAGTCCCTAATGAGTCTCTTAATGAGAAATATTTGGGTTTGCTTTCTGATGTGGGATCTTCAAAGAATGGAGCTTTCAAGTCTCTGAAAGATAGATTATGGAGCAAAATTCAAGGGTGGATTGAGAAGACACTCTCTTCAGTAGGCAAGGAAGTTTTGGTTAAATCGGTGGCGCAAGCTATACGTGTTTTCTCTATGTCCTGCTTTAAACTTTCGAGGGGACTTTGTGAACATCTCAACATGCTAATGAGGAAGTTTTGGTGGGGCAGCAAAGATGGTCACCGGAAACCAAGTTGGGTATCTTGGGAGGCGATGACTCAACCAAAGGCGATGGGTGGGTTAGGCTTCAAGGACTTTGAACTTTTTAACATTGCAATGCTACCAAAACAGGGCTGGAGGATTTTGCAACAGACAAACTCGTTGAGTGCCTGGATACTCAAGAGTGTTTATTTCCCATATTCAACATTATTGCAAGCGGAGTTAGGCTCTCGCCCAAGTCAAATATGGTGAGATATCAAAGAAGGAGTGGATATTCTGAAGCCGGGACTTATAAAACCCATTGGTAATGGGAATTCTACTGATGTATGGATGGACAACTGGATCCCTAGAGATGAAATGCTCTGAGCTTATGGCAGTAAGATTGCAAATCGGCCCAGGCTTGCTTCAGACTACTTCAACTTAAGTACAACCTCATGGGACGAGCAAAAAGTTGAACATACCTTTATGCCGATGGACGTTGTAGCAATCTTAGCGATTCCTATATGCACCCGCAACTTTGAGGATTATTGGGCTTGGCACTTTGAAAGAAATGGCAAGTTTACAGTCTACTTGGCCTACAGGATGATGGTGGTGACACAGAATCAGAGGGGGGCTTGGCTCGAGGGAGTTGCCGGACCCTTAAATGTGCGTAAAGAGGAAGTCATGGAAACTATTATGGAATGTGCAGGTACCGACAAAAATCATAATGTTTTTGTGGCGATTAGCAAGACAGTCTCTCCCCACCGAAGATATACGAGCTCACCGTAATATGTCTACCACTAGCTCTTGTGGTTTCTGTGGATCGCGAGATTCTTGGAGACACTCCCTCCTTGAGTGCTCAATGGCAAGATGTGTCTGGGCATTAGAAGAGGGGGAAATGTTAGACCAAGTGATCACCACTAAGGAACCACACGCGAAACAGTGGATCTTCACCCTCATGGCATCTTTGCCTCATAGCAGCTTTGTTCGATTGGCTGTCACCCTTTGGTCCATCTGGATGGCGCGGCGAAAGTTTATACACAAGGGGATCACACAAAGCCCGCAGGCCACTTCCCTGTTTGTGAGCAGGTTCATTAGAGAACTAGAGCTGATTCATGCAAAGCCTCAAATCAATTTACAGGGAGCCCCCCCCGGGTAACTAGGGCAGCACATGCAAGGCCAGAAGAACCTCCGGCGGGATTTGTAAAGATCCACGTGGACGGAGTGGTCTTTCGTGATCGACAAGGGTCAGCGGCAGCAGTATGCCGGGACCAGGGGGCAACTACCTGGGGAGCTCTACTCTGGTCTTACCCGGGGTCATAGACCCACCTACTTTGGAAGCAATAGCATGTAGAGAACGTCTTGCTTTGGTGGATGATCTTCTTCTGGGGAACCTAATCGTCGCTTCGGACTGCAAGCAGGTTGTCGACGACATCAAGCTCGGCAATCAGGGATCATATGGTTCGGTGATAACAGAACTTAAATTACGTTCTATGGATTTTACTTGTAATTTCGTCTTTGAAAGCCGTTCTTCAAACGGTTAAGCTCATAGTTTAGCTAAGCATGCACTCTCTCTCGGTGCGGGGCGCCACATGTAGTTGGCTAACCCTCATAATCCGAATTGAATCCCACTCCATATGGATGATGATCAAAGCTTAGCTTTGTCCTCAAAAAAGAAGAAGAAAAAAGCCTCGCTAAAACTTGTAATTTCGTCTTTGAAAGCCGTTCTTCAAACGGTTAAGCTCATAGTTTAGCTAAGCATGCAATCTCTCTCGGTGCGGGGCGCCACATGTAGTTGGCTAACCCTCATAATCCGAATTGTATCCCACTCCATATGGATGATGATCAAAGCTTAGCTTTGTCCTCAAAAAAGAAGAAGAAAAAAAGCCTCGCTAAATACACTCCATGGTCAAACTTCCCGGAAGGTCACCCATTGTCACACTACTCCAGCCCGAGCACGCTTAACTTCGCAGTTCTATCCAACCCCAGCACCAACTCACTTAACAGGCACTTGTTGATATATCTATCATATCAATCCTATTAAACCTTATTGATGTATAGGACTTTGTTCATGTTCATGAGTGTGATGAAATTTTGAAAAAATATTTCAAACTTCCCGGTCATATTACGTATCATATTTTGAACATTTTTTCCAAAAATAATAATTTCAAAACCAATTTTTTTCTATTACTAGTGGCGCACCTAGCAAATGGTGCGCCATTACTAAGTTTGAATTTTTTCCATTTCCCCCCCTCTAGATCTTAAAAGCCCCGTATCTTTTATTCTGTTAGGTTTTTGGGGATTCTAAAAATCTCCAAATTTAGGTGTGAGGAGGGATACGAGGAGGAAGCGGCAAATGTTATCGATAACGTCTGCAAGCGCCTACTACAAAACTTACGACATGAGGCTCAGGTGCAGGCTTCGAGACTACTACGCCTTGCGTGGTATCAAGAAGCCCAAGTCGGCGTGCCGCGAGAAGTTCCTGAGTAAGGAGCAGTACATGAAGGTAATTCTTAAGGCCTTGTACTTACTTCCTTCATTTAGTAATTCATAGCAATAGCGCTCAAGTTTCTATTTGCTAACTTAGGCGCCTCCGAGATGGTGTGCGGATCAGATGGATTGTTGGGAGGTGTTGGTCAATGAGTGGTGCTCAAAAGAATGGCTAGCCGTCCACAACGCGGCCAAGGACAAACGTGCCCAAATGGAAGGTGTGCCACACCATCAAGGCATCTCCAACTTATATCAGTTCGGGCGGAACTGGTTATGTGGTTTGCTTCATGATTCATGCAATTCATTCATCATGCTAGCTTGAGCCCTTTAGTTACTAATTTACTTTGTTTCTCTCTTTCAGGCACGCTACAATACGGCGGATAAGGTGCCAGAGGTGTACGAACTCTATGCCATGGCCCATACTGCCTCTTACAAGAAAGTCAAGGCATTCTCTTCGTCTGACCTCGATGATGCAAACAACTTCACCAACATCTCCTCCCACGACAAGCTCGTGAAATATAGAGATCAGGGGAAGGCGAGGAAAGGGGAGTACTTTAACCCGAGCTAGGGTCCCATTGATCCAGAGCTGGTGATGATAGCTGGTGGCGGGAGGTCCCATGGCTCGATAGCCATTGGAGATGGACTTATCCGTTGTCCTAGCACTCTCCCAGAGATCAAGGCACGCCAGTCGAGATCCGCTCCTGAGATAAGGCCTCGTGAATGGCCAGTCCAACTCGCCTTCAAGGTTAGTTATACGTACTCAGCTATCTTTCTCCATTACATTGTGTGCGCTTCCATCAATGATTACAAATGCTAACAAGGAGTGGTGTTGCAGGTTGCTATACAGAGTGAGAGAGATAGAATGGAGAAACTTCTGGCGGAGAGGCAGCGGGAGTTGGAGGAGAGGACGACAAAGAAGTTGGAGGAGGAGAGGGCACGGAATGACATGCAGGCAAGGGACATGTACGAGCTCCTTGTGGTAAGTTTCTTCTGCTAATTAGCCAAAACATTCATGTAGTGTTTGTCTCATTACTAACTAGTATGACTGAGTCGTCAAAACCAAATGTGCAGTCTGTGTGCGAGAAGTCCGGTCAGACCGCTCCGCCGATACCAGAGATTGCTCCTGGGACCACGGTGGTTTTTGTGGATCGCGAGATTCTTGGAGACACTCCCTCCTTGAGTGCTCAATGGCAAGATGTGTCTGGGCGTTAGAAGAGGGGGAAACGGTAGACCAAGTGATCACCACTAAGGAACCACACGCGAAATAGTGGATCTTCACCCTCATGGCATCTTTGCCTCATAGCAGCTTTGTTCGATTGGCTGTCACCCTTTGGTCCATCTGGACGGCGCGACGAAAGTTTATACACGAGGGGATCACACAAAGCCCGCAGGCCACTTCCCTGTTTGTGAGCAGGTTCATTAGAGAACTAGAGCTGATTCATGCAAAGCCTCAAATCAATTTACAGGGAGCCCCCCGGGTAACTAGGGCAGCACATGCAAGGCCAGAAGCACCTTCGGCGGGATTTGTAAAGATCCACGTGGACGGAGTGGTCTTTCGTGATCGACAAGGATCAGCGGCAGCAGTATGCCGGGACCAGGGGGCAAGTACCTGGGGAGCTCTGCTCTGGTCTTACCCGGGGTCATAGACCCACCTACTTTGGAAGCAATAGCATGTAGAGAACGTCTTGCTTTGGTAGATGATCTTCTTCTGGGGAACCTAATCGTCGCTTCGGACTGCAAGCAGGTTGTCGACGACATCAAGCTCGGCAATCAGGGATCATATGGTTCGGTGATAACAGAAATTAAGTTACGTTCTATGGATTTTACTTGTAATTTCGTCTTTGAAAGCCGTTCTTCAAACGGTTAAGCTCATAGTTTAGCTAAGCATGCACTCTCTCTCGGTGCGGGGCGCCACATGTAGTTGGCTAACCCTCATAATCCGAATTATATCCCACTCCATATGGATGATGATCAATAAAGCTTAGCTTTGTCCTCAAAAAAGAAGAAGAAAAAAAGCCTCGCTAAATACACTCTAGGTATTCATGCAGGCCGTCATCTATGGCTCAATCAGTCCCCCCATCTACATTGTTTCTTGGTGGATACTTTTAATCAGTAATAAAGTGAGCGTGTTTAGACCAAAGAAAAGTTAAAATAGTCCCCTGACATATGGCACCACTTTGGGAGATTTTAATTTATTTCACTTTCGGAGTAGTGAAATAAATTAACACTTGCACCTTTTAAGCATGACTAGCAAAATGCCCCATGTGTTGCAATAGGAGAAAAATAATCATAATCTTCGACGGCCATGACCACATTTTGCTTTATCACAGAGATACACAAACACTCTCATTTTCATGAATCTTAAACAATTATTGAAAATCATGATATTTTTTTAAAATTCATGAACATATCTGAAATCATGAACATTTTTCAAATTCATTTACCCTTTTACAGATTTTCAAACATTTTCTAAAATCATGAACATTTATATTGTTTGCAAAAAAATTATTTAATTATGAAAATTTTTAAAATATTTTTTCTTGAATAAGAGAACATTTCCAAAATCAATGAACATTTTTTGGAAATTGTTTGGTGGAACAACTTTTGAAATTCACAATTTTTTTTGATTTAATGAACATTTTGTTGAATGCATGATAATTTTTTAAATGAGCGAACATTCTATGAATCAATGAACTATTTTGTAAGTCATGATCAGTTTTTAAATTTTTAGGAAAATTTTCAATTCGTAAACATTTTTTGAATTGGCGAAATTTTATTCAATTTGATTAACATTTTTAATACGAACATTTAAAAAAGTATGAACTTTTTTTGATTTCCCAAACTTTTGTTTTCAAAAATTTGAATATTTTTTGAATATGAGATTTTTTTAAAATCACAAACATTTTCTGAATCCACAAAAATTTATGAATTATTAAAAAAAATATTTCAAAACTCTCATTTTTTATTTTCTGAATTTTTTTGAAGTCCCAACTTATTTAAAAAGAAAAATACGGAAAAGGAAAACAAAATGAAAAATAGGCCACCCGGACATGTGTTGGCCCAAATAGGCGCGTTGTGTCTTCTCCGAGCGTAGAGCGTAGCATAAAAAGTTCCTATTGTTTGGGCCGGCCCAATTGGGGATTCCCCTATGTGAAATGTTTTTTATTACTTGTGGCATCGATGGGTCTTCATAATTTTCTAATTGGTAGATCTTCAGAACCTTAATGTAGGACCCCAACTTGAAATTAGTCCAGGCAACCAGAAAAAAAGGAAAAAATATCTCTAAAATAATGCATAAATGAACATTTTGAGGAACCCCATGACGGGGTTCCTTGGCGGTTGACTTTTGGCCAGTGGCGACCAAGGTATTTGATCTTGAGAATAGGCAGCTGGCACTTCCATTCTTGCGGGAGGGGGGGGGGGGATCGTTGCCATGATGGCGGGTCTGGCTCTGACGGCCTTTTGGTTGCCTTCTTTTAGAAGTTTTGTCCTCAACTTCAGCCGATGTTTCATTAATTTTATTAGGACTCTTGACATGGCGCGCCAGAACTTTGGTTTAGTATGGTAGCGTGAAGCCAATCCTTGGTGATACATGTGATGTAGTCATTAAACGCCCAATGTTCTTGTCTAGTTTATCTTAATAACCGTGGTAACCCCGCATGATGAATAGGGCCTACAGTTGGACAACTAACTCTTGATGCATGGCGCGTCCTGGTCAAAACGTAACTTGGACACACCCCCACTTTGTCTTGTTGCAAAGCACATGTTAATGGATGTTTTCCAGAGCGCAAATTAATATCATGGTGATCAAGTCCTCATACTCATGCCTATTTTTATTGTGAGTGTTTCAGTAAAAAAAGTGATAAGAATCCGGTCCAAAAACTGGAATTTAATACTCTCTCACAGTGCATGTCCTCTTGAGGGTTCTATAACTCAGGGTCACACTTTGAGGAAAGAGGCAGAGAACCTTTCTGCTACCTGTTACCGGATAACTAAAGGGACTCATCATCTGCGATAAATCTTTCATCACTAACCCCGAGGGATAGACATGCCACTCGCGCACCTGTGATGATATGAATTGGTTGATCAGTGATATTCCGCGCGGTTGCGATGATATGAATTGGCCATTAAGCTGCAATGTTTTAGTTAATTGCTTAACAGGACATTCAAAATATATTTCATCACCAGGACTCTAGGTAGCTGGACTCATTTTTCAGTTATGCTCATCTTAATCACTTCCACAAACCATTGCCTATTAAATTACTACATTACTACATTATATAAATAGCCTAAAAGCTACTTCGTGCGCGCGCACGATTTCGCATCATCGAGCGGTCGGATGGAGACCGTCAGATGACCTCGTGGGGACACAGGTGGTAACAAGCGGGGAGTCGAGTGCACCAACTATTTTTTCTATGTGCCATCTCCTCCTCTCCCAAAGCTCCTCACTCTCCCGATGCGCCGCCGCCATCTCCCTCTCCGCCGCCGCGCCCGTTGAGGGAGTCCTGGACTAAGGGGCCCTCGGGCGTCCGGCCTGTTGGACATGGGCCGGACTGATGGGCTGTGAAGATACGAAGATCAAAGACTCCACCCGTATACGGATGGGACTCTCCTTGGCATGGAAGGAAAGCTTGGCGACCGAATATGAAGATTCCTTTCTCTGTAACCGACTTTGTACAACCCTAGCCCCCTCCGGTGTCTATATAAACCAGAGGGCTTAGTCCGGAAAAGGGACACGTAGTCATAAAGGCTAGAGTTTTAGGGTTTTAGCCATTACGATCTCGTGGTAGATCAACTCTTGTAATACTCATCTTCATCAAGATCAATCAAGCAGGAAGTAGGGTACTACCTCCATAGAGAGGGCCCGAACCTGGGTAAACATTGTGTCCCCCGTCTCCTGTTACCATCGACCTTAGATGCACAGTTCGGGACCCCCTACCCGAGATCCGCCGGTTTTGACACCGACATTGGTGCTTTCATTAAGAGCTCCACTGTGCCGTTCCCAAAGGGTTCGATGGCTCCTTCAATCATTATCAACGATACTGTCCAAGAGGAAACCTTCCTTCCCGGACAGATCTTCGTGTTTGGCGGCTTCGCACTACAGGCCAACTCGGTTGGCCATCTGGAGCAAATCGACAGCTACGCCCCTGGCCATCAGGTCAGTTTTGGGAGCCTGAACTACGTCGCGGACATCCGCGGAGACTTGATCTTTGATGGATTTGAGACCACGGCAGCCGCTCCCTATCCCTACGATGAACATGATTTAAATCCGTCATCAGACCATACTCAGGAAATTGCACCTGTAACCGCTCCGGCCTTAGATCCAGAGCAGACAACGCCATCCGAGGATGGGAGGATCAACCCCACCACGGAGGCCGCAGATTCCGCGGCGTTGGAGACGCACACAGACTTAACCTCATGTGATGTCTATGTCACTGGAACTTTGGACTCGTCTCCGGCTATAAGCTCCGAACCATGTGCGTCCGCGGACGCCGAGCTTGATCAGTTATCGATCTTCGAATTCAGCACCGTAGATATCTTCCGGCACTCGCCTTTGGGCGATGTGTTAAGCTTATTAAGAAATCTGTCCTTAGCGGGGGACTCACAGCCGAACTATATCCGGTTCAAACCGGAGGCTGATGACGGAGAATTTTGCTTCCCATCCGCCACCCACTACATAGCCACTGTCGAGGACTTAACCGACATGCTCGATTACGGCTCCGAAGACATCAATGGTATGGACGACGATGCAGAAGAAGAGCATGGCCAAAACCCGCCGTTTACCGGACGCTGGACGACCACTTCGTCGTACAACGTATACATGGTGGATACACCCAAAGAAAATAGCGGCGAGGACAAGGAGAACCCAGCAAAGGATGACCCTCCTAAGACACAACCAAAGCGCCGTCGTCGGCGATGCCGCTCTAAATCTCGCCGCAGCAAGGACAACAACACTGGCACAGGAGACGATAACACCCCGAATTGTGCCGAAGACACAGAAGACCCCGACGAACAAACTATTGAACAAGATGATACGTCTTCAACGTATCTATAATTTTTGATTGTTCCATGCTATATTATATTCTGTTTTGGATGTTATTGGGCTTTATTATACACTTTTATATTATTTTTGGGACTAACCTATTAACCGGAGGCCAAGCCCAGAATTGCTATTTTTTGCCTATTTCAGTGTCTTGCAGAAAAAGAATATCAAACGGAGTCCAAACAAAATAAAACCTTCGGGAACGTGATTTTTGCAACAAACATGATCCAGAGGACTTGGACCCTACGTCAAGAAAGCAACCAGGAGGGCACGAGGTAGGGGGGCGCGCGTACCCCCTGTGCACGCCGTCCACCCTCATGGGGCCCACGTTGCTCCACCGACGTACTTCTTCCTCCTATATATACCTACGTACCCCCAAACTACCAGATACGAAGCCAAAAACCTAATTCCACCGCCGCAACCTTCTGTACCCATGAGATCCCATCTTGGGGCCTTTTCCGGTGCTCCGCCGGAGGGGGCATTGATCACGGAGGGCTTCTACATCAACACCATAGCCTCTCCGATGATGTGTGAGTAGTTTACCTCAGACCTTCGGGTCCATAGTTATTAGCTAGATGGCTTATTCTCTCTCTTTGGATCTCAATACAAAGTTCTCCACGATTCTCGTGGAGATCTATTCGATGTAATGTTCTTTTGCGATGTGTTTGTTGAGACCGATGAATTGTGGATTTATGATCAAGTTTATCTATGAACAATATTTGAATCTTCTATGAATTCTTTTATGTATGATTGGTTATCTTTGCAAGTCTCTTCGAATTATCAGTTTGGTTTGGCCTACTAGATTGATCTTTCTTGCAATGGGATAAGTGCTTAGCTTTGGGTTCAATCTTGCGGTGTCCTTTCCCAGTGACAGCAGGGGCAGCAAGGCATGTATTGTATTGTTGCCATCAAGGATAACAAGATGGGGTTTATTTCATATTGCATGAGTTTATCCCTCTACATCATGTCATCTTGCTTAAAGCGTTACTCCGTTCTTATGAACTTAATACGCTAGATGCATGCTGGATAGCGGTCGATGTGCGGAGTAATAGTAGTAGATGCAGGCAGGAGTCGGTCTACTTGTCACGGATGTGATGCCTATATACATGATCATACCTAGATATTCTCATAACTATGCTCAATTCTATCAATTGCTCAACAGTAATTTGTTCATCACCGTAATACTTATGCTCTCGAGAGAAGCCACTAGTGAAACCTATGGCCCTCGGGTCTATTTTCCATCATATTAATCTCCCGTCAACAAGCTATTTCTGGCGCCGTTTATTTTGTTTTCTTTCTTTTACTCTTTATCATAAAAATACGAAAAATATTATCTTATCATCTCTATTAGATATCACTTTCGTAAGTGATCGTGAAGGGATTGACAACCCCTTTATTGCGTTGGTTGCGAGGTTTTTATTTGTTTGTGCAGGTGCGAGGGACTCGTGCGTGGCCTCCTACTGGATTGATACCTTGGTTCTCAAAAACTGAGGGAAATACTTACGCTAATTTACTGCATCACCCTTTCCTCTTCAAGGGAAAACCAACGCAGTGCTCAAGAGGTAGCACAAGACAATCGGGAAGATGGGCAAGTCAGCCCTGATGAACAGGCCATAGAAGAAGACTCGGAGGACGGTAGTTATCATCCGCTCTCCGAGGAGGAGGTAAGCCTCGGCAACGAAGACTTCATCGTGCCTGAGGAACCTCTCGAGCAGGAGCGCTTTAAGCTTCAGCTAATAGCCACTGTGAGAAGCCTAAAAAAGAAGCAGCAACAGCTTCAAGCTGATCAAGACCTGCTCAATGACAGATGGACGGATGTCCTGGCAGCCGAGGAATACGACCCTAAACGCCCAGCCAAAATTTACCCGAAGCGCAAATTGCTACCTCAGTTTGATGACGAGGCGCTAGAGCCTGCACCAGCATCGCGCAATGCGGCCGACCGACCGCCACGCGGTCAAGATAAAACGGCAACTCGAGCCGAAAACCAGACTGTCCCACCTCGCCGTAAAGGCAGGGATAAGATAGCTCGAGATTATACATATGACCTTCGTCAAGACCTGGACAATTAATAGAGCAGGACATACAAGATCAATCTACGGATCGCGAGGACGTGCCTTGACACGCGAGGACGGCTATCTATTCGGACGCAACAAACCTAGTCACGCCCGGGCCGAAAACCGCAGACGGACTCCATCGGAGCTACGTCATGAGGCGGCCCAATATATAGGCGCCGCACACCCTCTTTGCTTCACTGATGAAGTAATGGATCATGAATTCCCAGAAGGGTTTAAACCCGTAAACATCGAATCATATGATGGAACAACCGATCCCGCGATATGGATTGATGATTTTATTCTCCACATCCACATGGCCCGTGGGGATGACCTTCACGCCATCAAATACCTCCCACTAAAACTGAAAGGGCCATCTCGGCACTGGCTAAATAGTCTGCCTAAAAATTCTATTGGCAGCTGGGAGGACTTGGAAGAAGCTTTCCTCGACAACTTCCATGGTACATATGTCCGGCCACCTGATGCCGATGACCTAAGTCACATAGTCCGACAGCCTGGAGAGCCAGCCAGGAAATTATGGACTAGGTTCCTAACTAAAAAGAACCAGATCGTCGACTGTCTGTATGCTGAAGCCCTAGTGGCCTTTAAACATAGAATTCGTGACGAATGGCTCGCCCGCCACCTCGGCCAGGAAAAGCCGAAGTCCATGGCAGCCCTCACGACACTCATGACCCGCTTCTGTGCGGGTGAGGATAGTTGGCTGGCCCGTAGCAAAAACACAGCAAGCAAAATAGGCACCTCCGAGGGCAAAAATAGCAATGGCAAGCTCCGACGCAACAGACACAAACGCTAAAGCAATGGCGACAACACCGATGACACAACAGTCAATGCCGGATTCAGTGGCTCCAAGTTCGGTCAGCGGAAGAAGCCATATAAAAGAAACAGTCAGGAACCATCCAGCCTGGACCGCATACTCGACCGCCCGTGCCAGATCCATGGCACCCCAGACAAACCATCCGTTGGGTTTTTAAACAGGCTGGCAAGTTAAATGCCAAAAACAAAGAAAAGGGATCGCAAATCAAGGACGATGATGAGGATCCCCGGCAACCGAACACAGGGGGACAAAAGAAGTTTCCTCCTCAGGTCAAAACGGTGAACATGATATATGCTACACACATCCCCAAAAGGGAGCGCAAGCGCGTGCTCAGGGACGTCTATACGATAGATCTAGTCGCCCCAAAATTTAATCCATGGTCGTCATGCACGATCACTTTTGATCGATTGGATCATCCGACCAGTATCCGGCGGTTCAGCTGCATTGGTCCTTGACCCAATAGTTGACGGATTCCACCTGACGCGAGTTCTTATGGACGGCGACAGTAGCCTGAACCTGCTCTGTCAGGATACAGTGCGCAAAATGGGCATCAACCCATCACGGATCAAGCCCACAAAGACTACCTTTAAAGGAGTCATACCGGGCGTAGAGGCCCGTTGTACGGGCTCAATTACGCTAGAGGTTGTCTTCGGATCTCCGGACAACTTCTGAAGCGAAGAATTAATCTTCTATATCGTCCCTTTTCGCAGCGGCTACCACGCACTGCTCGAACGAACCGCATTCGCTCGATTCAATGCGGTCCCACATTATGCTTACCTCAAGCTCAAGATGCCCGGTCCACGTGGTGTCATAACAGTCAATGGAAACACGGAATGCTCCCTCCGTACAGAAGAGCACACCGCTGCCTTAACAGCAGAAGTACAGAACGGCCTTCTCAAGCAGAACCTTAATTCGGCTGCCAAGCCCCCGAACACCGTTAAGAGGGTCCGAACTATTCTGCAGCAGGACAACTTGGCTCATCAGGAGCTCGAAGTGGTGACATTGGTACCACGCGTACATAACTACGCACTCAAAATTCCATGGGGAGAGACGGAGGCATGCCTACCCTGTGATCCACAATATGGCTTGGCTGCTCCCGGACACATTTACTTTCACTTTTCCTTTTTTCCTTTTGAGGTTCCTTTTCACAGGTCTTCCTCGATGGCCTGATGGCAGTTCCTTTCTAAGGACAAATACACCAAGACGGTAGTCAGTCTGGATGTAGAGGGGAACTTCTAGGTGGTCTCTTTAACGACCACTCTACCTGTTTTCAGGGCCCACACACAGCTCTCCCTTGGTGACAACATGTTAAATAGCCTGTTGCTTATCGCACTATCTGTATCAATGCGCTTGTACGTATTAATCAAATTATAACAGAAATAGTTTGCGGCCCAACTTTCAGGGCCCTTGCCTATTGCATTTACCCCTTCTCTGTTTCCCCTTTCTTTTAATAAACTTATCAGATAGCACCAGCACACTGCGGTACATTTCAATTTGCCAGGGGCCTCATAGTGCCCCGCCCAATGGCAACAAAAGTCCGAACACTTTTTACGATACAGTTCAGCACCCTGAATTTAGCATTATATGCATTGGCTCCGAATCATGTCTTTGGTCAATAGTTGAGTTGCCCGGCTCCTGTGCTTGCTACCTTACGTTCCGCTACATCGGCTAAGGTAGTAAAGGGAGAACTACTGCGATTGTGCCCTAGTTTACCCAATGGAGCACCTCAGTAGAGAAAGCCGAAAACTGACTGTCATGATACGGCGAGAGCCAGTCAGCTCTTCAGAGGTCTCAAATTGTTGGAGATTTTTTCCGCATTATGCGAGGATCGGTACTTGCGCGATCAGGTGTCTACAACATCCTAGTTCGGATACTAGGGGCTGCGCCCACATTTTTATTGTCAAACTCCTGTTGCTAAGTGAGGGTGTTCAAGCCGTATAGTCTGATTGCCTGGTTCGTTGCGCTAAGCACCTCCTTCAAGGACCAAACAATTGGATCAAGAGTGTTTAGATTCCATCCCGAACACCCCCGTACTACCTACATGGGGGCAGAAGCCGACGACTGGCCAACCTTCAGATTTTATAACACATGGCCGCACATGAGGTAAATTTTTTATAAAAACAAAAATTATATTACATAACAGCTTTGTTTCATCTTACAAGGCACAGACAACTTGAATGTATTCATTCAAGGATAATGTTTTGTGAACACTGCGCCGCTACAAGGCGAGACCCCTCCAGGACGTCTCCAAAATACCGCTCGGGTTGAGGTGCTCCTTGCCCTCGGGCGGCCCCTCGGTCACAGGCTTGGCGTCCATCTTCGCCCACCACGCCTTGACTCGTGAGAAGGCCATCCGCGCTACCTCGATGCAGACCGATCATTTGACGACATCTAGCCGAGGACAGGCATCCACCAGCCGCTTCACGAGGCCGAAGTAATTGCTGGGTATAGCTTCGGCGGGCCACAACCGGATTATTAAATCCTTCATGGCTAGTTCGGCCACCCTATGCAGCTCGACCAGCTGTTTCAGTTGATCGATGAAGGGCACATGATGTTCGGGCGCAAGGTATTGCGACCAGAACATCTTCTCCGTCGAGCTCCCTTCTTCGGCTCGGAAGAACTCCACAGCGTCTGACACGCTGCGCGGTAAGTCCACAAACGCCCCTGGTGAACTCCGAATCCGGGTTAGCAAGACATACTTCTTATTCACATACTTGCTTTGCATATTAAATGCCTTACCCGCCGCGATGTTCTTCGCCTCCTGGATCTCCTAGAGGATGCCCTGGGCCTCAACCCGGTCTTCTTCAGCGCTTTGTCAAGCCTTGGCGAGTTCGGCCTCTCGAGCCGACACATCGGACTCCAAGACCTCGCATTTCTTCACCGCGTCCTGGAGCTCTTGCTGGACCTCGTTGACCCGGGCCTTAAGCTTCTTACGGGTGGCCTGCTCCTTGACAGCCTTCCCCTCGGCTCCGGCCAGGGCCTTCTTAAGGGCCTCGACCTCGGTCGTCGCTCCTGGACATATCATAACACTATGGTTAAATACACATCTTTTATTCTTTCCGAATACACAGCCAGACATTACATACCTTGCTGGTCTGCCAGCTGCTTCCTCGCTTGGCCGAGTTCCTCCTCGGCCCACTCCAGTCTCTGCTTCAGTCCGGAGACTTCGGCAGCATGAGAGATCGCGTCCAGCAGTGACGCCTGCTCATTCATATAAGACACATTTAGTTAGTTCCCCGCAAAGATGAATTGATCCTCTGTCCGGTTTCGCTTGCCGAATACCGGACAATGTCTCAGGGGCTACTGTCTATATGGGGATTTTTCTCTTTTGTGACGCTTACCTCAAAACCTGTCAGCAGGCCGCTGCAGGCTTCGGTCAGTCCGCTCTTGACGGACTGAACCCTCTCAATCACCGTACTCATAAGGGTACGGTGTTCTTCCACAATGGAAGAGCCTCGCAGCGCTTCCAGTAGATTGTCCGGTGCCCCTGGCTGAACAGAGGTCGCCGGTGGGATATGCACACCTCCGTCTTTCAAAGGAGGCTGCGTGCTGGACTCCGGAGCCGTGGGTCTCCGGAACCGTATCCGGACGGTGGCCGAATGGAGTTCGGCCCCTGTCGCCCGTCTCCATGGGGGACTGCTCCCCCATGTGTCCGGCTACCGAGGTCTCGCCCTCTCGCGCCACCCTGACGGCCTCCTGAGACTCTCCCTGGCCGGGGAAAGTCCTTTGTGACAGCACTTCGGCGTCACCCTTGGCCGTGGGAGAGTAAGCGGGCGGCAGCAACGCGCTGGCCATCGCCCTTGAGTCCAACGAACCTCTTGATGAGGATCGCTGGGAGCTGTCATGGGCCGGACTACAATTGCACAATTAATCAAGTTAATACAATGAGGAGGAAAGGCCGAATACACGGGCAAGTACGGGTCAGCCAGTACTTATGATGCGGCCAGGGGCTTGCTCCGAGGGTGTCGCTCCGGACTACTGTCGACGTCCCACGCGGCTTTATCCGCGGGGGAGCCTTTCCCCTTCTTGGGCGCCTCCACCTCCAGACTTGTGGAGGCCGCCCTCTTCTTCCTCCCCCATCAGGGGAGGGTTGATTTCCTCCTCCTCTTCATCATCGTCTTCGGCGATGGAGGAGTGAGTCTTGTCTTCGGACATCACGTCCGAAGTACCCTTGCGGCGGGGGCCACCCCGGCCCCCTTGGCCTTCTTCGTGGCCTTCTTCTCCGGCGGATTATAGGGCGCCGGGACCAGCATCTTCGACAGAAGCGGGATGACTGGTTCTTTGGGCAGCGGAGCCGAACTATGAATTCGCTCCGCTTTCTCCGTTCATTCCTGAAAGGATAAATTAGCAAAGTTTAGTTACCCTCCTTGGACAAACAGATAGAGAGTACGCCTTGAGATGTGAAGCACTTATGGCACTGGCGGGGTGGGCAAGATCATGCCCACGATCCGAGTCTATGGCCGGCGGCTTCTCGTCGCCCTTGAAGAGCAGCTTCCAGGCGTCTTCGTGAGTGGTGCCGAAGAGCTTCACCAAGGTCTGGTGCTTCTCCGGATCGAACTCCCACAGAGGGGAAGTTCGGCTTTGGCAGGGGAGGATCTGGCGAACCAGCATAACCTGGATCACGTCGACGAGCTTGATGTTTTTGTCCACCATGCTTTGGATGCGCGTTTGCAGCGCCATCACCTCGTCCGACGAAGACCAATTTGGGCCCTTCTTCATCCAGGAGGTCAGCCACATTGGAGCCTCGGACTTGAATTCGGGGGCTGCGGCCCAGGCGGCATCGCTGGGCTCTGTGATATAAAACCACAGCTTCTGCTACTCCTTGATAGTCTCCACAAATGTACCTTTGGGCCATGTGACGTTGGGCATCTTGCTTACGATGGCTGAGGGAGTCCTGGATTAGGGGGTGTTCGGGTAGCCGGACTATACCTTCACCGGACTCCAGGACTATGAAGATACAAGATTGAAGACTTCGTCCCATGTCCGGAAGGAACTTTCCTTGGCGTGGAAGGCAAGCTAGGCGATGCGGATACTCAAGATCTCCTACCATTGTAACCGACTCCATGTAACCCTAACCCTATCCGGTGTCTATATAAACCGGAGGGTTGTAGTCCGTAGGAGAACCATCATCATACACAATCATACCATAGGCTAGCTTCTAGGGTTTAGCCTCCTTGATCTCATGGTAGATCTACTCTTGTACTACCCATATCATTAATATTAATCAAGCAGGAGTAGGGTTTTACCTCCATCGAGAGGGCCCGAACCTGGGTAAACATCGTGTCCGTTGTCTCCTGTTACCATCCAACCTTGACACACAGTTCGGGACCCCCTACCTGAGATCCGCCGGTTTTGACACCGACATTGGTGCTTTCATTGAGAGTTCCTCTGTGTCGTCGCCTTTAGGCCCGATGGCTCCTCTGATCATAAACAACGATGAGGTCCAGGGTGAGACTTTTCTCCCCGGACAGATCTTCGTCTTCGGCGGCTTTGCTCTGCGGGCCAATTCGCTTGGTCATCTGGAGCAGATCGAAAGCTACGCCCCTGGCCATCAAGTCAGGTTTGGAAGCTTAAACTACACGGCTGATATCCGCGGAGACTTGATCTTCGACGGGTTCGAGCCACAGCCAAGCGCGCCGCACTATCTCGAGGGGCATGATCTAGCTCTGCCTCCGAACAGTGCCCTGGAGGCCGCACATGCACCGGTTCCGACCCTAGACTCGGAGCCTATTACACCAATCGAGGATGAGCGGTTGGACGTCACCTCGGGGGCTGCGATCTCAAAGGAAATCAAGCCGAACGCCAGCCCCACACTCCGCATGACCCGCGACTCCGAGGGTCCTGACTCCTATTCGGACTCCGAACCCCCCGTGCCCCTGCCAATCGAATCTGATTGGGCACCCATAATAGAGTTCACCGCCGCGGACATCTTTCAGCACTCGCCTCTTGGCGACATCTTGAACTCTCTCAAGTCTCTCTCTGTATCAGAAGAGTCCTGGCCAAGTTACGGTCAGCGAGGATGGGATACAGACGATGAGGAAATTCAAACCCCGCCCACCATCCACTTTGTAGCCACCGTCGACAGCCTAAACGACGTGCTCAACTTCGACACCGCAGACATCGACAACATGGATGACGATGCAGGAGATACCGATGAACCAACGCTCATAGGGCACTGGAAATCCACCGCATCTCACGATGTGTACATGGTGGATACCCCTAAGAGAAACGATAATGAGGAAAAAGGGGATGGAACGGGAGATAGACCCCCCAGAAAGCAATCAAAGCGTCGGCATAAACACCGACCCAAGCCCCGCCTCGATAAAAACACAGCCATAGAGCAGGACAAGCCGGTAGGCGACGAGCAAGCCTTAGAGCAGCTGTCCGAACAGGGCAACACGGATAGAGAAACCGAAACTCCCTCCCCCGGCGAAAACGGCATTCCAGACAACCTTACGCCGGATAAATCCATGGAGCAGAAAAGTCTCCACAAGAGGCTCGTTGCAACTGCACGAAGCCTGAAAAAGCAGAAGCGGAAGCTAAAGACAGCGGAAGATGCACTCCGTATTAAATGGAACAAAGTAATCAACACCGCAGACAGATACGGCGACGGTCGCCGTACTAAAAGCTATCCAAAGAGAAAGCTACTGCCCGAATTCTTCGAAGAGGCCCTAGAGCCCTCGCACTCAAAAAATAAAAAAGCCATATGGTCGGATAGACGACCCAATAAGGCGGCAAGTGGCATCGCACTCAAATCGGTATGCGACCCACCTAAGGAGTCGCATCATGGCCCAGCCAGGTCCATTTACGGGCCAAGAAAGCAAGCTCTTGCAAGCAATACAAAAAAGCCATCATCAGAATCCGGCACACCCAAATACAGGGGCGCCGCACACCCCCTATGCTTCACCGATGAGGTTTTGGACTATGAATTTCCAGAGGGATTCAAACCCGTCAACATAGAGGCGTATGATGGAACAACAGACCCCGGAGTCCGGATCGAGGATTATATCCTCCGCATACATATGGCTAGAGGAGATGATCTTCACGCCATCAAATATTTACCCCTTAAGCTTAAAGGGCCAGCCCGGCACTGGCTTAAAAGCCTTCTCGAAAACACAATTGGAAGTTGGGAAGAGCTCGAGGAGGCTTTCCAAGCAAATTTTCAAGGGACCTATGTCCGCCCCCCGGATGCAGACGATCTCAGTCACATAACTCAACAGCCCGGAGAATCAGCTCGACAGTTCTGGAATAGATTCCTTACTAAAAAGAATCAGATAGTGGATTGTCCGGACGCCGAAGCCTTAGCAGCTTTCAGGCATAATGTCCGAGACAAATGGCTCGCCAGACACCTCGGACAGGAAAAGCCAAGAACAATGGCCGCACTCACAAGCCTCATGACCCGCTTTTGCGCAGGAGAGGACAGCTGGTTGGCAAGATGCAGCCCCAGCGACCCAAGTACATCCGAAATCAGGGATGGAAACGGAAAACCGCGACGCAACAAGGATCGTAGCCGAACTAAAGAAAAAGTCCGAAGAGCACGGCAGTCAATGCCGGATTCAAAGGCTCGCGACAAAATCAGACAAAACCACCCCTCCAGGATAATAGGGATGATCCGTCCAACTTAAACAGAATCCTGGACAGGATATGTCAGATACACAGTACTCCTGGGAAGCCTGCTAACCATACCCACAGAGATTGTTGGGTTTTTAAACAATCCGGAAGACTCAACGCCGAACACAAGGGGCTCGACAAACCAAGCGAAGACGAGGACGAACCCCAGAAGCAGAGCACCAGGAAACAAAAGAACTTCCCACAAGAAGTAAAAACAGTGAACTTACTTCACGTAACAAAACGTGTGGCACCCATAAAGGTACGCACAATACAACCTATCCCTAAGGAGTCCCGCCACTGGTTATTAAAACCAATCACTTTCGATCAGCTAGACTATTCTAGAAATATCAAAAACGCAGGCTGGACTGCCCTGATACTCGATCCAATAATTGGCGGATTCCAGTTTACAAATGTCCTTATGGACGGCGGCAGTGGACTAAACCTGATATATCAGGATACAATCCATCGCATGGGGATAAACCCAGCAAGAATCCGCCGCAGCAAAACCTCCTTTCAAGGGGTAGCACCTGGCCCGGACACCCATTGTATGGGTTTTCTCCGGCTCGAAGTTATATTCAGCTCTGCCGATAACTTCCGTTGCGAAAAGCTGACCTTCCATGTGGTCCCGTTTTCAAGTCGCTATCAAGCACTACTGGGACGCGGAGCTTTCGCTCGCTTTAATGCAATACCTCACTATGCATCTCTCACGCTTAAGATGCCCGGTCCACGAGGCATCATCTCTTTGAAGGGGACGCACTAGAGTGCGCCTCCCCCAAACGGAGGACTGTGCGGCCGCTTAGACAGCCGCACAATAAAATGGCCTCACCAGCCAAAAGACTTTTCGACATAGGTCATTAAAGGCCACGGACCCGGAATAGACGAGTTCGGCACAAGTCCATCATCAACGCAGGCTTAGAGGCCATATACCCCCGTACTAGGGGCTATACGCAGAGACAATAAAGCTTAATTTTACATTTTACCTTATACTTCATTTATTTTAAAACCTTTTGTTCGGCACGACCCGTTTTCAGTTTAGTTCCTCTCTTTTACAGATGAACGTCGTGCGGCGCCCATCCAGGATACGGCACAACGGAGACGCAGGCGCAGACGTGCAGTAGGGACCCGTCCTAAAGGATTCTTTTCAGATTAAGACCCCGCGTAAACCTTTTTTACTGTCTCTTGTTGCAATACATCCCCTGGTTCTTTCCGACATAACCAAGGAGGAGGCTGGCATCTTGGCATGTGGCCACGTCAGAATTTTTTGCACGTACCTGGACACTAGGGGCTTTTTTAGCAAAGAGTGTTGTTTAGCCCGCACTCATAAAGACCGAACACCTTAGGGAGTGTTCGGCGTCGCGAGTTTTGGCATTATATGCATCAGCTCCGAATCATGTCTTTGGTCAAACGTTGGGTTGCCCGGCCCTGAGTTCGGCTACCTTACGTTCCGCTCTATCGGCTAAGGTAGCACCAGGAGAACTACTGCGATTGTGCCTCGGTTCGGCCGGGCGAGCACCTCAGTAGAGAAAGCCGAAAACTGACTGTCATGGTGTAGTGTGAGACTGGTCAGCCACTCGATGACCTATTGGAATCTATCGGATTCCTCCGCGTTAACGAAGGGCCGCTTCCCGGTCAGGCACATACGCGCCCCGAACTCGGGCGAGCGCAGTCGCCACCAATGGGCTACCTAAATAGTCCCACTGTCAAGCTCCTATGGCTAAGTGAAAGTGTTAAAGCATTATAGTCCGGTTGCCTGGCCCGCTGCGCTATCACCTCCTTTGTAGGACCAAGACGTTGGGTTAAGTGTGAAAATGCGTCTTCTGCGAGCACCCCCGTACTATGTGCGTGGGGGTTGAAGCCAACGACTGCAATCTTCTAGATTTTATACATATATTTTAAACGGCCGCACAGGAGGTGTTCACAATACTTGAAGGCACAAGTATAAAAAGGCCACTACAGTTTATAAAAATATTACTTCATCATTACATATGCTATAATAACATAGCATCCTTCGAGCACTGCGACTCTATTACACGAGCGCCTTCAAGGACTTCCTGAAAATAGTGCTCGAAGGATACTCGGCTTTTCTCCGAATCTCGGGACACAATAACGGTGGTCTCCATCTCTGCCCAGTATGTCTTGACACGGGCAAGAGCCATCCTTGCACCCTCTATACACGCCGACCTCTTCATTGCATTAATGCGCGACATTGCGTCAAGAAATTGCTGCACCAAGCTAAAATAACTCTTCGGCTCCGACCTCCCCGGCCACAGATGACCCATGACATACTTCATGGCGAGCCCGCACAACCTGTTAAGTTCGGCCCATTGAGCCAAACGATCGTCCACTGCTAGTGGACGCTCTGGATTGTGAAATTGCGACCAGAACAGGTTTTCCACTTCACGATCTTCCAGATCTCGGAAGTGTTCGGTCGCATCAGCAGCACTCGCTGCCAAATCCAGATAGGTGTCCTCCACACTCCACATCCGGTCCAACGGAGCAAACTTAGGATCGCAAAATTTTCTCCGCAGCATGAAGGGCTTTCCAGCCGCAATCTGTTCGGCCTGACGCAGCTCCTCCTTCGCAGCTCTCATTGCAGAGCGCGCGTCCTTGGCATCAGCAACGGCCTTTTCTAGGACCGCCTGTCTCGCCTGGTCTTCTTTCTCAAGAAGTCTGCAACGGTCTGCAGTGCTCTTTAACTTTTCGGCCATAGTGGCCATCTCTTCCTTGCTTCGGCAATGAGCAGCCTGTTCGGCTCTCAGCTCTTCAAGGGCCTTCTTGGCAGCCGCATCACTTCTCCTGGCTTCATCTTTAGCTCGGGCAAGTTCTGCCCTAAGATTCTCCACGGCGGCCGCACCATCTGCGTCAAGCACACATATCGTAAGACGCTGGCATAAAACTCTTCTTACCTAATGCTGCCCGAGGAATCATATACCTTGAGCCTCATCCAGCCGCTTGTTGACAAGCGCGATGTCGGCATCTGCCACGTCCAGTTGCCGCTTTAGTTCAGCAAAACCAGCAGTTCGGCTTGATTCCGGACACCCTGCAGCCTACATTAAAAGGCGACATTTTAGACCTCGGATTATGATCCTCTGCGTGCCGTCATTTCTTGACGACATGCAGAGTCTCAGGGGCTACTATCTACATAGGGCGCATCTTATTTACGCGCAACTAACAAAAGTACACATTATCTAATGTACCTCAAAACCCGTCAATAAACTTTCGACGGCCTCATGCAGTCCGCTCTCCGCGGACGAAATCCTTTCAATCACCGTGCCCATTAATGCATGGTGCTCCTCTGAAATAGAAGCTCGCCCTAGCAGAACCTTTAGCTCCTCCGGCCGAGCACCAGAAGGTGCCGGACTCGTCCCATGACCTCTTTTGAAGGCCGGACGCGGAGAACTTCGAGGGCCCCCATCGCTATCTTCCGCCCCTGCCGAACTCGGAGAAACCCTCCGTGACGACACCTCAGGATCGCCCGCCTCGCTAGGCGGCCCAGCAGAAGGAGGCGTCCCGCTCTCCATCATCTCCGGAAGAAGATCCCCCGAAGACGAGCTCTGCTGAGAAGGGCTGAGGTCCGAACTACAAGGTAAAAATTCAGTTAAAATTCTCAGATATAAATCATGGATTTCTCTCATCCCTCGAAAGGAAAATCTTTCTCTACTTACGGCTCGCTGGAGGGCTGATCTCCTTGAGTACGCAGTCCGGCCGAGGAACTCCCCGGCGCCGGACCCTCTGACGAGGTTCTTTTCCCCCGCTTCGAGACCACGGTCTTCGGATCGTCAGAGGCGGCTCTCTTCTTTTCCCTAGGAGAGGAATCGTCAGTTCCTCCCTTCGGAACAGCCTCCTTCGAGAAGGACGTGGTTTCCTTGTCCTCCCGCTTGCTTCCCTCCGAAGGCACTACCTCCAGCATCTTGACTAGCACGGGATCCGACCTGGTTTCGGGAAGGGGAGCCGGACACCTGATCACCTTTGCCTTCGCTATCCACTCCTGTTTAAAAGGAGAGCTCTGTTAAGGGCAAGTTAATTATGCGGATAGAAGGTCCGGGCACAAGGTTACTTACTTGAGTATCCGGGCGATTGCGGCTTAGGCCTGCGTCCTCGGTCAAATCCGGACACACTTCTTGTGATCCGAAGAACAGTTTATACATCTCCGTGGGCGTCGCGCTCATAAAATCCCGGAGAGCTCGTGGTCCCTCTGGATTGAACTCCCACAGGCGAAGGGGGCAACGTTTGCCGGGCAGTGTCTGGCGAATCAGCATGACCTGTGTCACCTTGACCAGGTTGAGGTCTCCTTCCAAGAGATCCTTAATGCGGCCCTGCAGCAAGGGTACGTCTTTGGGCAAGCCCCGATCTAACCCTATGTTGATCCACGACGCTAGCCGTGGTGGGGGACCCGAGCGAAAGGCAGGAGGCGCCACCCATGTGGTGCCCCGAGGAGCGGTGATATAAAACCACTCTCGTTGCCACAAGCCAAGCTCCTCTTGAAAAGATCCCTCGGGCCATGGAGCATCGGCATTTCTTCTTATGACAGCGCCTCCGCACTCTGCGTGTTGCCCCTCGATCATCTTCGGCTCCACTTTGAAGGTCTTGAGCCATAATCCGAAGTGAGGGGTAACATGGAGGAACGCTTCACACACAACGATAAATGAGGAGATATGGAGGATGGACTCCGGAGCTAAGTCATGAAAATCCAGCCCGTAATAAAACAACAGTCCCCTCACAAAGGGATCCATGGGGAAGCCTAACCCTCGGAGGAAGTGAGACATGAACACCACGCTCTCGCCGGGCTAGGGACTGGGAATAACCAGTCCTTGAGCAGGCAACCTATGCGAAATCTCGCCGGTCAGGAACTTAGCCTCCCTCAACCTTAATACGTCCTCCTCCGTGACGGAAGAAGGCGTCCATCGGCCTTGAAGGTCAGAACCGGACATTGTCGAAAGTCCGAAGCGCCTGGAATCTGAAGCTGGGGGTGTTGGAACTCGAGGCGACAGGCGAACTCGTTTGAGATTAAGAAAAGGAGCGAGGCCTTGGTCTCTTTATAAGAGGCTGAATACCAAGAGCCCTCCCCATAACCGTTTTGGACTCGCCTTTAATCAAGGGAACATGCTAACGGGCACGATTGGGTTACCCACGACCGTATTGATGAGAATCCCGTAAAAGGGGCACACGATCTCTGCTTTGACAATACGTGCCAAGGAAACCGCCTCGCTAAACGCGCTGAGGTGGAAAAGTGAAAATAATTTGTATAAAGAGCTTGGCCGCAGTGTTATGACGCACTGCGGAATACGTCAGCAGATTTGATTTGTGTTAATGTTATTCTCTCTATGGCGATATGTGGAAACTTGTTTTGCAGAGCCGGACACTATTTTTTGTGTTTGCAATCTTCTATGAAGGACTTGGAGGAGGAACCCGCCTTGCAATGCCGAAGACAATCTGCGCGCCGGACTCGTCGTCATTGAAGCCTGGTTCAGGGGCTACTGAGGGAGTCCTGGATTAGGGGGTGTTCGGTTAGCCGGACTATACCTTCGCCGGACTCCAGGACTATGAAGATACAAGATTGAAGACTTCGTCCCGTGTCCGGAAGGAACTTTCCTTGGCGTGGAAGGCAAGCTAGGCGATGCGAATACTCAAGATCTCCTACCATTGTAACCGACTCCGTGTAACCCTAACCCTATCCGGTGTCTATATAAACCGGAGGGTTGTAGTCCGTAGGAGAACCATCATCATACACAATCATACCATAGGCTAGCTTCTAGGGTTTAGCCTCCTAGATCTCGTGGTAGATCTACTCTTGTACTACCCATATCATCAATATTAATCAAGCAGGAGTAGGGTTTTACCTCCATCGAGAGGGCCCGAACCTGGGTAAACATCGTGTCCCTTGTCTCCTGTTACCATCCGACCTTGACGCACAGTTCGGGACCCCCTACCCGAGATCCGCCGGTTTTGACACCGACAATGGCCCCTCCGCACTCTGCGCGTTAGCCGTCCACCACCTTCGGTTTCACATTGAAGACCTTAAGCCACATACCGAAGTGGGATTGGACGTGGAGAAAAGCCTCGCACACGCGAATGAATGCCGAGATGTTGAGGAAGGAGTTCGGGGCTAGATCATGGAAATCTAGCCCATAAGAGAACATTAGCCCACAGACGAAAGGGTGGAGTGGAAACCCTAACCCGCGGACAAAATGAGGGAGGAACACCGCCCTCTCGTTGGGTTTTGGTGTGGGGACAACTTGTCCCTTGGCCGGGAGCCGGTGGGCGATCTCCTTCGCCAGATACCCGGCCTCCCGCAGCTCGGCGATGTCCTTCGCCGTGACGGAGGAGGCCATCCACTTGCCTTGTCCTCCAGAGCCGGACATGGTTGAAAGCTTGCTCGGGGTGGAAGAAACTAAACTTGGGCGCTAGAGCTCGGGAATGGAAGGGCAGAGGATGAGAGAAGGCGTGGGCAAAGAGATGGAATCCTTATCCACTTATAAACGCAGTGAATATCGAAACGCCTCCCGACTCGCCTCTAAACTCGCCTGTTCCCAAGGGCTGTGTAAACGGCACGGTTGGATTACCCACGCCCGTATTGATGAGAATCCCGCAATAAGGAGACACGATCTTTGCTTTGACAAGACGTGCCAATGGAAACCACATCTCGAAACGCGGAATGGCAGAAGAAAATAGTTTTAAATAATGACCGGGTAGGCGTGATGTCATCTCGCCAAAAGTTGTCAGCAGATGGGACTCGTGAAATATTATACTCTCTACGTCTGTGTGTGCGGTACTTGTGTTACAGATCCGGACACGTTCGTTGCGTATGAAGACTATCTTGGAGTATTCGGGAAGGAGAACCCGCCTTGCAATGTTGGAGACAATCTACGCGCCGCACACCTCATCATTGAAAGCCTGGTTCAGGGGCTACTGAGGGAGTCCTGAACTAAGGGGTCCTCGGGTGTCCAGCCTGTTGGACATGGGCCTGACTGATGGGCTGTGAAGATACGAAGATCGAAGACTCCACCCGTATCCGGATGGGACTCTCCTTGGCATGGAAGGAAAGCTTGGCGACCGAATATGAAAATTCCTTTCTCTATAACCAACTTTGTACAACCCTAGCCCCCTCCAGTGTCTATATAAACTGGAGGCCTTAGTCCGGAAAAGGGACACATAGTCATACAGGCTAGACTTTTAGGGTTTTAATCATTACGATCTCGTGGTAGATCAACTCTTGTAATACTCATATTCATCAAGATCAATCAAGCAGGAAGTAGGGTATTACCTTCATAGAGAGGGCCCGAACCTGGGTAAACATTGTGTCCCCCGTCTGCTATTACCATCGACCTTAGACGCACAGTTCGGGACCCCCTACCCGAGATCCGCCGGTTTTAACACCGACACCCGTCCTCTCCTCCCTCTCCTCAGCTTCTGTCCCTTGCCGATGGCGTTTCTAGATGTAGCAGGCGACGTGGCGGTGTTGGAATAAGCCACGGCGTCTGATGCGGTCAAGCGCGTCGGGCACGTCAGATGCGCGTGCGGGACACAGCGGCGTGGCGTGTGTGCGTGCGTGCGTCGTGTATGTTGATCGTGTGGCGATCCGAGTTGTGGGGCGTGCGTGCAATTGAGTCGGTTTGCAGCTTGCCACATACGGTAGCGTGGACGAGCTGCCTGAGTAGCCAGTAGGAATCGTTGCCATACGTTGGAGCCCGGCCGTGCCGCACGCGTACGAGCGCAGTGGGCGCATGCGAGGGCGTGCGGATCAGCGCGTGCATGCAGCGCATGCAAGTGGTGGAGTTTGTGCGTCTGGCTGTACGTGTGTGGGTCAGCTACTTAAGTTGTAATTTTGTTTTGCTTTGGATTGGGGTGAGCAGAAGAGAGAAAATGCTGAGGCTGTATGTGCGGCCGGCCACCAAATACTAGTGTTCTTGTGTGTCCCTTGTGAGCTGCGAGAGGAACCAAGAACAAGTAGGAGCTGCTCCTCTCATCCCCAACAGGCGGCACTCTTAGATCCGTTATGCGCCACCTCTGGCCCATCATTACGGCTGACGGCGACGACCACGTCCTCGTTAGGGAAGCGCGGCTTCCAGCCGGACGTGACCAAGGGAGGCTGCCGGGTCTACGCTCGCGCGACCGACGGCGAAGGCGCGCCAGGTAGACTACGCTGCCGCCCAAGACCTAGCCCCCGGTGAGTTCCACCGAGAGAAGTCCATGAGCGGTTCAGCGGTTGGGCAAGGTCGTGCGTCATGGAGGCATAGGACATGAGGAGAGCACCCTGGACAGCAGCGAGCTCATCAGAGCCCGCGTTTGTCGCTGCCCCAACCCCCGCGATGCTCCACACTCCTGCGATTTTCAGTTTCTCTTCATTAGTATTCCTCAATGTTAAACATCATGTCACGTTGGTTATGTTACATATGCGCCATGTTTATCTTAGGTAGTTAAAGATAGAGTTTGTTTTAATTCTCTCTTATCTTTCTATCTCTTCTCCGGATTGTATCTCTCGATCGTTAGCCTACGATCGCACCCTGTAACGCCACGAGACACCTCTCGCTCCATATCAATATATATCATGCGGCTCTCCCTGTATGGAGAGTAGGAACGCTTCCACCACTTTCCACATGGTATACAGAGCCATCTTCTTCCATCTCGTCTAGCTATCCTCCTCCAAAACTCGACTATGTCGACCTCCACCACCGTAGTTTCCTCCGGCCTCAACAACAATGTTTCAGAACCCCTCACCAGATCGATCTATGTTCTCTGGCGTGCTCAAGCCCGCTCCCAGATCATGGGGGCCGACCTCTTTGGATACCTCGACAAAACCATCGCCGAACCAGCAAAAACCCTAGTCGGCAAAACCTCCGAGGGCAAAGATCATGTCGTCCCTAACCCTGCTTATGCTCCTTGGTTGATCCAAGATCAACAAATCATTGCCTATCTACTCCGCAATCTCTCAAAGGAGGTACTAGTTCAGGTTGCTTCCCTAGATACATCTCATGCAATCTGGACAGCCCTTGCCAATATGTTTTCCGCCCAATCCCGCTCCAAAGCAAACCACGTTCGCATCTCCCTCACCACCGCCCAGAAAGGAACTCAATCTGCCGCCACATACTTCGGTCACATGCGAGGTCTTGCCGATGATTTAGCTGCAGCCGGCAAACCTATCACAGAAAATGAGCTCGTCTCCCACATCATCTCTGGCCTAGACATGGATTACCAACCGATCATCTCTGCCCTTGATGTTCGCCCTGATGATGTTTCTGTAGATGAGCTCTTCGGCATGGTTGCTACCTTCGATCAGAGGGTGGAGATGTTCCAGGGCACGGGCGCCGGCGCCTTCAAGTCGTCGGCCAATGCCACATCGCGCGGCCGTGGAGGTGGCCCGCCCAAAGGCTACCGCGGCAACGGTGGCGGCTCCCGTCGTGATGGACATGGCGGCGGTGGCTACTACCCCAACGGTGGCGGCGGTGGCCACTACGGCGACAACGGCAACCAGTACGGGGGTGGTGGCAGCGGCCACTACTCCAACAACGGCAGCGGCAGCGGCTCCAACTACAACAACCATCACGAGGGAGGAGGCCGACCCTTCTACAACAACAATAGGGGCGGTCAAAACAACTACAACAACAACTTTCGTGGGTATGATGAGTATGAGGGCAAGTGTCAAATTGTAAGAAAACTAATCACATAGCAAAAGAACGCAAGTGGCGATATGCTGAAGGTAACTCACGCAAGAAGAAAATTGCTGCTGCGGCAAACACAAGCTATGGTGCAGATTCAAATTGGTATGTGGATTCTGGAGCCACCGACCACATCACCCACAAGCTAGAAAAGGTCACCATGCATGAAAGATACAACGGGCACGATCAAGTCCATAATGCTGATGGTTCAGGTATGGAGATAAGCAATATTGGTCATTCAATTATTCATTCCCCGCATAGAGATATGCATCTTAACAATATTCATCATTGTCCTAGTTCATCGAAAAACCTTCTCTCTGTACATCGTATTGCTCTTGACAATCATGTTTTTCTAGAGTTTCACCCATTCTTTTTCTTGATCAAGGATCAGGTCACGAAGCAAATCCTTTACCGAGGTAGATGCGTGGATGGACTCTATCCTTTGATTCCCAAAGTTAGCAGATTCAATAAACAAGTGTGTAGTTCCATTAGAATCTCTATAGAGAGATGGCATGCCCGTTTGGGCCATCCTTCTTTTTCTATTGTCAAGCAAATTCTTAGCAAAAATAATCTCTCAGTTGTTGGAGAGCATAATTCTGAAACAGTGTGTGATTCTTGCCAAAGAGCTAAACGTCATCAGTTGCCATATCCTGTCTCAACTAGTGTGTCTACTAAACCTTTACAACTCATATTCTCTGATGTATGGGGTCCTGCTCCTCTTTCCGTTGGTAAACATGCTTATTATGTTAGCTTCATCGATGACTTTAGTAAATATACGTGGATATACCTTCTTAAGAAAAGATGTGATGTGTTCCAAGTTTTCCAAAACTTTCAAGCACTTGTTGAAAGACAATTTAATAGCAAAATCCTTGTTGTTCAATCCGACTGGGGTGGTGAGTACGAAAAACTCAATTCCTTTTTTCAAAGGTTGGGAATATCTCACCATGTTTCCTGCCCCCACGCTCACCAGCAAAATGGCTCGGCAGAGCGCAAACACAGACACATTGTTGAGGCAGGCCTTGCTTTGCTTGCCGCTGCGTCCATGCCATTAAAGTTTTGGGATGAAGCCTTTCTCACAGCTGTGCATCTCATAAATATTCTACCCAGCCGCGTCATCAAAAATGAAACTCCCACCGAGCGTCTCTTACATGTCAAACCAGATTATACTCCACTTCGTGTCTTTGGGTGTGCATGTTGGCCCAATCTCCGTCCATACAATAACCGTAAACTCATGTTTCGTTCGAAACAGTGTGTTTTTCTTGGCTATAGTATACAACATAAGGGAGTTAAGTGCTTAGATGTCTCTACCGGTCGAGTGTATATCTCCCGGGATGTTGTCTTTGACGAAACCCAGTTTCCCTTTGCCACACTCCATCCCAATGCCGGTGCCCTTCTTCGCAAAGAAATTCTCCTTTTGCCCTCTAATCTATCCAATGGTGCAAATGGGGAAGAAAATAATTGTGATGATCAATATTTGCCTAACCCTCCTAACTTTATACCAGAGCTTTGTGTTTCAGCAATAAACAGTGAAAGAAACAGTGCAAATGGTGTTCAAAATGGTGTTCAAAATGGCACTATAGTGCAACATTTTATGTGCAGGGAATCCCCAGGAGGATCCTCATCGGGATCACCCCCTCTGCCATGCAATCCGCCTCGGGATCCACCCAGGCGCCTTCTGTCGATGTCCCGCCTGCAGCACCCCGATCTGCTTCGGGATCGGCGCGACCAGCTGGGCCCTCGCCTGGCCCTCCCGCCTCTCCACGTGCGGACCGGCCCAACCAACCTGAGGGCTCCGTGTGCCGCCCTCCTGCGCCTGGGCCCGCGCCTGGCCCCGCCACTCCCGCGGTCTCCCCTGACCGGGAGACAGCCGCGCCTGCCCGCGACATGGGCCTGGTCGCCTCGCCTTGTCCCGAGGCGCCTTCGGGATCGGGCGCTGTCAGCGCACCAGGATCTCCCTCGGGATCTGCTGCGGCTGATCCTCCTCAGGTGCCCGGATCTTCTGTGGCTCCCTCTTCCGGAGTCCTTTTGTTGGGGAACGTAGTAATTTCAAAAATTTCCTACGCACACGCAAGATCATGGTGATGCACAGCAACGAGAGGGGAGAGTGTTGTCTACGTACCCTCGTAGACCGAAGCGGAAGCGTTGACACAACGTAGAGGAAGTAGTCGTACGTCCTCCTCACGATCTGATCGATCCCAGCGCCGTTACTCCGGCGCCTCCGAGTTCTTGACACACGTACATCACGATGACGTTCTCCGGGCTCCGATCCAGCAAAGCTCTCGGGGAAGAGTTTCGTCAGCACGACGGTGTGGTGACGATCTTGATGTGTTACCGACGCAGGGCTTCGCCTAAGCACTGCGACAATATGACCGAGATGGAATATGGTGGAGGGGGGCACCGCACACGGCTAAGGAACGATCTCAAGGATCAACTTGTGTGTCTATGGGGTGCCCCCTGCCCCCGTATATAAAGGAGCAAGGGAGGGAGGAGGCCGGCCCTAGGTTTGGCGTGCCAAGGGGAGTCCTACTCCCACCGGGAGTAGGATTCCCCTTTTCCTAGTCCAACTAGGAATCCTTCTATGTAGGGGAAGTATGAGAGAAGGAAAGGGAAGAGAGAAGGAGAAGGAAGGAAGGGGGCGCCCCCCTCCCTAGTCCAATTCGGACTAGAGCAAGGGGAGGGGCGCGGCCACCTTTTGGCCCTTTCTCTCCTTTTCCCGTATGGCCCAATGAGGCCCATTACGAATTCCCGTAACTCTCCGGTACTCCTGAAAATACCCGAATCACTCAGAACCTTTCCGAAGTCCGAATATAGTCGTCCAATATATCGATCTTTACGTCTCGACCATTTCGAGACTCCTCGTCATGTCCCCGATCTCATCCGGGACTCCGAACTCCTTCGGTACATCAAAACTCATAAACTCATAATATAACTGTCATCGAAACCTTAAGCGTGCGGACCCTACGGTTCGAGAACAATGTAGACATGACCGAGACACATCTCCGGTCAATAACCAATAGCGGGACCTGGATGCCCATATTGGCTCCTACATATTCTACGAAGATCTTTATCGGTCAGACCGCATAACAACATACGTTGTTCCATTTGTCATCGGTATGTTACTTGCCCGAGATTCGATCGTCGGTATCCAATACCTAGTTCAATCTCGTTACCGGCAAGTCTCTTTACTCGTTCCGTAATACATCATCTCGCAACTAACTCATTGGTTGCAATGCTTGCAAGGCTTATGTGATGTGCATTACCGAGAAGGCCCTGAGATACCTCTCCGACATTCGGAGTGACAAATCCTAATCTTGAAATACGCCAACCCAACAAATACTTTCGGAGACACCTGTAGAGTACCTTTATAATCACCCAGTTACGTTGTGACGTTTGGTAGTACACAAAGTGTTCCTACGGTAAACGGGAGTTGCATAATCTCATAGTCAAAGGAACATGTATAAGTCATGGATAAAAGCAATAGCAACATACTAAACGATCGGGTGCTAAGCTAATGGAATGGGTCATGTCAATCAGATCATTCAACTAATGATGTGATCCCGTTGATCAAATAACAACTCTTTGTTCATGGTTAGGAAACATAACCATCTTTGATTAACGAGCTAGTCAAGTAGAGGCATACTAGTGACACTCTGTTTGTCTATGTATTCACACATGTATTATGTTTCCGGTTAATACAATTCTAGCATGAATAATAAACATTTATCATGATATGTAAGGAAATAAATAATAACTTTATTATTGCCTCTAGGGCATATTTCCTTCAGTCTCCCACTTGCACTAGAGTCAATAATCTAGTTCACATCGCCATGTGATTTACCAGCAATAGTTCACATCACCATGTGATTAACACCCATAGTTCACATCGATATGTGACCAACACCCAAAGGGTTTACTAGAGTCAGTAATCTAGTTCACATCGCTATGTGATTAACACCCAAAGAGTACTAAGGTGTGATCATGTTTTGCTTGTGAGATAATTTTAGTCAACGGGTTTGTCACATACAGATCCGTAAGTATTTTGCGAATTCTATGTCTACAATACTCCGCACAGAGCTACTCTAGCTAATTGCTCCCACTTTCAATATGTATCTAGATCGAGACTTAGAGTCATCCAGATCAGTGTCAAAACTTGCATCGACGTAACCCTTTACGGCGAACCTTTCTGTCACGTCCATAATCGAGAAACATATCCTTATTCCACTAAGGATAATTTTTGACCGCTGTCTAGTGATCTACTCCTAGATCACCATTGTACTCCCTTGCTTAACTCAGTGTAGGGTATACAATGGATCTGGTACACATCATTGCATACATGATAGAGCCTATGGCTGAAGCATAGGGAACATCTTTCATTTTCTCTCTATCTTCTGCAGTGGTCGGGCATTGAGTCTTACTCAACTTCACACCTTGTAACACAGGCAAGAACCCTTTCTTTGCTTGATCCATTTTGAACTTCTTCAAAACTTTGTCAAGGTTTGTGCTTTGTGAAAGTCCAATTAAGCGTCTTGATCTATCTCTATAGATCTTGATGCCCAATATGTAAGCAGCTTCACCGAGGTCTTTCTTTGAAAAACTCCTTTCAAACACTCCTTTATGCTTTGCAGAATAATTCTACATTATTTCTGATCAACAATATGTCATTCACATATACTTATCAGAAATGCTGTAGTGCTCCCACTCACTTTCTTGTAAATACAGGCTTCACCACAAGTCTGTATAAAACTATATGCTTTGATCAACTTATCAACGTGTATATTCCAACTCCGAGATGCTTGCACCAGTCCATAGATGGATCGCTGGAGCTTGCATATTTTGTTAGCACCTTTAGGATTGACAAAACCTTCTGGTTGCATCATATACAACTCTTCTTTAATAAATCCATTAAGGAATGCAGTTTTGTTTATCCATTTGCCAGATTTCATAAATGCGGCAATTGCTAACATGATTCAGACAGACTTAAGCATAGATACGAGTGAGAAACTCTTATCGTAGTCAACACCTTGAACTTGTCGAAAACCTTTTGCGACAATTCTAGCTTTGTAGATAGTAATAATACTATCAGCGTCCATCTTCCTCTTGAAGATCCATTTATTCTCAATTGCTTGCCGATCATCGGGCAAGTCAACCAAAGTCCACACTTTGTTTTCATACATGGATCCCATCTCAGATTTCATGGCTTCCAGCCATTTTGCGGAATCTAGGCTCACCATCGCTTCTTCATAGTTCGTAGGTTCGTCATGATCTAGTAGCATGATTTCTAGAATAGGATTGCCGTTCCACTCTGGTGCGGATCTTACTCTGGTTGATCTACGAGGTTCTGTAGTAACTTGTTCTGAAGTTCTATGATCATCATCATCAACTTCCTCACTAGTTGGTTTTGACGTCACAGAAACTGGTTCCTGTGATGTACTGGTTTCCAACAAGGGAATATGTACAGTTAGCTCATCAAGTTCTACTTTCCTCCCACTCACTTCTTTCGAGAGAAACTCCTTCTCTAGAAAGGATCCATTTTTAGCAACGAATGTCTTGCCTTCGGATCTGTGATAGAAGGTGTACCCAACTGTCTCCTTTGGGTATCCTATGAAGACACATTTCTCCGATTTGGGTTTGAGCTTATCAGGATGAAACCTTTTCATATAAGCATCACAATCCCAAACTTTAAGAAACGACAACTTTGGTTTCTTGCCAAACCACAGTTCAGATTGTGTCGTCTTAACGGACTTAGATGGTGCCCTTTTAAACGTGAATGCAACTGTCTCTAATGCATAACCCCAAAACTATAGTGGTAAATCGGTAAGAAACATCATAGATTGCACTATATCCAATAAAGTGCGGTTATGACGTTCGGACACACCATTATGCTGTGGTGTTTCAGGTGGCATGAATTTGTGAAACTATTCCACATTGTTTTAATTGAAGACCAAACTCGTAACTCAAATATTCGTCTCCGCGATCAGATCGTAGAAACTATATTTTCTTGTCACGATGATTTTTCACTTCACTCTGAAATCCTTTTGAACTTTTCAAATGTTTCAGACTTATGTTTCATCAAGTAGATATACCCATATCTGCTCAAATCATCTGTGAAGGTCAGAAAATAATGATCCCTGCTGCAAGCCTTAATATTCATTGGACCACATACATCAGTATGTATGATTTCCAACAAATCTGTTGCTTGCTTCATTGTTCCGGAGAACGGCATTTTAGTCATCTTGCCCAAGAGGCATGGTTCGCAAGCATCAAGTGATTCATAATCAAGTGATTCCAAAAGTCCATCAGCATGGAGTTTCTTCATGCGCTTTACACCAATATGACCTAAACGGCAGTGCCACAAAAAAGTTGCACTATCATTATTAACTTTGCATCTTTTGGCTTCAATATTATGAATATGTATATCACTACGATCGAGATCCAACAAACCATTTTCGTTGGTGTGTATGACCATAGAAGGTTTTACTCATGTAAACATAACAACAATTGTTCCCTAACTTAAATGAATAACCGTATTGTAATAAACATGATCAAATCATATTCATGCTCAACGCAAACACCAAATAACACTTATTTAGTTTCAACACTAATCCCGAAAGTATAGGGAGTGTGCGATGATGATCATATCAATCTTGGAACTACTTCCAACATACATCGTCACTTCACCCTTAACTAGTCTCTGTTATTCTGCAACTCCCGTTTCGAGTTACTAATCTTAGCAACTGAACTAGTATCAAATACTGAGGGGTTGCTATAAACACTAGTAAAGTACACATCAATAACATGTATATCAAATATACTTATGTTCACTTTGCCATCCTTCTTATCAGCCAATCACTTGGGGTAATTCCGTTTCTAGTGACCAGTCCCTTTGCAGTAGAAGCACTTAGTCTCAGGCTTAGGACTAGACTTGGGCTTCTTCACTTGAGCAGCAACTTGCTTGCTGTTCTTCTTGAAGTTCCCCTTTTTCCCTTTGCCCTTTTCTTGAAACTAGTGATCTTGTCAACCATCAACACTTGATGCTCTTTCTTGATTTCTACCTTCATCGATTTCATCGTCATGAAAAGCTCGGGAGTTACTTTCGTCATCCCTTGCATATTATAGTTCATCGCGAAGTTCTACTAACTTGGTGATGGTGACTAGGGAATTCTGTCAATCACTATCTTATCTGGAAGATTAACTCCCACTTGATTCAAGCGATTGTAGTACCCAGACAATCTGAGCACATGCTCACTAGTTGAGCGATTCTCCTCCATCTTTTAGCTGTAGAACTTGTTGGAGACTTCATATCTCTCAACTCGGGTATTTTGCTTGAAATATTTACTTGTAGAACATCTCATATGGTCCATGACGTTCAAAACGTCTTTGAAGTCCCGATTCTAAGCCGTTAAGCATGGTGCACTTAAACTATCAAGTAGTCATCATATTGAGCTAGCCAAACGTTCATAACGTCTGCATCTGCTCCTGCAATAGGTCTGTCACCTAGCGGTGCATCAAGGACATAATTCTTCTGTGCAGCAATGAGGAGAAACCTTAGATCACGGATCCAATCCGCATCATTGCTACTAACATCTTTCAACACAATTTTCTCTAGGAACATATCAAAATAAACATAGGGAAGCAACAACGCGAGCTATTGATCTACAACATAGATATGCTAATACTACCAGGACTAAGTTCATGATAAATTTAAGTTCAATTAATCATATTACTTAAGAACTCCCACTTAGATAGACATCTCTCTAATCCTCTAAGTGATCACGTGATCCAAATCAACTAAACCATGTCCGATCATCACGTGAGATGGAGTAGTTTCAATGGTGAACATCATTATGTTGATCATATCTACTATATGATTCACGCTCGACCTTTCGGTCTCCGTGTTCCGAGGTCATATCTTATATGCATAGCTCGTCAAGTATAACCTGAGTATTCCGCGTGTGCAACTGTTTTGCACCCGTTGTATTTGAACGTAGAGCCTATCACACCCGATCATCACGTGGTGTCTCAGCACGAAGAACTTTCGCAACGGTGCATACTCAGGGAGAACACTTCTTGATAATTAGTGAGAGATCATCTTATAATGCTACCGTCAATCAAAGCAAGATAAGATGCATAAAAGATAAACATCACATGCAATCAATATAAGTGATATGATATGGTCATCATCATCTTGTGCTTGTGATCTCCATCTCCGAAGCACCGTCATGATCACCATCGTCACCGGCGCGACACCTTGATCTCCATCGTAGCATCGTTGTCGTCTCGCCAATCTTATGCTTCCACGACTATCACTACCGCTTAGTAATAAAGTAAAGCATTACATCGCGATTGCATTGCATAAAATAAAGCGACAACCATATGGCTCCTGCCAGTTGCCGATAACTCGGTTACAAAACATGATCATCTCATACAATAAAATTTAGCATCATGTCTTGACCATATCACATCACAACATGCCCTGCAAAAACAAGTTAGACGTCCTCTACTTTGTTGTTGTAAGTTTTACGTGGCTGCTACGGGCTTAAGCAAGAACTCATCTTACCTACGCATCAAAACCACAAGATAGTTTGTCAAATAGACTCCGTTTTAACCTTCTCAAGGACCGGGCGTAGCCACACTCGGTTCAACTAAAGTTGGAGAGACAGTCTTCCGCAAGCCATCTATGTGCAAAGCACGTCGAGGGAACCGGTCTCGCGTAAGAGTACGCGTAAGGTTGGTCCGGATCGTCTCGTCCAACAATACTGTCGAACCAAAGTATGACATGCTGGTAGGCAGTATGACTTATATCGCCCACAACTCACTTGTGTTCTACTCGTGCAAATAACATCAAACCATAAAACCAGGCTCTGATGCCACTGTTGGGGAACGTAGTAATTTTAAAAATTTCCTACGCACACGCAAGATCATGGTGATGCACAGCAATGAGAGGGGAGAGTGTTGTCTACGTACCCTCGTAGACCGAAGCGGAAGCGTTGACACAACATAGAGGAAGTAGTCGTACGTCCTCCTCATGATCCGACCGATCCCAGCGCCGTTACTCCGGCGCCTCCGAGTTCTTGACACACGTACATCACGATGACGTTCTCCGGGCTCCGATCCAGCAAAGCTGTCGGGGAAGAGTTTCGTCAGCACGACGGCGTGGTGACGATCTTGATGTGTTACCGACGCAGGGCTTCGCCTAAGCACTGCGACAATATGACCGAGGTGGAATATGGTGGAGGGGGGCACCGCACATGGCTAAGGAACGATCTCAAGGATCAACTTGTGTGTCTATGGGGTGCCCCCTGCCCCCGTATATAAAGGAGCAAGGGAGGGAGGAGGCCGGCCCTAGGTTTGGCGCGCCAAGGGGAGTCCTACTCCCACCGGGAGTAGGATTCCCCTTTTCCTAGTCCAACTAGGAATCCTTCCATGTAGGGGAAGTATGAGAGAAGGAAAGGGAAGAGAGAAGGAGAAGGAAGGAAGGGGGCGCCCCCCTCCCTAGTCCAATTCGGACTAGAGCAAGGGGAGGGGCGCGGCCACCTTTTGGCCCTTTCTCTCCTTTTCCCGTATGGCCCAATGAGGCCCATTACGAATTCCCGTAACTCTCCGGTACTCCCGAAAATATCCGAATCACTCAGAACCTTTCCGAAGTCCGAATATAGTCGTCCAATATATCGATCTTTACGTCTCGACCATTTCGAGACTCCTCGTCATGTCCCCGATCTCATCCGGGACTCCGAACTCTTTCGGTACATCAAAACTCATAAACTCATAATATAACTGTCATCGAAACCTTAAGCGTGCGGACCCTACGGTTCGAGAACAATGTAGACATGACCGAGACACATCTCCGGTCAATAACCAATAGCGGGACCTGGATGCCCATATTGGCTCCTACATATTCTACGAAGATCTTTATCGGTCAGACCGCATAACAACATACGTTGTTCCCTTTGTCATCGATATGTTACTTGCCCGAGATTCGATCGTCGGTATCCAATACCTAGTTCAATCTCATTACCGGCAAGTCTCTTTACTCGTTCCGTAATACATCATCTCGCAACTAACTCATTGGTTGCAATGCTTGCAAGGCTTATGTGATGTGCATTACCGAGAAGGCCCTGAGATACCTCTCCGACATTCGGAGTGACAAATCCTAATCTTGAAATACGCCAACCCAACAAATACTTTCGGAGACACCTGTAGAGCCCCTTTATAATCACCCAGTTACGTTGTGATGTTTGGTAGCACACAAAGTGTTCCTACGGTAAACGGGAGTTGCATAATCTCATAGTCAAAGGAACATGTATAAGTCATGGATAAAAGCAATAGCAACATACTAAACGATCGGGTGCTAAGCTAATGGAATGGGTCATGTCAATCAGATCATTCAACTAATGATGTGATCCCGTTGATCAAATAACAACTCTTTGTTCATGGTTAGGAAACATAACCATCTTTGATTAACGAGCTAGTCAAGTAGAGGCATACTAGTGACACTCTGTTTGTCTATGTATTCACACATGTATTATGTTTCCGGTTAATACAATTCTAGTATGAATAATAAACATTTATCATGATATGTAAGGAAATAAATAATAACTTTATTATTGCCTCTAGGGCATATTTCCTTCACCTTTCTACACGCACCAGGTTGCAACAGGGAGTTATTAACAGAATTAATTAGAAAAATATTTCCATGTATGGCCTCACGTGTTTGACAGGGGAATCCACTGAACCAAAGTCGCTTGCTGCTGCACTTGGGGACACTAGATGGAAACAAGCAATGGAGGACGAAATATCTGCGTTGCAACGTAACAAGACATGGCATTTAGTTCCACATCGACAAATTATAAATCTTATTGATTGCAAATGGTCTATCGAGTTAAAAGAAAATCTGATGGCACTATTGATCGCTACAAAGCCCGCTTAGTTGCAAAGGGTTTCAAGCAACGGTATGGTATTGACTATGAGGACACGTTCAATCCAGTTGTCAAAGCAGCAACTATTCGTCTTGTGCTCTGTCTTGCTGTTTCCAGGGGATGGAGTCTTCGCCAGCTAGACGTACAGAACGCGTTTCTTCATGGTGTTCTGGAAGAAGAGGTGTATATGAAACAACCTCCTGGGTTTGTTGATCCAAATGCACCCTTCCATGTTTGTAAGCTTGACAAGGCCCTGTATGGACTCAAGCAAGCCCCCAGAGCTGGGTATTCTTGGTTGAGTATGAAGTTGCAAGCATTTGGGTTTGTTCCATCAAAGTCTGACACTTCTCTGTTTATTTACAACAAGTTTCAAACTGCCATCTTTGTTCTTATTTATGTCGATGATATAATCGTGACTAGCTCGTCCAATGAAGCAATTACAGCCTTACTCAGTGATCTTCGATCAGAGTTTGCTCTCAAAGATTTGGGAGACTTACACTATGTTCTAGGCATTGAAGTTACGAAAACTGATCATGGCATTCATCTTTCTCAAGGAAAATATGTCACTGACTTGTTGAGCAGAGTTGGCATGCAGGATTGCAAACCGTCACCGACCCCTCTGTCAAGTTCAGAAACCATGTCTCTCACAGAGGGAACCCTCCTGAATCAGGATGACAGCACCAGTTACAGAAGTATAGTTGGTGCACTTCAATACTTAACACTTACTCGTCCTGACATCTCATTTGCAGTCAACAAGGTTTGCCAGTTCTTGCATGCACCTACCACAGCTCACTGGACAACAGCAAAACGCATCTTACGGTACATCAAGAACACTGTCAGTATGTGCCTTTCCATCAACAGATCATCCTCCATGGGCATTAGTGCTTTCTATGATGCGGATTGGGCTGGCTGTTTGGATAGAAGGTCCACTGGGGGCTTTGCCATCTTTCATGGCCCAAACCTAGTCTCTTGGTGTGCAAAGAAACAAGCCACTGTTTCCAGGTCGAGCACTGAAGCAGAATACAAAGCCCTAGCAAATGCCACAACTGAAGTCATTTGGATCCAAGCAATACTGAAAGAGTTGGGAATATTGAGAACCCCAACACCTTGTCTTTGGTGCGATAACCTTGGTGCAACTTATTTGTCTGCTAATCTAGTTTTCCATGCCAGGACCAAACACATCGAGATAGATTTTCATTTTGTCAGGGAACGAGTTGCTAACAAAGAATTAGAGATCAGATTCATTTCATACAAGGATCAAATTGCAGATGGGTTTACAAAGGCACTACCAACCAGAAGCTTTGAAGATTTTCGGCGTAATCTCAACCTAGTTCGGTTTTGATTATGGGGGAGTGTTAAACATCATGTCACGTTGGTTATGTTACATATGCGCCATGTTTATCTTAGGTAGTTAGAGATAGAGTTTGTTTTAATTCTCTATTATCTTTCTATCTCTTCTCCCGATTGTATCTCTCGATCGTTAGCCTACGATCGCACCCTGTAACGCCACGAGACGCCTCTCGCTCCATATCAATATATATCATGCGGCTCTCCCTGTATGGAGAGTAGGAACGCTTCCACCACTTTCCACACTCAATTCGTTTGATATGGCGATATTAATTGTGTTCTTTATAATTTCACTCTGCAGCTTCCTAACTGTTGCTTCTTGCTGCACAACATCTTGATTAGCTGTAAGAAGAGTTGTTCTTTGGGCTTGATCTCTGAACGCATCAGTTCTGCTTCCTCGTTCTTCTTGAACACATCTCATTTGAGATTGTCCACTTCAATTACAATCTATGAAAGCAAAGCTTGTGAACTGGCAATAGTCCCGTCTTGTCCCTCAACCAAATTGGTTCTGTTCGTGTGTCGTCGGCGCGTCCAGCACGCCGGTGTAAGTCGATCTATTTCTGCTAGTCACATGTTTATGTTGGCATCTACAGTAATTACAGTTCCACACATAATAGTTCTTAATTGTATATAGCCATTGAAAAGTAACACAACACGGTGATATTAAGTTGGCTAGATGACGACTCGTGCCCACATTGCTTACTCAAGTTTAGTCAAATTGCGTGATGTTTGTAAGCTCGACCAACTACTATTACAAACTAGAAGCATGTCAGGCTACAAGTAGGCCGCATCGTTGGAATAGTCGCACACGCGTGATCGTGGACTTGCACACTTCCGATCCCATAGTTACACACATGATCACGAAGTTGCACAGCTTCATTAGCATAGTCGCATATGAGCAACCGTGGAGGTGCACACCATCGTCCACATAGTAGCTCATGCACTACTTCGGGATGCACCTGAGCGGCGGCATAGTGGCACACCCAGGACCGCAGAGTTGCACACTCCTCCGCATGGTCGCACATGCACAATCACGGAGTTGCACACTGTCATCGGTGTAGTAGCTCATGGGCGGTCGCAAAGTTGCACACTCGTCCGCGTGGTCGCACAGCATGCCCACAGACTTGCACACTCTCATCGATGTAGTAGCCCATGTGCGGTCGCAGAGTTGCATACTCGTCCGCATGGTCGCACACGCATGACCATGAAATTGCACACTCTTATCGGCATAGTCGCACACGCGCGACCGCTGAGGTGCACACTCTCGTCGGCATAGTAGCTCACACACGACTGCGGGAGTTCCACACTCCCGTCGGCATAGTGACACACGCACGACCACAGAGTTTCACACTCTAGTCGGTGTAGTAGCTCACTCACGACCGCGGATTTGCACGCTGTTGTCGGCATAGTCACACATGCGTGGAAATAGAGTTGCACACTTTGGTCCCCATAGTTGTGTACACGCATGGTTGCGGGAGTTGTACATTCTCATCAGCATAGTAGCTCATGCATGACTTCGGGAGTTGCACATGCGTGGTAGCATTGTCGCACAAGCACGACCATGGAGCTGCACACTCTCGTCGGCGTAGTAGCTCACGCACAACCGTAGAGTTGTACACTCTCGTCGGCATAGTCGCACACGCGTGGCAAGGGAGTTGCACACTCCCGTCGACATAGTCGCACCCACACGACCGTGGAGTTGCACATGCACGCTGGCATAGTCGCACATTCACGATCACAGAGTTGTACACTCTCGTTGGTGTAATAACTCACGCACAACCACATAGTTGCACTCTCATTGGCATAGTCGCACACGCTTGGCAATGTATTTGCACACTCTCATTCACATAGTCGCAGACGCACGGCTGTGAAGTAGCATACTCTCGTTCGCATTGGTGTCCACTCTTGTTGGATGTGCGAGTTGCACAATCGTGGTGGAGTAGTTGTTCACGCACGATTGCATAGCACACCCTGGTCAGCATAATTGCTCACGCACGGACTACGGAGTTGCACACTCTTGTTCGACAGTTTCTCATGCACAACTGTACAGTTGCACACTTTCGTTGGCATAGTAGCTTACACACGGGCTGTGGTAGCTGCACACGCACGGGGAAGTAGTTGCATGCATGACTACGGAGTCCCTAGTCGACATAGTTGTTCACGCTCGGACCACAGAGTTGCACACTCTTGTCAGATAGTTTCTCATGCACGATTGCAGAGTTTCACGTGCACGGCGACTAACAGACAGTTGGCCGAGCCAACAGACGAAGTTGCATATATCACTGGTTGGGGTAGTTTGGACTGGAGTCATCATCGACGAAAATAGTATGTACATGGATAGGGGGAAAGTTGTACAATTGACTGTCAGCCAGTTGCATATCGACTGCTAGACAGTTGCACCAAACAGGGACCAAATTGCACATAAAAAAGTTCCTTGAAACATACCCACATGTGTGATCTAGTTTTTATGCGCGAGGGTTCCAACGGTGAAAGCGGATTTTAATTCTGATATTCAAGACAAAAGTTATGACTTTTTTAGAAAAATGAAAATGTGAATTAAATGCTTTCACACCTGTTCGCATCAGTTAAAACGACACGTCCACGAGTAGAGAGAAAATTGCATATCGACTGTCAGCCAGTTGTACATCGACTGCTAGACAGTTACACCAAACAAGGACTAAATTGCACACAAAAAAATTCATCAGAACAAATCATGCAGTTTCGAAGAGCGCGCTGCGAGGGTTCAAATGGCGAAACCGGGTCTTAATTCAGTGCGCGGTATAAAAGTTATGCCTTTTTAAAAATTTCAAAAACCCAAATTAAATGCACTCACACCTATTCACATGGCCAGCACTCTGCGCCGGCGCACCGGCTGAATTTTCGGCCGGTCCGGCCGCAACTGTTCGATTTGGGCACCAATAGCCATCAGATCTGGCATCTTATCCTTCTTTGACTTCATCTTCAACCTCCGTCCTCACAAGCCTCCACCCCGCGCGCCTCCGTCCTCCTGCCCCGCGAGCATCCGCGTTCTCTCCCTGTCGTCGCCGCTCGTCGCAGCACCCCCGCCCTCTCCCCTCGTCGTTCGCCGCTCGTCGCCGTCGACGCTCGTGCGTGCAGACTTGTCCCCTCGGTTGAAGCTTTTTTAAACTCATGTTGAAGCTTTTTTGCTTCGGTTGAAACTTTTTCCACTGTTTGAAGCTTTTTTTCTTATCGATTGAAGCTTTTTCTATGGTTTGGAGCTCCCTCAATTGCCGGTTGAAGCTTTTCCACACACCAGTTGAAGCTTTTTCTGTGATTGAAGCTTTTTTGCACATCCATCGAAGCTTTTTTTCATGGGGATGAAGCTTTCTTCCATGCCGGTTGCAGCTTTGACGTCCACGCTTGCAACCTCACCGTCGAAGAGCAGAGCCCCCATGGCCCCTGTTGGCCGTAGCCAGCCTTAGCATCAACATTTGCTGTTCGAAGCTTTTTTCAACGCTGGTTGAAGCTTCGTGAGACACCAGATGTAACTTTTTTGTTGTGAAGTGGTTGGTTGCAGCATTTGTCATCGCTGATTGAAGCTTTTTTCCACATCGATTGTAGCTTTCCAGACCGCCCGTTGCAACATCAGGGGGTGTTTCCCTTGGTGCCCCCAGCTCGTCGTCCACCTCGATCTTGTAAGCCATGGCTGCCCTGCATGTGAGCTCGTAGGACAGTTCGAACATCCTGAATCGCCGGTTGCAGCCCTGGGGTAGTAGCTGATTTGGGGAAGACATGGCTGCCAGAGGTAGGTGATGTTGTGGAGAGAGAGAGAGAGAGAGAGAGAGAGAGAGAGAGAGAGAGAGAGAGGAATCTGGTGCTCACCGCGCTTGGGAAAGACAAGATCGTCGGTCGCATACGATGACCAGCGCACAAAAAAAGAGCACATGGAGGAGCTAAGCACGTAGGCAGTCGTGCGGGGAAGCGACAAGAGAGAGAAAGCGATAAGGTAGGGGATGGATGGGTGGACTGTAGCAGCGGTGTGAAAGGGATAAGGCACGGGATTTTTTTTTTGCGTGGGGCCACTGCTCGCTCGTTCGCGCGTGGGAGACGACCGGCGCAAGCTTCGACCGGTCCGCCGGCTCGAAACGTTTCCCTATTCACATGCATGCTTGTGTAATTCTTTCTCCTTTTTTTCCTGTTTACATGATACATGATACTTTCGTAATATGATTTAGATTTTCTTATACGTAGAGGAGACAAATTATTTTCTTTTATAGATTATTAGGGGATTAGGGGATCAAAGATTTCCTTTTTGGCCGGCCACTCCGAAACGCTAGGGAGCAGCCGACCACTCCCTAGAAGCGTCGTCTGCCCTAAACGCTCTCCAATTCTCGACCCACCCTCCGCCCCATCCACCGTCGCGGCGGCGGCCGCCACTGTCCTCCCCGCCCTTGTCGCCCAAACCACGTCCCTCCGGATGCTCTAGGTGAAGGAGATCAAATCCATTCTGCAGTCGGATTCGAAGAAGGCAGGGATCGATTTCGGTTTGTATGATAAAAACCAATCTCTACTTTTATATGTCTGCCCGTCTGCCTCTTGTGAATCACTCGGTTTCCGAATTCTACACTAGCTTCAATAAGATTAGAAAGCCTCCTCCGTCTCCATCTCCTTCCCCGTCTCCTCTTTTATGAGGAGGATCGGAGGAGGCTATAATAAGCTCAGCCCGGGTGTCGTCGATTGTCGATTATCTTGCGTTTTGTTTATCGACGCAAGTTTACCGACGTTGTTCTTTTTTGAGATCTGATTACCATGAAGTTCAATAGGGGTCGCCGCCGTCGTGATGTAAGTCTTGTGTTTCGTTATTGTAATTTTTTCCTTGATGTGCATCGATCCATCACGGATGACTAATTTCCCCCTGGTTAATTGCAGTCGAAGAAAGCAGCAGGCAGTGATGACATGCTAGGCAAGCTGCCCAACGATGACATGCTAAGCAAGCTGCCCAATGACGTGCTGCTCAACATCCTCGAGAGGGTGGGCACGCTTGATGCTGTAAAAACCTGCGTCGTCTCCAAGCAAATGCAGAAGCTGCCCGGCATGCTCTCGCAGATTGTCATCGATCTCAGCCCTCGCGATTTGGTGCGAATGAACGGCGTTGTGGCCAACGTGACGGCAAACATCCTTAGTAAAAGGTCTCCCCAGATCACCGTTCGCAAGCTGAAGGTCAAATTCTTCTTGAGTCCTCGCAGTCTCCCCATCGGCAAAGCTGTTGCGCTCGCTATGGCGACTCAGAAACTAGATGCGGCCGAGTTTGAAATCTTGACACTGAGGGATTCATTTAATTGCACAGGGGAACATTTCCCGCTCTTCGCTAAGCAGTTCAATGATTTTCTAAATGATTGTCCAGATGCATTTGCTGGTCTCACAAGGCTGCAACTGCAGAATATGAGGTTTGGTGAATCGGACATACCCAATATTCTTAGCACCTGCAAGCGGCTCCAGTCCCTGTCTTTCTTTGAGTGTGATGCGGGGGTCCGTTCCGTGCTGCATGTACAACACGCTCAACTCGTTGAGCTTGTTATCACCTATGGGGAGTTTAAAACAGTGGTGCTTGACTTTCTACCAAAGCTCCAGCAGATGACCTATAATAATTGGCCTTGTGATGAAAATCCCTTGGTTCTTGGTACTGTCCCTCAGCTTTGGAAGCTCAGCCTTGCTAATGCAAATCTTTCAGGCAAGACCGTCAACCTAAGCAAGCTCCTTGCTAATGCCCCCACTGTAAGCCATTTGTATCTGGAGTTTCGAAGTGAAAAGGTACTCACTCCTCTATCCCATTCTCATTTATTGTGTATATGATGCTTATATCTGATGGTAGTTTAATTACGCATAACTTGATGATGCAATTTATTACAAACTGCACACATCATCACTTCTAATTTGTTTTGTCTATCCCAGATTTGGGTTCAACCAGAACGCTCAAAAGTGCTTGCTCCTGTGCTCGCCAAACTGCGGCTTGTGGATTTGGACAATCTTCCTGAAGAATGTGATATTGCTTGGACAATGTTCCTTCTTGAAGCTGCACCATACCTAGAGGAGCTTTCCATCACAGTATGGGACCATAAGTGCCAAAAGGAGTCACAAAAGAGTCGCATGAAAACGGATGTGAAGTGGGAGCCATTTGATCCTGATTTTAAGCACAATAATCTGGCAAGGCTAACTATCTACGGCTTCCAGTCCGATGACAATTTCATCGGATACATTAGACGCGTCATTCAAGCTGCTGCGAACATCAGGGAGGTATCCCTGCACGACAGGAAGGTGTGCCCATTTTGTTTCGAAAAGTTTCCTCACGTGGCTGTTCGTCCTTCGAGTTATCCACGGACCAGTGAGGAGGTGGATTTGTTGAGGAAGAAGATGACAACAGCATTGGCGACGGCTTCTCCTGATATTCACTTCCGCTCATGAGGTCTGAGTTGAAGATGAATCTCGTTGGAAGGACTCCCCAATCTCAAAGACTATGTCAATGCTATTGTTTTTCTCCAAAAATGCTTCTCGGCTACCAATTTGTTGGAGCAACTCATTTAGCTATTTTGGCCAATGAAATGGCTAAAATAAGCACATCTATGTTGTGGCATTGCTGTACGTGCTTGTGCTTATGTTGAATTCAGTGAATATTCAGTACTATGAATGATACTCTGTTATTTTTTCTATCTTGTATATATGAGAGCCACGGCACTCTGTTTTCCATGGACGCACAAACACAAGCTTTGCTGACAAACAACGGCAGCGTCCCTGGCCGTGGTAGCGGCGAGGAGATCGCCGTGAGAGTAGTGTTCCGTCCCGAGCGGCCATCTCCAGCGCAATGATGCAGCTGAGCTCCATTGGGGAGCGGCTATGTAGATTTGCGGAATCGATCAGTTCATCATCATCCTCTGCACATTTTTTTCTAATTACGAAAAGCATCAGATCTATTATAAAAGTTCACTAAAAATACAAAGCATCTCAAACATAATAATAATGACATTAAGATTTTGAAACCGCCGAATAACCACTGATGCTGTCAGAACGAGCCGTGAGCCATTGTTGTCGCTTCCCTACCGGAGCCGGCTTGACCTTGTCGATGACACCCATGAAGTCTTCATACACATGCCCATAAGGACCAGTGTCCTAGAGCCGCAGTGATTGTCGTTAAACCCTTGCATAGATCTGAAACACATGACACTAAATCTTACCACATGATGAGAAACCCTAATCTCATTGCCCAAAAAGAGACGGTGAGAATCTACGCCGGAACTCCGTCGACTACATCCAGATAGACGAACTCAAGGAGGATTGGAGTTTGGAAGACAAACTCAAAGAAGACACGCCACCATCCACCCAAGCGTCGCACCTAACCTAAATTACTAACTTGAGCGAATGCACCGGGATTCCCCTCCCCGCCACTAACAGCCGGAGCGGCAGGCAGAGGGGAGGCGAATCCACAGACTCGACAATGAAGCCTGGAAGGGAGAGTTTGCCCTAGCGGTTTAGGGTTAGGGGAGAGAAACGAGAAGGATCACCCTGGTGTGTTTGAGGAGTTAGACGTGCTGGGTATCCTCTGCACTTGGGTTTTGACCAAAGATTTATCTGACATGATGTGAGGTTAGCCACTTAAGGCTTCTCCAAAGAAGATCCTCAAAGCTCCGGTGTATGTCTGGGTTATGATGAGCAAATTGCACCAATGGTACACAAACTTGTCCCCGATGATCACTTTAGTCCACATTCTCGCATCTCCGAAAAGCGGCTACATCAACTTGTTAATCGCGCTCAGTTTAGTACAAAAACAGTTACGTGGAACGCTGACTCAGCTGAGGCTGGTTTGTGTGGGGATCATTTTTGCAGAAAAACCCCTGACCGGCACGTGAGCGGCACGTGTGGATGCGAGGCGGCGTCATATTTGCAGAGAGGACCCCGCTTCCTCATTTGGAGGTCCGGTTGTTCATCTCTCTCCCCTGCTCCTCTCCCCTGTTTTCGGTCAAACAAAGGTTGGGTGACGGCGGCGCCGCTCCCAGTCTGGCGACCATGTGCATAGATGCTGCCCGTGCTTCGAGATCGCGGCGGAAACCCTCCTGACTACGGTATGTGCTCGTTCCTAATGTTTTTTCTGCTGCAATTTGATGGAAATAAGCACGGCGGTGGTTAGGGTTTCGGGGGAGTTAGATGGATGAAATTTACCGATTCAGAGACTAAATTTCGCCATGGTTTTTACGTGGTAGTATCAGATCAGCTTTCCCTTTGACATTTAGGTAGCCACGAACATAGAGTAGTATATGATTTAGGGTTTACTTTCATAGGATAAAAAACTAAAATTTTCCCAATTTTTGTGCAATGCAGGTGATGTTGATGATCTGTTTAGTGTTAAGATCCACCACTATGGATTTTTCTGTGGGAGTGGGAAGAACATGGCATATATGGAGGAAAAGATTGATTTTTTTGACCACTGTTCAGGAGATACTTGGTCATTACTATGGCTGCAAGATCATCTGGAGAAATTGGGATACACTCCTGGTACTAATTTGGCTGTGTACTGGACAATTCCTGGCAAAGATTTAGGAGATGGAATGAGGTCCTTAACTTGTGATGCAGATTCCATAGCACTAGTTAATGAAGCTCTCAAATCAAAGCTTATATCTCTGTATGTTGATCATGTGGACCTTATCAGACGCCAGGAGGATGATGTGTTGCAGCAGAATGTTGAATTGCCCCATGTTGTTAGTCCAGTAAAGTCTTCACATGCATACAAGGATAAGGTACATAAATCAGTTGAAGTTGATCTAGCTGGGACACAGTTTGAAGTAGAGGAAGAGGAGGGGGAACAGGGGCAAGTGACAGTAGATTTGGGCAGTGGAAGTGAGTTTAGTGACAGTGATTATGAGCTAGAGGATGGTGGTGATTTATATGCACATAATATTGGTGATGCAGTGGATTCAGATGTAGATGATGATGTTGGTAGCAAGAAACAAAAGGAAAAGCAAAAGGATAACAAAGCAAAGGGAAAAGGAAAGGAAAAGGAAGTTAAGCTATATGACTATGATGATGTTGATAAGCCACTGCCTATGCTACAAGTTGGCCTAGATGATTTGGGTTACAACTTCACAGTGTTTGATCCAGAGGTTGACATGGTGGAGCCTAAATTCAAACTGGGCATGGTTTTTGCTTCTGCCAAAGAACTGAGGGCAGCACTTACTGAGTACAACACCAAAGAGAGAGTGCCTATTAAAAAATCAAGGAATGATGCAAAAAGGATATAGGCTCATTGTGAAGTTAGTTCTCCATGGTCCCTGTCTGCAGCAATGGACAAGAGGACAAATTGTATGGTTGTGAAGAAATACATTGATGAGCATACATGTGTGAGAGAGTGGCAGATAAAGGCAATGACAGCACCATATCTTGCCAAGAAATATATAGAAGAGTTTAGGGTAGATGAGAAGATGACAATGAAATCTTTTTCTATGAAAGTTTAAAAAGAGTTTAACATGGTTGCTACCAGGTCCGAGCTACAAAGAGCTAGAAAGGTTGCACTTGATGAAATATATGGTGAAGAGGAGGAGCAACAATACAACAGTTTGTATGATTATGGGGAAGAACCAGGGAGCACAAACCCAGGTAGCAGTTTCTACCTATGCCTAAATACAAGGCAAATTTTTACCTCATGCTACTGGGCTGTTGGTGAATGCAAGAAGGGTTTCCTAGAGGGCTGTAGACCAGTGATTTATGTGGATGGTTGTCACTTGAAAACAAGATATGGTGGTGTTTGCTCACAACTGTTAGCATTGATCCTAATGATTGTGTATTCCCCATTGCAATGGCTGTTGTGAAGGTTGAGTGCACTGATAGCTGGCTCTGGTTTTTGAACACACTCAAAACTGATCTAGGAATTGGTAACTCAATTCAGTATACAATTATGAGTGACAGGCAAAAGGTATTTACTACCATCTTAGTTGTGTTTATTTTTCACATGCCAATAATCTGTGCACTGCTCAGTTGCGTTTATTGTTCACATGTAATTTACTTGGCAGGGATTAATAAATGGGGTTTTCACATCTGTGCCCCTGGTTCCTTAGCTCTACTCATTCATCCCCGCGCTCTTAACTTTTGCTCAATTTTCCCCACTCCCTTGCCAGAAACCCTCATGACTGGGCACAACGGACGTTGCCGTCGGGTCAAAGGCTTGACCGTTAACTCTGACTAGTGGGGCCATGCTGGACTGTGTCGTCCATTCGACCTGACAAGTGGGGCCACGCTGGGTGGTGTCTCTATTAGACCATTGGGTCGTGGTTTCGTTGGGCCGTCCCTTGCATTAAACGTCTGCGCTCGCCGCTAGGACAGAAGCCTGCTATGCATGCACCCAACAAACCCTGCCTGCATGCGTCGATCGAGCCTGCATGCGCCGATGCCACGATCCCATGATGCACCGACCGAGCCTGCATGCGCCGACTGAGCCTGCATGCGCCGATGCATCCGCCACGATGCACTGACCGAGCAGCTTTCTTGCACGCCAGCCGCCACGGATGCAGCGACGGTCACTGCCGCTGGTTTCTCTCTTCTAGCTAGGTGGCTACATATTTGTGGCTTGTGTAAAAAAAGAGCCACTCCATTGCTTAGTTGTACTCATTCATCCCTACTAACAAAGCTTGCTTGCATGCACTAGGTGGTTACTAACAAGGGAACCCTACGAACAAGCCGAGCTCTCTAAGAAAATAATCGACAAATATGTAGTCCCAATATGTAGATAGGGCCAACAAGCCCATAACACGATCACATAGCTCAAACTAGGAAGAACTTAATAATAGAATAGATAGAAAACTTAATAATAGAATTTAAGAAAAGGGCCAACAAGCCCATAGCAACTCCAACATAGTTCAATTACAACTTAACATAACATAGACTAAAAAAAGATAGAGGGTTTAGAACCCTAGCCGCCGCCTTGTCCACCTCGCTCCTCCTCCGGGCGCCCTTTTCACTGCTCCTCCGGGGTGTTGTCGATGGGGTACGGAAGAGTGTGCATGCGCGTCGCGGTGGGGAAGATGTTGTTGTACTCCATGAACTTGTTGTGGGTGGTGAAAGCGATGAACTCGGAGCCACACCAAAACACCCTGCCGAGGAGGTAGAAGGCGTCGAATGTGTTGGTGAAGTGGGCAAGGAGAGCAAGCACCACCCGGTTTTGGATGACCTCCTCGACGCGGAACATCGTTGGAGATCCCCTCGGGAGGTGGTGGTAGCGGGACGCGAGGAAGAACTTGGTGAAGTTACTTGCGGTCCTCAGCCTTGATATCGCCCACACACGTAGTGTGCGATCAACGTACACGCCGGTAGGGTCGAGCCTCTCCGGCACGGTGGGTGGGAAGCAGTAGGTTGGTCCGGTGTACTGCATGGCTGAGGGATGTGCAGAAGACGGAGAAGGGGTCGAAGAGCAAGAAGGGCAGATGGATGAGGGATGGCAGAGGCAGAGGGTGGCTTAAATAGCCGTAGTGCTACGTGTTATTTGGCCGTGGCAATAATGGGGTCAAATGTGAAGTTAGTAGCCCGTTTTCAAACCAACCGCAGCATCGGGAGTGTACACGCGTGGGAAACGGTGGTTTGAAAAGAAGAGGAAAAAGAAGCTAATTGCACGCATGGGAATCCATGGTCAAACCCTAAATTATATGAACAAAAAGAGACAATTTTTTAAGAGCTTGTGGCCACTTTGAATGATAAAAATAAATTTCGCCCTTAAAAATTTGGTCATTTTGCATGATAAAAAGAGATAGAGGGCTTGTGGCCATTATACAAATGCAAAATGACCCATTTTTTAATAGTTTGTGGCCATTTTGCATGATAAAAATAAATTTAGCCCTTATAAATTTGGTCATTTTACATTTGTATAGAACAAAAAGAATGATGCAAAAAACAGAGCAAACGCTGCAAAAAATGATGCAAAAATACAAAGCTAACACGTTCACAAAAAACAGAGCAAACAATGCAAAAAAATGACGCAATTCGATGGCCCAACCAGAGCTTGGTTTCCTTTTGGGCCCAATAACAACGTTTTTTTCATGGAGTCACTGTTGGGCGAGCAGCCGAGCACAACCAATAGGATCGCCTCTTGTGGATTGCTCCACGATCCAACGACACGGAGCTGTCCTTGTGATCCAACGGCGCGGAGCCTGCACACAGCCAGCCCACCTAGTTCCTTCTAGAAGGCCAGATCCGAGGGCTGTCACTTGGCGCGAGGGTATGATCGGGCGGCTGTTGTTGGGAGCTAGGGTTAGGCGAAACCCCGCGGAGTTTAGAGGGGTTTTGAGCTGGTCAACGAGGTTTCAAAGGCTTTGACTGAGCATAACTAATTTAAAAAAAATCGAAAAAATATGAAACCTTCGCCGTTCGTCGTTTTATAAGACAAACTAACGAGGAAAAATACTAAACTTGGTCGATGGTCATTTTCATGAAAAAAACCTAGCTGGCACGATCGAGGTCAAATGAGCACCATTAATTTTTTAAAAATCGAAAAAAATATAAAACCTGCTCACAATGTTGTGTTATGTGACATGTTACCAACCAAAAATCATAAACTTGCTCTATGGTCATTTTCATGAGAAAACCTTCACACATATGAGCTATCATGTACATGATTTCATATTTGAAAAATTAAAAAAATCAAAAAAATTACTAAAGCTTTATTTTAAAGTGAATAAGAAGGATCTGAAGTTAGTTTTCCATTTTCATATTTCAAAATGTGTTTTTAATAGTTTTTATTTTAAAGCATATATTTTCAAAAGAAAATGTAAAAATATGAAGATTAATTCAAAAATAATAAACTTGGCCTATAGTTTTATATTAATGTTGTCTTATGTGATTACAAAAGGGTTGTTTACCCTAGCCTGGGAGCTTATTTGGAGCACATTTCTCAAATTCAAATTTCTTTGACCTCCTCTAAATCACCTCAAATTTTACACACATGATCTCCTACACAAACATAGATAGTTGATAATACATCTTCATTAAAACGATGTTTTTTGCTCTGTTATTGGAATATTTGATAAAAGGGAACCCTTGATAAAATGATGGATTGCAACATATTTGCAGCATATGTGTGATCATTGCAGCACCTAAACTTTCAAAACACTGAAACAAATCATAGCAGATAAATTTAAAAACACAAAAATACCCAACATATATAGCCACATGCATATAAAATTCATCCAACCACCGAAAGGTAACCCACATCCTGTTCACAAACATAGTTCACCCACATAGTTCAACAAACAACCTAAAGTACTTAAAACACATCATAACATCATCACATCAGGGAAGGGGAGACGGGACTTTGGCTAGGGCAGCATGCTGCCCCATGATCTTGTAGTCATCGCCGTGGATGGCCACATCTTCTGCATGAGCTAGAAGGTGAACGAAGCGGCCGGACTTTGGCTTTGGCTTGGTGGTGCAGTAGGGGCAGCGCCAAGTTTTGGTGCTGCTCTTGTAGTAGTAATCCACGCCCTTGACCCTGATCTTCTCCTCTTCCTTCTCTTTGAAGGAGGCGAAGTTGCCGCGGTCCACATCCACATCTTCCCCAGAGACATATTGCACAGACGAATGAATTACATTAGTACATTATTGATTCATGGGGATACACCATGTGAAACGAACTAAATGAACAATCTAAATTTCAAGTAGGCTTACCTCATACTCTTCGTCGTCACCATACGCTGGATCGTACGGGTCGTCGAAAGTATAGTCCATCTTCCTCCTCTTCCCCCCAACCATCATCCTTCTAAATATACAATTACATCCATCACTAGTAAATACATAAGCCAATTGAAAATTTAGATACGCACAGATGACACAATGATCATAGGGCTAATATACTATGATCCTATTTGCATTTTCCATTGTCATGCACACACATTGAACAACGGAGCTAATATAACTACTTATTGTGGACGTATTGTGAACAACAGAGCTAATATACCTTGAATCAAATAGCTTGAGTAGCATTAAAAACCCCAATCTGTGAGCACTAAAAACAAATCTAATAAGCATCATAGCATTAAAAACCCCAATCTGTTCACAACATCTAGCATTTTTGCAACAAATTTATCCAAATTTAAAAACAAATCTAAAACCCCCAATCATTGCAGCACCTAAAATCATAGTTCACAACATCTAGCTAGCATTTTTGCAACCAATTTATCCAACAAACCCTAGTCCAAAAACCCCGATCCCCCCAACCCATACAAAAAAACCCGGCCCATCCGTCAAACCAACTACTCTAACCATCTGAACTACTGTATGAATCACAATCAAACTAACTCTACAAGCTAAGCAAGTGCAAATACTTGCTCCTCCATGGCAGGCGGCGCAACGGGGGCATCGGGATGGACTGTGCCGCTCGACGCCGTCACCTTCTGCAGCCATGAGATGGAGCCTGCCACATCCGCAGCGGTTGCGAGTTTCACCACACCGCCGTGGACGCCGCCGACATCCACGGTAACCGCGCCCTGACCCTGCAGCTCCACCACATCTCCGGCCGCTGCGCCGGCGTCGCCACGAGCGTCGGCCATCTGACAGATGGAGGCGATGAAGGTGAGGAAGAGGATGCGGTGGGGGAGAGCGAGACGGTGTGGTGGAGGCAGTGGAGGAGAGCGAGATGACGACGGCGTGCGGAGGAAGACGATGTGGCAGCGAGGGGGTTTGGGGGAAAATGGTAGGGGCGATGGAGGTGGTTGCCCTCTTTATATGATGGGACGTTTCGGGCATGTTCATGGTCACATGCTACCCCACGATTGCGGTCTTGCATGCGCCCACGTATACGTGGCACAACTCGTCAGCTAACGGTCAAAGGCATTGACCCGACGGCAACGTCTGTTATAACCAGTTATGAGGGTTTCGGGCAAGGGAGTGGGGAAAAGTGAGCAAAAGTTAACAGAGTGGGGATGAATGAGTAGAGCTAAGGAACCAGGGACACAGAAATAATAATCCCTTAATAGATGTTGTGAGAAGTGTATTCCCAGAAGCCGAACACAGGGTTTTTTTAGGCACCTGTACCAAAATTTTAGAAAACTATACCCAGGTGAAGCTCTGAAGGAACTTGTTTGGGCATGTGCAAAATCTTGCAATGAACCTCTGTTTTAGAGAAATATGGAGAAGATGAAAGTGGCTTGCCCAGCAGGTTATGAATGGTTAAAAAACCTTCCTAAAGAGTGTTGGGTGAAGGCCTACTTTAGAGAATTTCCAAAATGTGACCTTGTGTTGAACAACACATGTGAAGTATTTAATAGGTATTATGTTGATCTTTGTGCATTTCAGTGCATTTCCAAATATGAATTGTTTCTTTCTTCTTGAGTTGTAATTTATTTGTAGTTTCTTAATTGAAATATTGTTTATTTTTTGCCAGCTACATACTTGATGCAAGGGACATGCCAATTTTGACAATGTTTGAGAAGATAAGATGCCAACTAATGAATAGGATATACACAAAAATGAAAGAAGCAATTAACAAATGGACTGGGATGCCGTGCCCTAAAATTTCAAAGAAACTTCAGAAATCAGTGGATTTTGCAAAATCTTGTACTGCTTACCCTTCTGGCAGTAAGGTCTTTCAGGTAATGGGCCATGACCACACATACAGAGTTGAGCTAGGCACATGTACTTGCACATGCAGAAGATGGCAACTAACTGGAATCCCCTATTCCCATGGAGTTGTTGCAGCAAGGCATGAGATGATCAAGTCGGAGACAATGGTTGATGATTGCTACAGCCTTAAATTCTATGTGAAAGCATATGGTCATAGCATTTGGCCTGTGAGAGACAAGAAGTTTTGGAAGAAAACCGATAACATCCTTGTTCATGCACCAGCAGTAAAAGTAAAGAAAGGCAGGAAGCAAAAGAACAGGAGACATGCCCAGAAGAAATTGAGGATGGTACAAGACTGAGCAGACATGGAACAATCATTCATTGTGGTCATTGTGGTGTGGCAGGGCACAACAGAGGAGGTTGCCCTGATCTTAAACCAAATGGTAAAAGAAAAAGAGTTGCAGAAGAGGAGGAATTTACTGAAAATGATGTCCAGGTTTGTACCACTGCCATCTTTTTATGTTTCCATTGCTCACTTTGTTTTCCATTGCTAACTGTTTGTTTCTAGTACATAAATGTTGAAGCAACTGAAGGTGACACTATAAACAATCCAGTAAATGTGGATGAAGGTACTCTTTTGTCAAACATGATGGATCAAGTAAATCACCTTCATAATTGTTGACTTGAATTTCCATCAGATATCCATTTTTTATATGTATTTGATCATTCTTGTCAATTGCAGTTTGAAGCTAGGAGAAGATGTGAGATACAACATCATCCTATGCCTCATGAGTCACAGTTTGTTGCTGCCCATAGAGGTCAATTGCCAGAGCAAAGGAGAGTAACCACTGCAACAACTAGAGGAATGTCACTTGGACTTAGAAGGGGTAAATCAACACGGGGTGGAAACACATGCAATGCAAGTTCTCAAGCAGGAGGGAGAGGAGCTATTCCTATTGGGAGAGGTTCAGTTTCAAACATGGGAAGAGGAGCTACTCCTATTGGGAGAGGTGTAGTTTCACATGGGGGAAGAGGAGCTAGTATTGTTGGGAGAGGTTTCTTGTCAAATAGGGGAGGAGGATCTACAAGAAGGGGGAGAGGCTACACCAACACAGCCCTTTGGAATACGTGCTTTGGCAGGGGAGGCCACACTCACAAACAAAATGTCCAGGAGGAACATAGTGGCACCCAGCAGTCCTAGGTCATTGATTAGGTTAGTTTGATGTGTGAAGCACAACTTTTGTAATATGCAGTAGTCCCATTTTGGTTTCAAGTAGATCTTGTTAAGATCATTGAGCCAGACAAGTGTAAATGATCTTAAAAAGATCAGTTTTCATGCCAGGATGTGTGAAACTATTATCAATGTTGGAAATCTAATGCCAGAAGTCTGAATCTTTTATGGATCAGTTATTTCTATCAAAATGATGAGTTTATTACTGTCAATATTTCTGCCAAAATGCAAATTTCTGTCAAAACGATCCTGTCATGATCATAGCTTAGTTTATTTCTGTCAAAAATGCAAATTTCTGTCAAAATGCAAGTCAATTGCTGTCAAATATAAAAATTGAAGTAGGCAGGAGCATTGCATTACTTACAAACATGACTAGTCTGCACAACTGACAGTACACTCAGAGAAGAGATTACATTCTGAAACCCATTCCATACATGACAGCAACAAAAAACACTACAAAAGAAAAATAAAGCTCCTTCCTGTCCCTCCTCTTAAGTTCTTCCACTCGCTGTCATCGAGCGCTCCGTTGCCGGCCATCGCCTGACCTGTCCCGGGCACTGCTTCTTTGATGCCAGCCATCACCGCTGCTAACCCAACATGCAAATATAATAGGGGGGTTGTAGAAAAATACCTGCTGACTCATCTTGCCTGTTGTCGTCCTCTAAGCTGTTTCTGTACTAAACTGAGCGTGATTAACAAGTTGATGTAGCCGCCTTTTGGAGATGCAAGAATGTGGAATAAAGTGAGCATCAGGGACAAGTTTGTGTACCATTGGTGCAATTTGCTCGGTTATGATGTATGGATTGATTGTGGCAAATTCTGTCATCCAATGGGGACCCTCATCGGTCTGCGAAGTGGTTCGGACGTCTGTTTTTCGACAAAACCGAGACAAATGTGAGGGAGCTATACCAAAGTTCGGACATCCTCCTCACTTTTCTATATCCGCACATGCATGGTCTCCTCTCCTCTCTCTCCTCCTAACCAGACAAATAAGGATTAATTTGTGAATAACTTTGGATGGCTCCCTCCGGCATCATATCCACGGATCACGTCCGGATATAAAAATGGACATATAGCGAAGATATTTGCGGCCAGCTTTGGAGATGCCCTTACACGCGTTGGCTATTTGTGCACAGAAGGAAGTTCTTGTTTTCTGGCACAAAAGAAAGTCGAGTGCTTGTTTATTTGGCCAGCATGAGTGAGTGCTCTTATGACGCACGGGTTCCAGATTGTTAATTAGATTTTTCACATCCTACAATGCTTACTCTGGTTTTGTTCATTGCATCAGCATCAACAGCAACAACAACAAAAAAAAAAGCATGATTTGATGTTTTTTTCTTGTTGATACTATTTTTTTTCAAGAAGCAGGTAAAACAGTAAAAGTTATGGGTCCCTTTCGAACGCACGATTCTAAAAATGTTGGAGTAAAAAAATGCTAGACTGAAAAGTCATGACATGTTCCTACAAGAATAAGGATTTGAGTGTTGCGCATGAAAAAAAGCAGAATTATAGGATATCGTCATTTTTATTCAAAGTATTTCCATAGGTAGTTGCATGATTAGATTATATATAAAATTTTCTGTGTAGATTTTTCATTGTTTGATTTGTAGGAATGAATCCTATATGAATTTTCTCAGTATTTCGACAGGTATGATAATGTTGTGACAAGTGTTCGAACAAGTGATGGCGACACTGATGACTTCCTGATTAAAATACGACTACACCAAGGGTCAGCTTTGGACCCTTATATTTTTGCTTTGGTGATGTATGAGGTCACGAGGGATATACAAGGAGATATCCCATAGCGTATGCTCTTTGCGGATGATGTGGTGGTAGTCGATGATAGTCAGACGGGTCAATAGGAAGTTAGAGCTTTGGAGACAAACCATGAAATCGAAAGGTTTTAGACTTAGTAGAACTGAAACCGAGTACATGAGGTGCAATTTCAATACTACTAGGCACAACGAGGAGGAGGTTAGCCTTGATGGGCGGGTGGTGCCTCAGAAGGACACCTTTCGATATTTGGGGTCAATGATGTAGAAGGATGGGGATATCGATGAAGATGTGAACCATCGAATCAAAGCCGGATGGATGAAGTGGCGCCAAGCTTCTGGCATTCTCTGTGACAAGAAAGTGCCACAAAAGTTAAAAGGCAAGTTCTATAGGATTGCGGTTTGGCCTGCAATGTTGTATGATGCTGAGTGTTCGCCGACTAAAAGGCGACATGTTCAACAGTTAGGTGTGCATGTTGAGGTGGATGTGTGGTCACACAAGGAAGGACCAAGTCCAGAATGATGATATACAAGATAGAGTTAGGGTAGCACCGATTGAAGATAAGCTTGTCCAAGATAGTCTGAGATGGTTTGGGCATATTCAGTGCAGGCCGGTGCATAGCAGATGGCTAAAGCGGGATGATAATTCAAGAGAGGCCGGGCTAGACTGAACTTGACATGGGAGGAGTCTTTAAAGAGAGATCTGCAGGACTGGAGTATCACCAGAGAACTAGCCATGGACAGGGGCTGCGTGGAAGCTTGACATCCATGTGCCAGAACCATAAGTTGATTGCAAGATCTTATGGGTTTCACCTCTAGCCTACCCTAACTTGTTTGGGACTAAAGACTTTGCTGTTGTTGTATTTCATTTCGCATTCATATGAATTTTACATTTGCTGGAATCTCCACAGGGGAATTCTTTATTATTTCCTATAGTGTAATCATGTTTTTTGGTGCAAACAAAATTCTATTGGATTCAAATGCAGAACATTGTATTCTTATATTTTCTTTTTTATACCGGCATTTTGAAACCTTTTGAATAGAAAATGTTAAGTTTTTTTGTCGGAATAATTTCAAGTTAGTGTCTTTTAGGTCATCCTTTTTCGTAAGGATAACTGTGTCATCGGCATATTAAAGGTGTGCGATCCCTCTAGTGATCAAAGTATTAAGAACAACACAAATATGAACAATGACACATGCTTTGTCAAGAATTACAGAGAACACATTACTCCAATAAAGGTCGCTCGAGTACGTGCCTCCTGGGATTTTCGCAAGCGAGAGTGCCCTCCTGGGACACCCAAGAACTATCAAGGCACCAATTACGTCTGGGATGGCTCCTCGATGTTCTATCCTAACCTGCTTGCTAATGGTAATTAGATTGTTGCAACATCTTTCTGCACTTGTTTTTTGTATCATTTTGCACATCTGACTTTTTTGTTTTGTTGTTGTGCAGACAAGTGGTATAACATGGATGAGGCTTTTGTTTCAGTCCCCAAGGACACTACTTGTAATAAGGCAAATCAAACTTATTGGGTACACAAAACCACCCGTAAGTATTGCTTCACCTTAGTTCTTTTGCATTTATGATAATGTTCTGTAGGAGTAAATCTACTCTTAACCTGAAGACTTTTTTTCTTTCAGGCAAATTTATCTTTTGCATTTATTGCTTCACCTTAGTCCTTTTACACACAAGCAGTTTGTCTTAGTTTGCTTTTTTAATGCATAGTTGTTGTGTGAACTTTTTATACCTTTTCATAACTCATATTGGCACTAAACATATCTCAATTTGTATTGACACATTCTTTGATATATTGTTTTTGAATACAAATATCATAAGTAATAACATAATCATGCTTATAATATATATGGTCTTGTAAAGTGATACTCTTATCACAAATATTTTTTTATTTTAAATGTACTTTGTGATGTTTTATATAAAAAAATCATGGGATTGCCAATAGTATCATTAATTATCTATAAGACCCAGTAGAGTTCTTTGGAGTGTATATGTAACAAGTAACTTCATAGTGGTTCCTAAGAGGTTTCTAGACTAGTAGACTAACAATTTTATTTGACAAAGCAGAAGATTCTAGACTATATGAGGTAATTGTCCTTCAATCCCCAAGCATTCTCGCTCTTGGCAGCGCTAGCTTGTTTCTTGGTCATAATTGTTCTTCTTGTTCTTGGGGGATTTAGTAGATAGTCATCATATGTGTTTATTATTGGAATCATATTCTATATGTTTAGTCTTGCTTCCCCCTGCAAAGATATCATCAACATTCCTAAAACATTTCTATTGCAAAGAAGTTAATTTGAAATGTATGCCTTTAATGGGCTAATTCATTACCTAACTATAACACTATAAACTTTGACTATGTTGCTGAGATCTCCTACTACACCATTATTGGTAATACTTATGTGTAAAAGTATTACCCTATGATGTGTTAGATAAGGCCACCTCCACTTAAATCAATCCGCTTTCGGCTTAATGCTTTTGCTCTATTATGTCACTCTTACTAGACCATCAGTGTCGTCTCCACCTCCAAATTGATGAAATCTCTACTCGTAACTCAAATGTCCTTACAATTGTGACTTATTTTGATGCAACAAATTTTTCATTGCCTTAATACACACGAGAGAGCGTACGTATAAAGATTAAAACAACGCACACCCAGAGGACCAACTGTTGATGAGTGCATCCCGCATCATAGTATATTTAGCATTTCTGCATCATAGACGTAGGATTTACTACATTTTACCAAGTTCATGAGCCCATTTTGTCTGATTTCGCCAATATCCCAAGAATCAAGAGATTTGGAGCATTCATTGGAAAATCCCAATTTTTGGTGGGAAAATAAGTTGATTGGAAGTCACAAGAATCTTGTGTACGAAGAGATGAACACATGAGAAGAAACCAGGTTTCGCCTGATGCTCCAGAAAAGAAGGCAATGCGTGATACGAGCGTGCCCGACCATACTAGCGGTCATACCACATGTCATCAATTTCTCCTGGTTAACTACTTCCGCCCCATGCAATCAGATATCGGTTACAACAAAGAGACTCCACCATACGAACCAATACCAAAAACCTCACCCGTGAACGGGGTCTGAAGTGGGAATCAACATAAGGGTAGCCACGTGGATTTTTGTACTACAACAAAGTCGACATACCGTGACAAAAATCCTCGTGACGATGGTGGACAACGTCACCAAAATGCTTAATGTGTGATGTTGTGGTAGGTGGCGTCACGGATTACTACAAATCAGTGATGATAAACGTCACTGGAATGTCTCTGCCTGTGAGCACACCTGGCTGCCAATTTCTGTGACGGTCTGGTATTTTTCATGACAAACTTGATAGTCATTGAATACTACGAACGTGTGATGATCAATTTTTTGCCATTTAACGTCTAGCAATGGGACCCACCATAGCGTTCATGGGCTGATGAGAGGTAGGTTTTGAAAGTGGGCCATAATCTTTCCAAAGGCTATTGAGCATTGTAATTATTTTGTTATATCAAATATAAGTAGGTAGTGGCCATGGAAATACTTATAATTATTAGTTTTTATAAATTGAAAACATTGTTTTGTTCTTTTTTCGATGGTTATATTGTTCTTTCAAATATAAATAGGCAGCGGCTCATAAAATAACTTTAATCGGGCGTTCGTGACCTGATTTTTTTTATCTCAAAAGTAAAAATGTAAATAAGAGAATGAACTGCTAATGGGAAAAATAATTTTTAACACAATTATTTTTTCTTATATCTAGAATTAATAGGTAGTGGCTATGCTGAAAACTTCAATTGGGCACTCGAGCGCTAATGTTGTTTCGTTGTATCTCAAATGGAAGTAGTAGAGTGGATGGGAAATCTTATTTTGTATTCTTATCAATAAACAAGTAGTTGTTGGGCAAAAAAACATGAATGTGGGTGCCAGTGAGGTGATGTGTTGTTTCGTTGTATCTAAAAAATTAATAAAATCAAGTCGATGCAAAAATTATTGGTACAGAGTTCAAACCGGGGACCCCCATGATCTGCACCAACATCGTTGCCATTGGGAAAGAGTTCAGACGCATATAAATTGTTATAGAGGTTTTTAATTATCTTCTTGGACTATACGCCTAGGCGTGTGTGACTCTATCTGTAGGTTAGTTCTTTCTTCTCGAGGCATATGTGACTCGATCTGATCGTCTTCTCGGTTCTAGGCAGGATTATGATAGACGAAGCACGACACGGATCAGTTCTGACTGGCCATTGCCAATTCCAAGTAAGTGTCTCCACTCCCCTGTACCAACCTTAAGCGGATCCATCTGACCACCATATCGTACGAAGCGGTACAGAGCCCGCATCGCACCATCTATCACTTTTGACATATTTACTTACAACTAAAAAAAAACTGCATGAAAAAACATACCATAATGTATTTGAAAGATTTACCTTTTTAACAATCATTTGATACTTATTTCGAATTAAATGAATTACATAATATTATGTGGAAATTAAATTCTGAATTAATCATCTCATTAAAAAAAATACGATTTTCCCTCCACCCACGTACTCTTTTCCCTCCACTTCTCTCCTTTTCCGCATCCATCCTGTGTCCCCACCCGTCAAAGACCCATCCAAAATTACTCTTTTTCGCCCGCAAAGAGGCACCGCTAAAAGCCACCGCCCACCCCGACATTTTTTCGCCAGATTCAATCTGTTCTCCTATCCCACGATTGCAGTGATCAGGGCCGGGAGATTGGGGATCGCCGGCTGGGCGTCCCGCCGGTTCGAGCTCGGATCCACAACATCAACCAGCCCCGCGAGCACTCCTCTCTATTCTCCCCCTGATTTGCAACGACCGGCGACGGCGGATTGAAGGAGGCCGCCCCACCAGCGGAGCTCGGATCCACCGCATCAACCCGCGCGCGAGCCTTTCCCCACCGATTACAGCGACCGACGATGGCTCTCAGTAATTTTCTCATCCCGCCTTCCTCATCCCTCAAGCCCTTAATGTTCAGTGATTAGGGTGTATGGCTTCGTGCATACCACTAATCATCTCGCCCTTCTCGTTAATTAGGATCACCAGGATACAACGAAGGGATTTGGGGGAGAAATGCACCGAGGCGAGGTAGACGAAAGAGAGAAGGTGAGATACAGAGTTGTATTGGAGAGGAATTCAGAGTTTCCACTTTTACAAGTCATACCCACACACGGTAACAGCTGGCCCCTCAACTGAACTCAGGCACCACACGGCCATAGTGCTTGTGGTTAAAACCTGAAACCTTAAATTGATTCTACTGCCAGCTTGTGCTTAGCTAAAACTTGAAAGTGATTCTACGTACTGCCTGCTTGTGGTTCTGCTGCCCCATAAATAGTCCCTAACTAGTGCTGTCAAAACTGAATAAACACTGAGACTGCACTTGATTTTGACACCTTACGGAGATGTATAGCCCTGTGCTACTGTACTTTTATCTCCACTACTAAATACGGAGTAAAAGAGAAGTACACTTAATATTTGCCTTGCCGCTCCTAACTGATTCCTACCCATGATGTTAAGGGTATGAAGCCGACAAGCATTTTCGTACGCCCAGAATTTGATAAAAGCATATACATGGTAAACTCAAGCTGCTCCTACTTTACAAACGTACAACACCATCCATTGAGCCTTAATTTTGAAAGAGTATAGTGAAATTTCTGGTTTCCGGAACTATGCCAACAACAACAGTAATAGTATTTTTTGTTATTTTTTGTTGTTTTTTGTTCTGAACATTCTGGACATGTAAAATGGCTTTCACTTAAAAAGTTAGTTATATACAATATTAGTGCGTCCTGTGTTTGCATCCTGACTTATCTACTTTATTATATTCATTTATGCTCCAGGAAAGTACATTTGCACATGTAATTTTTTTGCTTCTTTTAAGGTCCATTTCCAAACAAGTTTAAGCAGAATTTGTTTATCTAGTGTTACCATAGGCTAGTGTTCTTTTGGTAATTCATTAAGTTCACTCACTGTTCATCTTTAACAGCTTCAGTTGCTAAAATAGTGCCACCACTTCCGGAGAGTGAGAGGGAAACAAATACATATCTTGCGGAAAGGAAACGCAAGAGTGAGGCATATTTGAAGGTAAGGGATGCAAGGATTGCAGAATGCAAGGATGCGGAGCAGCAACCACTTAGAAACATACAAAGCATAGCTCGTAGAGTTGTATACCCTACTGCCTCTAATGCGCAACCGACACAAAAATGCAGGAGGTGCCGGTGATCGCAGTGTCTCGGAGTATGAACCAGATGTTGAAGAGGAGGCCCATTTTGCAGAAGAAGCTTTGAGAGATGAAGAGGAAGTCGCTCTTGCTATGTCCAAAGAAATGGTAATATATTGTGTGGACCTGCTTCTCAAATTATGTGTACATCAATGTGGATTAACTGGCTTTAATTCTGTCTTGCTCGTATCATGTGTATGTCACTCTGCACCATAGCACCTTCCTTTCTAGCATGAGTTATGCATCAAGATCCAGGAGATCTGGGACCTCTACTTCATCAGCACAGATCTGAGAAGAAAGAATTGAACAAAAGGATAGAGAGGCGAGAGATGCAAGTGACAGGTACATGTCTTGTTTCTCTTTGTGTTCTGCTTGTTTCTTTTTGCCTGCTTTTGTGCATGTGCGCAGTGCACCCATGATAGTGAGAAAATGAGAATACAAATCTGTGTGAACAAGACATTCGCCTTCAGTTCTTGTAGTGAAAGTTGCACTAAGGAACGCTTTGATGTTTATGTATTGTTTCATCCAAATCCAATCATCCAAAGTAACATAAAAAAATAATATATGCTTGTAATGAGAAATACATGGTTTGTTGCATGGTTTTTTGCTGCTGCACCACAAAGGCATGAGAATAACATTGTAATGCATGGTTTCTAATCTTGAAATCTAGTATGATTTGTTGATTGGTTTATGTTCTTGCTTTTAGCAGAATGATATCGGCTGGTAGAGTTTGCTCTAGAAAACTTGTTATCCAACCCGACCCCCGCGTCGCCTGGGAGGCGACTCAGGGGAACCCTAGCCCGCCGCGCCGCCACCCCCTCTCCCCCGCTCCTCCTGCCGCGCCGCCGCCGGAGGAATCTACCGGGCGAAGCCCGCGCGGCGGACGGCGGCGGCGGGGCTTCCCGCTCGCGCGCGCGACGTCGTTCCTGACGGCGAGGGCTCCAGGTGGGGGAGGCTCGGCCTCCGGTGCTGCGGCCGTCGCGGCGCTCCCTGGCGGCCCTCTGCTCCGTCTCGCGCTCCTCCGCGTCAGCCCCTGCAGCGCCTCCTTGGCTGGCTGTTTTTCGGCCGTCCGGCCGGTGCGGCGGCGCCGGCGAGTCTCCTATACTGTCGGCGCGTCGGGGTGGGGTGGCAGCCCCCCCTCCTGCTTCTGGTGGTGGGTGGCGTGGCGTGGCCTGGAGCTTGGCCGGCCGTGGCTGCGGCGTCGGCGTGCGGGTGCTTGGGCGCCAGATTTGGTCCGCGCCCGATCTGGCCCGCCGGCTTCAGTTGGCGGCGAGGAAGGTGGCTCTGGCATGGTGGTGGCGCCGCCGGTCACGTTGGAGGTGTTTGGGCCAGCGGGTTTGCAGGTCGACGGCGCTGCTGTCGGATTGCGTGGGGTGCGGGATCTGGGTTTGCTCCGGGCGAAAGCCTGATGACGCGGCGTCCGTGGACGTCGCTTACCCCCTTGGGGGTTGTCGTGGAGCTCTCCTCTCTCCCTGCCTCGGATGCCATCTTCGGGTGAAGACCTTGGCCCTGCTGTGCAGGGTCGGACGACGGCGTCGATCCACGTCGCTTCCCCTCCTGAGGGCGTTGTCTTGAAGATGGTGACTCCTTGCGTGCTTTCTCAAGGCTGGACATACACATTATCGTGATTGGCAGCGGTTAATTGGCGATATGGAGGTCGTAGGTGATGACATGTTTGGCAACGATGCTGGTGGTGAGTAGTGCAGAGTCGCGGCAGGGCTCCGATAGTCGGCTCTTTCCGGCGTGTCCGACTAGTTTTCTCTTGGTCTCGCTATGGCGTCGCGGAGTCGGAGCTGCCTTGGAAGAGCCTAGGTGACAACAATGACAGATGCTCGGTGATCTTCGAGGAGGTCTACGTCGGCGCGAGCCCTGCATAATTCTTTTGCTTTTGGTCTTCACCAAAGTCAGAGCTGTCTCGTCGATGCTCCTGGTGGTCAACTGTTTGGCAGAGGTCGATGTGGGCTTGGTGCAGGTTGCTGCGGTGTGTGCCTCACCGATGGGGATTTGCGGGTGAAGTCGGAGTCGCTGGCTCGCGGAGGAGAGATGACGATGACGCCTGTAGTCCGCCTAGGTGGTGCTCCTCTCTCGGAGGCGTGTGTGAGTCTTGTGTAGGTAGCCAGGTTGGCCAGTGTGCCCCTTCGTGGGATGTAGCGGTTTTTGCCTGGTTTTCCGTAATTAACCGGGCAATTCTCTTCTTCTTTATTAATGAGATGTGGCAAAGCTTTTGCCGACGTTTCAAAAAAAAAAACTTGTTATCCTAGCATATTTTCTTCTTGCCTGGGTTGTTGACTTGATATATTATTTGTGTTGCTTGTTGCTTTTTAAAATGATAAATGAAATCTAGTTCTTGGTTTTGCATGTTTTTTAACCATTGTAAGCTATTCTTGGGTTTACTCTTTCATTTGCCCATCTGTATGCTTGCCTTGACATTTAATAATGTACCGCTTTATTTTAGATTATTAATTTGATAGATTGTAAGCCTCTTAGTGGTACTCTTGTACCTTGTTATCTTATCTGTTTTCATCTCATCAAAGGTACAACGTTGTTGTGTTTGTTCAATTTATAGGCACTAAGAGGAGTTAGCCGCGAGGCTTCAAGCACAAGTGACAACATTTGAAGAGATGTAGAGGAAGCAACATGAAGAATTGGAAGCTGTGAAGAAGAGACAACATGAGAAGAATGAAGCTTGGCAAAAGAAGCAACATGAGACGGATAACCTGATTGGTTTTCTCTTAAAGGCTCAAGCAACTCAACAAGCAGCTTAGTAGTCCCAGTCCAAACCTAACGGTGCATGAAGGCCATCCTTTTGTGATGGAAAGATAGTTGGCGAATCATATGTTGTAATCATCAGGACAACACATGTGGTCTTTAGTTAATTAAATATCGCCTTTTTAACTTGTCTATTGTAGTGTCAAACTCGTGAGTCAGTGTTCCTTTTTATTGTCATTTCTATTTAGAGGATGATTTGGCTGAGAGGTTGATTATATGATATGATTTGTCGTTCATTCAAATTTATGATGTGATTTGGATCTTATCTTATTTATATAATATATTTGTGATGTGAATTAAATACTTACTATGATATGCATTTGGATTATAGTGTATTTGATAATTTGTTGTACAAATTCGAAATAATTAAATATATTTTGATGCTGTCATCCTCGTCAATAATGAAACGCTAGCAGTGGGATAGTCTGCTCAGGTGTTGGGTGGCTAAAGTCAGTGACGTTCCTTTGTCATTGTATATGGTATACTTTCTTGTAACGCGTGACATTAATTGATTGTCATTGAAGTAACAAGTTGATGACGTAGTAGAGAACGTTACCGAAGGTCCCATTTTTGTGACGTTACTTTGCGCGTGCTGTCACTAGGAGTAATCTATGACGGGGATTCCATGACGATCCTTGTGACAGCCATAAAACGTCACTTATGGGTAATTTGTGACGTTACTCGCTATTCGATGACATTTTTTGTCTCGTCATAGTAGGCCTGATCTCTTGTAGTCCCCGGAATCCAGAGGCGGAGCCAGGATTTCACGAATATAAAAACTTGACTTTCTTTTGCACTAGTATATAAATTTTCACGAATAAAAAACCAGCGCTGACTTGAGGGCAAATTTTTTATTTGCTATTATAGGTCACTATTCACACTATTTTGCCCCAAAAAATGTTTTTTCTTGAAGAAGTCAAAGGCTTTTTTTGTGGTTTTTTCACAAGTACAATGGGAGGTTCAGTTTATTTAAAAAATATTTTTAGATTGTCTGACTTTTTATTTAATTACTATTTTTCCATATAGGGTGTATCTACACCCATAGACCAAACCTGCGCCTCCGCATATTACCATGTTATTTACACAAAAGTTATTCGGGGGTATGTTTCTCAATAAGTTATTTTTCGAGGTCTAAAATTTATTGCGGTGTGTGTTATCATGTATGTGGTGCGTATATTATCATGTAATTTAGTATTTACACATAAGTTACCAGTGATATGTTTTCAACAACTCCCCATCCTCCGCGCGGGGGGGGGGGGGGTGGTGTCAAATAGTTACCATGGTGTTTGTTCATACGTTATTTGGTCTGTGGTGTGTATATTATCATGTCATTTACACATAAGTTACCAGAGGAATCTTTTTCAACATCTTTTTTTCATGATAAAGTTACATAAGTTATCAGGTCTGTGGTGCGTATATTACCATGACATTTACACATAAATTACCGGGTATGTTTGAATCATTTTTTTCCCTGAGTCAAAGTTACCATAGTGTTTGTATGTATGACATGAGAAGTTTGGTAACTTTACCATGAGCAGACTAATAACTATGACCAGGTGAACTAGTGTGTAATGTGCAGGAGAAAGAGTATAATAAACGGTTTGATCGCTATTTGTTTGAGTTAAAACTAATAGTACAAAGATACATGTAGCATGTGGTGTTATGTGTGACTAAGAAAGGAACGTGTGTTGTGTGTAATGAGAAAAAAGTCTGCTAGACTAAATGGTTCATAGCAATTTTTTTTGGCTATTTACCTTGGACTTGCTGGAGAAGTGGAGACGTGGCTTGCAAAGCACATGCAAAAAAAAAGAGAAAATGGGCGGAGGCAATTGATCATGGCCAAGCGATTCTGATCAAACGATAAACGCGCCGTTTGGTTCTATATCGCTAATTTCAGGTGGTTCGCCGAAAACCTTTCTCCTAAAAATATACTCCTGCAAGCACCTTGATTTTTTTAGGGGTAACTAGAGATTTTATTCAACGTTGACAACGTACGGAATACATGCAATGTCAGTCCCTAGCCACACATGGCGTCCAACCGAAAGAGAAGAAGCTCCTTTAGCAACAGAGTGAGCTTCAAAATTGGACTCTCTTGACTCAAAACAGAAACTAACAGTATCAAAGTTTATTCCGCTAGACTCAATATCTCTAAGAATTGAAGCATAAGACGAAGAGTCTCCATTCTTGATATTGTTCACGACTTCAAGGCAATCCGATGCTATGATCCTCTTCTGGAGATTAAGGTCTTGGGCCAGCACCAACGCCTCACTGCATGCCAGCGCTTCCAAGATTGCTAGTTCAGATAGCCCTGCAAAAACGACAACTGAGGCTCCCCAAAACACTCCTGATTCATCTCTGCAGATTGCCGCTGCAACTCCTTTGTCACCCAGCGTTGATAGACCACCATCTAAATTGAATTTGCAGGCACCATCCGTGGGAGGGATCCATCGCTGCTTCCTTTGTGTTATCGCGTGTGGCACATGATCACGGTTTCTCTTGACCGTGGCAATTTGAAGATCCTCCTAGCACTTATTAATGAAACCCATTGTGGTGAGAGGGCTTTGATATTGGTCATCATCGTGGATTGCTCGCCGCCGAGTCCACTATATCGCCCACATGGTTATCACAACCTGCACAAGTTCTTCTTCCTTCAGAGTTTCAAATAGCCAGAAGACCCAAACATTTGTGTCTTCTGTTTGGTTCGATATCACATGTTTCAGCGTTTCTTCGTCGCCGGGAGCCCAAACGCATCTTGTCATCTGATAAGTGAATGCCGCCATGAGTCGATCGATGCATTGCATAAAGAACAGACTGGACTGTCCGCCATCTTCCTGTCATGCCTCATCGACCCTGTCGGGAGGGAAGTATGAGCCAATCTCCACACGAAAATACGCACCTTCGAAGGGATCTTAACTTTCCAGAGTGATGTCCATGAACGTTTTGTGGCCTGGATATCTGAGCTGCTCGTCCTGTGCTCTAGCCAATCCTCCCTTTGTTTCTTCACAGCAGAGATCATCATTTACGCTAATCGTACCGTGAAAACACCTCTCTTCTTATAGTGCCATGCCTAAAAATCTTCCTGTATCCGAGAGCTAAGAGGGATATTTAGGATCACTTCAATGTCGGGTGCAATGAAGTGCTGCATCAGTACTTGTCTATCCCACGACCTCGTAGCTGGATTGATCAATTCGGACACAAACTGAGGTGGATCATTTGATATAGGACAAATAGGCCGAAGCTTATAGTCCCTTGGAAGCCAATTGTCGGTCCAAATGTGTGCCGAAGAACCAGAGAGCCAATACCCTTTAATGAGTCCCAAGTGAAAGGGTGTCCCGTCCTTCCAACAGCAAGCGCCAAACCTGAGAGGGGAACGTGCCCAGTGTGGCATCCAGGAGATGCAATCCGGAAAGTACCTGGCCTTCAACAGCGAACTTGGGTCTTGCATAATTCTCCAAGCACCTTGATCAGAATCATTTGTCGTTTGAGTACAATTAACGAACTAGGACAGTCGTGCTAGCTATAGCCGGCCAAATAAAGAAGCACTCAACTTTCTTTTCTGCACAAATAGTCAGCGTGCGAAGACGCTAACCCCACATCAGGTCATCTACATCTCGCGGTAAAAAAACTGAGTGCAAAGATCGATGATGAGCTGATCGAGCGTTGCAAATCTTCAGCAAAGCATTCCCAAATGGACTGCTCTCGCTGGCCGCTGGGATTGAACAGACCACTGTGCAGCAGCCCCTACTCTTGTATGGTCGGTCTAAAACGTCTACTTTTATGGACAAGAGGGAGCACATTACTGCAGAAAACCAACATTGCTCCTTCCAACCACATTCATGTTCAAATCAACTGTTTATGAGCAAAAGTGAATATCAGGACAAGCCGCCGCCGGCGCCGCTGTCATCTTCTTCCTCGACAAATCCATCTCCTCGCTGGTCCGTGGATAACCCGAAGGACGAACCTCAGCATGAGGAAACTTTTCAGCACAGAGCTTGCATGCCTTCCTGTCGGGCAGAGATACCTTCCTGATATTCACCGCAGCTTGAATAACACGCCTGACGTATCTTGTGAAATTGTCATCGGACTGGAAGCCGTAAATAGTTAGCCTCGCCAGATTCTTGTGCTTAAAATCAGGATCAGATGGCTCCCACTTCACATCTGTTTTCTTGGAGTAACTCTCGTGTGACTTCTTTCGGCACTTATGATCCCATACTGTGATGCAAAGGTCCTCTACCGACGGTGCAGCTTCAAGAAGGAACATTGTCCAAGATACATTCTTCGGGAAGGTGATCCAGATTCACAAACCGTAATTTGGCGAGAACAGGAGCAAGCACTTTCGGGCATTCTGGTTGAACCCAAATCTGGGAGAGATAAAACAAATTAGAAGTAATAATGCATGCAAGTTGTGAGTAAATTGCATCATCAAGTGATGCATAAGTTACTACCGTCGGATATAAACATCATACAATAAACAAGAATGGGATAGAGATGATTAGAGTGAGTACCTTTTCACTTCGAAACTCCAGAAACAAATCGTTTATAGTAGGGGCATCAGCAAGCAGCTTGCTTAAGTTGTGGGTCTTGCCGAAAAGTTTGGATTAGCAAGACTGAGCTTGGAAAGCTGAGGGACAAAACCAAGAACCAACGGATTTTCATCACAGGGCCAATCACCAAAGGTCATCCTTTGGAGCTTTGGTAGAGAGCTGAGCTCCACTGTTTTGAATGCACAATAGGACATAACAAGCTCGACGAGTTGAGTGTGTTCCACATGCAGAACCGAACTGATCCCCACGCCACACATGAAGAAAGACAGTGACTCCAGCCTCTTGCAATTGCTTAGGATGTTGGGTATGTCTGATTCACCAAACCTCATATTTCGTAGATGCAGCCGCGTGAGACCAGCAAATGCATCTGGACAATCATGAACAAAATTATTGAACTGCTTAGCAAAGAGCAGGCGATAGGCATCAGTGCAAAGATGGAAATCCACCGGCGTCATGATCTCAAACTCAGCTGCATCAAATTTCTGAGTTGTCATGGCAAGGCCAACGGATTTGCCGATGGAAAGGCAGCGAGAAGGACTCAAGACAAATTTGAGCTTCAGCTTGCGAAATGGTGATTTGTGCAGGCCTCCTACTAAGAATCTTGTTGGTCACATCAACCACGACATCACTTTTTTGAAACAAATCACGAGGGCTGAGATCAATGACGATCTGCGAGAGCATAGCTGGCAGCTTCTGCATCTGCTTCGAAAGGATGCAGGTTCTTACAGCATCAAGTGTGCCCACCCTCTCGAGAATGTTGAGCAGCACATCGGCAGGCAGCTCACTTAGCCTGTCCCCATTACAAGCTTCTATATCACCAGGCAGCTTGCTTAGCATGTCTCCACTGCCAACTTCTGCCTTCGACTGCATTTTGCGAGGTGGAAGATTAGTCATCGGTGATAGATCGATAAACTGACTTTCATAAAACGAATGAATGAAACATAATAACAATAACAAAACATAAGCAGCGACTCACGTTCCGTCGGTGGCGGCGACCCCTGTTAAACTTCATCTTGATGCGATGACAAAAGAGACCAACTTGCGACGATAAACAAAACACAAACAAAAACGAATCTTGAAAGGATGACTCCTCTGTGTACGACAATCGCCAGCGCCCAGCCTGATCTTGTTATATAGCCTCCTCGGATCCCAATCCCAAAAGAAGAGACGGAGACGGAGGAGTCTTCCGAATCCTCTTCAAGCCGGTGTAGAATCCGTAAGCCGGCTGATTTACTATTATCTCACGCGACGCAGACATACAAAAACAGCTCCTTTTTCTGATATATACAAACCGAAATTGATTCCTTTCCTCTTGGAATCCCAAGACAGAACGAAATTGGCACCTGTCCCTTCCTTCTTCGAATCCGACTGCAGAATGAAGTTGATCTTCCTTCACCATATGGAAGGTAGCATCTGGAGTGGAACAAGTCCGGGGAGGAGATCGGTAGCCGCCGCCGGGGAGATGGTGTGGAGGGTGGGGATGGGACAACGTTAGGGCAGACGATGTTTTTTTTTAGACAACCTCACGAAACTTTTAGTAAGTTGTCACAATGTTTACAGGGACGAACGTAAGATCCGCAGGTTCGCCCAACCACACACGGCGGCCAATCCCGAGCGACAAAGCGTGCTTCGCTAGGTTGTGAGCTTCAAAATTTGAGCTCCTAAATTCATGGCTAAATTTACAAAAATCAAAGACTAACGAGTGGTTTATAATTTCATGTACGATGGCTCCGTATGATGATGCATTCTCCTTCTTCAGATCCTCCACCACATTCTTGCAGTCCGAAGCAACATGAATTCGACTATGATAGAGATCATCTGCCAGCGCTAAACCTTCCCTTATTGCAATGGCTTCAAGAATCTGTGGGGCGGCAATGTGCCTCACCACCAGCACGGACGCACCCAGAAACATTCCTTCTGGACTTCTGCATATTGCCCCGACAGCCCCATATCTAGCATGCCTAGGAGCAGCGGCATCAACGTTGATCTTGACACAACTTGCTGCTGGAGGCTGCCATTGTGACGGCCTGTTCACGCTCGGAACTCTGTGCCATACTTCCTTCGCACTGATTGAGCTAATATCCTGATGATAGCTCGTTATGAAACCATATATGGTATGTGGGGATTGTTATATCTTCATAGATCGCTTTCCTCCGAGCCCTCCATATAGCCCACATAATGACTATCCACTAGTAGATAAAGGGCCATTTGTCCCGGTTCGTAAGGCCCATTTGTCCCGGTTGGGGAACCGGGACTAAAGGGTCGGTACTAAATCCCTATACCTTTAGTCCCGGTTCTTACACCAACCGGGACAGATGGGCCTCCACGTGGCCGCTGCGGCTAGCCTAGGCAGAGGGCCTTTTGTCCCGGTTGGTAGCACCAACCAGGACCAATAAGCGTCCACGCGTCTGAAGGAAATATGCCTTAGGGGCAATAATAAAGTTGTTTATTATTCATGCTAGAATTGTATTAATCGAAAACTTAGTACATGTGTGAATGCATAGACAAACAGAGTGTCACTAGTATGCCTCTACTTGACTAGCTCGTTGAATCAAAGATGGTTAAGTTTCCTAGCCATAGACATGAGTTGTTATTTGATTAACGGGATCACATCAGAGAATGATGTGATTGACTTGACCCATTCCGTTAACTTAGCACTTGATCGTTTAGTATGTTGCTATTGCTTTCTTCATGACTTATACATATTGCACTTGATCGTTCATGCGAAGAAGGAGGAGGCTGGCTGCTCGGGCGCGCCGACGCAGGCGGAGAAGGAGGCTGAGTGCCCTGATCACTCGCCGTAGGAGGAGGCGAAGGAGGAGGCGGAGTGCCCTGACTCGCCGGAGGAGGAGGGGGAGGAGGAGGCGGAGGCGTCCAGTTCGGAAGGTTGATGAGCTCCTTCCGCCATAGGCATGGAGTCTTCAGAGCAGAACCCAGCTGAGTCTCCCTTCATCGGTAGGGTGGTCAAGCTCGAGGTCCTCAAATCCCTTCGTTATTTCATCCATCGTCACCCTAGCATATCCTTCTGGAATTGGACGGCAGTGAAAACTTGCGCCGGGTTCAGGAGGTCGAACAAAGCCGACAGCCGCCTTGACTTCGAAGTTCTGCCATTGCGTCATAAGATGGCAATGTTGAGACTCCGTGATAGCATCCACGGGGTAGCTAGCAGGAGCCGTGAAGATAGGCTCTAGCTGAAGCAGCTCGGTGGAAGCCACGCTGCTTCTCCGCTGAGATGGCGGGGTAGCTTCGGGGATAGCTTCGGCAGGTCGCTTGCTGCGAACTGCTTCTCGTTCCTCTATCGCTTGTACCCTTGCGTGCAGCGCCTGCAGTTGGGTCTGCTCCACTTTCTTCCTCCTCTCCTGGCATTTGTAACCGCCTGTGTCTGGAAACCCAGCCTTCCACGGAACGGAGCCTGGCGTGCCTTGTGTCTGTCCATGGTGCTCAGAATTCCCAAGGGCCATTGTGAGCTCGTCGTTCTCTCTGTCTGGAACGAACGTCCCTTACTGCACTGCGGCGATATAGTCCTGAAGCTTCGTGACGAGTATTCACATTTGCTCGTTCGTCCAAACGCACTTCCCTGATACAGGGTCCAAGGTTCTGCCAACCCCGAAGAACCAAGTCCGGCAACGGTCTGGCAAGTTCAGTGTCTCTGGTTCGACCCCTTTATCAAGAAGGTCATTCTCAGCCTTGGCCCACAATGGCCGGGCTTTGAGGTAGCCACCTGACCCCGTGCGATGGTGATGCTCCTTCTTCGCAGCATTTTTCTTGTTTCTCGCTGACATCTTCTTACTCTTGTCCGATGTCTTGTGGGCCACAAATGCAGGGCAGTGATCTCTGATCTTCTCATACCGGCCGGTGAATTCTGGTGTCTTTTCGTTGTCGACAAACGTTGTTTTCAGCTCATTCTTCCACCTCCTGAATAGATCTGCCATCTCCTTAAGAGCATGAGACTTGATCAATTGCTCTTTAACTGGCTTCTCCGGATCCTCCTCTGGCAGTAGGGTGAAATTGGCCTTCAGCGCGCTCCAAAGATCATCTTTCTGCATATCATTGAAATAAGACACCTCAGGGTCTTCCTTCTTAGGCTTAAACCATTGGTGGATGCTGATCGGGATCTTGTCCCTAACAAGAACCCTGCACTGAGCAGAAAATGCTTCCTTGGTCCGGATGGGTTCAATCGGTTGGCCATCGTGCGCGATTGCTGTGATCTCAAACCTTTCATCCGAGCGCAACTTTTTCTTCGGGCCTCGTTTCTTTACCGAAGTTGTGCTCGATCCGGAGGGCTAGAAAAAAGAAGAAAGACGATCATTAATTAATAGGTGTACATACCAAAACAATGAATGCATCAATTAGCTAGTCAGCACAGGCTTAATTAATATATATACCTGGCCGGACTCTGTTCGGTCACCGGAGCCGTCATCACGGTCTCCTTCTTGCACCAGCATTCGATCACCGGAGCCATCATAATCATGTCTTTCCTCCTCCATTGTTCGATCACCGTAGCCTGCTTCTTCACCCTGTCCTTCCAAACCATCATTGTCGTTAAGATACGACAAGACATCACCTCCAGCTAAGATTATGTCCACCAACACCTCTTCCACTGCCTCGTCTCGTCCGTGCTCCATTGTTTCTACAAATATTACAACATGGCAATTGTTATACAAACATGACAGCAGGTGGATATATTAGTGGCAAACATAGACCTAGCTACCTAATCACAACAAGGAATCATATTAGTGGCCTCGACGCTTCTCTAGGGTTTGGGGTGGCCTCGGCAACGCTTCAAGGGTTCGGGGTGGCCTCGACGACAACGCTCGGCGATCCTCGACCCTCGACCCCTTGACGACCCTCGAACCCTCGTTCCCTCGACGACCCTCGAACCCTCGACCCCTCGCCCCTCAAACCATCGACGACCCTCGACCCTCGGTGACCTCTACCCTAGTTCTCGACGCTCGCCCCTCGAACCCTCGGCGACCCTCGACCCCCCCTCATGTCGAAGTTATCGGGGAGGGGGTATATCGACTCCCCCCTCATGTCGAAGTTATCAGGGAGGGGGTATATCGACAACGACATACCTGATAAAACATAAGAAGAGGAGGACGAAGAAAAAAAAGAAGAGAAGAAGAAAGGAATAGAGGAGGAGATCGAAGAAAAAAGAAAAAAAAGAGGAGAAGAAGAAAGGAATAAAGGAGAAGAAGGAACAAAATAGAATAATTCTAATTTTTTTCTTCTCCTCCTCTATTCCTTTCTTCTTCTCCTCTTTTTCTTCTTCTTTTTTCCTCTTCTTATTTTTTTCTCCTCTTTTTCCTCTCCTCTTCTTCTCCTTCTTCTTCTCTTTCTTCCTCTTCTAATTTCCCTTTTTCCTCTCCTCTTCTTTTTCTTCTTCTTCCTTCTTCCTTCTTCCTAGATAAAATTTTTCTAAGAATGTAACTTTTGCATATATAAAAGTTTTTCTTTTTCTTCCTTCTTCCTTCTTCCTTCTTCCTAGCTAGATATATAAAACTTTTTCTAAAATGTAATTTTTGCATTTATAAAACTTTTTCTTCTTCCTTCCTTCCTTCTCTTCCTTCTTCCTAAATATATATAACTTTTCTAAAAATGAAACTAACCTAAAATGCACTAAATCAGAGAACATACATAGATAAAACTTTTCTAAAAATCTATCTTTTGCATACATGAACATATATACACAGAGAACATACATACATATATACATTTTTATAAAAATGCAAAAAACAAATCATCATATATATGAACAAAAAATCTGAAAAAAGGACATATAATCAGATATACACACATACATATACTCACACATATACATATAATCTGGAAAAAACATCGTACATATGTGGAAAAAACAGGGAGGAGAGGAGACAGGGGAAGGGGGCGGCGCCGGCCTGGCCAAGGAGAGGTGCGGCGTGGTCGGGGCAGGGGCAGAGGCACGGCGTCGGTGTAGAGGGCGGCGACGGCGGCGTGGTCGGGGCAGGGGCGACGGCGGCGTGGTCGATCGGGCCGGGCAGGGCGAGGCAGAGGCATGGCGAGGGCGCGCAGCGTGGTCGGGGGCAGGGGCGACGGAGGCGTGGTCGGGGCGGGCCGACGGCGGCGTGGTCGGGGCAGGGGCGGCGGTGTCGACGGGGCGAGCTCGGGCAGCCTGGCGGTGTCGTCGGAGGGATCGAAGAACTGAAACGAAATTTTCAGAAGTGTTGGCATATATAACAAAGGCTTTAGTCCCGGTTCGTGGCAGCAAGCGGGACCAATGCCCCCCTTTAGTCCCGGATGGTGCCACCAACCGGGAACAAAGGTCTCTTTTCAGCAGCCCAAAGGGCGGGAAGCAGAGGCCTTTGGTCTCGGTTGGTGGCAGCAACCGGGACTAAAGGGGGGCATTGGTCCCGGTTGGTGCCATGGACTGGGACCAAAGGCTGACATTGGTCCCGGTTCGTTCCACCAACCGGGACCAATGGCCTTGCACATCGGCGTGGTGGTGGTTGTTTGGTCCCACCTCGCTAGTTAAGAGCGCCCCGCACCTGTTTATAAGCTCCGCTTCCTCTTCCCTCTCGAACTCCTCTGAACTGCAGGCCTATGGGCCTAATATGACACTGTTATGCCTGTGGGCCTGTTGGGCCTTCCGCGGGCCTGAATCCTGGCCCAACTAGCTGGGATTCTAGTCGTATTCAGGCCATGGTGGCCCAGTAGGTGGCATTTTTTTTACTTTTTTCCCGTTTTTTGTTTTCTTTGTTGCTTTATTTTTTATTTTGTTTCTACTTACAACAAAATACTTACTGTTGCTATTTTTGTTTATTTTATTAATGTTTATTTATTTTATTTTATTTTATTTTATATTGTTTCTACTTATTTATTTTATTAAAGTTTATTTCATTTTATTTTGTTACTACCTACTTATTTTATTAAAGTTTATTTTATTTTATTTTGTTTCTACTTATTTATTAAAGATTTTTTTGTTTCTACTTATTTATTTTATTTTGTTTCTACTTATTTATTTTATTTTATGATAATTCTTTTTGCCATTAAAGTTTCTAACTAAAAATTTTCTTTTCTAAAATTCTTTTTCCTTTAATGTTTTGAACAGAAAATACTTTGATAATTATTTTAAGATAATGAACTCTGAAAAGGTTGAAAGTTGGCATGGTATCATCATTTCACCCACTTAGCATGTGCAAAAAAGTTGAGAGGGTTACGGCAAAAACTAGATGCACTTCGTGTACAAAACGGACAATCTCTTTCGAATTATCAGGGTTTTATACGGAAACTCATCTGGTACAAAGGGATTTCATTTATTGAACTTATTTGAACTCCAGACTTTTTGTGTGTTCAAAATGCAGCATTCAAAGCCACATCATCAATTTTCAACCCTTTCTGACTTCATTTGTTATTTTTCATGCATTTACTGATTTTTTTGAGCTATAAGACCCTGAAATTCAAAAGCATTTCAAATGAACTTTGAAAAGGTTGAAAGTTGGCATGGTATCATCATTTCACCCACATAGCATGTGCAAAAAAGTTGAAAGGGTTACGACAAAAACTAGATGCACTTCGTGTACAAAACGGACAATCTCTTTCGAAGTATCAGGGTTTCATACGAAAACTCATCTGTTACAAAGGGATTTCGTTTTTTTTGAACTTATTTGAACTCCAGACTTTGTGTGTTCAAAATGCAGCATTCAAAGCCACATTATCAATTTTCAACCCTTTCTGACTTCATTTGTTATTTTTCATGCATTTACTGATTTTTTTGAGCTATAAGACCTTGAAATTCAAAAGCACTACAAATGAACTCTTAAAAGGTTGAAAGTTGGCATGGTATCATCGTTTCACCCACATAGCATGTGCAAAAAAGTTGAGAGGGTTACGACAAAAACTGGATGCACTTCGTGTACAAAACGGATAATCTCTTTCGAAGTATCAGGGTTTGATATGGAAACTCATCTGTTACAAAGGGATTTCATTTTTTTGAACTTATTTGAACTCCGGACTTTTTGTGTGTTCAAAATGCAGCATTCAAAGACACATCATCAATTTTCAACCCTTTCTGACATCATTTCTTATTTTTCATGCATTTACTATTTTTCATGCATTTACTATTTTTTTGAGCTATAAGACCCTGAAATTCAAAAGCATTTCAAATGAACTCTGAAAAGGTTGAAAGTTGGCATGGTATCATCATTTCACCCACATAGCATGTGGAAAAAAGTTGATAGGGTTACGGAAAAAACTAGATGCACTTCGTTTACAAAACGGATAATCTCTTTCAAAGTATCAGGATTTCATACGAAAACTCATCTGTTACACAAGGATTTCATTTTTTTCAACTTATTTGAACTCCTGACTTTTTGTGTGTTCAAAATGCAGCATTCAAAGCCACATCATCAATTTTCAACCCTTTCTGACTTCATTTGTTATTTTCATGCATTTACTGATTTTTTGAACCATAAGACCCTGAAATTCAAAAGCATTTCAAATGAACTCTGAAAAGGTTGAAAGTTGGCATGGTATCATCATTTCACCCACATAGTATGTGGTAGAAAGTTGAGAGGGTTACGGAAAAAACTGGATGCACTTCGTGTACAAAACGGACAATCTCTTTCGAAGTATCAGGGTTTCATACGGAAACTCATCTGTTACAAAGGGATTTCATTTTTTTGAACTTATTTGAACTCCGAACTTTTTGTGTGTTCAAAATGCAGCATTCAAAGCCACATCATCAATTTTCAAACCTTTCCGACTTCATTTGTTATTTTTGATGCATTTACTGATTTTTTGAGCTATAAGACCCTGAAATTCAAAAGCATTTCAAATGAACTATGAAAAGGTTAAAAGTTGGCATGGTATCATCATTTCACCCACATAGCATGTGGAAAAAGTTGAGAGGGTTACGGCAAAAACTAGATGCACTTCGTGTACAAAATGGACAATCTCTTTCGAAGTATGAGGGTTTCATACGGAAACTCATATGTTACAAAGGGATTTCATTTTTTGAACTTATTTGAACTCCAGACTTTTTGTGTGTTCAAAATGCACCACTCAAAGCCACATCATCAATTTTCAACCCTTTCTGACTTCATTTGTTATTTTTCATGCATTTACTGATTTTTTGAGCCATAAGACCCTGAAATTCAAAAGCATTTCAAATGAACTCTGAAAAGGTTGAAAGTTGGCATGGTATCATCATTTCACCCACATAGTATGTGGTAAAAAGTTGAGAGGGTTACGGCAAAAACTGGATGCACTTCGTGAACAAAACGGACAATCTCTTTCGAAGTATCAGGGTTTCATACGGAAACTCATCTGTTACAAAGGGATTTCATATTTTGAACTTATTTGAACTCCGAACTTTTTGTGTGTTCAAAATGCAGCATTCAAAGCCACATCATCAATTTTCAACCCTTTCTGACTTCATTTGTTATTTTTGATGTATTTACTGATTTTTTGAGCTATAAGACCCTGAAATTCAAAAGCATTTCAAATGAACTATGAAAAGCTTGAAAGTTGGCATGGTATCATCATTTCACCCACATAGCATGTGGAAAAAGTTGAGAGGGTTACGGCAAAAACTAGATGCACTTCGTGTACAAATTGGACAATCTCTTTCGAAGTATGAGGGTTTCATACGGAAACTCATCTATTACAAAGGGATTTCATTTATTTGAACTTATTTGAACTCCAGACTTTTTGTGTGTTCAAAATGCACCATTCAAAGCCACATCATCAATTTTCAACCCTTTCTGACTTCATTTGTTATTTTTCATGCACTTACTGATTTTTTGAGCTAAATGACCCTGAAATTGAAAAGCACTACAAATGAACTCTGAAAAGGTTGAAAGTTGGCAAGGTATCATCATTTCACCCACATAGCATGTGGTAAAAATTTGAAAGGGTTACGGGAAAAACTGGATGCACTTCGTGCATTATATATAATTATGTGTGTCAAAAACCATTACAGATACACATGGATAGATAAGTGACCAAATTAAAAGAAGTTCATCATCACATTAAAAACAAAGTACATACATTGTTCTCATTAAACAACATATAGCTCTCCAGAGCATCTAGTTAAACCATACATTGAAACTATGTAAAACCTTTCAATGCAACAACAAATGCGATCATAATCACAACCAAGGTAACAATTGATCCAACGGCATAATGATACCAAGCCTCGGTACGAATGGCATATTTTATAATCTTTCTAATCTTCAACCGCATTGCATCCATCTTGATCTTGTGATTATCGACGACATCCGCAACATGCAACTCTAATATGATCTTCTGTTCCTCAATTTTTTTATTTTTTTCCTTCAAGTAATTGTTTTCTTCTTCAACTAAATTTAACCTCTCGACAATAGGGTCGGTTGGAATTTCCGGTTCAACTACCTCCTACAAAAATAAAATCTATGTCACATTGGTCAGCATAATTGTCATAAACAATAAATGAACCAAATAGTTATAAAAAGATAATATATACCACATCCGAATCATAGACAGGACAAGAGCCGACGGGGGCGGATACCAAAACCATCGCACTATATAATAACAAGCAATAATAAAAGTAAGAAAATTAGACAAGTATCTATCTAAAGTAAGAATATTTTTTCTTTCAGAAAGAAGATAAGAACAAGAGGCTCACCACGGTGGTGCCGGCGACGAGATCGGCGCGGGCAATCGGCGGCGGTGAAGACGGGGACGGGACGTGATGGACCGCTAAACCTAGACAAATCTCTGGGAAAATGGAGCTCGGAGGTCGAGTTTCGAGAGGAGAGAGCTTAACCACTGGCTCGGGCATGTCATCGAACACCTCATGTGCATAGGAGGTGATCTAGAGCACCACAAAGCTCTCCCCTCACCGGCAACAAAAAATAGAGCAGTGTGGAGTGTTCTGCTCACCGGCGAGGGGGTATATATAGCCACCTCATTGGTCCCGGTTCGTGGCTCGAACCGGGTCTAAAGACTACCCTTCTGTCCCGGTTCTAGGCACGAACCGGGACCAATGGCTATGGGCCAGGAGCAAGGACCATTGGTCCCGGTTCATACTTAGAACCGGGACAAATGGGTCCACACGAACCAGGACAAATGCCTCCCGAGGCCCGGCCGGCCCCCTGGGCGCACGAACCGGGACGTATGCCGCCATGGGTCCCGATTCGTGTAAGAACCGGGACTAATGGGCTGTCCAGGCCAACCAAAGCCCTGTTTTCAACTAGTGATATCATATGTGCAAACATGTCTCTGTTCAAAATTTCACTTAACGCGAAGAGCCAGTCTTTGGGATTCTCTTCTTGCCTGTCTACTAGATGATGAACTAGCTCCTCCAGCGCTAAAGCCCAGACACTGCTCGACATCGGGCACGTTGCTACCTCTTGGGCCTCCGGTTAATAGGTTAGTCCCAAAAATAATATAAAAGTGGAAAATAAAGCCCAATATAGTCCAAAACAGTAGATAATATAGCATGGAGCAATCAAAAAATTATAGATACGTTGGAGACGTATCACACGTCAAGAGGGCATGTCTCCATGTATCAATCGCCCCACACAAAGAGCAGTTATCCTCAGTAGCCATGTTCCGGTGCTTCAACAGGTCAGCCGTCGACATTGGTCTTCGCGCCAGCCTCCACACAAACATTCTAAGCTTTGAGGGTACTTGAATATGCCAAATGTTACTCCACTTGTCCGCCTCACTATGCATGATGGATGAGCCCTTATCTTCATCCAACCATGCCTCGCGCTCAAGTTTAGTGCGAAGAACCATACGGTAAGCGGACCGTACACTAAAAACACCTCTCGCTTCCTCATGCCATGCCCAAAAGTCATCTAGCTGGCAAGTACACAAAGGGAATTTTGAGTATCTTGTCGGCATCAAACCTGGTGAAAGTCTCCCGAATCATATCTTCCTTCCAGGTCGCCGAGGTACTATCAATGAGCTCAGAAACCAATCTAGGTGGATCATGCGAAAGAGACATTATCGGTCGTTTTAGCCCATATCTTGGTAAGCTATGCCTCCATATGTCCGTAGTTGTGCCATCACCTATTCTCTTCACAATACTGATACGTCTCCAACGTATCTATAATTTTTTATTGTTCCATGCTATATTATATTCTGTTTTGGACATTAATGGGCTTTATTATACACTTCTATATTATTTTTGGGACTAACCTATTAACCGGAGGCCCAGCCCAGAATTGCTGTTTTTTGCCTATTTCAGAGTTTCTCAGAAAAAGAATATCAAACAGAGTCCAAACGGAATGAAACCTTCGGGAACGTGATTTTCGGAACGAACGTGATCCAGAGGACTTGGACCCTACGTCAAGACATCAACCAGGAGGGCACGAGGTAGGGGCGCACCTACCCCCCAGGCGCGCCCTCCACCCTTGTGGGCCCCACGTAGCTCCACCAACGTACTTCTTCCTCCTATATATACCTACGTACCCCCAAACTACCAGATACGGAGCCAAAAACCTAATTCCACCACCACAACCTTCTGTACCCGTGAGATCCCATCTTGGGGCCTTTTTCGGAGCTCCGCCGGAGGAGGCATCGATCATGGAGGGCTTCTACATCAACACCATAGCCTCTCCGATGATGTGTGAGTAGTTTACCTCAGACCTTCGGGTCCATAGTTATTAGCTAGATGGCTTCTTCTCTCTTTTTGGATCTCAATACAATGTTCTCCCCCTCTCTCGTGGAGATCTATTCGATGTAATCTTCTTTTATGGTGTGTTTGTTGAGACCGATGAATTGTGGGTTTATGATCAAGTTTATCTATGAACAATATTTGAATCTTCTCTGAATTCTTTTATGTATGATTGGTTATCTTTGCAAGTCTCTTCGAATTATCAGTTTGGTTTGGCCTACTAGATTGATCTTTCTTGCAATAGGAGAAGTGCTTAGCTTTGGGTTCAATCTTGCGGTGTCCTTTCCTAGTGACAGTAGGGGCAGCAAGGCACGTATTGTATTGTTGCCATCTAGGATAACAAGATGGGATTTATATCATATTGCATGAGTTTATCCCTCTACATCATGGCATCTTACTTAAAGCGTTACTCTGTTCTTATGAACTTAATACTCTAGATGCATGCTGGATAGCGGTCGATGTGTGGAGTAATAGTAGTAGATGCGGGCAGGAGTCGGTCTACTTGTCTCGGACGTGATTCCTATATACATGATCATACCTAGATATTCTCATAACTATGCTCAATTCTATCAATTGCTCAACAGTAATTTGTTCACTCACCGTAATACTTATGCTCTTGAGAGAAGCCACTAGTGAAACCTATGGCCCCCGGGTCTATTTTCCATCATATTAATCTTCCAACACTTAGCTATTTTTATTACCTTTTATTTTACTTTGCATCTTTATCATAAAAATACCAAAAATATTATCTTATCATATCTATCAGATCTCACTCTCGTAAGTGACCGTGAAGGGATTGACAACCCCTTTATCGTGTTGGTTGCGAGGATTTATTTGTTTGTGTAGGTGCGAGGGACTCGTGCGTGGTCTCCTACTGGATTGATACCTTGGTTCTCAAAACTGAGGAAAATACTTACGCTGCTTTACTGCATCACCCTTTCCTCTTCAAGGGAAAACCAATGCAGTGCTCAAGAGGTAGCAAGAAGGATTTCTTGCACCGTTGCCGGGGAGTCTATGCAAAAGTCAACATACCAAGTACCCATCACAAGCCCTTATCTCCCGCATTACATTATTTGCCATTTGCCTCTCGTTTTCCTCTCCCCCACTTCACCCTTGCCATTTTATTCGCCCTCTCTTTTCCGTTCGCCTCTTTCTCGCAAGTTTCTTGTTTTCTCGTGTGTTGGATTGCTTGCTTGTCACGATGGCTCTACCTAGATTTGGTGATCTTCACCTTAAAAGGTTAGAAGAGATCGAAAGCAACGTCAGGAGTTTTATGGTCTTACAATTTGAGCATAATAATTTCTTTAGAAACGAGCTTAAGGAACAAAAAAGCTTTATGGGTTATATGAATAAAGAACTTGATGATATGTCTAAAGAATTTGATGGTTTGAAATCTCAGATTGGTCATCTTGAGAAATTAATAGCTGGAGTTTTGGATAAGCAGGCCACCTTAGTTAATAAGATGGCCGCTAAACCGGAATTTTTTATGATAATAAAGATGAAGATCTAAAAGTTATTGATGTGTCCCCTATTAAATCTTTGTTTTGCAATATGAATCTTGATAATGAGGGAACTGAATATGATCCACCTTTACCTAGAAGGCCTTCTAGAAATTCGGAGTTTTTAGATCTTGATGCTAAATTTGATAAAAGTGGGATTGAAGAAATTAATGAACCCACTATTTTGGATTTCAAGGAATTTAATTACGATAATTTATCTTTGATAGATTTTATTTCCTTGTTGCAATCTGTGCTAAATTCTCCACATGCTTATAGTCAAAATAAAGCCTTTACTAAACATATCATTGATGATTTGATGCAATCCTATGAAGAAAAACTTGAGTTGGAAGTTTATATCCCTAGAAAACTCTATGATGAATGGGAACCTACTATTAAAATTAAAATTAAAGATCATGAATGCTATGCTTTGTGTGATTTGGGTGCTAGTGTTTCCATGATTCCAAAGACTTTGTGCGATTTGCTAGGTTTCCATGATTTTGATGATTGCTCCTTAAACTTGCACCTTGCGGATTCCACCATTAAGAAACCTATGGGAAGAATTAATGATGTTCTTATTGTTGCAAATAGGAATTATGTGCCCGTAGATTTTATTTTTCTTGACATAGATTGCAATCGTTCATGTCCTATTATTCTTGGTAGACCTTTCCTTAGAACGATTGGTGTAATTATTGATATGAAGGAAGCGAATATTAGATTCCAATTTACGTTAAGGAAAGTCATGGAACACTTCCCTATAAAGAAAATAAAATTACCTTATGAATCTATTATGGGATCCACTTATGGATTGCCTGCCAAAGATGGCAATACCTAGATCTATCCTTACTATTATGCCTAGCTAGGGGCGTTAAACGATAGCGCTTGTTGGGAGGCAACCCAATTTTATTTTTAGTTTTTTGCTTTTTGCTTCTGTTTAGGAATAAATATTTGATCTAGCCTCTCGTTAGATGTGTTTTTATGTTTTAATTAGTGTTTGTGCCAAGTTTAACCTATAGGATCTTCTTGGATGATAGTTATTTGATCTTGCTGAAAATTCCAGAAACTTTCTGTTCACGAAAATAATTGTTACAAATCACCAGAACGTGATAAAATATTTATTCCAATTGTTGCTGATCAATAAACAAATTGTCTAGGTCTTCCTATTTTTGTAGATTTTTTGGAGTTCCAGAAGTTTGCGTTAGTTACAGGTTACTACAGACTGTTCTGTTTTTGACAGATTCTGTTTTTCGTGTGTTGTTTGCTTATTTCGATGAATCTATGGCTAGTAAAATAGTTTATAAACCATAGAGAAGTTGTAATATAGTAGGGTTAACACCAATATAAATAAATAATGAGTTCATTACAGTACCATGAAGTGGTGTTTTGTTTTCTTTCGCTAACAGAGCTCATGAGATTTTCTGCTGAGTTTTGTGTTGTGAAGTTTTCAAGTTTTGGGTGAAAGGTTTGATGGATTATGGAACAAGGAGTGGCAAGAGCCTAAGCTTGGGGATGCCCTTGGCACCCCACTATAATCTAAGGACACCTAAAAGCCAAATCTTGGGGATGCCCCGGAAGGCATCCCCTCTTTCGTCTTCTTCCATCGGTAACTTTACTTGGAGCTATATTTTTATTCACCACATGATATGTGTTTTTCTTGGAGCGTCTTGTATTATTTGAGTCTTTATTTGTTAGTTTGCCACAATCATCCATGCTGTACACACCTTTTGAGAGAGTCGCATATGATTTGGAATTTATTAGAATACTCTATGCGCTTCACTTATATCTTTTGAGCTATATAGTTTTTGCTCTAGTGCTTCACTTATATCTTTTAGAGCACGGCGGTGATTTTGTTTTATAGAAACTACTATTCTCTCATGCTTCAATTATATTATTTTGAGAGTATTAAACAGCATGGTAATTTGCTTAATTTGGGAAATTAATCCTAATATTTTAGAAATTCAAAGACTAGTAAAAAACTTTCTTATGAGTGTATTGAATACTAAGATAAGTTTGATGATTGATGATTGTTCTGAGATATGGAGGTAGTGATATTAAAGTTGTGCTAATTGAGTAGTTGTGAAATTGAGAAATATTGTGTTGAAGTTTGCAAGTCCCGTAGCATGCACGTATGGTAGACGTTATGTAACAAATTTGAAACATGAGGTGTTCTTGGATGATAGTTACAATGCTCTTGAGAGAAGCCACTAGTGAAACCTATGGCCCCCGGGTCTATTTTCCATCATATTAATCTTCCAACACTTAGCAATTTTATTGCCTTTTATTTTACTTTGCATCTTTATCATAAAAATACCAAAAATATTATCTTATCATATCTATTATATCTCACTCTCATAAGTGACCGTGAAGGGATTGACAACCCCTTTATCGCGTTGGTTGCGAGGATTTATTTGTTTGTGTAGGTGCGAGGGACTCGTGCGTGTTCTCCTACTGGATTGATACCTTGGTTCTCAAAAAACTGAGGGAAATACTTACGCTGCTTTACTGCATCACACTTTCCTCTTCAAGGGAAAACCAACGCAGTGCTCAAGAGGTAGCAAATACCTTGCGCCATAATATCCCACCCATCCAAGATCGCACGCCAAATCTGGGAGGGGTGAGACCCAAGCTCAGCATCAAGAATCGAACACCCTGGAAAGTAGACGACCTTCAGTATCCGGGAACTCAAACAGAACTCTCCCGTGAGCAACCTCCAAGCTTGTTGAGCCAGCAGCACCAGATTGAAAGTCTCCAGGTCCCAAAAACCTAGGCCTCCAAGGTGTTTTGGTCTGGTCATAATGTCCCATGCAACCCAGCTAGGCTTTCGCTTCCCCTGTTTGCTTCCCCACCAGAACTGTCTAATGATAGACATAATATTCTCAATAGGCCTCTGGGTAATCGGAAACAAGACATCGAATATACGTGTATTTCTCTAGCCACCGACTTAATTAGCACTTCCTTGCCTGCCGAGGACAAGAGCTTCTCCATCCAACCCTTAATCTTCTCCCAAACACGGTCCCTCAAATATTTGAAAGTACCATTTTTTTAGTGTCCTACATCAGTTGGCATACCCAGGTAGTGTTCACTCAAGGACTCCTTGTGCACGTGTAGGATGTTTTTCATGGCATCCTTTATGTTTTCGGGGCACCTCTTACTGAAAAATATTGAGGACTTTTCATGATTAATCCTTTGTCCCGAAGCTGCACAATAGGTTTCTAGCAGGTTTGACACCACTTCTGCACCCTCTACACTGGCGTTGAAAAGCAACAGGCTGTCATCTGCAAACAAAAGATGGTTAACGGTGGGAGTCGTTGGGGCCACCTGAATACCTGCGAATGATGATGACGAACTGGATTTAAGGAGGCACGAAAGGCCCTCTGCTGCAATGAAGAATAAGTAGGGGGAGACTGGTTCTCCCTGCGGGATTCCTCTGGATAGATTGAAAGATTCGAGCTTCTCCCCGTTGACCATAACCGAGAAAGAAATTGATGATACCATACTCATGACTGTACCTATCCATGATCCAGCAAATCCCATTTTTGTCATGATGGCTTTTAAATATGACCATTCCACCCGATCATATGCCTTCATCATATCTAGTTTTAAAGCGCAGAAGCTATTTGATTTTGACCTGGAACGTTTCATAAAATGCAGACACTTATATGCACTGATAATATTATCGGTTATAAGCCTCCCTGAAACGAAAGCTAACTGCTCCTCAGAAGTTATATCCGGAAGGAGTAGTTTCAACCTGTTTGCTACCACCTTGGATGCTATTTTATATAGAACATTGCATAGACTTATTGGTCTGTATTGAGACAAAATAGTGGGATTTGTTACCTTGGGGATAAGGACCAGAATAGTGTCATTTATGCACGCTAGGCTGTCCTCCCCATGTAATATCCTCAGAACGGTCTTTGTTACCTCCCCTCCGCAAATATCCCAATGTCTCTGGTAAATGTGAGCAAGGAATCCGTCGGGGCCCGGCGCTTTAGTTGGCAACATTTGGAAGAGATCCACTTTTACCTCATCCTTAGTATAAGGGGCATGATACGTCGCCAACGTATCTATAATTTTTGATTGTTCCATGCTATTATATTATCTGTTTTGGATGTTTAATGGGCTTTAATGTGTTCTTTTATATTATTTTTGGGACTGACCTATTAATCGAAGGCCCAGTGCAAATTGTTGTTGTTTTGCCTATTTCAGTGTTTCGCAAAAAAGGAATATCAAACGGAATCCAAACAGAACGAAACCTTCGCGAGGATCTTTCTTGAACAAATGCAATCCAAGAGACTTGGAGTGGAAGTCAGAGACGCAACGAGGCGGCCACGAGGCAGGAGGGCGCGCCTAGGGGGGTAGGCGCGCCCCCACCCTCGTGGGCCCCTCGTAGCTCCACCGACCTACTTCTTTCACCTATATATACTCTTATACCCTGAAAACATCCAAGGGAGCCACGAAACCACTTTTCCACCGCCGCAACCCTCTGTACCCGTGAGATCCCATCTTGGGGCCTTTTCCGGCAATCTGTCGGAGGGGGATTCAATCATGGAGGGCTTCTACATCAACACCATAGCCTCTCCGATGATGTGTGAGTAGTTTACCACAAACCTTCGGGTCCATAGTTATTAGCTAGATGGCTTCTTCTCACTCTTTGGTTCTCAATACAAAGTTCTCCTCGATGTTTGGAGATCTATCTGATGTAATACTCTTTTGCGGTGTGTTTGCCGAGATCCGATGAATTGTGGGTTTATGAACTTGATTAATTATGAATATTATTTGGTTATTCTCTGAATTCTTATATGCATGATTTGATATCTTTGCAAGTCTCTTCGAATTATCGGTTTAGTTTGGCATACTAGATTGATATTTCTTGCAATGGGAGAAGTGCTTAGCTTTAGGTTCAATCTTGCGGTGCTCGATCCCAGTGACAGAAAGGGAAACAACACGTATTGTATTGTTGCCATAGAGGATAAAAAGATGGGGTTTATATCATATTGCTTGACTTTATCCCTCTACATCATGTGATCTTGCATTTACTCCGTTCTTATGAACTTAATACTCTCGATGCATGCTGCATAGCGGTCGTTGTGTGGAGCAATAGTAGTAGATGCAGAATCGTTTCGGTCTACTTGACACGGATGTGATGCCTATATTCATGATCATTGCCTTAGATATCATCATAACTATGCACTTTTCTGTCAATTGCTCGGCAGTAATTGGTTCACCCACCATAATATATATGCTATCATGAGAGAAGCCACTAGTGAAACCTATGGCCCCCAGGTCTACTTTACATCATATAAGTTTCCAATCTACAATTTTAGTTTACTATTTATTTTGCAATCTTTATTTTCCAATCTGTACAACAAAAATACTAAAAATATTTATCTTATTGTCTTTATCAGATCTCACTTTTGCAAGTGGCCGTGAAGGGATTGACAACCCCTTTATCGCGTTGGTTGCAATGTTCTTGATTGTTTGTGCAGGTACTAGGCGATTTGCGTGTAGTCTCCTACTGCATTAATACCTTGGTTCTCAATAACTGAGGGAAATACTTACGCTACTTTGCTGCATCACCCTTTCCTCTTCAAGGGAAAACCAACGCATGTTCAAGAGGTAGCAAGAAGGATTTCTGGCGCCGTTACCGGGGAGATTTGCGCCAAGTCAAGTCAAGATTTGATCTCCCGTCAACTAGCCATTTCTGACGCCGTTGCCGGGGAGATCTACGCCAAGTCAAGACATACCAAGTACCCATCACAAACTATTATCCCTCGCATTACATTATTTGCCATTTGCCTCTCATTTTCCTCTCCCCCACTTCACCTTTGCCGTTTTATTTGCCCCTCTTCCGTTCGTCCTTCTGTTTGCTCGTGTTACCATGTTCCTTTTATTTGCTTGTATCTTCGCTTGCTAAAAATCTATTGTTATGGATCCTCATGCTCTTGCTAATCTTTTTAAAAGATCCAATTATGATGAACCAATTGCTAGTGAGTTGTGTGCACTAGATTATCGTTATGAGGCTTTGCTTGAAATCCGTGAATCTGAAAATTGTGATGAAGTACTTTATGAAGTGATTCATGGTAAATATTTGAATGAAAAGCATGATTGCAATGATGTTATTATAAATTCTATTAATGTCAATTGTGCTAAGGATATGCAAAACCCCAAGCTTGGGGATGCTAGTTTTGCTTTGTCCTCTACTTGTTGCAATGGTCATGATTGGGGTGATTCTTCTTATGATCTTGAAAATTTATTTAAGCCTCATGATGAGTATGATATTGATAATAATGTTTGCAATAATATTGAAAGTGGGTTTGGAAGAGTGTCAACTTTAGATCCCACATATTTGGAGAATGTTCAATCTTATGAAGTTTTTGATAAAAGTGGGTTTGGAGAGGTCATGACTTTAGTTAATGTTAATCCCACTATTTTGGAAGAGTGTCAACTTTGCATACATGTGGACCGTGTTAAGAATATGTTTTGTGATAGCTATATTGTTGAGTTTGCTTATGATACTACATGTAACTATTATGAGAGAGGAAAATATGGTTTCGGAAATTTCCATGGTAGTAAATTACCTCTCTTCATGTTGAGATTGCTATCGTCTCTTTCTTCTTCCTTGCATATGATAGTTTTTGCTTGCCTTGATAATTTGTTTGCTTATAAAATTCCTATGCTTAGGAAGTTGTTAGACTTAGAAGTGTTTTTCACATGTTTTCATGATGCTCTCTTTGTGCTTCAATTCTTCTCTTTTATGTGAGCATCATTGGAATTATTAATGCCTAGCTAGGGGCGTTAAACAATAGCGCTTGTTGGGAGGCAACCCAATTTTATTTTTGTTCCTTGCTTTTTGTTCCTGTTTAGTAATAAATAATTCATCTAGATTCTGTTTAGATGTGGTTTTATGTTTTAATTAGTGTTTGTGCCAAGTAGAACCTTTGGGAAGACTTGGGTGAAGTCTTTGCGATCTTGCTGTACAAAACAGAAACTTTTGCGCTCACGAGATTAGATGATATTTTTTACTGGAGAGTGATTTTAGGTTGATTATTTTTGCAGATGATTAATAGACAAATTCCTCACGTCCACCAATTTATTTCAAAAAATTTGGAGTTACAGAAGTATACGTTTGATACATATTGCTACAGACTGTTCTGTTTTTCACAGATTCTGTTTTTCGTGTGTTGTTTGCTTATTTTGATGAATCTATGGCTAGTATCGGGGGGTATGAACCATAGAGAAGTTGGAATACAGTAGGTTTAACACCAATATAAATAAATAATGAGTTCATTACAGTAGCTTAAGATGGTGATTTGTTTTCTTATACTAATGGAGCTCATGAAAATTTCTGTTTCTGTTTTGTGTTGTGAAGTTTTCAAGTTTTTTGGGTAAAGATTTGATGGATTTTGGAATAAGGAGTGGAAAGAGCCTAAGCTTGGGGATTCCCAAGACACCCCAAGGTAAAGTTCATGGACAACCAAAAGCCTAAGCTTGGGGATGCCCCGGAAGACATCCCCTCTTTCGTCTTCGTCTATCGGTAACTTTACTTGAGGCTATATTTTTATTCACCACATGATATGTGTTTTGCTTGGAGCGTCTTGTATGATTTGAGTCTTTGTTTTTTTAGTTTACCACAATCATCCTTTCTGTACACACCTTTTGGGAGAGACACACATTAATTGGAATTTATTAGAATACTCTATGTGCTTCACTGATATGTTTTGAGCTAGATAATTTTGCTCTAGTGCTTCACTTATACCTTTTTAGAGCACGGTGGTGGTTTTATTTTATAGAAATTATTGATCTCTCATGCTTCACTTATATTATTTTAGGAGTCTTTTAGAACATCATGGTAATTTTCTTTGGCTATAAAATTAGTCCTAATATGATAGGCATCCAAGATGGGTATAATAAAAACTTTCATATAGAGTGCATTAAATACTGTGAGAAGTTTGATACTTGATAGTTGTTTTGAGATATAAAGGTGGTAATGTTAGAGTCATGCTAGTTAGGCAATTGTGGAATCAAGAAATACTTGTGTTGAGGTTTGCAAGTCCCGTAGCATGCACGTATGGTAAACATTGTGTGACAAATTTGAAGCATGGGGTGTTCTTTGATTGCTTTCCTTATGAGTGGCGGCCGGGGACGAGCGATGGTCTTTTCCTACCAATCTAGCCCTCTAGGAGCATACACGTAGTGCTTAGTTTTGATGACTTGTAGATTTTTGCAATAAGTATGTGAGTTCTTTATGACTAATGTTGAGTCCATGGATTATACGCACTCTCACCCTTCCATCATTGCTAGCCTCTTCGGTATCGTGCATTGCCCTTTCTCACCTTGAGAGTTGGTGCAAACTTCGCCGGTGCATCCAAACCCCGTGATATGATACGCTCTATCACACATAAGCCTCCTTATATCTTCCTCAAAACATCCACCATACCTACCTATTCTGGCATTTCCATAGCCATTCCGAGATATATTGCCATGCAACTTACCACTGTTCTATTTATTATGACACGCTCCATCATTGTCATATTGCTTTGCATGATCATGTAGTTGACATCGTATTTGTGGCAAAGCCACCTTCATAATTCTTTCATACATGTCGCTCTTGATTCATTGCACATCCCGGTACACCGCCGGAGGCATTCACATAGTCATATTTTGTTCTAAGTATCGAGTTGTAACTCTTGAGTTGTAAGTAAATAGAAGTGTGATGATTTTCATTATTAGAGCATTGTCCCATGTGAGGAAAGGATGATGGAGACTATGATTCCCCCACAAGTCGGGATGAGACTCCGGACGAAAAAAAGAGGTCAAAGAAAAGAAGCCCAAATAAAAAGAGGCCAAAGAAGCCCAAACAAAAAAAAGAGAGAAAAAGAGAGAAGGGGCAATGTTACTATCCTTTTTCCACACTTGTGCTTCAAAGTAGCACCATGATCTTCATGATAGAGAGTCTCTTATTTTGTCACTTTCATATACTAGTGGGATTTTTTCATTATAGAACTTGGCTTGTATATTCCAATAATTGGCTTCCTCAAAATACCCTAGGTCTTCGTGAGCAAGCAAGTTGGATGCACACCCACTTAGTTTCTTTTGATGAGCTTTCATATATTTATAGCTCTAGTGCATCCGTTGCATGGCAATCCCTACTCCTCGCATTGACGTCAATTGATGGGCATCTCCATAGCCCGTTGATTAGGCGCGTCAATGTGAGACTTTCTCCTTTTGTGTCTTCTCACATAACCTCCATCATCATACACTACTAGGGAAAAGGCTAGCAGCAGCACGGGTTTTAGGTGTATCAGTAGCATGGGGACCGGCGCTACTAATAAGGCGCTACAGCTAACACGTAGCAGTAGCGCGTGCTCACCAGCGCTACTGCTACACAAGTGTAGCAGCAGCGCGCTTAATGGAAGCTCGCTACTGCTAATAGCTATAGCGCGCTTCTCCTGTGCGCGCTACTGCTACTACCGCGCTGCTGCTAACTTTTCTCCACTCGCTACTGCTAATTTTAGTAGTTTTTTGTTTTTTTCGACATATTTGTTTTGTATTTGAACAGGCTTTATAGAAGAATCTTTAGCACATACAAATGTCATCATGATACACATACAAACGTCTGCGAGACCACAAATGTAATCATAGCATATACATACAAATAGTCTCATCATAATCATCATTCAACACAAAGTGGTATCTTGTCATCATCTCGAAAATAGCGATACATGCAAGTCTCGAATACTTGCAACTACAACGTCATCCATCTAAACAAAGGTATACGCGAGAAGAGCTATCACTATGAGTGAGAGCGGAACTATGCAGTACATGAGGTGGCGGTTACGAGTCCTCTCCCACGCTAGCGTGAACCTCAAGTAACTAGCTTATCCTTCTTGTCTGCTTTTGAAGCCTTTATGGCTGGCGCTCGAGAACCCATACACTTGCGCCTGACACTCATGCCACTCGTTGTACACCCCCGAAACCTTCCCTTTGTACACGACATAGCACTTCCATCTCGCCATCAAGAAACTAGGTACCTGTTAGAGATGCATGTTCATGAAGAGGATGTACAATCATATATATGCAACAAAATATACTAGAGAAACACCGAAAAATAAAGGGTTAGCAACTAGATGCAACATACAGTGCGCAAATTAATTAACTAGAGGTACGCATGTCATCGTACGCAAACTAACAAAGTAGCGTTACGCAAGTTCGGCAGGGACCGTGGACATCACAAAGTTTCATCGCTACAAAAAGTATACAAGTTCAACCGACACATATCATCATCATCGGCATCATAAATCACTAGAAGTTCCATGCTTCCATATCATCGAGGATGGACCCTAGCTTCTTGAACGGCGTGAGGTCTAGACGTCGCATGCCTATGCGAGTTTGGACGTCAGCTCGCGGTATAGGGCCGTGGTGGAGTACCCCCTTCTCATCGACGACTTATTTCATGATGATCGTCGCAATGTCGCTTTGGATGCGAAAGAAGTCATCTCTAAGTTTATAATCCGCTTCTCCATGAAATTCTAGCCACTTGTGGATATGATCATCATTTCTGCTTCTCATGCAAAGCTTTTGGTGAGCCGTGTTGAACTGAATCATGAGATGGACGATGTAGAATCCAACCTTCTTGCTTGGTTTTGGGACATGGATGCAGGAGAAGTTAGTTTTATGCGTGAAACCCATCTTCTTGTTCCTTTGTTTCCTGATCTACTTTTGGTGATCCGTGTTGAACTGAAGTCAGAAGGCCCAGTTTCTTCGTTGTTCGACATGTTTCCTATGATTAAGTGTCCTCGTTTATTTCTAAAAGTATGAATAAATGAGAAATGACATAAAAAATAAATCTATGTGCCAGCACTCGATATGCCAACTATGTAGCACAAATGATGCCTTTATTCACGGCAAATTTCGGCATGACCTTTGCTAAAAAATGGACATATCGAGCGCCTGAAATTCACCGGAACGGAAATGAATCAACATTCCGGCGTAACATAGGCCACTCGGATCATTTACCAAAATTGAACCAAAACATCACATGTCCAAATGACATGTTCAAATTCCAAACATGACATGTCCAAAACATGACATATCCACATATCACATGTCCAGTTCAAATTTGCATATAAATTTAGCCTAACTAAATTTTCTTTAACAAGGGATGTTGATTTGGACAATTGCTTAAATGCTACCTTTTCTTTTAACTACAATTGCTTAACCCTAAATTTTTGTCCTATTTTAAAACCTAGCTAAATTCATAACTAAATAGATAACCTAAGTAACCTACTGCCCTAACTAAAACCTAAGTAAATTAACCGAAGAACCCTAGCTAGCAGAGAGAGGGGGGTTTACAGAGGGTGCAGGGGAGAGGAGGCAGGGAGGGAGGCGAGGACCGACGGGTCGGGGGCGAGCGCGCCGGGGTCGGGGGCGAGGGCCGGGTCAGGGGCGAGCGTCGGGGTCGGGGGCGAGGGCCGGGTCAGGGCGAGCGTCGGGGCCGACTCGGGGGCGAGCACCGGCCGGGGTCGGCGGCGAGCGCCGGGGCGCGGCGGTGCGACGGGGGAAGAGAGAGTGGGGATTTGGGGGGAAAAGAGGCGGGATGAAGTAGGGAGAGTGAGAATTTTGGGTTAAGTGGACGTAGAAGTAGCGCGTTTAGACAAAACGCGCTGCTACTACCTTCACTAGCTGTAGCGGTTTAGATAAAACGCGCTGCTACTACCTTCACTAGCTGTAGCGGTTTTATAACGAAATCGCTACTACTAGCTTGATTGTAGCTGTTTTAAAAGGAAATCGCTACTGCTAGTTTTCCTTTTTCTTTTCCTTTATTTTCTCCCACTTTTATTTCCCGAGAGCAGTGAACGAAGGGAAGGCGATATATATTGCATCATTTGATGGTTAAATATGTATACAAAATAGGAACATATATATTACATCATTGGACCCATGCATAATAATGGCTAAGTGTGTATACAAAATAGGAACATATATATATATATATATATATATATATATATATATATATATATATATATATTACATAATTTGACCGATAACATACGGTTCCTCAGCGCTGGCGTTTTCGTTTTTGAGTCAGCTTCTTTCCCTTCTTGTTCGTCGAAAAATAATTTAGCCCCTCATTGTGACTTTGCCTTTTCCATGGAGTATGATTTTTCTTAGTTAATGTAGTATTGATTCTTTTTTTACGTATACTTCATCATCATCGTCATCTTCCCTCATTGGGTTGCCGTACTGATCATAGTCTTCCTCGTTGGCAACTCCATCCATTCCAATGATGTTCCTTTTGCCTCTCCTCACGACAACACGACTGGGATTGCATGGGTCAGTTATGAAGAAGCATTGTGTCACATGCTTAGCGTGTACCCATGGCTCGTTTTTGGTGATAGCGTTCACGGTAGCGCTCTTGGCGTCGGGTATAGTCATGGTAGTGAAAATCCGGTTTTGTCTTTCGACATTCTTAGCCCATCTGACACAGAACATCATCGTGTTGTGCAGTCCAGAGTAGTCAAACTCCTAGATCTCCTCGACCCTTCCATAAAATCGTTCAGTTGTGCCGTTGTCGCTGCCGGTCATGCATTCCATCGTCACCCCTGAGTTCTGATCATCATTGTCCATATATTTGGCCTCCGTGTAGAACGTGTATCCGTTGATATCATATGCCTGATAGGTTACGAGGTTGGGCGAGGGGCCATGTGCTAAGGCGTATATGAGCAATCCGTCCTTAGAGCCCTCCTCCAGGGGATTAGCAATAATATGCTCTTTGAACCAATGCAGGAAAGTGGAGTTGTGCTCTCTAGTAACTTTGGCGTCCGTCATGCATACCCCTCGGTCACGATACTTCTTTGCGACTGGGATTGCATGGGTCGGTTATGAAGAAGCATTGTGTCACGTGCTTAGCGTGTACCCAGTTTTTGGCGATAGCGTTCACGGTAGCGCTCTTGGCGTCGGGTATACTCATGGTAGTGAAAATCCGGTTTTCTCTTTCGACATTCTTAGCCCATCTGACACAGAACATCATCGTGCTGTGCAGTCCAGAGTAGTCAAACTCCCAGATCTCCTCGACCCTTCCATAAAATCGTTCAGTTGTGCCGTTGTCGCTGCCGGTCATGCATTCCATCGTCACCCCTGAGTTCTGATCATCATTGTCCATATCTTTGGCCTCCGTGTAGAATGTGTATCCATTGATATCATATGCCTGATAGGTTACGAGGTTGGGCGAGGGGCCATGTGCTAAGGCGTATATGAGCAATCCGTCCTTAGAGCCCTCCTCCGGGGGATTAGCAATAATATGCTCTTTGAACCAATGTAGGAAAGTGGAGTTGTGATCTCTAGTAACTTTGGCGTCCGTCCTGCATACCCCTCGGTCACGATACTTCTTTGCGACAATTTCTTTGTGCAGTGCCACGAAAGGATCTACCTCGTCTAGGTGTTGTAGCACTACCAAGTTTGCTCTGTCAAAGTCGCTGCATTGATCTGAGTATGCCACGTGTAGTTCCCTGCGACCGTTGCAGTGACCTTCTCCTTCGAGCCTCCCATCGTGCTTGTTAACGGGCAAACCAACACTAACACCAGGCGGCTGGCCTGCGCCATATAGAAAATTCTCACAGAAAGAGATGCACTCTTGTGTCACATAGCCCTGGACGATGCTTCCATCCGGACAGGACATGTTACGAATGAATCCTTTGATGATCCCATTCATCCTTTCAAACGGCATCATGTTGTGCAGGAATGACGGCCCCAGGTCTATTATATCATCCACAATATGGACACACATATGCACCATCACGTCAAAGAACACGAGCGGGACGTACATCTCAAGCTCATTAAGTATCACAACGATCTCTTCCTGTAGCCTTCGGAGCTGCTTCACACTGATCGACTTTCGAGAGATGACGTCGAAAAATTTGCAGAGACCAATAAGCGTGTCACGGACGTGCTTGTCCATTATCCCTCTAAGGGCAACAGGTAGTATCTGCGTCATCATCACATGATAGTCATGGGACTTCATCCCGCTGAACCTTTTATTGTTCGTGTCTAGATATTTTTTTATCTTGCCACAGTAACCGGAACTAACTTTGACTCCGGTAAGGCACTTAAAGAGTTGATCGATCTCAGCCTGACTTAAGGTGAAGCAAGAAGGGGGGCAATAATCCTCTTTCTTTATTTTCTTGCCCTTCTTATCTCGTGCCTCTGTCTCCGTCTCTGTCTCGTCTGACATTTTACGGGGCGGCATGTGCAGATCTTCCCTGATTTTCAAATCTTGCAAGTCTTTTCTTGCCTTCGGCCCATCCTTGGTCTTATCCGGCATGTTCATCAGTGTTGCGAGCAAGCTCTCAAGGACATTCTTACAGATATGCATTTGATCAAGGCAATGAGGTGTATCGAGTTTGTGCCAGTACTCCAAGTCCCAGAACACAGACCTCGTCTTCCATACCTTCAACAGCGGCTCCGGTGCCTTTCTCATCGTCTTTCCCGGCGCGGGGCACTCCTTCTAGTTTTTCAACAGCTCATCGATTTCGGCACCGCTCCGCTTACGTGGAGGTCCTCGATGCTCACCGTGACCATTGAATAGATCTCCACGGTTTCTCCACGGGTCATCCTGTTCGAGCCATCTTCGATGCCCCATGTACACGATTTTCCCAGACCCGCCATCTTTCCTTGACGTTAGCTGCTGAGACGTCGTATCATTCATGGACCGCGTGCATCTGCAATATCCATGGCACACCTGGCCTGCCACATATCCGTAGCCGAGATAGTCCTGCACTGTCGTGATCAGCGCGGCTCTCATGTTGAAATACTCGCCTTTGCTGGCGTCCCATGTCTTGGCCGGTGTTTTCCATAACGTGTCTAACTCCTCTTGAAGTAGCCCCAGATACAAATTAATATTATTTCCTGGTTGTTTCGGCCCTTGAATAAGCATGCTCATGTGAATGTACTTCGATTTCATGCACAACCAGGGGGGAGGTTGTACATCCATACAAACACACGCCATGTGCTATGGTTGGTGTTCTGGTTGCCAAACGGATTCATGCCATCGGTAGACGCGCCGAGCACGATGTTCCTTGCATCACATTTAAAATAATGATAGAAGCTGTTCAACGCTCTCCACTGGCTTCCATCCTTGATGTGTCTCAGCTTCGGATCATCTCCATCGTCGGGCTTCTTCCTCTCCGTGTGCCAGCGCATTAGCTTTGCTTCCTTGGTATCTACAAAACACCTATGGAGACAGGGAGTGATCGGTAAGTACCATACCACTTTCTGGGGACATTTCTTCCCGGCCTTCTTGTATCGAGAAGCATTGCACACCAGACAGCTTGTTTTTTTCCGCGTGCTCCTTCCGATAAATTATGCAATCGTTGATGCATGCATGGTATCTAACGTGTGGTAGATCAAGAGGGCACACAGTCTTCTTGGCCTCATCAACACTACTAGGACATAGATTACCCGCAAGAAGAACATCCTTTAGGTACTTGAGATGCTCATCGAGGCTAGTGTCGCACTACTAGAAAAAGGGCTATAGATGGGATTGACACTAATGGTGCACCAGACAAGAGGTGCGCCATTAGTATATACTAATGGCGCACCACCTTTTGATACGCCATTAGTGTTGAAACTACTAATGGCGCACCTAGTCAAGGGTGCGCCATTAGTATCAATTTTTTTTTTTGAACTAGCGCGCCTGTCCAAACATACTATTGGCGCATCCGGGCACAGTGCGCCATTACTAGTTGCAACTAGTAATGGCGCACTTGTCCCACAGTGCGCCACTAATGTTGTTTTTTTAATTATATTTTTTATTCCTTTTGTTGCAAAACTACTAATGGCGCACTGCACCACCGTGCGCCATTACTAGTTCAAACTAGTAATGGCGCACTGTGAAGCAGTGCGCCATTAGTATGATATTTTTTCTTTCTTTTTTTTTTGCAAAACTACTAATGGCGCATGAGATGTAGATGCGCCATTAGTAACCTGGATTACTAATGGCGCATTTGTTGTTGGTGCGCCATTAGTAAGTGGGCAGCAACAAGATATTTTGGGCAGCCTCTCCTACCCACACTCACTTTCTCCCCCACTTTCTCCCCCATGCCAGAGAGGACCAAAGATGGGCCGAAAGCAAGGGCAGACTTGAAATCAATGGGCATCAGGCAAGAGCTTCACGCTATATATGATGATGATGATGATGATGATGAGGCGAAGCAGGACACAGAAAGTCGTCGCAAAGGCAAAAAGGCCAAGAAGACCGGAAATGACTACCCTCCTGCGTGCTTCACTCTAAGTCAGGAGGAGATCGAGCAGTTTTTCACCTGCCTCCTAGGAGTAAAACTTCCTTACGGTTACGCGGGGAAGATAAGCAGATACCTAGACCCAGCGAAGCAGAAGTTCAGCAGGATGAAGTCTCATGACTGTCACGTGCTGATGACGCAGATACTTCCAGTTGCAATCCGTGGGATCATGGACGCGCACGTCCGTGAAACGCTATTTGGCCTATGCAACTTCTTCGACGTCATCTCTCGGAAGTCGATTGGCGTGAGGCAACTCAGAAGGCTACAGGAAGAGATCGTGGTGATACTATGCGAGCTTGAGATGTACTTCCCGCCCGCATTCTTCGACGTTATGGTGCATCTGCTGGTCCATATAGTGGAGGATACCATCCAACTCGGGCCGACGTTCCTGCACAGCATGATGCCGTTCGAAAGGATGAATGGTGTCATCAAAGGATACGTTCGCAACATGTCACGTCCAGAGGGAAGCATAGCCAGGGGCTTCCTGACCGAAGAGTGCATCTCGTACTGCACGAATTATCTAGGCATCGAGAACCCCGTTGGTCTGCCCGTCAACAGGCACCTCAGCAGGCTCGCTGGATGGGGTCACCGTGAGGGTCGCCGCGAAATGCATGTCGACTTCGAGGGTCGACTCGCCGACTTTGAAAGAGCAAACCTAGTCGCGCTACAACACATAGACGTGGTCGATCCTTGGGTGGTAGAGCACAAAACCTTTATTAAGAAGACGTACAATGACCGAGGCCAACAGAGGACGGATGGAGATATACTCAAAGAGCACAACTCATGTTTCACGCGTTGGTTCAAGCAGAAGCTTCTGTCGTACCCTTTACATGAGGATTCTTCCGCGGAAGAACAACTCATATTCGCCTTGTCACAGGGCGCCGAGCACAACCTGATGACCTATGAGGCGTACGATATCAACGGCTACACATTCTACACCGAGGCCAAGGACATGAAGAGCGATGGTTATCAGAACTCCGGGGTAACGATGGAATCCTACACCGGTAACGACAAGGACAGATACTACGGAAGGATCGAGGAGATCTGGGAGCTGAGCTACGCTGGAGAGAAGGTCCCGATGTTCCATGTCAGATGGGCCAAGAGCGTCATAAAAGAAGACCGGTATTTCACCACCATGGTTATACCCGAAGCCAAATCCAAGACCGCGGGCGCAAACGTCACCACGAAAAATGAGCCATGGGTACTGTCTTCCCAAGTGGACCAATGCTTCTTCATTACCGACCCGCCAAAGCCCGGTCGTGTTGTCGTGAGGAGAGGCAAAAGGAAGATCATCGGAATGGATGGAGTAGCCAATGAGCAAGCCTTCGACAAGTACGGCGACCCGAGGATCGAACATGATGATGATGATGAAGTAGCAGCATACACCACAAGAAGAAGCAGGACCACCCTACCTAAAGGACGTCCGTTCCATAGAAGAACTCCATTTGCGAAAAAGAAGGGCAAGAAGATTGTGAACAGATAGCTAGCTAAGATCGATTGTATTTAAATCGTAGACTTCATTTCTCGATTGTATTTCATGGGCACTTTTTGAACTATCATGAATATTTTTTAATTTCATGGACACTCGCCGCCGCCCTCGATTCCCCTACTCAACCGCCGCCGCCGACCCCCCGCACCCCTCCCCTACTGAACCGCCGCCGCCGACCCCCCGCACCCCTCCCCTACTGAACCGCCGCCGCCGACCCCCCGCACCCCTCCCCTACTCAACCGCCGCCGCCGACCCCCCGCACCCCTCCCCTACTGAACCGCCACCGCCGACCCCCCGCACCCCTCCCCTACTCAACCGAGGATCGAACATGACGATGATGATGAAGTAGCAGCATACACCACAAGAAGAAGCAGGACCACCCTACCTAAAGGACGTCCGTTCCATAGAAGAACTCCATTTGCGAAAAAGAAGGGCAAGAAGATTGTGAACAGATAGCTAGCTAAGATCGATTGTATTTAAATCGTAGACTTCATTTCTCGATTGTATTTCATGGGCACTTTTTGAACTATCATGAATATTTTTTTAATTTCATGGACACTCGCCGCCGCCCTCGATTCCCCTACTGAACCGCCGCCGCCGACCCCCCGCACCCCTCCCCTACTGAACCGCCGCCGCCGACCCCCCGCACCCCTCCCCTACTCAACCGCCGTCGCCGACCCCCCGCACCCCTCCCCTACTGAACCGCCGCCGCCGACCCCCCGCACCCCTCCCCTACTCAACCGCCGCCGCCGACCCCCTGCACCCCTCCCCTACTGAACCGCCGCCGCCGACCCCCCGCACCCCTCCCCTACTGAACCGCCGCCGCCGACCCCCCGCACCCCTCCCCTACTAAACCGCCGCCGCCGACCCCCCGCACTCCTCCCCTACTCAACCGCCGCCGCCGACCCCCCGCACCGGCCCCCCGCACCCTCCCCCGCTCCACCGACATTATTGTTTGATGATATTTTTAAAAAAATTATTACTGTCTTATAAAAAAATATTACTGTTATGATTTAAACAAGTTTGAACATATTTAAACACAAATAAGTATCAAACAGCATTTTAAATGAAAAAAAAATTGTGGAGCCTAGGAATCGAACCTAGGACCTCTTGGTGTGAGAACTGGCTGCTGACCAGTCGAGCTAGTAGAGTGATCTTGATGTGGTTCAGGTCAGGTTGAATATAACCTGTTGGCTCGAGCAGAAAAAAAAATACTAATGGTGCACCAGTGTGTGGTGCGCCATTAGTGTGTATGTACTTATGGCGCACCAAGGGGTGGTGCGCCATTAGTATTGTGCCGCCCCCCATCCATAGTTCCTCCCCGGCGGCCCACCTCTCGCCCTCGCCCTCGATCACCTCTCTCTCCCTCGCCCTCGCCCTCGATCCCCTTCCCCGACGCCGCTGTCCTGCCGCCTTCTCGACGCCGCCCCGACGCCGCTGCCCCGCCGCCTGCCCTGCCCCCCATCGTCGTCTTCGAGGAAGGGCTCGGGGAAGCAAGAAGGCACCGCGGCCTCCTCGGCGCCGCCGCCCGCCGCCTTCTCGACGCCGCCCCGACGCCGCTGCCCCGCCGCCTGCCCTGCCCCCCATCGTCGTCTTCGAGGAAGGGCTCGGGGAAGCAAGAAGGCACCGCAGCCTCCTCGACGCCGCCGCCCGCCGCCTTCTCGACGCCGGCACCCACCCCCCTCCCACAGGTGATTCCTCACCCTAGTTCTTATCAGTTGCACTACTGCTGCTGGATTACTACTGCTGGATTCCTCACCCTACTACAAGCACATAGTTTAGGTTGTTCACAACAATAATCTGCATTACTTTGTGTTTATAAAATCAGTACCACTGGTGGTTCATTTAGGTTGCTAGAAATGTCTCCAGCGTAAGTACTGTTTCTGTCTCAAACATTCCAGCTGCCACCTGTGCACTGCTTTCAGTGTGTGGCATATTTCCAAAAATCATAATTCGTAATTCCTATGATTCAAGGTTTTTGGACAAAGTTTCAAACTAGTAAAAACAGTTTCTCATGTAGCGCCACCTCAAAATTTTGTGTTATTATAAAAATTCCTTCTTTCCAGGTGCTTAATTTTAGATGTGCTAGTAGTAAATTTTGATTTTGTAATCAGAAACTTAGTTCGGGTACTTGCCCGTGTACGTCATAATGCACCAGCCTTTCCATACTTTTGATTTACTTTAGGTTGTTGTATAGTGGACATTGATGCAGGGCTTTCATCAATATGTGCACCTGATTCTCCACTTGTCAATAGGTATGCTATGCTGATAAGTGATGATAGCATATAGTGGTGGAGTGCCTCCATGATTCTGTTACTAGATGCAACTTTTGTTCATCACTAGTCTTGAAACTAAGAAGTCATCCAATGTAACTGCAATAATGCTATGTTTGTACCAATAGTTCTTATTAGGTGTATCCAGTACTTCGAGTAGCTATCCACATAGTGTGTGGCTTTTATCTAGGTCAGGTACCATGTGCCAACGCCTCTTCTGTCAATTGTCATTGCAATTTATTTGTCTTTATTGTTCTGTCTTGAGTAAAGGAATAACCTGAGTTTCACTATCAGCAATAATGACATGTCCATAATGAAATTAGTATATATATGACTAATAAACCTAACATATAGTGAGTCCAAAGTCCGAGCTCTCAATATTATCAAGAAACCAACATGTGTTAGACAATCTCATTAAGCACGTTGCAACTATCTATCTAACTTCTAGATTACTTGAAATAATTAAATTTTCAGTTGAGCAGTGCACACTGTAGTTCTGTTTGGATTAAATTCAGACAATAAAATCACACCACTCTGCTGCAAACATGTCTTGATTTAATTATTCAGCAATATGTATATTATTCCATCCAATATGTATATCCTTAACTTCTTTTAGATGGTGCTTTGGTCGAACGGCCAACTATAACCTTATTTCCTGCATTATTAATCTTACAACGTCATTATGTCACTGATTGAGCACTATACTAAGATGTTTTTTTCTATAAATAAGTTGGCATCTACAAAGTCTATTTCGTTCCAAGGACACCATCTTTCTGTCAACTTCCTGTAGAATTAGATGGATGTATATGTCTGTCTACTTCTTCTAGAACTAGTGTATTACCAAGATTCCAACACTATTTATGTTGTATCCAGATTGAAAATACCAATTAGCATTTTGCATTCTCTTTCAGATTCAATGTGACTAGAATTCACTTGTTCTTATATGGGTGAAACTTCACTTGTTTTTAGGCTAGTGTATGGTGTTTGCTTTATTCTGTCATCATTTGTAACTATGGCACAAATAAATTGTTCCTTCTTCTGTATTTGACAAGTAATGACTGTTGATAAGCTGAGGCATGTATTAAGCTGTTTCTTTGCTCTGAATTACTTGTGATGCCTCTGAATTACTTGTGATCACATTGAGAAAGACTTGTAAAGATGATGATCATCTTTTACAGAAAACAATTTGTGATGATTTTGCTAGTTTGCTGGGTTTTGTCTCCGACCAGTGTGTCGTGATGAATTTGCAGGTACCCCGAGAGGCCCTTGAGTTTTCCGGAATGTCGATTAACTTCCGTTCCGGCAAATTCGGGTACTCCATATGTCCTATTTTCAGCAAAGGTCATGCTGAAATTTTCCGTGAATTTTAGCATGACTTTGCTAAAAATAGGACATATGGGGTACTTGTGACTAATGCCTGTTATCATGCATGTTTTATGATCTGTTGTAAGGGTACTAATTGGTCTCTTCTGCTGCTTATCAGAGATGGCGGGAAGCAGCCACCGCCGCTCTGCGACACCGTAGTACGAGTTGGATGCTTCCGAGTTCTTCACTATCATACTTGGGACTTCAGTATCATCCATGACGCAGGTATATAAAATGAGAGATATCCCCTAGCTTCACCCATCTCATTATGATATCTGTTGTTTGCCTACATCACTCATTGTCCCAAACTGCAGAGGCTGCCTGACAGTTTTAAGAACATGCTGATGGGTGAAGATCCGCCAAATAATGTGAAGGTGCGACAGGCCGGCAGCGGGTTTCGCAGGCTGTGGGATGTGGAGTTGGTGATCAAGGAGGGCCACATGTACTTGTCTCGTGGGTGAGAGAAGTTCTACCGTGCCTACGACCTGCGGCTGGGGTACTTCCTTCTCTTCAGGTACGACGACGACGCCACCACGCTCATCGTGAAGGTGTTCAACGCGACTATGTGTCGCATGCGCTACGCTGAAGATTATGATGCCGGTACGTTCTGCCTCTTGTTATTCCTCTACATTTGGCTTTGTCTCACATTGATTGTTAACGGTCATTGTTGCATTTGGACAGGTAATGGGAGCAGCAGCAGCGACAATGGCTACAGCCAAAGCAGCAGCGACCATGGCTGTAGCGAAAGTAGCAGCGACCATGGCTGTAGCGAAAGCAGCATCGATTCTGGCAGCAGCATAGACAATAAGAAGGATGATCCGGACTGGAGTGCGGGAGAAGAGGAGCAGAGTGGGGATGAGGAGCTGCAGGATGACGATGGGCATCAGGCTGAGGATGACCTAGAGCTGGTGGTGGCTGACCAAGGGCAAGAGATGGTGGTGGCTGACCAAGGGCAAGAGATGGTGGTGGCTGACCATGGGCAAGAGATGGAGGTGGCTGAGGATGACCTAGCGATGGTCGTGCCTGAAGGTGGCCTCGCGATGGTGGTGGTGCTTGACAATGACCACGCACCGGTGGTGGCGCCGGCGATCCCACAGCTGGGCGACATGACCACGCCAATTGATGTAGAAGACTACATCCCACTGCCTCCACCGCCTCCACCGCCTCGCCGCTCTTGGCGCATCAGGCTGAGGAAGGAGAAGGAGAACAATGCATGAGAACTGAATTTTGTATCAATGTGAAACTTTTGTGAATTGATGGATAACGGTGTTGGATGAACAATGTGAAACTTTTGTAATATGTAACGATGGAACTATGTGTTGGCTATGTATGTATATATGATGGAACTTGTGTGTTGGTTATGTAACATGGATGCTTGTTGTATATATATGTGTTGGATATCTCATAGGTGAAATAGTGACCTGAGATTATAAAAAATTAAAAAAATTGTTACTAATGGCGCACTATCATGTGGTGCGCCATTAGTATGCCGAGGTTACTAATGGCGCATCACGTTGTGGTGCGCCATGAGTATGCCAAAGCACCTGGCTATACATGGCCCCTGGGAGGCATACTAATGGCGCACCGTGCCCTACACTAATGGCGCACTGGTGGTGCGCCATTAGTATACTAGATACTAATGGCGCACCAGTGGTGCGCCACTAGTAAATATTACTAATGGCGTGCTAGTAATGGCGCACCTCTAATGCGCCATTAATGGCCAAATTAGGTGCGCCATTAGTAGCCCTTTTTCTAGTAGTGTCGGTCCATTTGTTTTTAGCCTTCGTCTTCAGGAGTTGGAGCGTGAAACTCAAGCGGGTCACCTCAGGATTGCAACCATCATACAATGGAGTGTTCGAGTCTACCACCAGTTGGTCCATCTTAGCCTCCTCTCTAGAAGCAGCTCTCTCAGTACTCGTCTCCTTGCGAAGCAATGCTTGAACATGAGGGTCCCGCATGATTGAACTTAGTACCGACGAACTCTGCTGCGTGGAGTCCATGTCGTTCTCTCCGCCGCCATGTCCGGCCCCTTCTCCGCCGCCATGTCCGTCCCCTTCTCCGCCGCCATGTCCGGCCCCTTCCCCGCCGCCGTTATCGATCATCTCTTTGTCTTGCCCCGTGTCATCATTGCCTGCCCCGTCGGCATCCTCAACATCGTCATCCTCATCTTCAATTATCCACCGAGTATAGCCATCCATGAAACCAGTCATGAGCAGGTGCGCTTCGACACGACCATCGTCATGGGGGTCGAGCCAAACTATTCCTTTGCATTTTCGACACGGACATAAAACCTCTGTCCGGTTATTTTCTTTCATGTCCTGCACCGCCGACCGCAACCACCTGTCCACCATCGTTCCACTGACCATCGTCAACTCTCCATGGTAATAATAAACAAATTGATTATAAAAATGCGTGCATGCATCAAAGTCATACAAAAATTTGGCATGACCTTCCTTAAAAATAGGACATATATAGATCTAGAGTTTTCCCGGAATTCGCCGAAATCGACATTTCAGCAAAACATAGGCAACTCAAAAGCACAATTTGGCATCAACTCATGCCACACACACCATTTCCATAAACATATCACACACACATAAACATATTTCCATTTTGCAAAAGCATGAAATTTTAATCACCTATATCTCAAGATCGAGCACACGGTGGAGATGATGATGTAGGGAGATCAAAAGTGCACAAAGCTCTTCTTGACAAAGATAGATCTAGTTAGGGGGCAAATAGGTCACTTAACTAAATGCTACATCTACCTAGCTACCTAATTTGGGAAGAGACAACTTCAACTAGTGGAGGGGGAAGGAAAAAGAGAAAGGAGATGCATTAATGGAGGTGGTGTAGTTAGGTAGTTGTAATGAAGAGAGAGAAAGGTAGGTAGAAGAGGGAGAGTAATGGGGGAGAAGTATTGAGGAAGAAGAAGAGTGAGAGTGGGAGAGGTAGGGGAAAGGGAGAGGAGGGGGAGGACGGGTGGGGAAAAGGTGGTGGGTGCGGATTAGCAGTAGCGCGGGACGTAAAACACGCTGCTGCTAAGAAAGTAGCAGCAACGCGATTTCGGTACAAGCGCTACTGCTAACCGGGACCAAAAGTGTGCCCGATTTGAAAATTAGCAGCAGCGACCTCAGATAAACCACGCTACTGCTATAGCTATAGCAGTAGCGCGGCTCGCGGCACCGCGCTGCTGCTAAATGGAGTTGCGTGGGCACTGTCGGTCAATATTTGTAGCACCGCGGGTTACGCCAAGCGCGCTACTGCTAAGCACTTGTCAGTAGCGGGTTTTCCACAACCGCGCTACTGCTAATTAGCAGCAGCGCTCCTTTTTGAGTGTAGCGACCAGACCTCAAACAGTCGGATCTCTGTGCTCAGGTGTCATCCCTGGATCAGTAATGCTGACACCACACAGTACTTGAAGGAATTATAACAGAGTAGCAATCACACACTTATTACATCGAATGTCTCAAAAGAGAACTTATTATAATAAATATGGCTTAAGGCCATCTAATAACGATAACAGCGGAAGGCTTGGAAGATAAGCGAGTCCATCAACTCCAACGACAGCACTGAGTATAGAACCACGACCTAAGGCACCTTACTCGTCGTCTGAAAAGTCTGCAACATGAAACGTTGCAGCCCGAAAACGGGTCAGCACATGAAATATGCTGGCAATGTAACACATAGAGAGTAATGAAAGAGTAAGCCTATACTACAAGCATATATGGCTGGTGAAAAAGCTCTATGGTTACAGTTTTGCGTAAAGCCAATTTTTCCCTACTGCAAAGGAATAAATTTTATTTAACTATCATGGTGGTTGTTAAGCATTGAGAATGGTTGACAGCATCCTCAATCCCAATTAGGCATCATCATTAAAACCCAACAAGATTAATTAGAGTAACATGATGAGACTCACATGATAATCCAAGTACTAGATACTCAAAACGTCCATAACCGGGGACACGGCTAACCATGATTAGTTTATACACTCTGCAGAGGTTGCGCACTTTTCCCCACAAGACTCGATCTCCTCCGTTGGATTTCTCGTACTACATGGTGTTTGAAAAACGGATGACCGAGACACAGTCTTTCAGAAGCGCTAGCACCATACGATGGGTAGACCGTTACACCTACTTTCCCCCACATCTGCTAGTCTACCAATGTAAGAGTTCGCACGACTTAGTCAACTATGCTAGAGCCCATAGTAGCTTGTGGCTGCACACGGAAGTTTCTAGTATGAATAATCTCATGATCCCTTTGAGCGTGGGTGGTGGTCCATAAAGAAAAACAGGCAATCTTGGAATACCCAGGTACCTCAATCCATCCAGATGTGTGTTTAAGTTGCCACCTTAAGTAAACCATTAATTATCAATCTCACATCTGTCATGGATATCACTCATCCAAATCCACGTCTACTAGCATAGCATGGCATATTAAGCAAACGTAGAAGTAACTCCCAAGGGTTTGATAATAAAACAGGTAATAGGTACTACCTCAACTACTTCCCATCCCACAATTTAATTAGATCCTAATCATGCAATGTTTGAGGATTGATCTAATGCAATAAAACTGGGTAGTAGGAAGGTATGATCAAAGTGTTACTTGCCTTGCTGATGATCCGCGAAACCTAGAGATTCGAAGTAACAGGTGGCGCACTCCGGATACTCTATCGCAAACAAACAAACAAGCATACAATAAGTACTCATCTAATGCACAGGTAAACTCAAATAAGAGATCTAACCAGAAAGTTCAACTGAAGAACTCCGGTTTGCAAAAAGAATCAAATCCAACGAAGCAACGAAAGTCAAACGACGAAAGAAAACAACTTCGTTTTACTAATCTAGACCTAAGTCAAATTTTACATAAGCAAAAACTTGTTTAAGTTGGTTAAACGGAAAGAGGGTTTCGAGACGAAACTCCAGGCGCTTGAATCGCCTGATTCCGGTAAACGAGCGAAAAGTTATACTAAAACAAAAATCGGATCAGTAATCACGATCAGAAATAATCGCGGAAAATCCGAGAAAAAGAAAAACGACGAACAGATTAACGAACGAACGTTCGTTATTTGGATCTAAACGTTGAACGCGTTCGTTAAAACGAACGAACGAGCCAACGCTCGCTAATTAAACTAAACCGAAAAAAACCAATCTAATAAAAAACGGAAACTAAAAAACCGACGGAAAAACCAAACGGTTTTTCTTAAAAAAACGGCGGCGAGATCAAGGTCAACCTCGGGCGGCGGGTCGGCGGGCAGCGGGGTTGGCGGCGGCGGCTCCGGCGAGCGGGCGGGCGGTGCGGCGGCGCAAGGCGGCGGCGGCGCGGCGAGGCAGCGGCGGCGCGGGGCTCGAGGCGGCGGCGGCTAGGGTTTCGGCTGGGCCTCCCCCGGCTTATAAAGCCGGCCGGGCCAGGTGTCCGGGTCGGACACGGCACGTAAGGTCGGTTCGTGTTTTTTTTAAATAATAACGCGCAGAAAAACAAATAAAAAGAAATACTAAACGGACTCCAAAAATACCGAAATAAAATTTCCCCGACTTCTAAAACCAAGGCGGACAAAGTGAACATTTATTTGGGGCCTAAATGCAATTTCGAAAAACGCACATTTTTCCTAAATTCAAATAAAATAGCGAAAAACTCTGAAATAAAATCTTATTTGATTTTATTATTAAACCCTCAATATTTCTTTATTTTAGGAAAGTCATTTTATTCCCTCTCTCATATTTTTGTAATAGAAATAATTGAAGATAAAATAATTAAAATCAAATGATCCTATTCTCAAAATTTGAGAAAACTCAAATATGAAAATAACGAAATCCCTAACTCTCTCTGTGGGTCCTTGAGTTGCATAGAATTTCTAGGATCAAAACCAAAAGCAAATAAAATATGATATGCAATGATGATCTAATGTATAACATTCTAAATTGAAAATTTGGGATGTTACATTGAGCCGCGCTGCTGCTAAGATTCTGTGTATAGAGTTTTCCCTAGTAGTGATATGCTATTCCAACCCATGGCTTGCGCTCATATATTGCATGAAAGTTGAAAGAGTCTGAAAAGTTAAGTATGAAACAATTGCTTGACTCGTCATCGGGGTTGTGCATGATGGGAGCATTTTGTGTGACGAAAATGAAGCATGGCCAAACTATATGATTTTGTAGGGATAAGCTTTCTTTGACTATGTTATTTTGATAAGACGTAATTGCTTGGTTAGCATGCTTGAAGTATTACTATTTTTATGTCAATATTAAACCTTTGTCTAGAATCTTTTGGATCTGAACATTCATGCCACAATAAAGAGAATTACATTGAAAATTATGTTAGGTAGCATTCCACAACAAAAATTCTATTTTATCATTTACCTACTCGAGGACGAGCAGGAATTAAGCTTGGGGATGCTTGATACGTCTCCAACGTATCTATAGTTTTTTATTATTCCATGCTATTATATTATCTGTTTTGGATGTTTAATGGGCTTTAATATGCTCTTTTATATTATTTTTGGGACTAACCTATTAACCGAGGGCCCAGTGCAAATTGATGTTTTTTTTGCCTATTTCAGTGTTCCATAGAAAAGGAATATTAAACGGAATCCAAACGGAATGCAACCTTCGCGAGGATCTTTCTTGGAACAAACGCAATCCAGGAGACTTGGAGTCGAAGTCAGAGACGCAACGAGGCGGCCACGAGGAAGGAGGGCGTGCCAGGGGGTAGGTGCGCCCCCACCCTCGTGGGCCCCTCGTAGCTCCACCGACCTACTTCTTTTGCCTATATATACTCTTATACCCTGATAACATCCAGGGGAGCCACAAAACCACTTCTCCACCGCCGCAACCTTCTATACCGTGAGATCCCATCTTGGGGCCTTTTCCGGCAATCTGCCGAAGGGGGCTTCGATCACGGAAGGCTTCTACATCAACAACACAACCTCTCCGATGATGTGTGAGTAGTTTACCATAGACCTTCGGGTCCATAGTTATTAACTAGATGGCTTCTTCTCTCTCTTTGGTTCTCAATACAAAGTTCTCCTCGATGTTCTTAGAGATCTATCCGATGTAATACTCTTTTGCGGTGTGTTTGTCGAGATCCGCTGAATTGTGGGTTTATGAACTTGATTATCTATTAATATTATTTCGTTCTTCTCTGAATTCTTATATGCATGATTTGATATCTTTGCAAGTCTCTTCAAATTATCGGTTTAGTTTGGCCTACTAGATTGATCTTTCTTGCAATGGGAGAAGTGCTTAGCTTTGGGTTCAATCTTGCGGTGCTCGATCCCAGTGACAGAAAGGGAAACGACACGTATTGTATTGTTGCCATCGGTGATAAAAAGATGGGGTTTATATCATATTGCTTGAGTTTATCCCTCTACATCATGTTATCTTGCCTAATGTGTTACTCCATTCTTATGAACTTAATACTCTAGATGCATGCTGGATAGCGGTCGATGTGTGGAGTAATACTAGTAGATGCAGAATCGTTTCGGTCTACTTGACACGGACGTGATGCCTATATTCATGATCATTGCCTTAGATATCATCATAACTATGCACTTTTCTATCAATTTCTCGGCAGTAATTTGTTCACCCACCGTAATATATGCTATCTTGAGAGAAGCCACTAGTGAAACCTATGGCCCCCGGGTCTACTTTACATCATATAAGTTTCCAATCTACAATTCTAGTTTACTATTTATTTTGCAATCTTTATTTTCCAATCTATACAACAAAAATACCAAAAATAGTTATCTTATTATCTTTATCAGATCTCACTTTTGCAAGTAGGCGTGAAGGGATTGACAACCCCTTTATCGCCTTGATTGCAAGGTTCTTGATTGTTTGTGCAGGTACTAGGCGATTTGCGTGTAGTCTCCTACTGGATTGATACCTTGGTTCTCAAAAAATGAGGAAAATACTTACGCTACTTTGCTGCATCAAGGCGCATAGAGACGCATTCATCTCAGTTGTCACCTTCCTAGGGACGTGGTCAAGAACAACATCCATGTTCTGCACCATTTCAGAAGTGTACAAACTTTGATATAACTCATTAACCATAGCCCGCAACTCTGCCGGATCATCCACCACCACTCCAAGGGAATTTTGTAGGGCCTTAATCATGTTTTTATTTCTACGGATGCTAGCCCGGAGGTGGAAGAATTTGGTGTTACGGTCGCCCGACGACAGCCACTCCACTCTTGCCCTTTGTCGCCACATGACTTCCTCTCGGTGGTATAACTCAATCAGCCTCTCATTGATCTTCAGCTCTGCATGAGAGGGGGCCATCCACAAAGGATCACCGCGGAGCTCCTCTAGAGTCTTTTTTCAGCTTCTTTATTTCCTTTCTGACACTACCAAACGTGTCTCTACTCCACTTCACCAACTCTTTGGAGATATTATGAAGTTTTTGTCTCATATCATCAACTGACAAGCAAGGTGGTTCAGCGGCCCAAGCACTTGTTAGGACTTGAGCAAGCCCCTCATGCGATTCCCACATAAGTTCATATTTGAAAGATCTCTGCGCCTGGACTTGCGCCGTGTTTCCAAAGTCAATGACAATGGGTGAGTGATCAGATGTGGCGCAAGAAAGATGTGTAACCGATGCTAGAGAGAATCTGTTCATCCATGCTACATTTGCTAGGGCTCTATCCAGCCTGCATTTTGTATAGTTCCCTCCCGAAACCTTCTTCTCAAAAGTCCAAAAATTTCCATTGAAGCCCAAGTCTTGCAACATGCAAATATCTGTGGTGTCCCGAAAGGCTTGGATTTGTGCGTTGCTTCGCTGCCCTACACCCTCATGTTCTTCCGGACATAGAACCTCATTAAAATCCCCCGTGCACAGCCACGGCAAAGTGCTCAAAGTGCTAATGTTTTTCAAAACTGTCTATGTTTGATGTCTCAAGTGTGTTTGTGCCTCACCATACACGCAAGTCAATCTCCACTCTTCCTGATTGTGCTCCTCGATCTTAGCATCCAAATGATAGACCGAATAACCAAGAATCTCAACTTTTATTGAATTATTCCAAAACAAACCAATACCACCACTACGACCTTGACTACTAACCGCATAAGCATTATCAAGACCCAAAGTACTCGCTAAAGCTTCTACCCTAGCACCATCAATTTGTGTCTCAATAATACACAATAGGGCAGGGACAAATTGCCTCGCAAAATCACGAAGCTCTCGAACCGTCGCGACTTACTAGGGCAGACGATGTCTGTGCATATCTCTCCTCTTGTGGAGCTATTAAGATTGGGCTCGGGCTAATCTACACAATTGAGCCCATAGGCCCATTTCAACACAACAGTAAGGTTATGAAGAACACTCAAATGCAGGCCAGTAAAGATTTTCCAATTTCGAGGCACATAGACTCGCTAAATACGCTGTAGGTATTCCTGAGGGCCGTCATCTATGGTTCCATCAGTGCCCCGATCTACATTGTATAATATATAAATGAGACACGTATTACCATGTAAAAAATGTTCTACATGTGTTTTAAAAAAAGAAGATCTACATTGTACCCCCATGAATATTGTTAATAAATAAAGTGAGTGTGTTTACATCTATATCTATACCAATATAAAAAGACCCAAAGGGACAGATCCAATTAATCTCGGCCATCAAATCATGTCAATCCAACGACTTAGACTGCTTCAATATCGAGCGCTCAACACGTTTAGCGTGCAGTTAATTTCATGCTAAATATAGTGCTAATCACATAATAACATGCAAATAATATCCTACTTAATATTCACATGCACTCAATATACTTTCAAATTAACATGCATTGCACGTACACATATTGACTAGTATAGAAAAGGTAAAACAATCCCCTAATACATGGCACCACTTTGGGAGATTTTAATTTATTTCATTTGGGGAGTAGTGAAATAAATTAGCACTTGCGCCTTTTGAGTGTGATAAATTAGCAAAAGAAATATGCACATGATGTTTTTGGAGAATAAACTGTCATACATATTCGTGCAATGGAGCTGATCTCATACAAGTTTTACCATCAAGTACTTCAACCCAAGCATCGTACCCCTAGTCTAATATTGTGGTGCGAATACACGGGAGTCTTGTAACGCGTGGGCCGTGGGACACCAATCTTGAACTTGTACCTAAAATAACAGATGCCAGAAAAGGGGAAAATGAGCACTTCTAGAATTGTGCTCATATGAAAAGTTGCAAAATTATTTCTCGCAAAAACAAACAGTTGCAAATCTATGGTAAGAAAACAATTTAACATGGATGTGATCTGTATAATTTTTCAATAGGTAGATCTTAAGAACCTTAATGTAGGATCCCAACTTCAAATTAGTCCAGGCAACTAGAAAAAAGGAAAAAAAGATTATCTCTAAAATAATGCACACATGAACATTTTGAGGGACCCCGCGACGGGGTTTCCTTGGCGGTTGACTTTTGGCCTTTGACGACCAAGGTATTTGTCTTGAGAATGGTGGAGCTGGCACTCTTGCCAGAAGAGATGGGGTGGGGGTGGGGGAAATCATTGCCATGATGGCGGGTGCGGCGCCTGGCCTGATGGCCTTTCTGTTGCCTTCTTTCAAAAGTTTTGGCCTCAACTTTAGCCGGTGATCATGTTGATATTCAATGAATTTTATTGGGACTCTGGACATGGTGCGCCTGAACTTTGGTCAATCCTTTGGGATACATGTGGTGTAGTCATTAGACGTCCAATGTTTATGTCTGATTTATCTTAATAACCGAGGTAACCCTGCACGACGGATAGGGCATACGATTGGACAACTAACTCTTGATGCATGGTGCGTTCCGGTCAAAACTTAATTCGGGCACACCCCAACTTTGTCTCATTGCAAGCACATCTTAACGGATGCCTTCCAGAGTAGAAATTAATATCATGGTGAACCCGACCACAATATGGTTGTAAGAATCAAGACCTCATACTCATTCATGTTTTCATTATAACTCTTTCAGCAGAAAAGGTGATAACGATCTGGTCGAAAAACTGAATCTAATACTCTTACAAAAGCTTGGTAGAAACCCTTGTCACAGTGCACGTCCTCTCATGGGTTCAACAACTCAGGGTCACACTTTGAGGAAAGAGGCAGAGAATCTTTTTGCTACTCGTTACCAGATAACTAAAGGGACTCACCATCTATGATAAATCTTTCATGACTGACCCCGAGCACTACTAGAAAAAGGACTATAGATGGGATGTACACTAATGGCGCACTGTACATGTGGTGCGCCATTACTAAATACTAATGGCGCACCATGTGTTGGTGCGCCATTAGTGTGCAAATACTAATGGTGCACCACATCCCATGGTGCGCCATTAGTAAAAAAAATGTTTTTTAATTTTTTCAAAACTACTAATGGCGCACCGTGGGAGTGGTGCGCCATTACTAGTTTTAACTAATAATGGCGCACCACACCCACCGTGCGCCATTAGAAGTTTTGAAAAAAGAAGTAAAAAGAATTTATAAAAAATTTGTTAGTAATGGCGCACCAGTGGACAGTGCGCCATTACTAGTTAAAACTAGTAATGGCGCACTTTCCACTGGTGCGCCATTACTAAGTTTTTACCGAAAAGCATAGAGAATTTTACCGAAAAGTAGCCATACACACTTTTTAAAAGATAGCTAGCTGCACCGAAACTCCTCATTCACTTCCATGAGTTTTGATCTAAAATACGTGGTAGTCAAACCATTATACAGAACTTCGATTCACATACTTTTCTCAAAATAGGTCTCCATATATGACGCCGCATAGAGAATTTTACCGAAAGCCAGCCATACACACATTTAAAAAGATAACTAGCTGCACCGAAACTCCTCATTCACTGCGATGAGTTTTCATCGAAAATACCTGGTACTCAAGCCATTATACATTACTTTCATTCACAAAATTTTCTCAAAATAGGTCTCCATATATGACCCCGCATAGAGAATTTTACCGAAAAGCAGCCATACACACTTTTAAAAATATAGCTAGCTGCAACGAAACTCCTCATTCACTTCCATGAGTTTTGATCTAAAATACATGGTAGTCAAGCCATTATACACAACTTTGATTCACAAACTTTTCTCAAAATAGGTCTCCATATATGACCCCGCATAGAGAATTTTACCGAAAAGCTGCCATACATACTTTTAAAAAGATAGCTAGTAATGGCGCACTGTCCACTGGTGCGCCATTACTAAGTTTTTTTCAAAAAAAATCCAAACAAAATTTCAAAAAAAAATTATACTTTTTTTCAAAACTAGTAATGGCGCACCGTGGTTGTGGTGCGCCATTACTAGTTTAACTACTAATGGCGCACCACCCCACGGTGCGCCATTACTAGTTTGCCTGGCTTCCACCGAATGCACCCCCCCCCCCCCGGACCGCCTTTTCAGTTTTAAAAAAATAAAAAAATGATAAAAATGTCAAAAAAATAAAAGAAAATAAGTTTCCCATGTGATATGTGGTCTAACTGTTGGGAAAATTTACAAATATAAGCTTCGACTTTATTTGCAAAATCTCTCTGGAAATTTGTAAAATGGGCATAACTTTTGCATACGAACTCGGATTAAAAAGTTTTATATATGAAAAATCGTCTACTCGAAAAGTTACATCCGAATTTAACAGGGGGCCCGTTAAACATTTTCAAAATCCCCAAAAACCTAACAGAAAAAAAGTTACGGGGCTTTCAAGATCTAGAGGCAAAAAAATTCAAAAAAATTGGTTTTGAATTTTTTTTTGAATTTTTTTTAAAAATGATACGTAATATGACCGGGAAGTTTGAAATATTTTTCAAAAATTTCATCATAGTCATGAACATGAACAAAGTCCTAGACATCAACAAGGTATAATAGGATTGATATGCTAGATATATCAACAAGTGCATGTGAAGTGAGCCGTTGCTGGGGTTGGATAGACCTCTGAAGTTAAGCGTGCTTGGGCTGGAGTAGTGTGAGGATGGGTGACCTTTTGGGAAGTTTGACCACAGAGTGCGATTTGACCTGAGATTAAGCATAATGACCCGAGATTAAGCCATAGTGACCTGAGATTAAAAAAATGAAAAAAATATTTAAAAAAATTGAAAAAAAATAGTAATTGCGCACCGGTAGTGCGCCATTAGTAGGCAAAACCGGTGCGTCATTAGTAGGCCTTTTTCTAGTAGTGGAGGCACAGACAGGCCTTGCTATTTAGTTATGTAGTAGTGGTAGGCCTCGTCGGCGTGCACTACCTTGATCCTCCCAAAGGTCTCCCGATTATCCCATACCTCGCGGAAGGAAACCATTAGGGGAACGGCGACGAACTTCGGAATGACGACACTGCCAAGGGGGAAGTTTATCCTTGTCGGCTGCCATGGAGGCGTACCATTGTCACGTTGTAGGCATGACCTACCTGCTCCGCTGACTGGAAGGAGCTGATCCAGTGCTACTTCCACTGTCACAAGCCTTAACCTCTGACACACAGGTCCCTCATGGCCGCTGTTGCATGATGTGGTACTTCTTCTTTCTCGGCGGTGGCAGGCCGGGCATGGATCTAGAGATTGGCGTGCCGGTGGGTGCTATGAGCAACTACGCGGCCCCATTCTGGACGTAACATCAATCCAGCAGTGGCCCCTCACGTCGAGTCGGCGGCGCCCCCCGATGGCTGGACTTGGCCATTCGAGGCAACCAGTGGCAGCGACAGTCGATTGAAAGAGGGCTAGAGGGATTCAGGGTTTGCGCTTCGGAATGGGGTGCTGACGGGTGGCTTTGGGAGGCGTCGACGTGGCTACAGTGTGAGCAGGGGAGGGGGAAAGCCCGGTGCAGTGGGAAGGGCTGAAATTATCATGATACTCGGCTGTAGTCGCTCAAATATAGGTTTAGATTATCCAACCAAATATAGGTGCCGACTGACGGAGGCAGTTGTTCTAATCTCGAGCTCACACGAGCTCCGAACAATAAAAAAATGTTTTTTTTGTGTGAAAGATTGACAAAATGTTTCTTGGCTTGCAAAATTTCGCCATCATATGACATTCATGGAAATCACGGCAGAAAGAACAAAATTGATGCTCCAATATACACATTTTGGAGCATCGTTTTTTGGCCACATTTTCCACAAATGTCATTTCATGATGAATTTTTTAATCTAAAGAAACATTTGTCAATATTTCACACAAAAATATACTGTTTTGAATGTTTTTGATTTTATTGTTCACCTGAGAACAACACTTTTGCCAAACTGGACGCTCGAGCGAGCTTTTCGGCTCGGGAGGTCCTATTGAACGCATTCCGCGTCAAGTAGGTGCAACTTCACATAGAGCAGGTGATTGGCGGGCTTTGCTAAAAAAAAGTGATTGGCGGGCTTTGTGCGCTGCGACGCGCGCGTATCACTGTTTCTTTGAGTTTGAACTCGCTCTAACCGGTTGAGCTACCGAAGGTTATTGAACAAGAAGCGGCATAATTTTTTTTTTTTTGCGGAAAAGCTTTCAATCTATTAATCTTCAATCATGGTAGTACAACGAACACTAGAAATAATAAAAATTACATCCAGATCCGTAGACCATCTAGCGACGACTACAAGCACTGAAGCGAGCCGAAGTCGCGAAGCGGCATAAATGTTTTAGAACCAACATCCAGCACAGATCCAACATATATTTAAAATTTTGAAACCAATTTTTTCTCAAAAAAATCCCGAGTTGTTTATTGAACAAATTTTTTTGAAAACTCAAACATTTTCAAAAACAGGAACATTTTCTGAATAAATTTAGAAAACAGAACTTTTTCTGAAATTCCTGAACATATTTTAATATGTGGACAAATTTGGAAACCTGAACATTTGTTGAATTTGTGGACATATTTAGAAAAGAGGAACAATTTTTTAGAATTCCCAATTTATTTAAATTTTTGAACAAAATTTTAAAACATGAAATTTTTCTGAATTTGTGAACAAATTATGAAAATGGGAAAAAATCGAATTTTGTGAACAATATCGAAAATGGAAACATTTTTTTAATTCCTGAGCAATTTCTAATTTGTGAACAAAATTTTAAAATGCGAACATTTTTCGAATTTGTGAACAAACTTTAAAATACTAGTGTTTCCAACATTTTGAACAAATTTTGAAAACGGGAACTTATTTCTGAAACCAAAATTTCCTTAGTTTGTGAACAAAATTTAAAAAGGCGAACACTTTTTGAAATTTAGAACAATTTCCAAAATTAAGTGAACAATTTTTAAAATTGTAAACTTTTATGAAATTTCTGAACAAAAAAATGAAAACGGGGAAAATTTTTGAAAGGTTGAACAAAATTTGGAAATTACATTTCTTTTAAAGATTGAACAATTTTTTAATTTGTGTACAAATTTGACATCCAGAATTTGCACCCGAGTGTAAAGACATGAAGCATCCTCGGCTTCTCCCCAAATTCCCCCGCCACCGCCTGACATCGTCGTCCTCCTTGCCGCGCCCGACGCTGGACGGCTCGCTCTCGGCACTGGAGGCAGACGCACCAGTGGGTGCTGGGAGTACCTATGCGGCCCCGTTCTGACCGTGACATTGATCCAGCAGTGGCCCCTCACATTGACTCGGCGGCGCCCCCTGGCGTCAATTCGTCGGCGACCACGATGGCTGGATCCAGTCATTCATGGCAATCAGGGGCAGCGACAGTCAATTGAAAGAGGTCTAGAGGGATTCAGGGGTTGCGCTGTGGAATGGGGTGCCGACAGGTGGCTTTTGGAGGTGCTGGTGTGGCTACAGTGTGAGCGGGGGAGGGGGAAGGGCCGACACAATGGGAAGGGTTGAAATTACCATGAGACTCGGCTGTGGTCGTTCAAATATAGGTTTTGTTAGATTGTCCAATCAAATATAGGTGCCGACTGACGGAGGCAACTGTTCTAATCCCAAGCTCATATGAGCTCAGGTGACAATAAAAACAAATAAAATGAGGAAAATAAGAAAATTCTGATTTTTGTGTGTGAAAGATTGACATAATGTTTCTTGGCTTGCGAAATTTCATCATCATATGACATTCATGGAAATCGTGGCAAGAAGAACAAAATCAATGCTCCAAAATGTTATTTTCAAACACATTTTGGATCATCAATTTTTCTTTTGGCCACATTTTCCACAAGTGTCATTTCATGATGAATTTTTTAAGCCATGGAAACATTTGTAAATTATTTCACACAATTTATTTTTAGAATTGTTTTTACTTTTTCTAGAATTTTTTTTTCTGATTTTAATGTTCACCCGAGAACAGCACTTTCGCAAACTGACGCACTAGGAGGGCTGGACGCTCAGCCCGAAACCCACTCCAGCTCAGGTTGAGAAGGAAATAGGCCGAGCCGAGCAGCAAATTTGGGCCCGTTTTGCGACCGAGGCCGAGCCGCCAAGGGTTCGTGCCGCGCCGCTCTCGCCGCCGCCTGACGCCGTCGTCCTCCTTGCCGCACCCAACGCTGGGCGGCTCGCTCTCGGCACTGACGGCGGTCGCGCCCTTCCGTCGCCGCCGTTCGTGACGTCCCTCGCTCCGGTGGTTCCTCTCCAAGCGCGCCCCCGTCCCCAGCGTCCGCCGCCCCGAGCGCAGCCAGGTATGGCCTCCCTGGCTCCCTTCCGTTCTTGCCCTCCTCTTCTGGCACGCACTGGCAATTACTGACGCAGGCAAGCCCACACGCCGGCGGCTAGCATGCTCTTGCACTTATTGGAGATGCTCTTATTGACGCACCAGCACGAGGGACCGGCTAGAGATGCTCTGATTAACCGCTAAAGAAGTGCTAGAAAAACAAAACCAGTACAAGTTTGTTCTGTGATCGGATTCATTCGAAGAAGTAGTAATAAGGAAACACATGTGGCAATCTCGTTCTGTAATCTGATTCGAAGAAGGAAAGGATCAATTACGGTTTGTATTAGAAAAAGGTGCTATTTTAATATGCCCGCCTCTTGTGAAACGATAGTAAATCAGTCTGACTTACTCATTGTACGCCAGATTGGATCCGATTCGGAGGAGGCTATAACAAGCGCTCGGCCCCGTTTTCGGCGATTGTCACACACCAAAGGAGCATCGTTTCAAGAATAATTGCTGGCGTTTTGTTTGTCGACGCAAGCTGTCTATTTTGTTCCTTTTGAGATCGGATTGCCATGAAGTTCAATAGAGGTCACCGCCGCAGCCGTGATGTAAGTCCTTCTTTTTTTGCTTCATCTGTTCTTACAAATTATTGATCTATCACCGATGACTAATCTGTCCCCTTAACGCAGTCGAAGAAAGCAGCTTGTTATGGGGAGGAAAGGTTAAGCGAGCTGCCAGGTGATGTTGTGGTCAAAGTCCTTGAGACGATGAAAACACAGTCGAAGAAAGCAGCTGGTAATGGGGAGGAAAGGCTACGCAAGCTGCCCAATGATGTGCTGGTCAACAACATCCTCGAGACGGTGGAAACACAGTCTGCCAAAACAGCTGGTAATGCGGAGGACAGGCTAAGCAAGCTGCCCAATGATTTGCTGCTCAACATCCTCGAGAGAGTTGGTACACTTGATGCTGTAAGAACCTGCATCCTTTCGAAGAAAATGCAGAAGCTGCCAACTATGCTCTCGCAAATCGTAATTGATCTTAGCCCTCGTGATTTGGTTCAAATGGATGGTGTTGTGGCTGACGTGACAGACAAGATCCTTAGTACGAGGTCTCCGCAGATCACTGTTCGCAAGCTGAAGCTCAAATTTTTCTTGGTTCCCTCTCGCTGTCTCTCCATCGGAAAATCGGTCGGCCTCGCCATGGCGATGCAGCTGAGTTTGAGATCATGCCACTGAGGGATAACGGATGTTGCACTGATGCCCATCGCCTGCTCTTTGGTCAGCAGTTCAATGATTTTGTTCGTGATTGCCCGGATGCATTTGCTGGTCTCACGCGGCTAGATCTACGGTTTTTGAGGTTTGGTGAATCGGACATACCCAACATTCTTAGCACCTGCAAGCAGCTTGAGTCCCTGTCTTTCTTCGAGTGCGACGGGGGGTTCCGCTCCGTGCTGCATGTAGAACACGCTCGACTCGTTGAGCTTGTTATCACCTTTGGGGAATTTAAAACAGTGGTGCTTGACTGTCTTCCAAAGCTCCAGCGGATGACCTACAATCATTGGCCCTGTGATGAAAATCCCTTGGTTCTTGGTTTTGTCCCTCAGCTTTGGAAGCTCAGTCTTGCTAATGCAAATCTTTCAGGCATGATCCTCAACTTAAGCAAGCTGCTTGCTAATGCCCCTACAGTTAGCGATTTGTATCTGGACTTTCTAAGCGAAAAGGTATTCACTCTAATCATCTCTATCCCATTCATGTATGATGTCTATATCTGACGGTAGTAACTTATGCATCACTTGATGATGCAATTTATGCACAAATTGCACGCATTATTACTTCTAATTTGTTTTATCTCTCCCAGATTTGGGTTCAACCAGAATGCCCGAAAGTGCTTGCTCCTGTGCTTGCCAAACTTCGATTTCTGAATCTGGATCATCACCCCGAAGAATGTGATATCTCTTGGACAATGTTCGTTCTTGAAGCTGCACCACACATAGAGGAGCTCTGCATCACAGTATGGGACCATAAGTGCCGAATGGAGTCACAAAAGAGTTTATCCGAAATATCGGATGTGAAGTGGGAGCCATCTGATCCTCATTTTAAGCACAAGAATCTGGCGAGGCTAATTATCTATGGCTTCCAGTCCGATGACAATTTCACGGGATACGTCAGGCATGTCATTCAAGCTGCGGTGAGAATCAGGGAGGTATCCCTGCACGACAGGAAGGTGTGCGAATTTTGTGCCGAGAAGTTCCCTCACGTGGAGGTTCGTCCTTCGAGTTATCCACGGACCAGCGAGGAGGTGGATTTGTTGAGGAAGAAGATGACAGCAGGGTCAGCGACGCCTTCTCCTGATATTCACTTCCGCTCATAAGGTCGAGTTGAAGATGGATGTGGTTGGAAGGACTCCCCGATCTCAAAGACTATGTCAATGCTATTGTTTTTCTGCAAAAATGATTCTCGGCTACCAATTTGTTGGAACAATTCATTTAGCTATTTTCGACAATGAAATGGCTAGAATATGCACATCTATGTTGTGGTCGTGCAGTACGTGCTTATGTTGAATTCAGTCAATATTCAGTATTAGGAATGATGCTGTGTCCTTTTTTCTATATCTTTTACGAGAGCCACGGCACTCTGTTTTCCATGGACGCACAAACACAAGCTTTGCTGACAAACAACGGCAGCGCCCTGTCCACGGTAGCGGCGAGGAGCTCCTCGCCGTGAGAGTAGTGTCCCGTCCCGAGCGGCCATCTTCGGCGCAATGATGCACCCTTGCCGAGCTCCATCAGGGAGCAGCTCTGTAGATTGGGGAAAATTTGCAACGACCGGTCAGTTCATCGTCATCCTCTGCACTTGCTTTTTTAATTACGAGAAACATCAGATCTGTTCTAAAAGTTCACTGAAAGTACAAAGCATCTCAAGCATAACAATAATTACATAGAGCGTTTTGAAACCGCAGCTGTGGCCGCTCCCCTACGGAGCCAGCTTGGCCTTTGATGGCACACGTGAAGTCTTCGTGCACGTGCCTCTAAGGACAAGCCGCAGTGATTGCCGTTAAACCCTTGCATAGATCTGAAACACCTGACATCAAATCTGACCACATGACAAGAAATCCTAACCTCATCGTTCCAAAGAGACGACAGAAATCTATTCCAGAGCTTCGTCGACTACATCCAGACAGACGAACTTGAGGAGCGTTGGAGTTTGGAAGACAAACTCATAGATGAAGCGTCACCATCCACTCGAATGCTGCACATGCGAGGACGACCCTAACCTAAATTACTAACTGGAGCAGAGTCACCGGGATTCCCCTTCCGGCCTGGACATCGGAGCGGCAGGCAGAGAGGAGACGAATCCATGAACTCGCTGATGAAGTTTGAAGGGGAGAGTTTGCCCTATTGGTCTAGGGTTAGGGGAGGAAAACGAGAGGGATCACCCTGGTGTGTTTGAGGAGTTAGACGTGCTGGGTGTCCTCTGCACTTGGGTTTTGACCACAAAATTTATCTGATGTGATGTGGGTTTAGCCACTTAGGGCATCTCCAAAGGAGATACACGTTCAGGTTATGGTGTTTAGACTGTTTGTGGTAACTTTTGTCATCTAATGAAGACACCCATCCGCCCATCGGTCCGGGAAGTGGTCCGGGCGTCCGTTTTTCGGTAAAATCGAGACATACATGGGGGAGCTATACCGGATTCCGGACATCCTTCTTTCTTTTCTCTCTCCGCACATTCATGGTCCCCTTTCCTCTCTCTCCTTCTAACCAGGAAAACAAGGATTAATTTGTGAATAACTTTGGATGGCTCCTTTCTGAATGACTCCCTCCAAAATCATGTCCGTGTACCACGTCCGGACATAAAAACAAACATATACAAAAGATATTTGCGGTTAGCTTTGGAGACGTCTTTACTCATGTTGGCTATTTGTGCACAAAAGGAAGTTCTTGTTTTCTGGCACAAGAGAAAGTTGCTGCTTGTTTATTTGGCGGGCACGAGTGACTGCTCTTGTGACGCACGGGTTCCAGATTGTTAATTAGGGTGCGTTTGGTTCATTGGCAAAAATCAGTTTTGCCTTGCTAGGCTAGGCTTCCCTTTGGTAGCACAAATGAGGAGGCCCACTGGTGCCCGCCTTCTGGATCTGCGTGGATGCATTTGGCCACTGCCTTGGCCGCGCGGAACGCCGGCGAGATCTGGACCTCCTGCGTTGGTGGCCCAGGTGAGCGTTGGGTCGGGAAACTTGTGCTGCCTAACCATTTGTTGACCTCGGAGTGAGCAACGCCCTCGCCGCCGGCTGTCGCCCCAAGGCCGAAAGGTTCGCCGTCATCCTTCTTCTTCACCGCCGCCATTGTCGGAAGAGACAGAGAGCACGGGGGAAAGGAGGAGCGAGAGAGCTGCTGCCGACAGAGAGAGAAAGGCAGCGAGCGAGCGGGTGCAGTCCGACCGCACCGGTCGGTCGGAGTAACGGCCGTTAACGGCCTCGCCGTCAAGCGTGGCGCTGACGTGGCCTGACAGGCGGGCCCAGACCGTCAGAAAACGGTTTAAAACGCTAGCAACTGGCAATTTGGGCTTTTTGAGACAACCAATGAGAAAAGTGGTAGGTATCAGTCACAGACAAAAAAGTGATGGTTTTTTGGAACTCTAGCACGAAAAGTGGTAGTTTTATGCTATTCACTCCGACAATCCAAAGCATAGAACCAAACAATCCAAAAACTATGTTGCCTTTTTTTTTCTCCAAAAAATATGTTGCCAGCTGACGCGCTAGGGCTGGACGCTCGAGCGAGCTTTTCGGCTCAGCCCGAAACTCACTCCAGGTCGGCCCGAGAAGGAAATAGGCCGAGCCGAGCAGCAAATTTGGCCCCGTTTTGCGACCCTGTTTCCGCTCGGTCCTCGGCTTCTCTTTTCCCAAATTCCCCGGACGCCGCTAAGGGTTTGTGCCGCGCCGCGTCGCCGCTCTTGCCAGTCGCCACCGCCGTCGTCCTCCTCGCCGCGCCCTACACTGGACGGCTCGCTCCCGGCACCGACGGCGGACGCGCCCTTCCGTCGCCGCCGTTCGTTACGTTCGTCGCTCCCGTGGTTCCTCTCCAAGCGCGCCCTCGTCCCCAGCGTCCACCGCCCCGAGCACAAGCAGGTATGACCTCTCTGACGATTACCCGGGCACCCGGCGGCACGCACGCACTGGCAATTACTAACGCAGGCAAGCACACACGCCGCCGGCTAGCATGCTCTTGCACTTATTGGAGATGCTCTTATTGACGGCACGCACGGCAAGCACACACACTGCACCAGCGCGAGGGACCGGCTAGAGATGCCGAGGTTTGATTAGTCGCTAACTAAAGAAGTGCTAGCTAGTGCAATTATGAAAGCAAACAAAAAAAGGTCGGATTCATTCCAAGAAGTAATAAGGAAACACATGTGGCAATCTCGTTCTGTAACCGGATTCGAAGAAGAAAAGGATCAATTTCGGTTTGTTTTAATATGCCCGCCTCTTGTGAAACGATAGTAAATCAGTCTGACTTACTAATTGTCCGCCAGATTGGATCCGGTTTGGAGCAGGCTATAATAAGCACTCAAGCCTGATTTTCGACGATTGTCACACACCAAAGGAGCATCGTTTCAAGAATAATTGCTGGCGTTTTGTTTGTCGATTCAAGTTGTCTCTTTTGTTCCATTTGAGTTCGGATCGCCATGAAGTTCAATAGAGGTCGCCGCCGCAGCCGTGATGTAAGTCGTTTTTTTCTGCTTTATTTGTTCTTTCAAATTATCGATCTATCACCGATGACTAATCCGTCCCCTTAACGCAGTCGGAGATAGCAGCTTGTTATGGGGAGGAAAGGCTAAGCGAGCTGCCAAGTGATGTTGTGGTCAAAGTCCGTGAGACGGTGAAAACACAGTCGAAGAAAGCAGCTGGTAATGGGGAGGACAGGCTAAGCGAGCTGCCCAATGATTTGCTGCTCAACATCCTCGAGAGGGTGGGTACGCTTGATGCCATAAGAACCTGCATCCTTTCGAAGCGACTGCAGAAGCTGCCCACTATGCTCTCGCAGATCGTAATTGATCTCAGCCCTCGTGATTTGTTTGAAATGGATGGTGTTGTGGCTGACGTGACGGACAAGATCCTTAGTACGAGGTCTCCACAGATCACTGTTCACAAGCTGAAGCTCAATTTTTTCTTGGTTCCCTCTCGCTGTCTCTCCATCGGCAAATCTGTTGGCCTCGCCATGGTGACCCAGAAATTGGATGCAGCTGAGTTTGAGATCATGACACGGAAGGATTTCAGCCATTGCACTGATGCCCATCGCCTGCTCTATGATGAGAAATTCAATGATTTTGTTCGTGGTTGTCCGGATGCATTTGCTGGTCTCACGCGGCTGCATCTACGGAATATGAGGTTTGGTAAATCAGATATATCCAACATCCTTAGCCATTGCAAGCGGTTGGAGTTCTTGTCTTTCTTCGAGTGTGACGAGGGGGTCCGTTCGGTGCTCCATGTAGAACACGCTCAACTAGTTGAGCTTGTTATCATCTTTGGGAAATTTGAAACAGTGGAGCTTGCCTGTCTGCCAAAGCTCCAGCGGATGTCCTATAGGGATTGGCAGTATGATGATAATCCCTTGGTTCTTGGTTTTGTCCCTCAGCTTTCGAAGCTCAGTCTTGCTTGTCCATACTTATCAGGCAAGACACTCAACTTAAGCAAGCTGCTTGCTAATGCCCCCACTGTAAGCGATTTGTATCTGGAGTTTCGAAGTGAAAAGGTAACTCACTCTAATCATTTCTATCCCATTCTCATTAACTGTATGATGCACAATTTATGCACAACTTGCATGCATTATTACTTCTAATTTGTTTTATCTCTCACAGATTTGGATTCAACCAGAATGCCCCAAAGTGCTTGCTCCTGTGCTTGCCAAACTACGGTTTGTGAACCTGGATCATCTTCGCGAAGAATGTGATATCTCCTGGACACTGTTCCTTCTTGAAGCGGCACCATACCTAGAGGAGCTTTGCATCACAGTATGGGACCATAAGTGCCTGATTGAGTCACAAAAGAGCATCTCCAAGAAAACGGATGTGAAGTGGGAACCATCTGATCCTCATTTTAAGCAGAAGAATCTGGCAAGGCTGACTATCTACGGCTTCCAGTCCGATGACAATTTCATCGGATACATTAGACGCGTCATTCAAGCTGCTGTGAACATCACGGAGGTATCCCTGCACTCCAGGAAGGTGTGCCCATTGTGTTTCGAAAAGTTTCCTCAGGTGGCGCTTCGTCCTTCGAGTTATCCACGGACAAGCGAGGAGCTTGATTTGTTGAGGGAGAAGATGACAGCAGCGTCGGCTACGGCTTCTCCTGTTATTCACTTCCGCTCATTAGGTTGAGTTGATGAAGATGAACCACTATTTCAAAGACCCCAGTAGTAGCCACTATGTCGGCGCTATTGCATATTCTGCAGAAATGTATCTCGGCTACCAATTTGTTGGAACAACTCATTTAGCTATTTTCGACAAATGAATTGGATAAAATAAGCACGTCTATGTTGTGGTCGTGCAGTAACGTGCTTATGTTGAATACAGTCAATATTCAGTTGGAATGATGATCTGTTATTTTTTCAATCTTGTATTTATGAGAGCCACGGCACTCTCTATTTTTCATGGACACTGAAATACTCCCTCTGTAAACAAAATATAAGAGTGTTTAGATCACTAAAATAGCGATCTAAACGCTCTTCTATTTCTTTACGGAAGGAGTACAAACTTTGCTGACAACAGCTTTGCTGCAAGAAGAAAACGCACGTAAGAAACGGCAGTGTTCCTGTCCGTCCCCAGCGGCCAGCTCCAGCGCGACGCATTCGGGAGCAGCTCTGCAACTTTGCTGAAGATTTGCAACGATCGATCAGTTCATCAACGACCTCTGCACTTGGGTTTTGAACACAGGATTTATCTGACGTGATGTGGGGTTAGGGACTTTGCACGTTGGCTATTTCTGCCTGAAAGAAGTTCTTGTGTTTTTTTTTTTGAACTGGCACAAGAGAAAGTTGAGTGCTTGTGTATTTGTCCGGCTATAGCTACAGCTAGCATGATTCCAGTTGGTTAATTGGATTTTTCATATCCTCCGATGATTGCTATGGTTTTATTGTTTGCATCAACAACAAAATGACTGACCTGATTTTGGATGAGACATTAGTGTGTTACTATTCATTTTTCAAGAAGTAGAATGTTTTTCTCTTACTTGTTGGAAATGGTAAAAGCTAAGGGGCCCTTTGGAACACATGATTCCAAAAACGTTGGGAGTAGAAAATGTTTGACTAAAAAGTCATGGCATGTTCCTACAAGAATAAGGATTTGGATGCTACGCAGGAAAAACACAGAATTATATGACATTTCCTTTTATTCAAAGAATTTCCATAGGCAATTGCATGATTAGATTATTTAGGATTTTTTTCCATGCAGATTTTTCATTGTTTGATTTGTAGGACCGAATCCTATAATAAGTTTTCTCAGTTTCTTTTCACATGTTCATATAAATTTTACATTAGCTCAAATCTCCAACAAGAAATTTGTAGGATTCCTCGCCTCTCTCCCATGGTAGCAGCAGCACCCGGAGGCGACGGAGGAGGGGGCACAACATCCCACGGCAATGGCGGCGGGGGAGGGGTCATTATACGTCTTAAACATACCTATAATTTTTGTTTGTTCCATGTCATGACGAGATTAACATACTTTCTACAATTTTTGCTTGTTCCCAGTTGTTGTTTTCTACTTTTTTGGACTTTACGGGAAAATAAATTTTGTCGGACTCAAATAAATCTAGAAAAAAAATCAGCGGAAGTTATATTAGCACATCCAAAAAAATCCAGAAGTAAAATTTGTCAGACTCAATTGTTTTTTGTACCGAATATTTGTAAACCTGTAATAATCCTACATTAGCACATCTACCCCACGAAAAATTCATGGGTCGCCATCCACCACCCTCTTCCAACCGGCTACGAACTGAAATTGCACCACGAACATTTCCCGCCATCACTTTGAATGTCACTTCATGTGCCGAAACACACTCTATTGGCATGGCATTGAAATACGCCGAGCGGGTGAAAGGTTTCGTCGTCCTAAAGAGTCCTAGCCATCTGACCTCCTATATCTTCTTCTCCATGCATATTTAGTCTCCCAGGCCTATTTTTCATACTAGGCTTCAGCCGTGCCCTAGCATACCCGCCAAAGCCATAATGGCCACGTATTCGTTGCCCTCACCTCATTATCTCCTTTGGCGGATTGATTGTAGCTCCATCTTTCCTTGCACATTGACGATCTGCGACATCGACAGACTCATGCTTCTCTTGATTGCCGCCATGACCAACCCCCTTGTGATCTTGCTCCGTCATGATGAACCATCGATTCCAAACAGACTCGCCGTGTGAAAACCTATAGGACTCTCGGTCACCAAGGAGAACCATATGACATGATTTTGTGCACTCCCACGGGGATCCACCGGAGGGCAGAGTAAACCCTAGAAAACCTTAGGGAAACCATTTAGGCATTCACTGCATGTAAAAAACAACTAGCTTTTTTGAGTGCAAACAAGGCTTTGTTCAACGTTCAAAAGCGTAGCGATACATGCAATCACAAGGGGAGTCCCAAGTCATAGATGGTGCCCTATATATATCAAGGGAAGAAGAAGCTTTTGCCAACGAATGAGCATCAACATTTGTTTCACGATACTCATGCCCGAAGGAAACACTTCGGAACATTGTCCGCCGAAAATTGATCTCTTTAAGAATAGCAGCGTACACACATGTGGTTTTGCTGGTGATATTCCTGATTACCTCCAAGCAGTTGGATGCATTGTGTTGGGCTAAGTCCCTTCACATGGAGGTGTGTTGGCAGCCCAACATCAGCCCATAAGTTCAACACATGGTAGCTGTTGATTCTCGCTGCATCCAACGGTTGAGAGTGCTTCCAAGTGAAGTGAAGCAAGGAGAAAACCCTAGCCACTCCACCCCTGCTGGTGGCGGCTGCCATTAGTGAGAGTGAGAGCACACAAGAGAAAACACAACCTGAGAGAGAGGAAGAAGAAGAAGAAGCAAAGGTTCTGTCCAGATTTGCTGCATCTAATTAGACAGTGTTCAAGCTGGTGGTTGGAGGCTCAAATGTGCTTGGATCGACCCCAAACTTGGTGAGCTCGTTCCTTACTTTGAGTACTTTGATCTGGTTAGCTGGTTTAAGGATTGGGTCAGTGGAGCATCAGATTTGAGAGCGGTTTTGTCAGCTCTGACTGCTGCAGTTTCATAACAGAGTAGTTTTGGGAGACGAACAGTTTAGTTAGGCAAATGATGTCCGATTGAGCTGAAATTTGGAGGTGATGTCAAGAACTCATGTGTCTACTTGTCTGCCAAATTTGGTGTTGTTTGGTTAAGCGGTTTAATAGCAGTTTGCAAAACATTGAAGGGTACAAAAGCTGTGTAAACTCTACTTTGCTGAAATCTTGCCTCTTGTGGCTGTTGTTGCTGTTGCCGGTTGGCAACGTGGAGAGTGTGTTGTAAATCTCTCTAGAGGTTCTAGAGCAGACTTTGTACTTATCATTCTCATAGTGAAGTTGCGTGGACCGCTCGGTCCACAACCGTGGTATTTTACTCCTCAAGTTGAGGAGGTTTTTCCACGTTAAATCCTGTGTCACATGTGCATGTTGTTTGTGTTATTCCGCTGCTTACTTATTGGTTGAAGCTGTCCTCAAAGTTCATCACAAGTGGAGGGGGCTGTGTGGTGTGCATATTTGTCGTGTCGGTGAATTTGTGCAGCACATTGTTGCTGTCCAGCTCCAACAAAGTGGTATCAGAGCCTTGGTTTGCTTGTGCAAATTGCTGAGTTTATTGTGGTGAAAGATGGAAGTGAATACTAGCAGGATGATATCTTTGAATGGTACAAATTATCAAGCATGGAAGAGCAAGATGGATGACTTGTTGTATGTGAAAGAATACTGGAAGCCAGTGTTCTCCACTGAGATGCCGGAGGGCATTGAGGAAGGTCAGTGGAAGGTACTTCATCGCCAAGCTTGTGGATTCATTCGGCAATGGATCGATGACAATGTTTTGAACCATATCATTGATGAGACACATGCATGCACCTTATGGCAAAAATTGGAAGAGTTGTTTGCCCGAAAAGAAGGTACAAATAAGATGTTCTTGATCAAACAATCGATGTGCTTGAGGTACAAAGAGGGCACTCTAATTGCAGATAATGTGAATACATTCCAAGGCATTATAAATCAGCTTTCTTCAATGGGAATAACATTTGAAGATGAAGTGAGAGCTTTGCTACTACTAGGCTCATTACCGGACAGCTGGGAGACCTTTAAGGTCACGGTTTGCAATTTAGCACCTAATGGAGTTGTCACTTGGAATCTTGTGAAAACCAGGGTACTAAATGAAAAGTCCAGAAAGGTGGCTGAAGCTATTTCTTCCTCAAATTCAGAGGTGTTGGTCACTCAGTCTAGGGGGAGAAGTAAGAGCAGAGGTCCAGGTAAAGAGGCAGAAAGAGGTAGGAGCAAATCAAAAAAGTAAGTACGCTGATTATGAGTGCCATCACTACCATCAGAAGGGCCACATTAAGTGGCAATATGACAAGTGAAAGAAAGACAAAAAGAAAAAGAAGAAGCAAGATCAGAAGTAAGTTTACAGTGATAGTGACATAGAGGGCAACCGAGTTACTGTAGTAGAAGAGGACATCATGCTTATTATGCATGAAGAAAATGAGGGCAGATTTGGTTCCACTGTTGAGGAGAAGATCACTGTTGTTTCTGATGAAACCGTCAACCTTGTGGATGGTGACGAGATGATTTGGATACCGGACAGCGGTGCTACCATTCATGCTACATCTCGCAGAGAGCTCTTCACTAACTATATATCAGGTAATTTTGGTGTTGTGAAGATGGGTAACAATGATAGTGTCGGGGAACGTAGTAATTTCAAAAATGACCAAAAATTTCAGAAGGTTGTTCCATATTTTTTTAAAATTTTGGATTTTTTCTCAAAATGTAGCTCGCATTCAGAAAAAAAGTTGACATTTTTAACAAAAGTTCAAAAATTGTTTAAATTTTTTAGTTTTTCCAAATAATGTTAGGAATTTTCAATAAGTGTTGAGAACTTTCAAAAAATGTTCATATTTTTCTAAAAATGTACTCAATTCAGAAAATTTCATATTTTTTATAAAAAATCATGTTTTAAAAAATGCTTCACAGTTTGAATTTTTTTTCTAAATTAAAAAAAGGTTCATGTTTTCAAAAATAAAAATAACACTTTTCAGAAACGCTCTTAATATAGGAAAATGTTCGCTTTTTAAAAAAACATTTGCGTTTTTAATACACAAACCGACTGAAATTTTAGAGAAACAGTCGGTATGGGCCAGCCAACTCGGCGACGCCCACGAACGGTGGCTTTAGCCCATCCGGTTTCCTCACTCCTCCAACGCAGGCCGCACACCCTGCCGGTCGGTTGTGTGCCGGTTGCCCCGCCGCCTGCCCTGTGCCGCCGCCGCCGCCGTCGAGGTCCTCGTTTGAAGATGCGAGAGAATGAGATGTGTGCCGGGAAAATGTGGTTGTGAAGAGATAAGGTGGGCGCATGCAAAAAGCGGTGAATGGGCCTCAGCTACGTTCCATGAAGTGTAACAAAAAGGAACTATGGATTGCGTCCCATCCGACGAAGCGGGTGAGACTGCCCGAATCTTCAGTCGATCGACCGGAAGGGAATGTTTCCCTTGGGTTAATCCATGTATTTGTTTTGTCCGGCTTTGTTGAATGATTTAATAAAATGATTGTGTGCATCCTTGGATGCAGAGGCCGGGGGATTCAAAAGCTTTTTCAAAAATAAATTCCTATAGAGTGTTATTAGTGCTGCCTAGATGGTGAGAGTAATAAAAAACTGAACGAAAGCAATCAAAACACCGACGATATAAAACAATGACCATTGACATCAATTATATTTTTAAAACGCAAGAACTATCAGTAAGGTCCTCCAAAAAGTAACACCTTTTGAAAAGAAAGGACATGCAAACGCGGTTGCCATCGCCTAATCCAACCACCAAAGACCGGATAGTGGGTTCACCCTAAAGATCAAGTCCGAGCAAATTCCAAACAATATATTTAACAAGATAATGATGCAAATACACCATCATTGGAAGGTATAACTAAGGTCAGACGCCTAGGCACTTGAGAGCACGGGACAGAGCTACGACTAGGCCAACATGGGCCATGCGGGGAGAAGCGCGCGAAGAGCATAGTTATTATTGCAAGAGACGGGCAAGAGAGAATTGAACGGCTATGTTTATGCGAACTGGACGGCTTCTTGTGCGACTTATATGTGGGCATGATTGGGAGGCCGACGCCTATTATTAACCGAACTTGCTTCTCTTCACCTCAATCAATTTCACTAAATCGTTGCAAATCTAAAGCATTGCAGAGCGGCTCTCCATGGAGCTCCAACAAGCCCGAGCGCCCCGAGGGAGCACCATGTCATCACCTCGCTGGCGACGTTCGTGCGGACTGAGTTGGAATGCACCACCATGCCAGAGTTGCCCCCCGGCGACTAACCACTACACAAGCATTTTCTTTTACCAGCAATGTTGTTATTGTCAGCAAAGTTTCTCAAAGCTGTTTCTGGTACCTCCATGACAAACGATGATAAGGATCTCATAGATTAAAGTTTAGAAAATTTTCAAAAAATAACAAAACATTATTCATACGAATAAGTGAATATTCTCTGTATTTGACGTAAGCATGTACTGCACAAGCACACGATGAAAAAACATTTACAATAAAACACACGAACATGCATAGACGTGCTTATTGATACTGTCAAAAATGTCTTACATTTTGGGACATAAGGAGTAGTAAATAGCGATACCAAAGAAGTAAACTGCATACGGCCTAGTAAGTTTAGGAATGATACAAGCTAGTAAGTTTAGGAATGATACAAGCTTCAGCACAGGAGAAACCAATAGAGCACACACCAAATAGCTACTACATTCAAGAACTACTTTCGGACAGAAAGTGGATAGATCATGGCGATGCTAATAACGAGTGGAAGTGAATAAAAGGTTAAGCCATCACCGACGCCTCTGTGATCTTCTTCCTCGATGTATCCTTCTCCTTGCTGGTTTGTGGATAACTCAAAGGACGAACCCCGAGTCGGTGTGGTAACTTATCAACGCAGACCTTGCAACGACGATAAATCAATATGTTGACTTAAAGCGACAGGAAAATAATAAAAACAATAAAAACATGAGAGACTTACATCACGGAGGACCTTATTTTTTTTTTGGAAAAGGGGACGCACCCCAGCCTCTGCATCAGAAAGATGCATACGGCTCATATTATTAAAAGGCTAGCTCAGCAGCAAAGAGTCGAAAAGTCTTAGTACACTCTTGGATACAAACTGAAAAGGAAAAAGCCAAAACCACAACCGGCTGGCATAACAATAGGATCACTACGAGCCTATCCTATTACATGACCGCCATCCAAACCGGTTGAAAATATCCCGAGCTACCATCTCCCATCGGGTAGACGCAGTAACCAAACGCTCCCTGGACTCCGTCGGAGTGAGTAGCGACCACATACGGATGAACGCCGTGGCCCTGAAGATGACCTGCAAGAAGTGAATGTTTGTTGATCGGTTAAAGACTAAATCATTTCTACAGTTCCATATTGCCCATAAAAGTGCACATACACCGACCCGAATGTATCTTGCCGTGTCAGAATCCACCCCATCCAGCCATGTTCCAAATAACATGCTAATGGAGGTGGGCTGATTAATATTAAACGCAATATGAACCGACCGCCACAGAATCTTAGCCAAAGGACAATCGAGAAAGAGGTGTTTGATGTTTTCGGTATGATCACAGAAGCTGCATCGAGACGAACCCACCCAATTACGTCTTGCAAGGTTATCCTTCGTCAATATGACTTGTTTATGCACGAACCACATAAACACTTTGATACGTAAGGGTACCTTAACTTTCCAAACATGTAATGAGGTAGGGATGACGGTAGAATTAATAACATCCATGTACATTGATCTGACCGAAAACACGCCGTTATTAGTAAGTTTCCAATACAACTGATCTGGCTGTTGCGACAACCGGACCACCATTAATCGTCGAACAAGATGGATCCAGGCCTCCCAACGACTTCCAACCAGCGTCCGTCTAAAGCTGATGTTGAGGGGAACGGATTGTAGAACATTAGCAACATAGGCACCTCTACGTTGGACAATGTTATACAAGGAAGGATATTGAAGTGCTAGTGGGGTCTCCCCAAGCCACGTATCCTCCCAAAACCTCGTCGTGGTACCATTCCCAACAATAAATTTCGTCCTGTTGAAAAAGAGTTGTTTAACTTTCATCAAACCCTTCCAAAAGGGGGATTCGGATGGCCTCACATTCACCTGAGCCAAGGTTTTAGCCAAGAGATACTAATTGCGTAAAATCTATGCCCAAGTGGCCTCCGTCTCAGATGATAGTTTAAACAGCCACTTGCTAAGGAGACATATGTTTTTGACTTCCAGATTTTCAATACCTAGGCCACCTTGGTCCTTAGGTCTACAGATAATATTCCATTTCGCAAGTCTGTACTTTCTTTTGAGCTCATCAATTTGCCAAAAGAATCGAGATCGATAGAAATCTAACCTTTTCCTAACTTCGACTGGAACCAGGAAAAAGGATAAGAGAAACATAGGCATACTAGTAAGGACCGAGTTAATCAGGATTAATCGACCTCCGTATGACATGAGCTTTCCTTTCCAGCAGCTCAGTTTCTTTTCAAAACGATCCTCAATACATTTCCACTCAATATTAGTTAGCTTACGATGATGAATGGGTATCCCTAAGTACGTAAACGGTAACGAACCCAATTCACATCCGAACAATTGTTGATACGACTCTCGGTCATCATTGGCTCTTCCAAAGCAAAACAATTCGCTCTTGTGGAAGTTTATTTTAAGCCCAGACAATTGTTCAAATAAGCATAAGAGCAGCTTCATGTTCCTTGCTTTCGCCATGTCATGTTCCATGAATATGATAGTATCATCAGCATACTGAAGGATAGACAACCCGCCGTCAACTAGATGTGGAACTAGGCCGCCTACCTGTCCTGCATCCTTGGCCCGACCTATTAAAATAGTGAGCATATCAGCCACTATGTTAAACAGAATCGGGGACATAGGATCTCCTTGCCGTAGCCCCTTGTGTGTTTGGAAGAAGTGACCCACGTCATCGTTCACCTTAATCCCGACACTCCCTTTTTGCGTGAAAGAGTCAACCTGGTTTCTCCAGGCCGGATCAAAACCTTTCATACGCAAAGCTTGTTGAAGGAAAGGCCATTTGACTTTATCATATGCTTTTTGGAAATCCACTTTAAAAACTACACCGTCAAGTTTTTTGGAATGAATTTCATGTAGCGTTTCATGCAAGACAACAACCCCTTCCAGGATGTTTCTATCCGGCATGAAAGCTGTCTGAGATGGCTGAACCACTGTGTGTGCTATTTGTGAAAGCCTATTTGTCCCCACCTTGGTGAAGATTTTGAAACTCACATTTAGCAAACAAATGGGTCGGAACTGCTCTATCCGAACAGCCTCTGTCTTATTAGGTAGAAGGGTTATCGTCCCAAAATTGAGCTTAAACAATTGAAGCTGCCCCTCAAAAAACTCCTGAAACATTGGCATCAAGTCACCCTTGATAAAATGCCAACACTTCTTGTAGAACTCCGCCGGAAACCCATCTGGTCCTGGAGCCTTATTATCTTCCATTTTAGTGATAGCCTCAAACACCTCTTTCTCCGAGAAAGGAGCAGACAAGAGCTCATTCTCAGTAGTCTCAAGTTGAGGCACATCCTCAACCCTAGACTCATCCAACGTCACGAAAGTCTCTACCGGGGGGCCAAACAACTGCTTATAATAATTGGTAATGTAAACTTTGAGATTATCCTGACCAACTATCGTCTCTTCATCTTGTTCTAGTTGGAAAATTCTCTTTTTACGATGCTTCCCATTAGCAATCATGTGAAAGAATTGAGTGTTATCCTCGCCTTCTACGATTTTGCGGACCTTGGCTCGCAATGCCCACTTCAATTCCTCCTCACGAAGAAGCTTTTTAAGCTGCATCTCTGCATCTATCTTTGTTTCCAACTCGTTGGAATCCAAAATAGAGGTTTCTGCTTTAGCTTCGAGGTTCTGAATAATTAACGCCCTCGCCCTATCACGGAGGACCTTATGAGCAGAAGCAATCGCCATCACCATCATCATCGCCCTCGCCCTCGCCCTTGCATTGATCACCTCTGTGATCTCCTTTCTGAATGAATCCGCCTCCTCACTGGTACCTAAACAACTCCAAGGACGAACCCCGAGACAAAAAAAACTGGTCAACGCAGACCTTGCACACCTTCCTGTCGTGCAGAGATACCTCCTTGATGTTCACCGCAGCTTGAATGACGCGCCTGACGTATCCCATGAAGTGGTCGTTGGACTGGAATCCGTAGATATTTAGCCTGGCCAGATTCTTGTGCTTGAAATCAGGAGTAGATGGCTCCCACTTCACAGCCATGCTATTAGAGTAACTTATTTGCGACTTCCTTTGGCACTTATGACCCCATACTGTGATGGAAAGCTCCTCGATGGATGGTGCAGCTTCGAGAAGGAACATCGTCCAAGCGATGTCACATTCCTCAGGGAGATTGTCCAGATTCACAAGCCGTAGTTGGCCGAGCATAGGAGCGAGCACTTTTGGGCATTCTGGTCGAATCCAAATCTGGGGAAGATGAGAGAAAGAAATTAATGAGGAGTACAACAATCGTGTGCATAAATTATTGGAAACATCCTCAAGTGAGGATTAATTAATTAGAAGTTTGAGTGAGTACCTTTTCACTTTGAAAATCCAGGTGGAGATGGGTTATTGGGGGAACCTTGTCATTAACGAGCATCTTGCTTAGGTCGAGGGGGATATTTGTAGTATATCCACGAGAGAGAGCTAGGTTCGAGAGCCGAGGGACAAAACCCAGAGCTAAGGGGTAAGAATCAGCATAGTGCCAATTTTTAAAACTCATGCGTTGCAGCTTTGGTAGGCGGCCAAGCCTTATCCCTAAGAATTTACCAGAGGTAATGTCGAGCTCTGCCAGTCGAGCGTGGTGTACAGTCAACACCGATCTCTCCCCCGCGTCGCACTGGAAGAAGCACAATGACTCGAGCCGCGTGCAAGTGCGAAGAATGGTGGGTATGTCGGACTCACCAAACCTGAGGTTGTGCAGATGCAGCCGCGTGAGACCGGCGAATGCGGCCGGGCACTCGTTGATGAAATCATTGAACAGCTTCGCGAAGGAGAGGAGGTCGTCATGGCTGTAATCATTGTGCTGCCTCTTTGTGAGGATCTCGAACTCGGCGGCGTCGATCTTCTGGGTCGCCATGGCGAGGGCAACGGACCTGCCGATCCTGAGATGGCCGTCGCCTCTCATGATGAACCTGAGCTTGAGATTGCGTATGGGTATCTGCGGGGACCTCGTGCTGAGGATCTTGTCGGTCATGTCGGCCACATGGCCGTTCTTCCATCGTAGATCCCGGGCGCTGGGGACGATGACGATCTGCGGGAGCAAGGCGGGCAGGTTGAGCGTTCGCTTGGAGACGACGCAGGTCCTGACGGCGTCGAGTGTGCCCACCCTCTCCAGGATGTTGAGCAGCACGTCGTCGGGCAGCTTGATTAGGCTGTCGATTTTCGGCGGCTGGAAAATTCGATTCAGCCAAGGAGGGTAATAATTAAGATAGCTCGATAAAATGCATGCATGACTCACTACAAGCGAGAATTTGAGAAGAAAAGACCACAAGTAACGAGGCCTTACCTCACGGCGGCGGCGGCGAAGGAACTTCATGGCGGCCGGATCTCAAGGAACGACAAGGCCGGCTAGCTAGGCTTACATCACGGTAGCGGAAATCGCTTGCACGTTTATTTGGCAGCCTCCCCTGACTTCACCAAGGAGGTTTCCTGATCCTATTAAACGTACATGGCCTGGTCTTTTTAACATTGTTTCACAACACGTACGCAGACATATATTTACGGTATATTTATTTTTATAATGTAATTTAAAACGGACTCTTATTCCTTCTTTGCTTCAATCCAACTTTGTTTGTGAAAAAGAGTCGTATTTATTAGTATAAAAAATCATTAGAAGTACAAAGCATTTTAATAAACATAATAAAAATTATATCGAGGTCCCTGGACCACAAACGGCCACTGCCGCCGCCAGAACGAGCCGTCAACGTGTTGCTACCCCAGCTCCATATCGGAGCCGACCTTGTCAATGACAACCAGGAAGACTTCATGCCCGTGTCGCTAAGTACCAGCACCGCGAAGCCGTAGTCATCGCCATTGAACCCTTAAATCAATCTGAAAAACCTGACACCGAATCTCATCATCGCGTATGTACGACGAGAGACAAAACACCACTGCCCTGAGGAACTGACATAAATCTACCCCGAAGCTCCGTCTAATCCGTCCCGATGGACGAGCTTGACGAGGACCGAAGCCCAGAAGACTCTCACTCGAAAAAGCGTCGCCATTCATCCTAGTGCTGTCTTTACAAGGACTAAAATCCTAATCTATCCACTAGCCAGAGCCAAGGCACAAGGATTTCCCATTTCCGTACAACTTTTGGCCTTGCCTCATCTAACTAATTGATGTAGTACACCCCTCAAATAAAAATAATGTAGAACAGGTGGTTCTGGGAGGAGCGTGGAGGGTTGCAGCCGGCACAGTGCTGATGGACCACGGGAGCGACGATGTGGGCGGTTGTTAAATTTGCTCTACGTGCACTTTCTTCTTCCTACAAAATATGTTCTAGTGTAATGATGTTGAGGCTGTTGCTATTATTGGAAAGCATTAATTTTTCATCCAAATTTTCTCTAAAAAGACACAGAATTTAAGCCACCGTTGTCTTAGGACTTTGTGAATAACCCTAGCTTGTTCAGTTTCTCTCTTGTGGATGCTTTGGACAACTATTTATCCATATGTATCTTGTGTTGCAAGTTGTGTGTTGATTTGTATGGTTTTTCTTGCCTTTCCTTGTGATTTTTCTCGTGTTGTTCGTGTTTCCCCTCAAATCCACCTCCAGTTTGTGAAGATCGGACCACCCCAGTGTCTTGCCACGTATCATTGTGGTAATAAATCGAGAATGTTTCGCAAAATTTCCACGTAGACGGCTTATAAACTAGACCATCTCCGAGGAAGAAATTACGTTTTAATAGCATTTCAATAGCGTGTAGGGTGTATGCGGAGCACCTTAGACCGGGTGCAACACTCAAGAATGCCTTTGCCAAGTTGAAATTGCCCTTCTCCGAGTACACGGGGTATTTGACAAATAAGTTTTCCAGTAGTGAGGTCACCGCTCATTGGTGGAGATTGATGGTGAACTTAACCGACCATTGTGCGTCACACGCCATTCTTAAATATCGCAAAATCTCCTAACATGTATAGAAAATATATATCATTTGTAGTATTAGTCATAAATATTTTGTCACTCAATGCACTAGCTAGTTTGGTGGAGCCCTTCTAAGTCAACCCAATCAAATAGCATGCACAATGCTATGACTGCGTTCTAGATAATATGGATCATACTAGACGCTTCGCCACACAGTTAGTTGGTCGTGAGTTAAGTCTCCTATTTTACACAGGCTATTTTGGTTAGAGGTGAGCACTATTACATAGAGTTGACCGATATTCCTGGTTTATTTGGTTTATGGTGTCCGGTTTGGTGTTTGCATCACTAGTTGTTTGATGTTTGGGTGTATCGTCAGTTTTCATCCTATATAAACCGAATTGACCATCGGACCATATGCATTGAAATTGGCCTCTTTTTTCTCTGACTTCCCTACTTTGTTGGCATGTGTATAGGCATGGCCCAAGGCCCATACACCATGCACACCCCCACACAACCCATTTTACTCGTGCCTCTGCCTCTCAAAATCACTCTCCCTGCACTGATATTCACCACCAAATGGACTCCAATATCTCAACCTAGCCGCCTCCCAACCTTGGGGTAGATATTCTGATGTAACATGTGCTCATGTTGGCTTGGATCTCCTATGCCTAATCTTTCCGTTCTTACTCTTCCCCACCGCTTAGCACGATGTCGTTATTCCATCGCAAATCCACCATTTGATGAGTTCGATGGTGTAGACAGAGGAAGCGATGAACCAACCGTACGACATAGAATTAGCAAGCTGCCGCCACCCGCTCACAAACGCACGAAGCAAAAAACTAGTTCACCCACTCGCCTAGCAGTAAAATCACCCATAGGGGCGGGAGATCCTATTCAACTTGCAACATGTTGAAGGACCACCAGATGTGCACGTCCCAGGGCACTCGCTTTGACCTGGTAGCCAGTCGGCCTTATTGGGCCTTGGGCCATCCAGAGAAATGAAGGGGAAAAAACAAAGAAAGGAAGGAGAACTGAAAAAGGTAGATGGATTGTTCTTGAAAAAAATGTTTGCAAATTTTCAAAAAGAAAGTAAAAGCCTAAAAATATTCCTGAATTAATTAAAATTTACGAATTCAGAAAATTATTAGTGAACTTAAAAATGTTCGCGAATTTTAGAAATTTTCCCTGAATTTTAAAAATGATCATGGGGTTCAAAAGAAGTTTCCTTGATTTCAAAAATGTACTCATATTTCAAAAAATGTTTTCACATCTGTAGGGATTCTGTCTGTACTTACGTGTAGCCCAAATGATCAAGCACTCAACTTTCTTTGTGCCAAAAAGAGAAATAAAAAAACTTCCGTTCGGACCAAGAAGCCAACAACATGTATCAAGAGAGACTTATCTTGTAATCAGAAACAACCTGTCCTGAATCCAATTAATTATGCGTCTCTTTATGAGTAATACATGAGCTGCAGATCGAGATCGATGGATGGTGACGTGATCCATCGATCCAACAAGCAATATATTCCTATATTTAGCCGCCAGACGGTCGCTGGCGCCAGCAGGCGAGTTCCTCAGTGTCTACCTCGCCGGTTATCAAAGTCAGTGACTGCCAGGGTGTGATTCTAAATAAAATACAGATTGTATTCCACACCAGAAAAGAGAACACAAATATATAGGTTTGCCCAACAAGGGGGGTAGCCGATATACATTTCATACGATGTAGTCAACTAAGAAACAATTAAGAGGAAAACAACATGCGCAATAGCTACTAGTATAAGCTCTGGATTCCGGGAACAACAAAACCACAGAGATGCCATGAATGATTATTGATTTATATGGACCTTGACCTTATGACCGGTGGCCATCGCCATCACCCTCCCCCTTACCTTCGCGTTGATCACCTCTATGACATTCTTCCTCAATGAGTCCACTTTCTCCTTCGCCTCTATGATCTTCCTCAACGAATCCAGCTCCTCGCTTGTCCATAGATAACTCGGAAGAGTAACCCTGAGATGAGGAAACTTGTCACCACAGACATCGCACACATTCTTGTCATGCAGAGATACCTCCTTCATGTTCGCCTAGATAGTTAGTCTGGCTAGATTCTTATGCTTGAAAATCAAGAGTAGATGGCTCCCACTTCACATCCATTTTATTGGTGTAATATTTTTGTGACTTCCTGTCGCACCTATGATTGCATACTGTGATACGAAGCTCTTCTAGAGATGGTGCAGCATCAAGAAGGAACATTGTCCAAGCAATATCACATTCTTCAGGAAGATTGTCCAAATCACAAACCGTAGGTTGGTGAGCAGTAGCACACGAGTAAGCACTTCCAGGCATTCCCGTTGAACCCAAATCTGGGAGAGATAAAATAATAATAATAATAATAATAATAATGAATCAAAGTTGTTCATAAATTACATCTCAAGTGATGCATAAGTTACTACAGTTGCATATCACAATCATACAATGAGAATTGAATAGAGATGATTGGATCAGTGGGTACCTTTTACTCCAATATTCCTGATACAAATCACTTACGGAGGGGACATTGTAGGTCATCCGTTGGAGCTTTGGTAGACGGTCAAGCTCCTTTGTTTTGAATTCCCCATAGGAGATAACAAGCTCAAGGACTCGAGTGTGTTTTACATGCAATGTTGAACGGATCCCCGCGTCACACTCAAAGAAACACAATGACTCGAGGCGCTTACAGGTGCTTAGAATGTTCTGTATGTCCAGTTCACCAAACCTCAGATTATGCAGTTGCGGTCTTGTGAGACCAGCAAAAGCATTTGCACAATGGCGGACAAAATTAGCAAACTGCTTAACAAAGAGCAGGGGATACGCCTCGGTGCAATGATAGGTATCCCTTGGCGTCAAGATCTCAAACTCGGTTGCATCTAGTTTCTGGGTCACCATGGCGAGGCCGGCTGATTTGCCAATGGAGTGACAACGAGAGGGACTCAAGAAAACTTGAGCTTCAGCTTGCAAATGGTAATCTGCAGGGACCACGTGCTCAAGACCTTGTCTATCACATCGGCCACGACGCAGTTGATTCAAACGATATAGTGGGGAATAATATCGTAGAGAATCAGCGAGCCGAGGCAGTTTGTGCATTTGCCTCGAGAGGATGCAGGTTCTTACAAGATCAACCGTACCCACCCTCCCGACGATGTCGTCATTTGGCACCTTGCTTAGTATGTGCTCATTGTCAGATGCTTTCGTTAACTGCAATTCTCCAGGAGGGAAATTAGTCATGGGTGATAGATCAATATATTGACCTAGATCAAAGCAAAAAATAGCAATTACAAAACGATACTTACATCATGGCGGATTTTGTGAGTGGAAGCCACCGCCATCGCCCTCCCCTTGATCACCTCTGCGATCTCCAGTTTGAATGAATCCACCTCCTCGCTGGTCCGTGGACAACTCCAAGGACGAACCCCGAGATGAGGGAACTTGTGAACGCAGTGCTCGCACACCTTCCTGTCATGTAGAGATACCTCCTTGATGTCCTCCGCAGCTTCAATCACGCGCCTGACGTATCCCATGAAGTTGTCGTTGGGCTGGAAGCCGTAGATAGTTAGTCTGGAAAGATTATTGTGCTTGAAATCAGCAGTAGATGGCTCCCACTTCACATCGGTTATCTGGGAGTAACTTTTTTGCGACTCCAATTGGCATTTATGATCCCATACTGTGATGCAAAGCTCCTCTAAGGATGGCGCGGCTTCAAGAAGGATCATTGTCCAAGCGATGTCACATTCCTCGGGAAGATTGTTAAGATTCACGCGCCGTAGTTTGCCGAGCACAGGTGCAAGGACTTTAGGGCACTCCGGTAGAACCCAAACCTGGTACACTGGTGGAAAAAGGGCCTTTGGTCGCGGTTCGCAACTACCATTAGTCGCGGTTGCGCAACCGCGACCAAACAGGCGGGACTAAAGGCTCCACCCTTTAGTCGCGGTTGCTTAAGAACCGCGACTAAAGGCCCGTCCACGTGGGCGCCAGGTGACCGTCGGGGCGGAGGACTTTTAGTCACGGTTCTTCTGGCAAACCGCGACTAAAGACCGCCGCAGGTTTAGGGTTTTAGCCCCCCCCCCTAAACCTGCCCCCCCTAAACCTGTTTTCTGTTTAATTTGTATTGTTTTATTTCTTTTATGCTTTATTTTAATTTTGAAGGAGTTTCACATATTCTACGCTACTACATACATGCATATGATTGTACAATTTCAAACAAATTTGAAATTAGAACCAAAAAGAATTCAAGAGGAATATACAGTATATATTAAATATCATCGGATGACCATATACAATTTTGAACAAGTTTCCATACATAATTTAAGGCATATAAAGTTCTACGTCCTCGTAATGGTGTTCTCCTTTAGGATGGAGGACTTCCCTCCTGAACCATCCAGCTAGTTCCTCTTGAAGTGGTCGGAAGCGAGCTTCTGGACTAAGCATCATCCGGAGGTTATTCCTCTGAGCATTGGTATCACTTGGAACCCGCTCAGAGGTGTATCTCCGGATCATCTCACAGACATAGTATCCACATAGATTGGTCCCCGCTGGCTGAATATCCCCAGCATTCTTAGCCTTTGACTTTTTGAATTCTAGCTCTTTTTTGAATTCACCGACCTTTGTATCTACGAACCGTCTCCAAACCCTACGAGGCAAAGAAAATTAAATGAACAAGAGAGTTATTAGTTACTTGATATTAGGAAATGAACGAAATAGGCCGATCGATATAGAGCGCAAATGAATGAAAATAATTACTTCTGCAGCATTTTTCTTAGGTCGCCCCAAAGCTTTGGATCCATATTCAGAGAGTCGTGGACGAGACATTCTGAGGTGTCAACTTTAATTACTAGCAGAATCCAATGGAACCTGCGGACACGATACATGCACAGTACGTCATGCATAACTCATCGATTAGCCGGCCACATACCATGCATGGAGTAAACAAAAGAGAATGTGCTCAAGACAGAAACACTCACCCAAAATGGTAAGGAAATAGAATATCACTTTTGAGTTCCTGCTTCGTAAGAAACTGCCACAGGTCTGCCTCCATGTCGTCGGGGTGATGCCGCAACACATATCCATTAACGATGTGTGGGTCAATGAACCCAACATCATGGATGTTCCTTACTCTGCATTTCTTAATCTTCATTCTGCATGTATAATAGCGGACACAACAATATAGTTAGGACATATATATAGTGCAGGCAATATGAACGAGATGGGGTAGAAATAAATCACTTACAGAATGTAGCAACTGATGATAGATTTGTCGAGCTCGCGCAGATTGAAAAGCTGGAACAATTCACTCAGATGAATTTGTACATAGTAATGTTTGAAGTGATGCTCATATCTAACTTCCGCATAAATATATTCGTTGGCGTTTTTATTTTTTATGTAACCCTTGTACCATTTCAGCAGACCTTTCATTTGTGGAGGTAGATCCTGTTCCTGCGCAGGCTCGACGAGAGGCCCATTCTTCACATATGTAATTACTACCTCCTTCACTGGCGCCTCATCAAGGCCTAACAGTTCACGAAGAGTAATACCTAAGTTGGCCGCTTGTTCTCTGGCACTCGTTGCAGTCAATCCAAGTGCTGCCGCAGCTGCTATGATATCGGGGTCATCCGGACCGGCGGCTTTCACTATAAGCGGGGCAATTGATTGTTTACTTTGTTCCCCGAGCTGGGCAACTCGTTTACTTTGTTCCGGATCGGGGTCATCCGCCCGCCCTTTCTTCTCCTTCAACATGAGTGCCTGCCTACGAAGTTCACGTGCATAGTCCTCAGGCAGATTCTTCGCGGCTTGGGACGGTGTGCTCAAAAATGACTTAGCCCACTTCTTTTGCTCATCAGAAAATACTGGCTTGGGCTCGGGCTCTCTTTTCTTCTTGCAGTCCGCCTTCCATTTCTCAAGATCAGCAGCCGCGGCCGCGGCAGTTTCCTCGGCACTACGTTTCCAAGGCCTTGTGGGGAGAGGCTTCAGTGATGGCTCCGGTACCTTTGTGGTCTTAGGTACATAAGGGTCCGGGTTAATAATCCAGGACTGCTTCTGCTTCTTTGCCGGAGGTGGATTGGGGGGCGGCGTCTGATCACCCGCCGGACGAGGACTGGGGGGCGGCGTCTGATCACCCGCCGGACGTTGTGGACTGGGAGGCGTCGGCTGACGTGACGGAGGTGTAGGTGAACCGCCACCACCACCACCACCGCCGCCGCCGCCACCGCCACCACCACCACCGTAGGGGGGTGGACTTGTTGTCCTTGGCGCCTCGCCTGGAAACTTGATAAACTTCTTTTGCCATAGAATGAAATGGCGCTTGACATCTCCAAGTCTTTTCTCCCCTTCAGGTGTAGCAATGTCAATCTCCAGGTCCTCAAACCCTTGGACTATGTCCTCCACCGTGACACGAGCATAGCCATCTTGAATGGGGTTGTTGTGGTGGAGTGCTCCAGGTAAACATGGTAAAGCACTGCCGATGGCTACCTTCATGGACATGTTCCCGATAGGATAATACAGATGACATTCTTTCCTCTCCTTTATATCGTCCACGGGGTAGCGAGGAGGCTCCGGTGCAGTAATTTCGACCACCAGAGGCTCCGGTGCAGTAATTTCGATCGTCGGTGCATCTGCACCAGCCGGTGGGGCCTCCGTGGAAGCCACGCTGCTTCTCCGCTGCTGGCTATCGAGATCCGCTGGATGATCTTCATGTTGCGCCCAAGCTGCATCTCTTTCGGCTACTAGTACACTCACGGTTTTCTTCATCACATCCATTTCCGATGCCAACCGCGCCACAACATCTGCTTCCCGATCCATCTTTCTCTTACGGCTTCTGTAACCGTACGGGTCATCGTTCTGGGGGAACCCTATTTTCCACGGAATGTGCCCCATGCCTCGTACACGTCCTCCGTGTTCAGGATTCCCGAGGGCTTTTGTCAGTGCGTCGTTCTCTCTGTTGAACTTGATCTTCCCCTCTTGAGCATCCCTCATTGCGTCAATAAGGGCTTGGGTGGGTTTCATTATTTTGCCCTGGTAAACACACTCCCCTGTCTCCGGGTTCAGCGTTCCCCCATGCCCGTACCAGCAGCTTTTGGCCCTTGGGTCCCATCCCTCCGTACCTGGACGGATTCCTCGCGCCCTCAGCTCGTTCTCCATCTTCGCCAACCTAGGCTGCCAAAGGCGATACCCTCCTGGCCCCATAATATGATTGTACTCCTTCTTAGCCGCATTTTCCTTATTTTTTTTCGATATTTGAATGAACTGCTCCGATTTCTTTTGCTTCACAAATTCTGGCCAATCATGTTTCAGTTTCTCATATTGTCCTTTGAAATCCGGAGTCTTGTTCTGCTTGACAAAGTCATGGTTTAGATTTTGCTTGAATTTCCGGAATGCGTCGGCCATCTTATGAAGAGCGAACTGTTTGACTAGCCTCCTCCTCTCCTTGTTTTTCTCAATCTTGTTACCCTCCTCATCGAATTTGTTGTATTCCGGAGGTAGAACGAAATGTTCCATAAGCTTCTTGAAGCAATCTTTTTTTGTTCTCTTATCGACAAAAGTGAAACCAGCAATTCGTGCCTTCTTTGGCTCATTTCACTCCTGGACGGTGATCGAGACGTTGTCTCTAACAACGGCTCCGCATTGGCTGACAAACTTGATGGCGTTCTTGCGGGGCTCCAGCGGCCTGCCGGTTGCACTGTCGACAACCTCGATGGTGCATGTTTCCCCTTGTTTCATCGTCTTGGTTGCGCCACGCTTTGACGACGTACTCGATTGTTTCGACGATCCGGCCGAGGGCTAAAATAAGAAAGAGAGTCGCGCCCGTTAGTACACACATATTTATTCAAATCAGTTAGTTTGTATCACCAGAGGCTCAATGTATATATATACCTCGGCGCCGGAGGTGGTTGCTACTTCCATTTGAAGATCGTCGTTTATCGACGTTTGTTCGGCATCATCTTGCTGACGGCGCCCTTCATCTTCACCGTCAAGGTTCAGATAAGAAGAGACATCATCTTCTTCTTGTCCGGTCGGCACATATTGAATATCGCCGTTTATGATGCCGAACATATGTGCTTCACCGTCCGGATCATAGTTGTCCATAATCGGGTCAGCTCTATCGTCCTCCATTATGTCAGTCCTGAAAACATGTAGTAAAAACAAATTAATTAAGTGAAGAAGGGGGGCGGTGGCGGTGGCGGTGGCGAAAGGGTGGTGGCAAAAGGAGGGGGCGAGGAAGGGGTGGAAAAGGGTGTCGCGGTAGAGCGCGAGACGGGGCGGCAGACGACGGCGCCACGGAGAGGGAGGCGAGGACAACACACATGTATAACCCTCGCCATTTGGTTAATTATCAAATTTTACGGTTTTTTGTTAATTATCAAGTTTTAAGTTACTTATTTTCTTCTTCCTTTTTCCTTCTTCTTTCTTTTGGTTTTCATTTGGTTTTCATTTGGTTTTCATTTTTTTCTTCTTCCTTTTTCTTTCTTGTTTTTTCTTCTTCCTTTTTCTTTCTTCTATCTTTCTTCTTTCTTCTTCTTCCTCTTTCTTCTTTCTTCTTTCTTCTTTCTTCTTCTTCCTTTTTCCTTTCTTCTTCTTTCTTTCTTCTTCTTCCCTTTCTTCTTCTTTCTTTCTTCTTCCCTTTCTTCTTCTTTCTTCTTCTTTCTTTCTTCTTTCTTTCTTCTTCTTCCTTTTCTTCTTATTCCTTTCTATTCTTTCTTTCTTCTTCTTTCCTTTTTCTTTTTTCTTTCTTTCTTCTTCTTCCTTTCTTCTTCCTTTCTTCTTCTTTTTTTCTTCTTCCTTTTTCTTTCTTCTTTCTTTTGGTTTTCATTTGGTTTTTATTTGGTTTTTATTTGGTTTTCATTTTTTTTCCTTTTTCTTTCTTGTTTTTTCTTTTTTTTTTCTTCCTTTTTCTTCTTTCTTTTTTTCTTCTTCCTTTGTTTTTCTTCTTCCTTTCTTTTTTCTTCTTTCTTTTTCTTTCTTGTCTTTTTTCTTTCTTCCTTTTTCTTTCTTCTTCCTTTGTTTTTCTTCTGTTTTTTTGTTTTCTTTTGTTTTTTCTTCTGTTTAATTTGTTTTTCTTTCTTCTTCTTCCTTTTTCCTTTTTCTTTTTCTTCTTCTTCTTTTTCCTTAAGCAGGGCCGGCCGGCGCCGGCCAGCAGGCGGACGGCAGGGCGCGCGACGGGCGGCGGGCGGCAGGGCGTCGGACAGCGGGCGGCAAGGCGGCGGGCGGCGCGCGGAGGACACGGCAGGCAGGGCCAGCGGGCGGCGGGCGCGGCGGGCAGCGGGCGGCAAGGCGTCGGGCGGCGGGCAAGGGCGCAGGGCACGGGCGGCGCTCACTGGGGACGGGGTGCGGCGGCGCGCAGGGCTTCGGCGTCGGGGCAGGGCTTCGGCGTCGGCGTCGGCGTCGATCGGCGTCGGGGCAGCGCTTCGGTGTCGAGAGAGAGGAGAATGGGAAGTGGCAAAACTGCCAAGTGCAGTATTTATAGACGCAGCTTTAGTCGCGGTTGGTGTGGCGGACCGCGACTAAAGCTAGCCTTTAGTCGCGGTCCGCCACACCAACCGCGACTAAAGCTAGCCTTTAGTCGCGGTCCGCCACACCAACCGCGACTAAAGGGTTTTGGCGCCGCTTCGTTCCCGCGCAGGAAGAGCCTTTAGTCGCGGTTGGTGTGGCGGACCGCGACTAAAGGCTAGCTTTAGTCGCGGTCCGCCACACCAACCGCGACTAAAGGTCTGTGCTGGCACTGGCGCCGTGCGGTGGGATGTTTAGTCCCACCTCGCTAGCCGAGAGGCTTCGACAGTGGTTTATAAGCGCGGCTGCGCTGACCACTTCGAGCTCCTCTCAAATGCAGGCTTACGGGCCTATTCTGTTACTACTAGCCTGTGGGCCTACTGGGCCTTCCTGCGGGCCTGAATCCTGGCCCAATAATGTGTTTCTAGTCGTATTCAGGCCGTGGTGGCACAGTAGGTGGCATACTTTTTATTTTTTGCCTGTTTTTTGTTTTCATTTTTGCTTTATTTATTTTGTTTTGTTTCTACTTACAACAAAAAACTTATTTATTTTATTTTATTTTGTTTCTAATTACTTAATTATTTTACTTTATGATAATTATTTTTGCTATTAAAGTTTCTAATTACTTATTTATTTATGTTATTAAAATCTTAAAAATACAATTATATATCAAAAAAATCAGAAAATAAAACTAATTCATTTTAAATTCTTGTTTTTCTTCTGTTTTTTCTTCCTTTTTTCTTCTATTTTTTTCTTCTATTTTTTTCTTCCTTTTTCTTGTTTTTCTTCTTTTTTTTCTTCCTTTCTTTCTTTTTCCTTTTTTCTTCTGTTTGTTTTTTTCTTATGTTTTTCTTCTGTTTGTTTTTTCTTCTGTTTTTCCTTTTTTCTTCTGTTTGTTTTTTTTCTTCTGTTTTTCCTTTTTTCTTCTTTTTTTTCCTTTTTCCTTCTTTCTTCTTCTTCCTTTTTCCTTTTAAAATCAGAAAAATAAAACTAATTCATTTTAAAATCTTAAAAATACAATTATATATCAAAAAAATCAGAAAAATAAAACTAATCCCTTGAAGGTTTGACAAAAGGTTTGATACATCATTCAGTTCATCGACCAAATACAAAGTTTGGTACAATAAATTATTACACATCAATTCTTCCCTTGTGTCCCTGCTTGCTTACGATTGTGCCGTATCCATGGAGCATCCTCATCATTTAACTTAATGCTTGGGTTGGTGTTCACTTTGAAGGGCGGAATTTCACCAAACATATTATAATCTTCTGACATGTCTGTCTTGTCCTCCACTCCCACGATGTTTCTTTTCCCTGAAAGAACAATGTGGCGCTTTGGATCATCGCATGATGTACTGATCGTTTTCTTATCTTTCCGTTTCCTCGGTTTGCTACTCATGTCCTTCACATAGAAAACCTGAGCGACATCTTTCGCTAGGACGAATGGTTCGTCAAGGTAACCAAGATTGTTGAAATCCACCATTGTCATTCCGTATTGCTGGTCCACCTTTACCCCACCTCCTGTTAGCTTGAACCATTTGCACCGGAACAAAGGGACCTTAAAGGAGGGTCCATAGTCAAGTTCCCATATCTCCTCTATGTAACCATAATATATGACCTTTTGCCCATTCTCGGTTGCTGCATCAAAGCGGACACCACTGTTTTGGTTGGTGCTCTTTTTATCTTGGGCGATCGTGTAAAATGTATTCCCATTTATCTCGTACCCTTGGAAAGTCGTTATAGTCGAAGATGGTGTCTTGGCCAACATGTACAGCTGATCTACAACATCATTGTCATTCATTAAATGTTTTCTCAACCAACTGCCGAAAGTCTCCATGTGGGCCTTCCTAATCCAGGATTCAGGCTTCCCCGGGTTGTCCGAGCGTAAAATATTCTTGTGTTTCTCAAAGTACGGAGCCACCAAGCTGGAATTGGTCAGTACAGTGTGGTGTGCTTCAGTCAGAGAATGGCCGTCCATACATATCGTTGATTTCCTTCCGATCGTGCCTTTTCCACTTAGTCTCCCCTCGTGCTGCGATCGAGGAAGGCCAATCGGCTTAAGGTCAGGAACAAAGTCAACACAAAACTCAATTACCTCCTCATTTCCATAGCCCTTGGCGATGCTTCCTTCTGGCCTAGCACGGTTACGAACATATTTCTTTAATACTCCCATGAACCTCTCCAAGGGGAACATATTGTGTAGAAATACAGGACCGAGAATGAAAATCTCTTCGACTAGGTGAACCAGGAGGTGCGTCATAATATTGAAGAAGGATGGCGGGAACACCAACTCGAAACTGACAAGACATTGGACCACATCGTTCTGTAACCGTGGTAGATCTTCTGGATTGATTACCTTCTGAGAGATTGCATTGAGGAATGCACATAGCTTCACAATGGCTACTCGAACATTTTCCGGCAGGAGCCCCCTCAAAGCAATCGGAAGCAATTGCGTCATAATCACGTGGCAGTCGTGAGACTTCAGGTTTTGGAACTTTTTCTCCGCCATGTTTATTATTCCCTTTATATTGGACGAGAATCCAGACGGGACCTTCATACTGCTCAGGCATTCAAAAAAGATGAACTTCTCTTCTTTGGTCAGAGCGTAGCTGGCACGACCTTGAAACCATTCCGGATGCCGGTCATCAGGGTCTTTCAAACGTTGCTGGTCCTGCCGTGCTTCCTTTGTATCATTTGTCTTCCCATACACGCCCAAGAAGCTTAGGAGGTTCACGCAAATATTCTTCGTAACGTGCATCACGTCGATTGCAGAGCGGACTTCTAGGACTTTCCAATATTCTAGCTCCCAGAATATAGATTTCTTCTTCCACATGGCTGCGTGCCCGTCAGCTCCCTTCGGAACTGATTGTCCGCCAGGACCCTTTCCAAAGATGACTTTCAAATCCTTGACCATATCAAATACCTCAGCACCAGTGCGTTCTGCAGGCTTCGGCCGGTGATCTGCCTTGCCGTTGTAATGCTTGCCTTTCTTTCTTACTGGATGAATTTTCGGAAGAAATCGACGATGCCCAAGGTACACGTTCTTCTTACAATTTGGCAAATGTACACTTTCAGTCTCATGTAAGCAGTGCGTGCATGCATTGTATCCTTTATTTGACAGTCCCGAAAGGTTACTAAGAGCAGGCCAATCGTTGATGGTTACGAAAAGCAACGCTCGTAGGTCAAATTCCTCTTGTTTGTGCTCATCCCACACACGGACACCAGGTCTGCCCCACAGCTGTAAAAGTTCATCAACTAATGGCCTTAGGTACACATCGATGTCGTTGCCAGGTTGCTTAGGACCTTGGATGAGCACTGGCATCATAATGAACTTCCGCTTCATGCACAACCAAGGAGGAAGGTTGTAGATGCATAGAGTCACGGGCCAGGTGTTATGGCTGGAGCTCTGCTCGCCAAAAGGATTCATGCCATCTGTACTTAGACCAAATCTTATGTTCCTTGCGTCAGCTGCAAAATCTTTGAACTCTCTGTCGATCTTTCTCCATTGCGTTCCATCTGCGGTGTGTCTCAACTCCCCGTCCGACTTACGGTCCTCTTTGTGCCATCGCAACAACTTGGCATGCTCTTTGTTCCTGAACAGACGTTTCAACCGTGGTATTATAGGAGCATACCACATCACCTTGGCGGGAACCCTCTTCCTGGGTTTCTCGCCCTCAACATCGTCACCAGGGTCATCGCCTCTGATCTTATAACGCAATGCAGTGCATACCGGGCATTCATTCAAATTCTCGTATTCACCGCGGTAGAGGATGCAGTCGTTGATGCATGCATGTATCTTCAGAACCTCTAAACCTAGAGGGCAGACAACCTTCTTTTCTTCGTACGTACTGGCGGGCAACTCGTTATTCTTTGGAAACATATTCTTCAACATTTTCAGCAAGTTTTCAAATGCCGAGTCAGCTACACCTGCCTGTGCCTTCCATTTCAGCAAATCCAGTGTGCAGCCCAGCTTTTTCAGACCATCATCGCATCCGGGGTACAACGACTTTCTGTGATCCTCTAACATGCGATCCAAATTCTCCCTCTCCTTTTCAGTTTCGCAGCGTCTCCGTGCATCAGCAATGGTCCGACCAAGATCATCAACGGTCTCATCACGTGCCTCTTCTTCACCTTCACCTTCCCCTTCACCTTCCCCTTCACCTTCCCCTTCACCTTCAGCATCCTCCATGAAAGTATCACCGAAATCAGCAAGATAGCTTTCATCGATGAAATCATCCCCTTCTTCATCTTCTTCCATTATAACCCCTCTTTCTCCATGCTTGGTCCAACAATTATAGCTTGGCATGAAACCGTGCCGAAGCAGGTGCAGGTGAACTTCTCTTGAGGAAGAGTAACCCTTCTGATTCTTACAGTCAACACATGGACAGATAACAAAACCCTTCTGCTTGTTCGCATTAGCCATTACGAGGAAATCTTTCAAACCCGTAGTGAACTCGCGGGAGAGTCGGTTACCGTACATCCATTGCCGATTCATCTGCATTATTATAATATAAAATATATAATTAACCATCATGCATTTGTTAAACTAACTAGCTATAAACAATAGAAATTAAACAATGAACAACACACATGCATATTTAATCAATGACACACATGCATGAAAGGTTCAAGTTGCTAACCGCGATCGAGGAGGGAAAAAATGAATGAGGAACCTCAAGTGTGGCTCTTGGGGCATTTCATCAAACACCTTGTGTGCATAAGAGGAACCAAAAGCAAACCTACACCCCCTTGTGAAGCTTGTGAAGAGAAGTGGCACCAAATAGCTAAGTGAGTGTGCTGAACTGGTATATATAGGGGAGGAGCTTTAGTCGCGGTTGGCCTGGCCAACCACGACTAAAGGCCTTTGGGCACCTTTAGTCGCGCCTTTAGTCGTGATTGGCCAGGCCAACCGCGACTAAAGCCCCTCACGTGCACCAGCTGGCCACCGAGCGCCCTGGGCGCAGGCATTTGGTCGCGGTTCGTCTGCCGAACCGGGACTAAAGGCTTCATTAGTCGCGGTTCCTACAGTTCCGCGACTAATGGGGCTGGACGGAAGCCTCTTTTTCTACCAGTGGTAGAGATAAAACAACACTTGTAAATTACATCTCAAGTGATGCATACGTTACTACCGTTGGCATATAACAATCAGACAACGTATATTTCATATGCATATATATCATGGACCAAGCCACACAAAAATATGTTAGATTAGAAGTGAACTTATTATATCCGGCTTTCGATGCCGTGAATGAAAATAGGCTCACGTACACTTGGACTCATGCTTTCAGTGGATTGTCCACTTTGTGATAATAAATGCTTCTAGGGTACTCCAATTTTTTACCATCATACATATATAAAAACAAAACGAGACAAAGATAATTGTGGTGAGTACCTTTTCACTTTGAAAATCGAGGTGCAGGTCACTTATTGAGGGGACATTAACAAGCAGCTGGCTCAGCTTGAGGGTCCTGTTTATAATGAACGCATGCGCCAGAGTTAGCTTGGAGAGCTGAGGGACATAGCCCAAAATCAAGGGATTGTCTAGGTTATCAAATATCCATCTATGCAAGGTCATCCGTCGAAGCTCCGGCAGGCAGCCGAGCTCCACTGTTGAGAACTTTGCATAGGCGAAGATAAGCTCAACGAGTCTGGCATGCTCTACGTGCAGCACCGGAAGTTTCCGCGCGTCACAACGGAGCAAACGCAACGACTCGAGCCGCTTGCAGGTGGCTAGGATGTTGGGTATGTCCGATTCGCCGAACCTCAGGTTCTCCAGATGCAGCCGCGTGAGGCCGGCAAACGCGTCCGGACACTCGATGATGAAATTGTTGAACAGCTTCGCCGAGTCGAGGAGATCGGCATCGGTGCGCCTATAATAGATGTCCTTGGTCAGGACCTCGAACTCTGCCACGTCGATCTTCTGCGTCGCCATGGCGAGGGCGACGGCCCTGCCGATCTTGAGATGGTCGTCGCCTATCATAATGAACCTGAGCTTGAGGTTGCGGATGGGGATCTGTGGAGACCTCGTGCTCAGGATCTTGTCGGTCATGTCGGCCACGCCCCGGTTCTTGCGGTGTAGATCAAGGTCGCCGAGATCGATGACGATCTGCGAGAGCAAGGCCGGCAGGTTGAGCGTTTGCCTGGAGACGACGCAGGTCCTGAGTCCTGACGGCGTCCAACGTGCCGACCCTCTCCAGGATGTTGAGCAGCACATCGTCTGGCAGTTTGATTAGCCTGTCGGCTTTCAGCAGCTGGATAGATAGATTGATAAATAAATTCAATGATGACTCACGCACAAGAATTTGAGAAGGGAGGAACGCAAGCAAGCAACGGGGGCTTGGCTTACATCACGGCGGCGGCGGCGAATCCGGTTGAGCTTCATGGCGGTCTGATCTCAAGGAACAACGAAGTGGCAGATGGCTTCGCGGCGGCGAATATCGCCTGCACGTTCCTTCCTAGGTGCGATGATCAAGATTGCAGGCTACCTCCTCTGACTTGAACAAGGAGGTTTCCTGATCCTATATTCCACCTAGGTAAAGACAGCCTGGTTTCTATAGCATTGTTTCACAAGACGCAGACATATTAAAACGGGTAGGGCACATCTGGTTATTGTACATATACATATCAATCAACCAATAAAAAGGAAAAAGAAAGGAAAAATAAGAAAATGCCTGCACGTATCTCCACATGAAATCAGTGATGACATAGAACAGCCACTCTTTGTCTATTTTTTTTCTCTAGTGCATGTTAAACCAGAGTTCTATCCATCCCGCATGGAAGGCTATATCGGGAGCGCTTGCGACGAACCATTGCAAGATGTTCAGACATATATCCAAACCCCTTGTGATGTTCTCAAGTTGAAGACAGTTTCCACACGCTCGTTACATGCGATCATGTGATCGCACTCTGCGAACGTATGCGCGTATGCTGGAGATTGCCGGAAAAAATCGCTTCTAATAAATTCAGGCAATGAGTGGCTCTTACATGTACTAGCTAATTCTTCCTAGTTGGAACGGAATAATATGATCATGCTCGTTTGGAGAATTTGGCAATTACGGTCAGACGTGGTGCATGGCAAGGAAATTCCCTCAGCAGAGTCCTCTGCCGTATACCTAGAGAGTTATATGAGTTCGCTTGATCTAACAAGGAGATACTCTACGGAAGAGATCATCAAAGGGAAGATGGTGGTGCAAGATGATGTATCAAGACAACCCCAGCCAGAGCACCAGGTTCATCATTGGCTACTCCCGCCAATGAACATGCTCGCGCTTTCCGTTGACGGTTCGTTCTCAGCACAGGATGGTATGGCATCGGCGGGTATGATTCCTCGAAGACACGATGGCAGCGTTGTCTTTGCTGTGTACCATGTTTTATTCAACTGTAATGGTGCGCTCGAGGCAGAAATTCATGCATTAATGCAACGTATGGCGTTGCGCTATGCAACACTCAGAAGGTAAAGTCATCATGCAATCTGATTCTTGGAAAGCATTGTCTAGCCTAGATGATGACAGATTAAGAAGGTCAGCTTATGGGCACCTTGTTGCTGAGATTAAGTCTCTTATGCAAGACCGGGAGTTTGTTCCTCAGAAACTTAGACGAGAGCAAAATAAGGTAGCAGATCGACTAGTTGTATACAGTCGTTCGGAACAGGCCACCGCGGTGTGGCTAGGTCATAATACCTCCATGTAGTGAGGATTTATTGCCTCTTGACTGTAACCCTATAATTATGTAATAAAACTCCCTTTTCATCGCAAGAAAAAGAGCAACTCTAGTAGATCTGTTAAAAATGTGTGTCGCAAATTTCGTTAGCGGTATGCTTTAAAATGAATTTGTGGTATCGCACGCGGCACAGTAGAACAGATATGCTAGAACAATATTGCAAATTTACGCTACAAAGTTCAGAGCAACACCACTGGAGTTCATCACACATTCCATAGCATAAAAACATAGTTCAAACTAATTTAAACCTAGGATTGTCGGCTCAGGGCTGGACGCCGAGGTAGAACTCCTCCACTGACCTCCGGAGAGCTTGGTCCTAGACGTGCTCTTCCTTGGCAGCGGCGAGATGCTTAGCGGCGCCTTCTTCTCCGGCCGCCACCGCATGCTGGGCATCAAGGAGCTCCTCACCCACTTCCCAACACCTCCTGTGTGCGAGTAGAGGGCCGCTTCGGGCTCTTTGAAGCAGGCCCGCCAATTGCGGCCGCCTTGCGGGAGAGGCGACCGGGCTCGCGAGCCTACTTCGAACGCCATGGCTCTACGCCGGAACGGCTGGAGCTTCCGACCTCCTTGTTGTGTCGGGCACACTTGTGCGGCGATGATCCGCTGCGGCCCCCATGCCCACATGCACCTCCAATCATGGATCGGCGAGACAGGGACATGAATCAGGGTGGACACGGTTCGGGCCGGTCCGGTCCCTGACCGAGCCATCCTTTGGACCGGTCGTCGGCGGTCCGGGCCGGACCGAACCAAGCAGCGTCGTGGTCCTGTTTCCAGGGACCGGACCGGCAGGGACGAAGCCCGACCCGGACCGAGCGGCTCGTTTGGACCGGTCGGAGTTCACCACAGAGCACGCCCCGGAGCATGGCGACGCGGGGAGGGCGCTGGAGGCAGCGGGGATCGTCGTGGAGATGTCAGGCAACTTTGGAAGATCCAGAGGGAGCTAGAGGAGCCAAGAAGATCACCAGAGCGAGCTCATCGGCGAAGAATTTGGCACGACGGCCGGTGGACGGAGATGAAAAAGACGATGCCCAATGCGGCGATGCAGGACCTCCCACGTCATGTTCGTTGGTGCATACGACAGATCCGAGTGGGGTGCGTCCAGTGGACATAGTTCCCAGGGCCAGCGAGTCCAGTGGTCGCGTGGACAACGGCCCCCGCGGCGACGGACATAAACGGCGACAGTTTCTTCAGCCCCCGCCATGCCTGGGCCGCCACGCCCCCGCCACGCCCTCGCCCCACCCCCGGCACGCCCCCGCCATGCCCTCGCCACGCCCCCGCCATGCCCCGGCCATGCCCCCGCCACGTTCTTCGGTCCGCTCGGTCGGCTCGGTTAAAGCCCGGACCGGACCGAAGCTTTGTCGGGCCGGATTGTTGAGCTCGGACCGGCCGATTTTTTGAGCGGGCTAGGCCCGAGCTGGCCAGGACCGAGCGGTCCACGAACCGGTCCGAAAGACCACCGCTCGTGTCGTCCACCCTGAGACATGAACGCGCAAAATCTCTCGCCGGAGAAAGCAAAGGAGTCGCGGAGGGAGCAAGGATATGCAGGAAGCGAACCCTAAATCGCCTCCAACCCCAAAACGCCCCCGACCACGTAGATATAGTGGAGGAGGGGGCAATATGCGGGCCGTCTTAATATTTTTTACGGATCGGGCTAGATATAGTGTTTCTGTTCGAGCGCAAAACACTGCAACTATGCTAAAACTGCCACCAAAGATGCATAGACAGGCCGGTTTGTCTCTCTCCATTCACCATGTTCACCGCTGAAAGCGAGTCCATCTCCAAACATATAGGTAGATCCGTCCTTCGGATAGCAAGTGAAAGCCCCTCCATAGAAGCACACAATTCGGCTTCGAGCGTGTCACGGAGATGCTTACTTTCTGGTAGTATTGTAGCCCTGGGCTACATCTTTCTTCACAACCTGCCGTCCTTGACGACATTTTGTTACTACAGAAATTGGAACATGACCATCTCGCAATCTAGAGTGAAGAGTCCTGACAGTATAATCTATTGTTGGTTTCAAGGAAAAGCATGCTCATATTTTCCACTATGAGAGATACACAAATGCATAATATGAGAGCATCATCAGAAGCACAATTGCACAACTAAGACCAATAAAGCATGACAGTAGGAGCACAGGCAGAAATTTTGCGGCACATACCCACATATGGAAGATTAAGAGTACAGTCAAATTCAACATTTTTTGGAAAAGCTTCAAGCCTCATGTAGCACATTGGAGAGCACAATTTTTTAGAAGCGTTACTGGCTAATCCAGTTAGCAGCACAAACACATGATTAATGGTTACATATTTTCCTGTAAAATTAGAGCTTAAGTACAGCAACCACCTCAACTAGCTGCCGCACAGTGCAAGGGCCTCCTTTTATATCGTCGAAATACAAATATCAAAATCAATATAGCATCAACCAACTAACCATAGTTTGCACTTTTTCAGCACGAATAATTAAACAATGGCATCTTAAAAAGAAAAGGAAAGAATGATCCACCACAACAGAACTCTGCACAAATAATTTGCACCACAAATCCAAAGATCAACATAAAACAAATGAACAATAATCCACACATTAGTAGATCGCTCACGAGCACAAATTCTACGGAAAAAACGCATGAATGAGTGCAAACCAAAAAAACGCTCTTGCACTAACAACAGATCTTGCAAGAATGGGTTAAAAAGAAGTACTAGGCTACTAGCAGAGGAGAAAAACTTGGCATCAACCATCCCCCGTACGGAGAACTCACCTGCAGCGATCTATTGGCATGGAGAACATGGTGCTCAAGCATAGAACGTCGGAGAACATGGTGGTGGGCAACGCCGGAGTGTATGAAGATGTTACCACCCGTGTGGTGGGCGGCGCTGGGAGAAAAGGCGTGATCATGCTATGGTGAAGCGAGCTGAAGCAGAGAGGAAAGAAGCAGGGCCAGGTGCACTTGGCTCTGAGCCTGTCGAAACTGAAGAAGGAAACAACACTTCAGGAGACACTGACCAAGCGGGAGAAGAAGGCCAGGTGGCTGGACCCCGCAAGTCAACTATAGACCTCAGGTGCCCTCAAAGCGTTATGCAGGGGAGGAATGGGTCAAGGCTTGAGGTGGGGCCGACATGTAAGCGTGTGAACTTGGCTGTAGCATAAATAGTTGTTGCCTCTGACCGAGAGAGGCATCCAGAGGGATCACGATTCAGAAATGATAGAAACCTGAAAAGGGCGGCTCCTCTTTTTCCCAAATCCTTCTTCCTCCTACAATTTGTGCCTCTGGTTCTAGAAATCAAACCATTAAGATTAAGAGAGTCACTAGCACATATGCCCGTGCGTTGCACCGGGAGAAAAAAATATTTCATATTAAAGTTTAGTTAGAATAGTATATGCATGCACCTTTCCAACATCTTGAGTCCAATCCGTTCGGGTCTTCAACCTCGGGCGGTCTCTGAGGAGTGTCCGTTCACGTGAAGCAAAGCGAGGTCCTCGCTGGAAAACATGGAATTCAACGTGCAAGATATGTCCAGGTTAGTTCATGATTTTTAATGCTAGCACCTCTATTTCTCTTCAAACCCTGTACCAAAACATGAGCGTACTGTCAGGGGAGGACACAGCAGTCTGGATGGATCATGGGATCACGCCCAGCTCCCTAATTTGTGGGTTTCTGGTGATGATACAAGTTGGCTAGACACTATTGATGAGGTCACCAAGGAGGATTTGTCAGAGGCTGGAATCGACAGAAGTGTATCCCGCGGTTCTGACTAGTGCTTGAGACGAATCACTACACATGACCAATCTTGCATTCATGGCAAATGATTAATTGGAGTGGAGCCGCCTCGTTGACAAGATAGGCTGCTGGCACCGACAAGCTTGAGGTTTTTTTTTCAGTATGAACATATGAACGATCTTGAGAAGGTGAGTCGAGGAGATGGAAGCGAGTGGAAGTATGATGTGAACGATGATGCTCGGGAGAGGGAAAGTGAAGTAAATACTCTGGAGAGTACAAGTAGGTTGAATGGGAGTGTGCCATTTGATGGTGAGCATTTATTCGCTAGTGACCACCGACGCTGGTACGGGTTCCTGAAAGCGCAGGTTAACTCCCAGAGGGGGGTTGAATGGGAGATTTTTAGAAATTCGTCGAAATCTGAGGAATTTGACAAAGATCACAGTGAAGGAATAAAGACAAGAACGAAACTAAATCATCACAGATATAGAGAGCATGCATACAGGATACATACCGGTGAAGAACATACAATCATACAAGCAGACAAGCATGAGGAAGATGAACTGAAGAAATGAAACGCAGCATTATGAAACTCTTCAGTTCAAATTCTTCAAAAGGTAGATCGCAAATTCTTCAGCAGCGGAATAACTTAAAGGTAAAGGGGTGAGAAATTTGAAACCAGGTAGGCTCGATGAAGATACAACGATTTGGTAGACCAGTTGCAGTTGTTGTATCAACTGTACGTCTGGTTGAGGCGGTTGAGTTGAACTCTGAAGACACTTAGTTCTCACCGTATTCTTCTTGAGCCAAGGTCACTTAGTTCTCGCCCAGTAACTTGTGGTAAGTCTTCAAGATAGACTTCCAAAACCTTCACAGACTTGTTCACCGGACACCACAATTACTCTTGGGTGCTCAGAACATGAAGTCTAATCGTCTGAAAGAATGAGAGTCTTCAAAGATAACAGGTGTCAGATCACACAGATCAATCTCTTCAGTGATGCTCAATCACTTTGGCTCTGGTTGGGTTTTTCCTCACTTGGATTTCTCTCAAAGTCGTTAGAGGAGGATTGCTCTCAAATGACAAGTGCCAAGTTCTCTCTAGAGCAGCCAACCAATAAGTGGTTATAGGGGGCGGCTATTTATAGCCAGGGGATAACCCGACATGAAATGTCATAAATGCCCCTTCGGACATGACCATTGTGAGGATAAGGATCCAGTTGACAACTGGCACGCGGCACATCAATGGTCGGAAATTTGTACTCTCAATTTCGTCGGGGCACTCAATTTCTTCACGATAGTCAGATCACACTGACGAAATCCTAACTCCTTTGCCTGACCAAATTCGTCAGTGATCAGATGAATTGCGTCAATGTCGCTAGCGAATTCGTCAGTTGTTCCAGAGGTATCCAAAGGCTTCAATAGAAGTTGCAAGTGTACGTATAGGTTTGAGCATCACATTGGAAATATGAAACATATTTAATCTAGACCCCCTTTAATAGTACGGTTTTTTCTATGACTCAAATAAGAAGAAAGAAACATGAAAACAAAGTCTTCACCTCAATTTCTTCAGAGGTTGTACCAATTTCTTCACTTGAAGAAATATATTTAGGGGTCGTCTTCCGTCAATTAAACCAAATCTTTAGGGACTATGACTCCTGTATATACTTACAAACACATTAGTCCCTAACCTATTTATCTTCAATACTGCAAAACCACTAAGAGGGCACTTGAGCACTTACAGTCTGGCCGTCATAACTCTCTGCTGATATACATGCGGTATAAAAACTAAACTAGACAAGGAATGGATTTATACGAGTTTCTGGGTAAGTGAAGAGCATGAATCTCAGCTGAACGTGTGGTATTCATTCCATCCTTGCATGGCACCATGACCCATTGGGTATTTTCGTGCAATGTACTCCATTTAGCAAACTTGTTGACACAATGCACCATCCTCCTACCATGTTGCTCCCAAAATGACAAGAAGGGCCCATCCGTTGTCATGTGGGTACACATTCATGGCATACATGTAGTTATCAAAGAGGACACTTTCCGGACAATTGACTTTGGTTTAGCCGAACCAACAAGGTGTCTAGCGACCGCTCCAGCGCTTGATGAATCAGTAAGCCGGTCGGCTAAGGGCTGAAGTTGGGATTCACTAATAGACTAGGTTCAGTGTTGGGAGGAGGAGGACCTGCCCCATGCGACACTAAAGGTTGTTGTGCTCACCCTGCTAAAAGCCTCGTGTCGGTGTCAAAACCGGCGAATCTCGGGTAGGGGGTCCCTAATTGTGCGTCAAGGTCGGATGGTAACAGGAGACAAGGGACACTTTATTTTACCCAGGTTCGGGCCCTCTCGATGGAGGTAAAACCCTACTCCTGCTAGATTAATATTGATGATATGGGTAGTACAAGAGTAGATCTACCACGAGATCAAGGAGGCTAAACCCTAGAAGCTAGCCTATGAGTATGATGATGGTTATGATGATTGTGATCTGATTGTCCTACGGACTACAACCCTCCGGTTTATATAGACACCGGATAGGGTTAGGGTTACACAGAGTCGGTTACATTGGTAGGAGATCTTGAATATCCGCACGCCTAGCTTGCCTTCCACGTCAAGGAAAGAACCTTCCGGACACGGGACGAAGTCTTCAATCTTGTATCTTCATAGTCCTGGAGTCCGGCTGAAGGTATAGTCCGGCTATCCGAACATCCCCTAATCCAGGACTCCCTCAGTAGCCCCTGAACCAGGCTTCAATGACGACGAGTCCGGCGCGCAAATTGTCTTCGGCATTGCAAGGCGGGTTCCTCCTCCAAGTTCTTCAAGAAGATAATAAACACCCAAAACAGTGTCCGGCTCTGCAAAACAAGTTTCCACGTATTGCCATACAGAGAATAATACAAACACAAATCAAATCTGCTGACGTATTCCGCAGTGCGTCATAACACTGCGACCAAGCCTTCTGTATGGATTATTTTTTGTTGTTCCACCGCAGCACGTTCAACGAGGCGGTTTCCTTGGCACGTCTTGTCGAAGCAGAGATCGTGTGCCCCTTTTAACGGGATTCTCATTAATACGGACGCGGGTAACCCAACCGTGCCATTTACCACGGCGCTTGAGCGGCAAGCGAGTTTTATTAGGTAGGTGGGGACGCATAACGGCATCAGCCTACATAAGGGGATAAAGATCCACCTCTTTCACCTACGCCTTCTTCCTCCTTTGCCCATCCATCTCCTGCGCACTCAAGCTCCAACGCCCAAGTCCGCTCTTTCTTCCCCAATCTGCTCCAGCGATGTCCGGAGCGGGTGGCAAGTGGATGGCTTCCTCCGTTACGGAGGGTCAAATCAAAAAGCTTAGGAAGGTCGGATATCTGTCCAAGGACATCCCGCACCGGCTTCCCGAGGCGGGGCAGCTTCTTCCCACCCCAAGGCCCAATGAGAGGGTAGTTTTTCTTCCCCACTTCCTCCGCGGACTGGGTTTTCCACTCCACCCTTTTGTCCGGGGGCTCATGTTCTACTACGGCCTGGACTTCCACGATCTGGCCCCGAACTTTGTCCTCAACATATCGGCGTTCATCGTCGTGTGTGAGGCCTTTCTCCGCATCCGCCCCCACTTCGGCCTCTGGCTCAAGACTTTTAACGTCAAGCCCAAGGTGGTGTCCAGCACCCAGGCGGAGTGCGGAGGTGCTATGGCCGGCAAGATGGCCAACGCCCTCTGGTTCGATGGCTCCTTTGTGGAGTCCTTAAAGGGGTGGCAGGCAGGGTGGTTTTACATCACCGAGCCACGTGACTCGAAATGGGTCGCGGCCCCTGAGTTCCGATCCGGACCCCCCACGCGGCCCATGTCCTGGAAAGAGACGGGCCTATCATGGGGCAACGAAAAAGAAGTGACCGGACTGCAAACCTGCATCCAGTCCCTGATGAACAAGCCAATCCGGCATGTTAATATCATCCAGGTCATGCTCGTCCGCCGGATCCTCCCGTGCCAAGAACGGGATTTCACTTTGTGGGAATTTGACCCGGCGCAGCACCAAACCCTCAATAGGCTCTTCGACACGACGTATGAAGACGTCTGGAAGGTGCTAACCAAAGGTGCCGAGTGCCCCACATCCGCTTTCGAGGATCGCGGATACAGCTCGCAGCGCGACGCTCGCGAGGTAAGCCATCTATACCTTTTACAGGTTCATTTAAGCTCTTATTCATAGATTAACTCCATGTGGGATCTAAAAAACTCCCTTTGCCTTTGACAGGCGTGGCTGAAGATAGCCGGACCAATCAACTGTCCGGCTCCTCTGCCCGAAGACCAAGCCCCAGCTCTCCTAGAGAAGCTGCTGGCCCCGGCGCCTTATGTGGTGCCGGAGAAGAAGGTCAAGAAGAAGAAGACCACCGGGACTCGAAAGAGTGCCCGCAATATGGTGGTGTCGAGCTCGTCATCTGGCGAGTCTGCGACGCCCTCCTCTCGTGAAAACGAGGAGGAGGAAGAAGGAAGCTCTCCCCCTCCAGCGAGGGGAGCGAAGAAGAAGAAGGCTGCCCCAACGGGGGAGGCCGAGGGGTCGAGGAAAAGGAAGACCCCTCCGCCGGACTACTCCCTCGACGCCGAAGAGGGCGGAGAGGAGTTGCCGGACAGAACCAAGCGTCCGGCGATATCGTAAGTATTTACATACCAGAATGACTCATAGTATCTTCAAGTGCGCAGCTTACCCTAATGTCGAATGTTATTTATGCAGCCCGCCCCGGGCCAGACTCGACGATTCGTCGAGCGGCTCCCTGGATTCGTCGGACATAAACTCTGTCCCGCCCGCAGTCTCCCCCAGCGGGGCGGACGACGCCGAAGTGGCGCCCCGCCAAACAGGGCAGGAGGAGGTGGTCCTGGAGGAGCCGCGAGGCAATCCTCCGGACCCCAGGAGTAAAGGGGATGAAACCCCCCAGGGCTCCAAGTCCGGCTTTGTGCCGGACACCGCTCCGGACTCAACAGTCCCGGTACGCGGTAGGCGAACTCCTTCCAAGAGGATTAAGCCGTCTAAGCCGGCGACCTCTGTCCAACCAGAGGCGCCGGACAATCTGCTGGCAGCGCTTGAGGGCGCCACCATCGAAGAGGAGCACCGTACTATTATGAGTACGGTAATCCAAAGGGTTCAGTCCGCCAAGAGCGGACTGACTAAAGCTTGCGCTAGCCTTCTAACAGGCTTCGAGGTAAACAGAAAATGTGTTAAATTATTTACCGCATAGACAGTAGCCTCTGATGCTCTGTTCGGTGTTCGGAAAAGAAAATCCGAATAGAGGATCTAGTAAATTTCGCAGGAGTCTAACAATAAAAGGTCAAATATGCGTATGCAGGCTTCCCTGCTGTCCACCGCCGCACTGACTGCGCAGGTGGAAGTCCTTAAAAAGGACCTCGAGCGGTCCGAGCAAGAGCTCGGCCTTGCCAAAAGGCAGCTCGAGGAAAAGGAAGGTAAGAAATACCCCTTAAAAAAGGTGCCTATAGAGAGGCTTGATTGCAAAAGGAAATAACAGGATTGTACTGCTTATTGTAGGGGCCACAACCGAGGTGACAACCCTGAAGCAGGCGCTGGCTGAGGCCGAGAAGAAAGCGGCCGAGGAGCGCGCCGAGCGAGAAAGGCTTGGGGTCCAAGTCGGCGAGGTGCAGCAAGAGCTGCAAGCTCTCATGAAGAAACATGAGGGTTTGGAGCTTGAGGCAAAAACGCAAGCATCCGAGCTCGCGTCGGCTGTTGAGACCACCAAGAGTGCCAAGGCCGAAGCCCAAAAGGCCCTCCAAGAGTTGGAGGATGTAAAAAAGATAGCAGCGGGTAAGGCATTCTCAATGCAAAGTAGGAATATAAAAGTAAATTACCTATTACTTACCCGACTCCGGAGTTCTCCAGGGGCGTTCTTCGATCTTCCCCGCAGCGCATCCGACGCCGCCGCATTCTACCGTGCTGAAGAAGGCAGCTCGACGGAGAGTGTGTTCTGGTCTCAGTATTCTGAGGCCGGACACCCTGTGCCCTTGAGCGATCAGCTGAAACAGCTGGCCGAGCTCCACAAGGCGGCCGAACAGGCCATGAAGGGCTTATTAGTTCGGCTGTGGCCTGGAGAGGCCCTGCCTGGGAGCTATTTCGGGCTAGTACGGCGGCTGGTGGAGGCCTGTCCATGGCTTGAACTCATCAAGCGCTCCGTCTGCATTGAAGGTGCCCGGAGGGCCCTTACCCGTGTAAGGGTACACTGGGATAAGCTGGACGGAGAGAAGCTGGTGAAGGACGGGCCGCCGCAGGGGAAGGAGCATCGCAAGCCCGAGAACTACTACAAGGAAGTTCTTGCCGGAGCCCGCCTTGTCGCGGATGAATGTGCGAAAGATGTAATTTTTGAATAAACTCGCTCGTTTGTGTCCTGTTGCGCTGAAAACTTGTTCATATGCGCTAAACAATGCTTGTTTAATTTAAAATATTATTTTCTGTGCGGCTGTTTATCAAAAATTGAGAGATGGCCAGTCGTCGGCTTCTGCCCCCATGCCACTAGTGCTGGGGTGTTCGGGATAAACCTAAAGGCTCTTTTCCCATAGTTGGGTCCTTCGAGGGAGGCGCTCAGCACAGCGAACCAGGCAATCGGACTATAATGCTTGAACACTCTCACTTAGCCATAGAACGTTATAATTTTAAATTTCGGCGAAGCCCCTAGTTCGAAAGGCCGAATTCGGGGCGCTATCCACGCCTTTGGCCGGACTTAACCAGCTCCTCGCTCGAAGCGGCATAAGCCTTTAACGACTCGAAAAACCTCTCGAACAGCGACCGGTCTCACGCCTTATCATGACAGTATGTTTTAGCTTTCTCCACTGAGGTGCTCGCCCACCTGATCTGGGGCACAATCACAGTGGTTCTCCTAGTGCTACCTTAGCCGATATAGCGGAACGTAAGGCACCAAAACATAGGAGCCGGGCAAACCCAACATATGACCAAAATCATGACTCGGAGCCGATGCATATAATGCTATAAGTTCGGGGTGCCGCACTTGTGAAAGTGGACGGACTTCTCACACCAGATAGAAGGGTAATAAAGCCCCTGGCGTGGTTTGCCGTACCATGGTGTACGGGTGCGATCATGTTATTGAATAAACATATGTATATTAAAAGAATATAATGCAAAAAATAGACAAAAAAGCTATGCATTATTTATAAGGAGGCTATTTATCCAAGCCGAACGATACAAGTAGTGCGATAAAAAAAGAATTTTTTAGACTATTTAACATGTCTTGACCAGGCACAGGCCGCGGAATTTAGAAACAGATATATCGCTCGAAATAGAGACCACCTGAGAGTTCCATGATGCAGCGTTGTTTTGTCTGCTTTCCTGGGTCTTGTATCGTCTGTGCGGCAGCAAGGCCGAACACTTTATCCAGAGTATGGAGTCCTGAAAGAAAAGAAGAATCCAGCAGCCCCTAGTACGTTTGTCACCGTATTGTTGGCATGCCGTTTGATGTGCCCCTTCCCCTATGCCCATGGAATTTTAAGGGCGTAATTGTGTACTCGAGGTACTAGCTCCGCTATGTAGCGATGGCTGGGGTTGGGGCCGTATTGCTACGCGTGCTCCGAACGCGCCGGTCGGTCTTGCTGCGGGTTACTCCGGGCGCGTTTTGCTTTGTCCGGCTTTGTAGCGGCCGGACTCGAGAGTTGCCTTAAGAGGCTGCTTTGCACTTCCGCTGTGAGGGCCGCCGTGTGCTCCTCCGTACGGATGGAGCGTTCGGTGTTTCCGCTGACCGTGATTACACCTCGAGGGCCTGGCATCTTGAGCTTGAGATATGCGTAGTGTGGCACCGCATTGAATTTAGCGAATGCGGTTCGTCCAAGCAGAGCATGATAGCCACTGCGGAACGGAACTATGTCGAAGATTAACTTTTTGCTCCGGAAGTTGTCCGGAGATCCGAAGACCACATCAAGTGTTATGAAGCCTATGCAATTGGCCTCTACACCTGGGATGACGCCTTTAAAGGTCGTCCTTGTGGGCTTGATCCTTGATGGATCTATGCCCATTTTCCGCATCGTATCCTGATAAAGCAGGTTCAGGCTACTGCCGCCGTCCATGAGGACTCTTGTAAGGTAAAATCCGTCCACGATTGGGTCAAGAACCAATGCGGCGAAACCGCCGTGACGGATGCTAGTGGGGTGGTCCCTTCGATCGAAGGTGATCGGGCAAGAGGACCATGGGTTGAATTTTGGGGCGACTGGCTCCATCGTGTATACGTCCCGTAGCGCACGCTTCCTCTCCCGCTTGGGAATGTGAGTCGCGTATATCATGTTCACCATCCGCACTTGCGGGGGAAACCCCTTCTGTCCGTTGTTGTTCGGCGGCCTGGGCTCCTCCTCGTCGTCGCTGTCCAGCCCCTTGTCTTTGTGTTCGGCTCTTAACTTGCCTGCCTGCTTAAACACCCAACAATCCCTGTTGGTGTGATTGGCTGGCCTTTCGGGGGTGCCATGAATCTGGCACGAGCGGTCGAGTATCCGGTCCAAACTGGACGGGCCCTGGGTATTCTTTTTAAATGACTTTTTCCGCTGACCGGATTTATGGCCTCTGAATCCGGCATTTACTGCCGTATCTTCATTACTGTCGCTGCTAACGCGACGTTTCTGTTTGTTCCGTCGTGACCTGCCACCTTTGTCCTTGGTATCCGAATTACCTTGCTTCTTCGATAAGTTGTTGCTGCGAGCTAGCCATCTATCCTCGCCCGCGCAAAAGCGGGTCATGAGTGTCGTGAGGGCTGTCATTGATTTCGGCTTCTCCTGTCCCAGGTGCCGGGCCAGCCATTCGTCGCGGATGTAGTGTTTGAAGGCCGCTAGGGCTTCTGCATCCGGACAATCGACTATCTGATTTTTCTTTGTTAGGAACCGTGTCAAGAATTGTCTGGCCGATTCTTCTGGCTGCTGAATTATATGGCTTAGGTCGTCGGCGTCTGGTGGCCGCACATAGGTCCCTTGAAAGTTATCGAGGAATGCGGCCTCCAGGTCCTCCCAAGAGCCGATCGAGTCCGCTGGGAGGCTGTTAAGCCAGTGCCGGGTTGGTCCCTTAAGCTTAAGGGGTAAATATTTGATGGCGTGCAAATCATCGCCACGTGCCATGTGGATGTGGAGGAGATAGTCCTCAATCCATACTGTCGGATCTGTCGTACCATCGTACGACTCGATATTGATGGGTTTGAAACCCTCTGGGATTCTATGATCCATTACTTCGTCTGTGAAGCATAGTGGGTGTGCGGCGCCCCTGTACTGGGCTATGTCACGATGCAGTTCGGAGGAGCTGTGCCTATTGTGTTCGGCCCGGCCGGATTTATTATGTCCGGGGTGAAAATTATCACGTGCCGTCGGGCGTCCGCGCGATCCATAGATCGATCTTGTTTGCCTTGCTTCGTCCTCCAGGATGTCTCGCAGGTCTGGCTCGTTTTTCCGTGCCTTGGTGAAGCAGCTGCGGGGCATGGTTTGTTTGAATGTTCTACAGGCTTCTCTGTCGCGGCCGCGAGGTGGCCGATCTGCCATGTCTTGTGCTTCCTCCTCTGATTGGGGTAATGGCCTGCGCTTGGGGTAATTCTTGGAGGGGCGTCCGAGTTCGTACTCTTCGGCCGCAAGGACTTCAGTCCATCTGTCAGCTAGCAGATCTTGATCAGCTATAAGTTGTTGCTGCTTTTTCTTTAGGCTGTTTGCCGTGGCTAAAAGCCTGCGTTGAAAGCGCTCTTGTTCGGCGGGGTCTGATGGTACGACGAATTCATCGTCGCCGAGGCTTGCCTCGTCTTCGGAGGGAGGCATGTAGTTATCATCCTCGACCTCTCGCTCTGCCGTTCCCTTGTGAGGGCGGTCTTCTCCATCTTCCTCCGCCGAATCTTGCTGGTTTTGGTGTTCTTCGGCGCTGTTCGAGGTAGTATTGTCTCCCGTGCCGGAATCATCGTTTCTGCTGTGGCGGGATTTAGAGCGGCGCCGCTGACGCCGGCGTTTTGGAGGCATTTTCGAGGTGCCATCCTCCGCTGTTCCATCGCCGTCTCCATCTTTTGGAGCATCCACCATGTATATGTCATATGATGAGGTGGCCGTCCAGCGCCCTACAGGTGCTGGTTCTTGTTCGTATCCTCCTTCGTCGTCCATACCGTCGAAGTCTTCGGAGCCGAAATCGAGCATGTCGGGTATATCGTCGACAGTGGCTATTAAGTGGGTGGTGGATGGGCTTTGAATTTCTTCGTCGTCCGAATCCCAACCTCGCAGGCCATAGTTCGGCCTGGGCTCTCCTGACAAAGAGAGAGACTTGAGAGAATTCAGGATATCACCGAAAGGTGAGCACTGAAAGATGTCTGCGGCGGTGAACTCCATTACAGGCGCCCAATCTGATTCGATTGGCAGGGGCGCGGGAGCCTCAGAGTTCGGAGAAGAATCCGGCTCCTCGGAGTCATGGGCTATGCGGAGTGCGGGGCTTGCGTTTGGCTTAATGGCTTTTAAGATCGCAGCCTCCGAGGTGACGTCCAACCGTTCACCCTCAAAGGACGCAGCGGGCTCCGAGTCGAGGATCGGGGCCGGAGCGTATGCGGCCTCCAGGACACTGTTCGGAGGCAGAGCTATATCATGCCCCTCGGGATAGTGCGGCGCGCTTGGCTGTGGCTCGAATCCGTCGAAGATCAAGTCTCCACGGATATCTGCCGTGTAGTTTAAGCTTCCAAACCTGACTTGATGGCCAGGGGCGTAGCTTTCGATCTGCTCTAGATGGCCAAGCGAGTTGGCGCGCAGAGCGAAGCCGCCGAAGACGAAGATCTATCCGGGGAGAAAAGTCTCACCCTGGACCTCATCGTTGCTGATGATCGAAGGAGCCATCGGGCCTAAAGGCGACGACACAGAGGAACTCTCAATGAAAGCACCAATGTCGGTGTCAAAACCGGCGGATCTCGGGTAGGGGGTCCCAAACTGTGCGTCAAGGTCGGATGGTAACAGGAGACAAGGGACACTTTATTTTACCAAGGTTCGGGCCCTCTCGATGGAGGTAAAACCCTACTCCTGCTAGATTAATATTGATGATATGGGTAGTACAAGAGTAGATCTACCACGAGATCAAGGAGGCTAAACCCTAGAAGCTAGCCTATGGGTATGATGATGGTTATGATGATTGTGATCTGATTGTCCTACGGACTACAACCCTCCGGTTTATATAGACACCGAATAGGGTTAGGGTTACACAGAGTCGGTTACATTGGTAGGAGATCTTGAATATCCGCACGCCTAGCTTGCCTTCCACGCCAAGGAAAGAACCTTCCGGACACGGGACGAAGTCTTCAATCTTGTATCTTCATAGTCCTGGAGTCCGGCTGAAGGTATAGTCCGGCTATCCGAACACCCCCTAATCCAGGACTCCCTCACCTCGCCTACGCAATCAGGGGCGGAGCTAGGATTTCACCATTGGGTGCAGGGGCGGGGGGAGGGGGGACATTGAAACACACAAGAGACATAACACAAAAATATTTCAAGTCTTGAATATTGTAGCGATATCAAATATGTAACAGTATAAGCTTTACAATTAAAAAAACTACATTTCTACTAGTTTGAATGAAGATCTATGGCCCCTAGCCAGTCGATCGAACAAATCAATAATCCCATTGACATTGCCTTTGTATCTCTTTACTTCCCAATGTATACAACCATGTAATGTCAAAGAAAATCGTCACCCATTTTACTTCGGAGATGTGTCTTGGTAAGCTTCATTTTTGAAAAAGCTCTCTCCGCCGTTGCAATAATCTATCAACCATTTGACACATATAAGCTTTACATGTTTGATGCAATGCAACACTCGAATCAGCAAGTGATGAAAATAAATTTAGTTCTGGATGGTTGTGAACATCTAATTGATAGTGCTCTTGACTAGAAAAATCTGTTGGATAGAATTTTTCCCCAAGCCCGCAAATCTTTGACTTCTCAAATGGCTCATGCCTTGGATCCAAGGATGCGCAAAGTGTCATAAGCTTTGTAGTCTGAATGCTAAAACGGTCATTTAGCTCAACCGGTTGTTGGTCTATCGCCACATTGAACACATCTATTTTGTAGTGGTGAAGCACTGTGATGTCATGATGTTTATTCCGAGACTTAGTCAATATACTTGCAAATTGCAGATACAATATATGTCTTAGAGTAAAGTAGATGTGATTCATATTATTCTATGATATAGATAGAGGAAAGGGACATACTTGCGACTCATATCGGGGATCTCAAATTCATGCTTCATACAAAAGGTCATAACCTTCTCTATGAGAGGTTCCCATACTTCTCTTAGATCAGAGAGGAGCACCTCAGTGTTCGAGACTGTATCTAATGCATTCAAAATGTCCAAATATTTCTTCTTGAGTATTTGGCACAAGACATCTGTGATTTTTGTAATCCTCTCCATGAGGTGCAAAATGAACACAAAATCAGAAGAAATAATTAGGGCGCCTCCAACATCTTCACGGGAATATTTTGTGACCGAACAATCATTTGCTATACTTCGTAGGACTGTGATTGCAACACCAAACATCTTCCTCAAGATCTGAACTGAATTGAAGTGTGTGAACTCCATCTAGTGTCTGCTGGTCTCTGTAAAGAGTCAATCTGGTTTGCCCCTTTTCCCGTATCAAGCTCCCTTGGTTCAATTTCACGTGCAATCTCGGAGGCTTGATTTGCTAGTAATTCGTCATTGCATTTAGGTGAAGCACTAACAACATTTATGACGAAATTGGCATGTTGAAAAAAAAGTATGCACTTCATGTACCTCTCCAACAAGAGCCAATTGAAGTTGATGCACCATATAATGAATGTAATATACATAATGGCACTCCTTTAGAATTAAAGCTTTCAATCCATTCCACTCTCCTCGCATATTGTTGGCCCCGTCATATGCTTGACCTCTGATATCTTCCACATTTAAATTGTTATCTGCTAGGATAGTACAAATTGTCTCCTTGGGAGTCAATGCAAGAGTGTCATTCACGCTCCTGTATGAACTCTTCGGGTGTAGGAAAACCGGAGGACCAATGTCATTTACCCTTTTTTGGATTCGTCGCGAGCTTCATCAACTATTATACAAAAATTGCTATCACCAATTTCTTCTCTAATTGTTCTTTGCACCTTCCGAGAAAGTATACTAAGAATTTCCTATTGAACAAAATGAGATGTGTACTTTGCATTTCCAGGAGCATTTTCCAAGACAGCATCTTTCACCTCCTTGTTATGAGAAGCCAAAAGTTTTGCCAGTTCAACGAAACTACCCCGGTTAATGGATCCTGGAGATTCATCCTGGCCTCTAAAAGCACAAGCCTGGAATGTTAACCGCCTGCATCATACCGTATAATTTTTTTGTCAGGATACTACAAAATATACAATATTTTTATTATTGTAAAAGAAGATGTAAGAAAAATATTGCTTACTGAATGGAATCAATTGTAACTTTGAGCCTTCACCTTGCATCTACAGTCGTTTCTGCATATGCTTTCACAAACACCTTATCGATATGAGTCATGATGTTTTTAAAATTCTCATAACAACAACCCGAGAACTTATGGGTTGAACCAGCATCTTTACCCATATGAGTTTAAAAAGCACACCCTTTCCCATTATTCACCTTCTTCCACCTATCAAAGCCCAAGACAGTAAATGTTTCTGACCCGCACTTCCCAATTGGCTTTCTTGAGAAGAGGAAACAATGGCAGCAATATGCACGCTTTGTGTAAGGTGAAAACTCAAGCCATTCGTATTGGAAACGCCGATGATGTTTTGGTGGATCATCATTATATGGGTACTCTCTCATGTATGGCATGCATCGGCCTTCGAAAATATAGAATTGGCGTGCTTCATTTTGCTTATCAAGAGGGAGTTCCCAAATTTGTTTGCGCCATGGTCTCGCTCAAATGGTGTGCTTCTGATTCTTTGTTGTTCTAGAACTTCTACAGATGCCTCGATATTTTGCTCGGGGGGGGGGGGGGGGGGGAGGGGCGTCATATCAACTGAAGTGAGATTGGGGACATTATGACCAGTGGGTTGCTCTATGGCATCTACCTCCACGATTGTTTTTTTAGGGGACCTCCACGATTGCTGAGAACGCGCAACCTTGGCCCTTGTTGCTTTTGGGCTTGACATGATTTTAGCCCATACATATCTTTGCTAATGGCCCGGTGGCCGAATAATTAAACCTAATATTATTAGTACTAGTCCCCCGCTGCAATCGGCGCACGACTATGTCTCGCTACAAGCGAGACAGTCAGCTTGTTGAAGGCGCCGGCCTAAATGGGCTGGCCCAGCTAGCGTGAGGCCACTGCCGCTTTTTTGTTTGTTTGACCTTCTGTTTTCTTTTTCTAATTTATTTTCTTACTTTTGTTTACACTTACAAAAATTCTAAACATATATATTAAAAAAAATTATTTTCATAATGTTTTAAAAAATGTCAATCATGCATTTAAAAACTGTTAAATGTGTATAGAAAAAATGTTGACCATGTATACGAAAAATATACAATTCATGTGAAATTTTTTGATCATGTATTTAAAATATGTTAGTAAAGCATTTGAAAAAAAATGTTAAACAAGTATTTGGAAAATGTTAATCAACCGTTTGAAAAATGTTGAATGTGTATAGAAAAAATGTTGACCATCTATTAAAAATATGATCAAATCTCTTGACCATGTATATTGAAATATTAATCAGGCATTTTAAAAAATGTTGAAAATGTATTTCAAAAATGTTAATAAAGCATTTGGAAAATTTTAAATGTGTATAGAATTTTTTTTGACCATGCATTTGAAAAATGTTAAATATTCATAGAAAAATGTTGACCCTGTATTAGAAAGATGTTAATCTTTTATTTGAAATTAATCAAGCATTTGAAAAAAGTTTAAAGTGTGTATAGGAAAAATGTTAACCATGTATTCAAAAAATCTTAATCTTATACTTGAAAATGTTAAAAAATATGTGTAAAAATGTTGACTATGTATTACAAAATGTTAAATTTGTATTGAAAAAATTGTTAACGTGTATTAGAAAAAATGTTGTAGACATATACAAAAAATTTAGAATGAAAACCAAAAGAAACAAAGAAAACCAAAAAAATGAGACCCAAAAAAGAAAAGAAAATAACCAAAAGGAAAAAGGGAATGAAAAACAAAATCGAAGAAGTAAATTAAAAAAGAATGAAAGAACAAAGAAATGGAGAAGGAAAAAGAAAAGAAACATCTCAGAAGAAGAAAAAAAACAATACCAGCGAAACCCGGGCTCATTTCACCTCAACTACATCCCGCCATATTACTTGATTAGAATCCCGAGTCCCGACACTGGCCCGGTGGCTAGCACTGTTGCAATCTATCTTTTTTTAGACACCGTTGCAATCTATCTTGGAGACCCGCATTGCTCCTTTCTCACTTTTTCCTTTTAAAAGTGTGCGCAAGTGAACCTGGCAGTTAATGTTAATGCTAGCAGCGAAAGTTCCCACAATCTCGCTTAATGGGGGAAATAGTTGTCGCGTTGCAATCGTTTGGGGGGGCATGGGGGTTGCCTACCCTCCGCCTCGGCGCAATGCCAACCTATCTAGCGCTAAGCCCTGCTAGCTTATGCCCCCGCTTTCGAGGAATAGAGTGGCGCCTTGGTCCATGGCTCCCGCACAACTTTGTCTCGTGGGGATAGACCAGACAAGCAACCAGACACGATCGTGCTTAGCATCCGGACCAGCTAAATATATGTATGCAAAAATACATAGACACCATTTCATGCCACCACGGCAACCTTACCGTTGTTCTGTCCTACCATATTCATGTATAACTGGTAAAAAGAGGTATTTTGAGTCACCGTGTTTCCTATTGTGAGAAGGCCAAGGCCATGTTTTAAAATTGTCCAACCCTACAAGAACATAATTACAAAATTAGAAAATAAAACCCTCTTGCACTCGCTAGCGGCGTGCCATGAACAAAGCTTAATGTTGCCACTGGTTCTTTGAAACAACCTCAAAGTTAGGGCAACGTTGTTGACGCAGCGGTCGGGAAGTCGCTAGTTGGAGCCAAAAAAAAGCTGGCGACATTTATTTGAGGATCAGATCACCGTCCAGAGAAGACGGAGATGAAGCTGACTGAACAACCATCCCGGATCCGACCAGATAGAACCAGGGAGGCTTTACCTTACTAGCTTTTCTGGCAAACCCGAAGTTGGCCGTGCATCGCGAATGGAAGAAGACGCCAAAAGAGCACAACACGAACCATTGTCGTCCACTCCGCCGAACAATGACGTCCTAGACCACCTAGAGGAAATTTGACAAAAATGGGCCAAAGAACTAGCCCTGATCAAAGCTCCACATGTTCTCCATCGAGGCCAACCAACATCGTCAGAACGAGAAGAACTTATTCTACACCGCCGATGAACTTTGTATTGCCACCGCCGGCCCGACACCTAGACCGAGCACTAGCTGGAGTTAGGGTGATCCATACACGGCCAACCCCAAATAGTCCGGTGTGCATCGTACACGGTTAGATTTCCCGAAAATAAAATGCATGACCACTTGGACTTTCTGTTTGCACAAAAGAAGGTTGGATGCTTATGTATATTTGGCCATCTATAGCTAGGAGCAAAAATATCGTTAGAACGAGCGCGTTTTATACGGCAATTTCCAAAAAGGTTAATCGCATACATTCCCAGATCCTCCAGTGATAGCTACGGTTTGGTTGCTTGCGTCAAAATAATCTGCCTGGTCTCTGTTGACGTGTTACCATTTCTTGCTTCTCTCAAAAGTAAATTCAACTACTATACTAGTATTGAAAATGTTGCAAGCTAGCTGAGCAATCTTAACGTACTTGCACATGGTGATCATAACAAGAAAAATAATAATAATCCTACAAAGCTACAAACTGTTGAACGAACGCGTAGGGGCATCCATCTACGCAAATTATCATCAATATCTTTGCTTAAACTAGGGACATGCAAGTTAGACTAATGCATAATCCCGCAGATACGACCAATCGTCCGTTCCAAGCCAAGACAGGTCGACAGTCGCCGTGATTCCTCGAAGCGTCCTTAATTAATTACATTTGGCGGTTTGACGACGGGCCGATCCCACGCACAAATCTCAAAGCACGACAGACAGACAGATGGACAAACAGAGAGAGGGACGGATGATTTTCATCAGTGCGCCATTAGCGGCGAAACATTCTGGGTTAGTTTGCATGCGTCCGTCCTCGTGTCCGCCAAAGATTCCAAGGGCAGAGGATGACAAAGAGGAAGACCACTCATCGGTCATCACCACCAACCAAATCCTGATAAAAGAATTGGTACACGATGCACAATCTCATTGTCATCGTGGCCCTACTGCTACGGTGCTGGTGGGTGTGGCATGGTTGCCTAGTTTAGGACCTGGCTAGGTTGGTAGTGTTACTTTTTACACTTTAGAATATGGTGTATTTTAGTTTTGTCTAGGTCAAAGATTGCAACGTCAAGTATGGAGATAAATATTTACGGTGCCAGATAAGTATAATATAAAAATATATTTCATGATAGATTTAATTATATTGATTTCATATTGAATATATATATTTTTAAGTCGGTCAAGGTCTACAAAGTTGGGAGAAAATTAAGATCAGCTATATTTTGAAATGAAGACAGTGCATGATGATCGTTATGCTGATGACATTGCTTAGACCATGTGTATGTCATGACGCATAGACAAAATTAAAATACAATGTCTGTTGCTACTATATAATTCATCACATTGGTACCTTTAGTTATGGTCTTGTGACGGCTTTCACCTAGTAGTTTGAAAATTACCAAAGTTGAATATAGCACACTATGGCAAACGACGGTAGCCTCCAAATCAGCTAAAGCGAAGCTAAATGATGCTATATCCCGATAAACCTGTTGAGTTTTTTTTTTTTTTGGAGTTCGGATGCAATTTAGTTTTTTTTTAAGTTGGGATGCCGCTTAGTTTGGTCGTGCGAAAACCACTATACTGCCATTATTTTGAACTTCGTGTTTTTACCTATTGGTTATTGTGACATCGTTGCTTAGTAGTTAGTGGTTGTGCCGGAGGAAGTGTTTACAATACATCAAAATTGGAGATCACTGATATGATTCAGAAGAAGTGTACACAGCATAAGGTTGTCTGCTACTTCTCCAATTGTCCCCTGGCGGATGCGTCCACCATCTGATGTGTGCTAGACAGTTTGCTCCATCACAACATAAGGAAATATCTAATGACATGTGGGCTCTGAATAATTATAGTTTTCCTTAGATAATGTGCTAAGCTTATTTTCCACTCCCGGAAAAAAGGTAAAAATTGACATTAAAATAGACGACGAACAACAACATGTATTATCAAATCCTGCAAAGGTTTCACGCAGAAACTCAACGCCAATTCCAAACTTCCATAACATAAAAAAGACATTACAGTATATAGTTCTATGTTAGTAGCAACTAGTATCGGTTGTGCCGAACAGGAGAGAAGGGCAAACGAACAAAATGATGCAAATGGCATTTTGCTATTCAATTGCAGTTGCATCACCAGAACTGCCAAATGGAGTTGCAGCATGCAGCAGCCTTACTATGTTAGTAGCAACCAGCTTCAGTTCCAAATCAAAATAAATAAAAGAAGGATGATGACAACCAGCTTCAGTTGCAATTGCCAATTGAGTGCCACATGTATCACAAACCAAGAATAATAAGAAGAAAAGGTCTCCCCAGCTCAATAAATACCTCCACCAGCACCAGCCATTTTGCTGCAAGCACCAGCACACTTCACAGGCCCTCATCATCTTCCATCCCTCCAAAAACATCACTTGCACACATAGGTGCATGCAACCCAACAAAAAATCTGACTAGGAAATGTCAAGTGACAAGGACATGGGGGCCAAAGCACTTTGCAGAAACAACCCCAACACTGTCCTTGTGATCTCCAACCAGGGGCCCATGCACAATAACCAAGCATCCACAAGGGGCTCGCTGCAAAAGTTGCATGCTTTATTATTCCACAAAGTCCAATACTAGTCCTCGGGGAATTGGCACAAGGAGAGAGAAAGTGACAGAGAGAGGTAGAGAGAGAGAGAGAGGGAGAGGGGGGAGGGGGGAGAGGAGACCCTGACCAATGCCAAGAACAAGAAGAGATCAGTGAAAATCCCCACCGGGCGAGAGGAGACGAGCTCCGGCCCCCGTCCTCCAAGAACAAGAACAAGAAGGAATCCCGGAGCACGAGGGAATAAAGCGGCCGGAGGAGGAGACCGGAAAGGCCGAGGAGAAAAAAGGTACCTTTGGCTCGGACCCTCCCGGCCGGCACAGTGATCATCACCAGCCCGCCGGCAGCCGCCCCCAATCCAATCCCCCAAAAGAGCAAAGCAGAGCGAGATTTGCTCGATCTGTGCTTGATTCCTTTCCTTTTTGTTGCCGGGATAGCTTTGTTTTCTTCTTCTTCTTTAACTGTCGCCGCTCTGTGCGTTGTTGAGAAGCTCTTGATTGATGGAGAAGGGGATGGATCCGGCGCTGCTGGACAACATCATCGCCAGGCTGCTGGAGGTGAAGAGCCTCAAGCCCGGGAAGAACGCGCAGCTGTCCGAGTCGGAGATCAAGCAGCTCTGCGCCGCCTCCAAGGAGATCTTCCTCGCGCAGCCCAACCTCCTGGAGCTCGAGGCCCCCATCAAAATCTGCGGTAATCCCTCCCCTCCCCTCCCTCGATTCATCCGTCCCTCTCTCTCTCCCCGTGCCGGCAGCCCTCGGAATGCCATCTCGGGGGATCGGTCTCGCTGGTCAACGCGCGGTAGGTGGCTGGTTTGCCATGTTTTTTTCTTCGGGGCCGGGGAGTCCGGTAGAGATTCATCGTGTGCAGAAGCTCTTCTCTAGTGATTTCAGCACTGATTGGGATGAAACTCTCTTTGAATCTCTCTGGTTGTGCACATCCGAAGATGTTCATGGCTGATAGAAAGGCCATGCTCTGTATCTGGTGACTGGTGGGTAATAATTTGCAAGGTATTGGATGTTGTACTGAGTGCTTCTTGGTGGGTGGTTTGCAAGGTACTCATCCAATTGAATGTGTCCTGAGTGCTTCTTGGTGAGTCATTGCAGCATCAATGGGGTTTATGATGGATTAACCATGCTTGCTAAGTTTTAGGTACTTCGGAATCTGACAAATGCCAGATTTAGTTGGGGCTCTGTTCATAATGTAAAGCTGCCAATGTTTTATTTGATAGATGGGTCCATTCAGGATTTGATGCTATTGATTGACTTTTGGAGAGCCATAGATTACGAGTGTTGTTTATCATTGTGCACAGTTGTAAAGCAGCATATTTATCCATTCAGGATTTGATGTTGTTGATTAGCTTTGGAGAACCATAGATTATATATTTTCTTTTATCATTGTGCACAGCTGTAAAGCGGTATGTTCATCCATTCAGGATTTGATGTTATTGATTAACTTTGGAGAACATGTTGTTTATCATTATGCACAGTTGTAAAGCAGTATGTTCAAACAAAAGGCTTGCTTTGGTAGTTAACTGTAGGGCTGGAGAATTGGCATCCCTCGCCATGCATATAAGAGTATCGGACGGTTAGTTGTTCAGCTAGCTTATCGTCACAGTGTTTGGTTTGAGAATTAAGATGAACAACTGATGATTGGAGTTTCAGTTTGCTGATGAAACACAGCTGTTTTAGTTCTCTATAAATGTTTTTCTTTCATATTTTCACTGTTACACTTCAGGCAATGGTTGTGTTGATCAGGTCTATGTGTCATTTTATTTATCCTAGTCATACATGATACACTGCAATGATACGCAAGGCTTTTGCGTATTCACAGAAAAAACAAAATATATGTCATACTAGATTCTTACAGCAGAACATTTTTGAATAAAAATATATCAACAACTTCTGTAATTTTTTCCCTTCTGAATCCGAGTGTTAATTTATAGAAGCTTGATCAACTTACCGAAAGCTCCATACTAATGTCAATATTGCATAAATTATTCTGATCAGGTGATGTCCATGGCCAATATTCTGATCTCCTGAGGCTCTTTGAATATGGTGGATATCCTCCTCAGTCCAACTATCTTTTCTTGGGCGATTACGTGGACCGAGGAAAGCAGAGCCTTGAGACAATATGCCTTCTTTTGGCTTATAAGGTCAAGTACCCTGAGAACTTCTTTCTTCTAAGGGGCAACCATGAATGTGCATCAGTAAACCGCATCTATGGATTCTATGATGAGTGCAAGCGCAGATTCAGTGTGAAACTCTGGAAAACATTTACAGACTGTTTTAACTGCTTACCGGTATCAGCATTGATAGATGAAAAGATTCTATGCATGCATGGAGGTCTTTCTCCAGAGTTGAACAAGCTGGATCAAATACTCAACCTCAATCGCCCCACGGATGTGCCTGATACTGGGTTACTTTGTGATCTTCTTTGGTCCGATCCTTCGAATGAAGCGCAAGGGTGGGCTATGAATGATCGAGGTGTCTCATATACATTTGGACCTGATAAAGTGGCTGAATTTCTTGAGAAGCATGATTTAGACCTCATCTGCCGAGCCCATCAGGTGCACTATGCTCACAAAACACCCATCACATTATTTTCCTTGTCAAGAGTATAAATTGATTAGTTGTTTTCTGCATATTGGAATCCAGGTTGTTGAGGATGGCTACGAGTTCTTTGCTGATCGTCAGCTAGTAACAATATTTTCGGCACCTAATTACTGTGGAGAATTCGATAATGCTGGTGCCATGATGAGTGTAGACGAGACACTGATGTGCTCCTTCCAAATACTCAAACCTGCAAGGAAAATGTTGCCTGGTTCAACTAATAACAAGTCTGGCTTCAAGGTATGAATAGCTACCATGGGAACAATTGGTATTTTTCCATATACATATATACGTCACCGTGCTTACCTGCTGTTTCCCTTAAAAATTGCCCCATGCTATATTTACATACTATTCTTTACAAATATATCATTTGGTTGTCTGTTAACCTGCGAAAGATCTGAAGTGAGAACAGAGATGCTAATGAAGTCACTCACTACAGAATTTTTCACCTATTTTCTGTACAGGATTAGTACAACATTTCTTTGACCACCAGATGTACAGAATTTTTCACCTATTTTCTGTACAGCAATAGTATCAGTGCGCTCTTAACTTTTTGCCTGCAATTCCCAGAACGCTTGTTTCTGTTTGTCCTATCTCCTATGCACTTGAATGCTGCTCGAATTCTCATAGTAAGAGTATATTACTTAATGATACTGCCAAGTTGGCTCAAGTCAACCAAATGTGTTAACTAAGCTTACTTCCCCTCATATTATATTGACATAGGCATACATTGACTTTGTCACTTGCCGATTACAATTAGTTCTTAGCTCTGACTATTGAAATTCGCCCCTACAACATTCTGACACAGTAATGCTTTATTTACTCTTGGGGAAATTTTAATCTATTGAATCTTGGTCATGTGTAACGACATGCTGGAGTCAAATTGCTTTACAATACGTGTAAGCATATTGCAATTTCTAGTTCTATGGCAGTGCATGTCATTGTCATCGAGGGCATAATGGTGTTAGACATTGACCTCACATGACAGTTCAACCATTATCTGGTGTTATCTACCGCCCTTTCTTTCTTACGATGACATTGTGTCTTTGACCTACCTTCTCTTGTTCCCCACTCAGTGTGAGTGGCAGTATCAGAACAGAGATATGATAGATGGTCCGCTAAAGTGGAGGGGAGGAATAGTTAACTTCCTGCTGATAAATCTGATATACAAATTCCAAGGAAATGAATCTTTATGTGCTTAAATGAAGAATCCATCCATTCACATAAGAACAAGAAACATTCCTGGTGCTGAGGTGTCTTGCTTGCCATGGGAATCCATCTATGAACCTGTACTGGACTGGCCTAAATGCCGTACTAACTGGAATAATAATTTTGACATGCCACTGGCTGTATGAAAATAATCCTCAGTTCATTCTTGATGTATCAATGATAATGGGTTCTCTCTTGATGTATCAGCTAACCTTCAGTTATTGTCTTTTTTCATGTTTGATTAGTCAATGAGAGGATGGTGACGGTGGCACGGCGATTGGTGAGCAAGCTGTGGTCTCATTTGCGGGCAGGCACGTGCCTACCACGAGCGGCTGCGACTAACCGGCGTTTTCGCCGATGCCTCGGGCCCGGACCGGAACAAGAACGCAGATTGTACAACTCTCTCGTCGATGGACTGTACATCGTTCATGTCGGATTAACACTTGTTGTAATGTATTATTGTTTTTCTACCGTGCGGATCTCTTTTATCGTACGAGAGGACGATGTGAATGAAACTGTTGCTCCTCCTTCCCCCCCTCTAAATTCAAAGGATTCAGGCAGGCATATACGCCAATAAAAACTGGTAAGTGTCTTGGGTGCTGGCTGTGGGATCTTGAGAGACAGGGAGAAACATTGCCCGTGGTTCTGAATTCGAGCTTGTTCGAGTCTGCAGTTTGCAGGGTTCGAGCTTTGTGCAAGAATCTCGATGCACTCAGCATTTGTTGTTGTTGCTGTTCCATTTAGCTGTGTGTCTGAATATACCAGGCATGTTATTGGGTGGTGGCCTTGTGGGAATGTAAGTTTCTCTGTCGGAATCATGACATCTTGATCCTGGTTCGAGTTAATGTTCTCCTCAGAGAACATGTTTTTCTGTTTCGATAACAGGAGATGAAGAGAATATGTCTCTGTTTTGATAAACCGGAGACAAAAAGCGGAGGAATAGGTTCTGTCGAAAAGATTTCATAATGTACGAACGATTTCTTCGTCGGTCTTTTCTTGCAAAACTGGAGGATGACAAATGCGGATCAAGAAGAATCCGATTCGCCATTGCGACAGGCCTCACTCAGCCAGAGAGGCATGATGCAATGTCAAATTGGAATAGACACATCCACATCACTGGAGGTTGAAGAAACAAGAACGATTTTCTGCTCACATCCAAGACAACTTCAACATCACAAACAACGACAAAAACTCGAGGGCCTCTTTGGTTGACGGAAATTCAGAACACGTTACACATTGGAAAATAGGTAAAACATAGGACTGCAAAAAAAAAAATAGCTCGAGTCCAGCAGGATTTAGATTATGTTTGACTACACACTAGGAAGAACATGGGGACATTTCGAGAGGCTGGAAACAGTGGAGAATTTCTTACCAAAACGCGGCGCAAATCTTCGTTACCTACGGGACTGGACTAGATCTCGGTTGGACTCACGTGTCGCATCGCCTTCTGTTCGTGCTCTTTTCGGGTACTTGCTGTTCGATTTAAACCGTGTTTGGTCTGAAACTCTGAATGTGGTTAGAATTTAGTAAGTTTTAGTCTTCGGAAGGCACCATGGATCAATTTAGTAATGTTTTCTTGAGGCATATGTCTTTTGTCCAAGGCCGATAAATTGACAGAGATCCTGTGATGTGGAAATGGAAACAAGAATGTTTTCTCTGCCAGAGATCCAAAATTTCATCAGCACAAACAACAAAGTTGTTGAGGATCTTTGATTAGCAGGACTCGGAAAAAAGGGGAAATCAGGGAAACTTTACAGTTATGTCAACTCAGATCCAGAAGGATTAAAATTCTTTGCAGTTTTCTTTGAGAGGTTGGAGTTGATGGAAATTTTCCTACGTAACGTAGTGCCGATCCACAATTTTCGTATGATTTTTTCGGAAAGTTGTGTAGGGATTGCAGTTGTCAAAAATCCTCCGAAGCAAATGAGGCCAACGCCCCTTGCTCTGCTTCAGTGGTTGTTTTCTTGAGAGCATTTCTGCATTTCTTCATCAGTCTTTTTCTCGGGATCGGAATTGGTTCTGTCAAAAAAGATGTGGATCCATTTGATCTGTCAAAAAGAGATGACGAAACAATAAATCACCGGTTGGAATTGGTTCTGTCAAAAAGGTGTGGATCGATTTGATCTGCACGAAGCATTTCTTCATCAGTCTTTTCTTGCAAGTGAGAGGCAGAGAAATGTTGCACAGGAAGAATCTGATTCGGCGTTGCGACAGGCCTCACTCAAGAGTCAGGGAGACATGATGCAATGTCAAATGGGATTAGACACATCCACATCACACAACGAAGAAACAGGAACATGTCTCGTACTCACATCCAAGATCCACAATTTCATCAACACAAACAACAAAATTGTCGAGATTCTTCAATTCACAAGACTCCAAAAACGCGAAAACATTGAAAGGGAGAATTTAGGCTCCGTCTGGAACAAACGAAAGGCGTAGGAATTTTGGAGGATTAAAAACCATTCGCACCTTCTTCAAGAGGTTGGAGCCAATGGAATTTTTTCTAAGAAATTCTGTAGGGATTACAGCTCACATAAACCCTCTGAGCCAAATGAGGCAAACGCCCCTTGCTCTGTTTCAGTGTGGATGGACTCTGCCTGACATTCTCCACTCACATGTTTTTGTCAACAATGTCAGATATACTCACTTTTCAGTGTGGATAGAGAAAGAGTTTTGCATCAACCTTTTTTTTTCTTCTAGCTTGACAAAGCTGGATCTGTGTAAACTAAATCACAAACCACTCATGTGCACATCAGGATTCAGATTATGTTTGAATACAGGCTAGGAAGAACGTGGGGAGACCTTCCGGAGATTTTCTTACCGACACGCGGCGCAAATCCTCGTTGCCAGCAGTACTGGACTAGATCTCGGTTCACATAAAATTTGAGCATAGTGCAAGAATCTTTGTGCTGTCACGATGTCTTTTCTTTGTCATCTTTTTAAGTACTTGAGGTTCGATTTAAACTATGTTGGTCTGAAACTCTGAATATGGCTAGAATTTAAGTTTTATTCTCCGGAAGGCACCATGGATTCTGATTCAAGTTAATGTTTTCTCGTTCAAGGTGGATAAATGACAGATGAAAAGAGGAGATGACGCATCGGAATAGGTCCTGTCGAAAAGATGGTTAGAGTGGATCGATTTGATCTGTTGAAGGCATTTCTTCATCAGTCTTTTCTTGCAAGCGAGAGGCAGAGAAATGCTGCACAAGACTGGCCTCACTCGGAGTCAAAAGAGACATGATTTGTCAAATGGTACTAGAGACATCCACATCATTTGAAGAAGAAGCAAGAACGGTTGTTGTACTCTCATCCACGATCCACAATTTCATCGACACAAACAACACATTTTTCTTGAAAACTTTGTGTTGCAGGCAGGGATTACACTTGTCAGAAATCCTGTGAACCAATTTTTTTTTCTTCGAAAAAGGGGATTCCCCGGCCTCTGCATTAGAAAGATGCATACGGCCATCTTATTAACCAAATAAAAAGGTACCAACATGGTTCCAAAGATCTCCAAAAGAAATCAAAAAGTACAGAAAGCTCACACAGAGCCAAAAAAAGGCTAGAAACACCCACTAGCCAAGACAAGATGCCACAACCGGCCGGCTCAAACTAGATAGGGACACTAAATACCTATCCTATTACATGACCGCCATCCAAACCGGTTGAAGATATCCCGAGCGACCATCTCCCAGCGGGAAGACCCAGTAACCAAATGCTCCCTGGCCTCCGTCTGGGTGAGTAGCGACCACGAACGGATCAGTGCCGTAGATCGGAATATGACCTGCAAAAAATGTATACATGATATTCTGTTAAAGACCAAATCATTTCTGCAAGTCCAGATAGTCCACAGCAAAGCACAAACTCCAACCCGAATATGTCTCGCTAAGCCAGGCTCAATCCCATTAAGCCAAGTCCCAAATAACGCATTAACAGAATTCGGTGGATTGATATTAAAAGCAATGTGGACTGTCTGCCAAAGTACCTTGGCCAACGGGCAATAAAAAAATAGGTGTTTGATAGTCTCATCCCGATCGCAGAAACTACACCTAGTAGGTCCTGTCCAATTACGCTTTATCAAGTTGTCCTTTGTTAAAATAACTTGTTTATGGACAAACCACATAAACACTTTTATTTTCAAAGGAACTTTGACATCCCAAATATGTTTATACGTAGGAATGGAGTTCGAATTAATAACATCAATATACATTGATTTAACCGTGAATACTCCAGACGTAGTCAATTTCCAGCGTAATTCATCGGGTTGTTGTGAAAGCTGGACGTCCATCAGTCTCCTAACTAGACGGAGCCATTCTTCCCAACGATTGCCCGCTAGCGTTCGTCGGAACTGGATATTAAGGGGGGTAGATTGAAAAACCGATGCGACGAATACCTCACGTCGTTGAACAATGCGGTACAAAGACGGATATTGGACGGCCAAGGGTGTCTCGCCGAGCCAAGTATCCTCCCAGAAACATGTACTCGAGCCGTTTCTAATAACAAACTTCGTCCTATTAAATAAGGTCTGTTTGACTTTCATCAGGCCTTTCCAGAAAGGCGAATCGGTCGGCCTGACTGTAACCTGGGACAGAGTTTTTTATCTGAAGGTACTTGCTGCGAAGGATTTGAGCCCACATAGTTTCAGTCCCCGATGAGAGCTTCCACAGCCACTTGCTAAGAAGGCATTTATTCTTAACTTCTAGATTCTCAATACCTAGACCCCCTTGGTCTTTCGGTCTACAGATGATATCCCATTTAGCAAGCCGATATTTTCTTTTAAGCTCATCACCCTGCCAAAAGAAACGCGATCGATAGAAATCCAGTCTCTTCCTAACACCAACTGGGACCTCAAAGAACGATAGGAGAAACATTGGCATACTCGTCAGCACCGAATTAATCAGAATTAATCGGCCTCCGTATGACATGAGCTTACCCTTCCAGCAGCTCAGTTTCTTCTCAAATCGGTCCTCGATGCACTTCCACTCTCTGTTTGTCAGCCTACGATGGTGGATTGGAATCCCCAGGTAGGAGAAGGGTAACTCTCCCAACTCGCACCCAAACAATTGCCTATAAACATCCTATTCATCTTTGGCCCTACCAAAACAGAACAACTCGCTCTTATGAAAGTTAATCTTTAACCCGGTCAATTGTTCGAAAAGGCATAACAGAAGCTTCATATTTCTAGCCTTGGCCAAGTCATGCTCCATGAAGATGATTGTATCATCAGCGTACTGAAGGATGGATACACCTCCATCAATAAGATGAGGTACCAATCCACCTACTTGACCATTTTCCTTAGCCCTTCCTATCAAGATTGCTAACATATCCACCACAATGTTAAACAGGATAGGGGACATCAGATCTCCTTGTCTGAGGCCTTTATGTGTCTGGAAGTAATGACCTATGTCATCATTAACTTTAATTCCCACACTACCTTTTTGCGTAAATGATTCAACCTGTCGGCGCCAGGCTTCATCAAAACCTTTCATACGCAATGACTGTTGGAGGAATGGCCATTTGATCTTATCGTACGCTTTCTCGAAATCCACCTTAAAAATTACTCCGTCTAATTTTTTGGAATGGATTTCATGGAGTGTTTCATGCAGGACGACCACCCCTTCAAGGATATTTCTGTCCGGCATGAAAGCAGTTTGGGACTGTTGCACCACAGAGTGCGCAATCTGTGTGAGTCTGTTAGTCCCGACCTTGGTGAAAATTTTGAAACTAACATTGAGGAGACAAATCGGCCTGACTTGCTCAATTCTCACAGCATCCGTCTTCTTAGGAAGCAGTGTGATAGTCCCAAAATTCAAGTGAAATAATTGAAGCTGTCCAGAGAACAGATCATGGAACATAGGTAGTAAATCCCCCTTAATAATGTGCCAGCACTTTTTATAGAACTCAGCCGGGAATCCATCCGGTCCAGGAGCCTTATTGTTTTTCATCTGTGCAATAGCATCAAAAACCTCCTTCTCCGAAAACGGGGCAACCAAAATATCATTATCAGCAGCTGATAGCTGAGGCACGTCCTCAGTCCTGGACTCATCGAGGGACACACAATTATCCTCCGGAGGTCCAAACAACTGCTTATAATATTCGGTAATGTATGTTTTTAGGTTATCCTGACCTAAAATAGTGCCCTCGTCTTGCTCAAGCTGAAAGATACGCTTCTTTCTGTGCTTGTCGTTAGCTATTAAATGGAAGAACTGAGTGTTCGCATCCCATTGAACCACTTTGCGGACTTTAGCACGCAGAGCCCACTTCAATTCTTCTTCGCGAAGCAGTTCTTTCAGCCTCTTCTCTGCCTCATTTTTAACCTGAAGCTGAGCTGGCGACAAGATATTGACTTCGGCCTGTATGTCCAGGGCCTGTATAAGAGTAAGGAGTCTATCCTTTTCAATCTTATACACACCACTGAGGTGCTTAGCCCAACCCCGTAAGAAACTTCTTAAATGCCTAATCTTATTCTGCCAACGCTCTATCGCATTCTTGCCTCCTACACCTCTATCCCATTCCCTGGCGATCAAGTCCAAGAACCCCTCACGTTCAAACCAAGACATCTCGAAGGAGAAGGTATTCTTGTTACCCACATGGTTCGGCTCCCCTGAGTCCACGAACAATGGGGTGTGATCAGATATTCCCCTCGAAAGAGCTTGCACCGTAACCAGAGGGAACTTTTGTTCCCACTCCACGCTCGCAAGTACTCGATCCAGTTTTTCATAGGTTGGGTGTGGTAGAGCATTAGCCCAGGTGAACTTTCTACCAGAAAGCTCAATCTCTCTCAGATCCAAGCTTTCAATAATGGTATTAAACATAAACGACCATCTGCCGTCAAAGTTATCATTGTTCTTCTCCTCTCTCCTCCTAATGATATTGAAATCACCTCCAACTAAAATTGGAAGCTGTTCTGACCCACAGATTCGAACAAGGTCCGCCAGAAACTCCGCTTTAAGCTCAGGCTGTGCGGCACCATAAACCGCCACCAAAGCCCAGTTAAAACCATCTACCCTAGACCTGACTCGAAACTTCACCGCGAAGTCTCCCATCACGACACTTCGGACTTCAAGGGAATCGCATCTCACACCTAGTAAGATACCACCCGATCTTCCTCGCGGTGGGAGGCAATGCCAATCGAAATCAATACCACCCACAAGAGAAGAGAGAAACTGGGGCACAAAGTTATCTCTACCCGTCTCCGATAGAGCAACAAAATCTAACCTCTACTCTAGAGCTGCCTCAGCGAGGAATCTTCTTTTAGCCAAGTCCTTCAGACCTCTACTATTCCAAAAAATTCCTCTCATATTTCATCATGGAATTTTTTAGTGACTCGCATCCTAGCACTCCTACGAACTGCGGAATCGGGATAGATCTTCCGTTTCCACTTACGCTTAGGTTTACTAGGCTCAGTTGCCCGGTCCCCACAACCGGGTTCACATATATTACTAGCCTCATTCTCTAGGGGTGCATTATCTTCCTCAGAGTCATGAGTTGGGGGTGCTAGATCCGCACACAGATTATCGAGCACTCTAACCCCTAATGCATCAATCTCATCATCATTCATTGGTTTAACTGCTGCAAGATTACGAATAGTCTCTAAGACCCATTCCGCCTCCAAATCTAACAGATCATTGACCGAATTAGTGATCTCACTATCCGTTGCCCCAAGTGAAACTCCTAACTAGTTTGCATTATTTATAATCTCCTCATTAGAAAAATGCAATAAAGAGTTAGATATGTTGACGGACATACCAGATGGTGATGCAGCCTCCTGAAGCTTGGCCGCCCTCATAGCGCACCGCTGCTGCATATCATCCACCTTCGGGAGCTCGTGGATGCGAGCACTCATCCGTCTCCCTGTCGAGACGGGATCCGGGATCCCGCCAAAAGCAACAACCTCCTCCCTAGTAAAACCTGGCGCTGTGTCCCTCAAAGGGTCAGCCGAGGTTACCAGAGGAGGCGGCTGCGGGCTCCCAAGCCCCATAGACAGGTGCCCCACGCCGGGGTCCACTGCCACCGGTGCGGACAGAGAGGGGATGACGGGGGCCGCCTGCCCGCGCCCTCCTCCCGCCCCCTCCGGTTGTGCAGACGGATGAGCTGTCGGCGAAGACGAGGCGGTCCTCCAGACCACCGGGGAAGAAGGAGGAGGTAGGGCCTCCTGCCCCAGCCCCTCCCCCAACGCAGCAGATGGGGCAGGTGTCGCCGCCTCCACCGGAGTAGCAGGAGCCGAGGCCACCTGCCTCGGGCTCCCTCCCCCGGCGTTGGCCGTCCCCAACGTGACCGACGTCACCGGCGTCGGGATACGGAGGGGAGACGTCAAGGCCTCCTGCCCTGACCCCCCGCCCCACCACCAGCTCACCGGTAGCAATCCGCACCGGTGCATCGACCACCAGAGGAGGAAGGGAAAGAGAAGCGACCTCCAGCTCCTCCATCCCAAATCCAACTAGAGTCCTCGCTGAAGAGGCCCTCACCAAATGTCCAGAACCGCCAGCCCCCTCAAACTCCAACAAAGGAAGCGTGTGCTCAAACAAATCATCAGAATCCACCCGGTCGCTCCAAAGTCTAGGTGGTGCTGATGCTGGCTCAAAGGACCCGAACCGCAACGAGGTCATAGGCACCGATGGCGATGCTGCCGGCTTAACCCCGGTCCCCTCCCCGGGCAACTGAGCATCTAGGCGAGACCCGTTCGACCCCTCTCGTGTCGGTTCATCGGTCTGTGGCCCATTGGTTCCCGCATATCCATCACCCTCATGCATATCAACATCATTCCCATTAACCGCATCTGCAAACAGATCTGTGTCCTCAAACTCAATATCTAGGAGGAACACCTCACCCCTATAAGTCCAGTTGACCACATCAGGCACGAACTCAATATCCAAGACACTGACTAAAAGCCGGGCCACCCCATGAGCCCGAGTAAAAGCCATATCAACTTTCTCCGTTTTCCCAACCAACGTACCCAAACTAGCCACAACTCGAACATCCTGCAGAGGCTTAGACGGGGCCCCTACAAACCGCAACCAGACCTGTGTAAGCGGCTTTCCCTTAGGCTCCACCTTCTTCCACTCGTGGAACTCTAGAATGCCCGAAGTGCCAGGTGTTGGAAATATGCCCCAGAGGCAATAATAAATCGATTATTATTATATTTCCTTGTTCATGATAATCGTTTATTATCCATGCTAGAATTTTATTGATAGGAAACTCAGATACATGTGTGGATACATAGACAACACCATGTCCCTAGTAAGCCTTTAGTTGACTAGCTCGTTGATCAATAGATGGTTACAGTTTCCTGACCATGGACATTGGATGTCGTTGATAACAGGATCACATCATTAGGAGAATGATGTGATGGACAAGACCCAATCCTAAGCCTAGCACAAGATCATGTAGTTCGTATGCTAAAGCTTTTCTAATGTCAAGTATCGTTTCCTTAGACCATGAGATTGTGCAACTCCCGGATACAGTAGGAGTGCTTTGGGTGTGCCAAACGTCACAACGTAACTGGGTGGCTATAAAGGTACACTACAGGTATCTCCGAAAGTGTCTGTTGGGTTGGCACGAATCGAGACTGGGATTTGTCACTCCGTGTGACGGAGAGGTATCTCTGGGCCCACTCGATAGGACATCATCATAATGTGCACAATGTGATCAAGGAGTTGATCACGGGATGATGTGTTGCGGAACGAGTAAAAGAGACTTGCCGGTAACGAGGTTGAACAAGGTATCGAGATACCGACGATCGAATCTCGGGCAAGTACTATACCGCTAGACAAAGGGAATTGTATACGGGATTGATCGAATCCTCGACATCGTGGTTCATCCGATGAGATCATCATGGAACATGTGGGAGCCAACATGGGTATCCAGATCCCGCTGTTGGTTATTGGCCGTAGAGTTGTCTCGGTCATGTCTGCATGGTTCCCGAACCCGTAGGGTCTACACACTTAAGATTCGATGACGCTAGGGTTATAAAGGAAGTTTGTATGTGGTTACCGAATGTTGTTCGGAGTCCTGGATGAGATCCCGGACGTCACGAGGAGTTCCGGAATGGTCCGGAGGTAAAGATTTATATATGGGAAGTCTTATTTTGGTCGCCAAAAAAGTTTCGCACTTTATCGGTATTGTACCGGGAGTGCCGAAAGGGGTCCGGGGGTCCACCGGGGGGTCCACCTGCCCCGGGGGGCCACATGGGCTGTAGGGGGTGCGCCTTGGCCTATATGGGCCAATGGCACCAGCCCCAAGAGGCCCATGCGCCAAGATATAAGAAAAAGGGGAGAGTCCTCAAAGGGGAAGGCACCTCCGAGGTGCCTTGGGGAGGATGGACTCCTCCCCCCCTTGGCCGCACCCCTTCCTTGGAGGAAGGGGCAAGGCTGCGCCTCCCCCCTCTCCCTTGCCCCTATATATAGTGGAGGGGAGGGAGGGCAGCCACACCTGAAGCCCTGGCGCCTCCCTCCCTCCCGTGACACCTCCTCCTCTCCCGCAGGCGCTTGGCGAAGCCCTGCAGGATTGCCACGCTCCTCCACCACCACCACGCCGTTGTGCTGCTGCTGGATGGAGTCTTCCTCAACCTCTCCCTCTCCCCTTGCTGGATCAAGGCATGGGAGACGTCACCGGGCTGTACGTGTGTTGAAAGCGGAGGTGCCGTCCGTTCGGCACTTGGTCATCGGTGATTTGGATCACGACGAGTACGACTCCATCAACCCCGTTCACTTGAACGCTTCCGCTTAGCGATCTACAAGGGTATGTAGATGCACTCTTCTTCCCCTCGTTGCTGGTTTCTCCATAGATAGATCTTGGTGACACGTAGGAAAATTTTGAATTTCTGCTACGTTACCCAACAGTGGTATCAGAGCCAGGTTTATTGCGTAGATTCTTTGCACGAGTAGAACACAAAGTAGTTGTGGGCGTTGATTTTGTTCAATATGCTTACCGTTACTAGTCAATCTTGATTCGGCGGCATTGTGGGATGAAGCGGCCCGGACCGACCTTACACGTACACTTACGTGAGACAGGTTCCACCGATTGACATGCACTAGTTGCATAAGGTGGCTAGCGGGTGCCAGTCTCTCCCACTTTAGTCGGATCGGATTCGATGAAAAGGGTCCTTATGAAGGGTAAATAGCAATTGACATATCACGTTGTGGTTTTGCGTAGGTAAGAAATGTTCTTGCTAGAAACCCATAGCAGCCACGTAAAACATGCAAACAACAATTAGAGGACGTCTAACTTGTTTTTGCAGGGTATGCCATGTGATGTGATATGGCCAAAGGATGTGATGTATGATATATGTGATGTATGAGATGATCATGTTCTTGTAATAGGAATCACGACTTGCATGTCGATGAGTATGACAACCGGCAGGAGCCATAGGAGTTGTCTTTAATTTATTTATGACCTGTGTGTCAACATAAACGTCATGTAATTACTTTACTTTATTGCTAAGCGTTAGCCATAGTAGTAGAAGTAATAGTTGACGTGACAACTTCATGAAGACACGGTGATGGAGATCATGGTGTCATGCCGGTGACGACGATGATCATGGAGCCCCGAAGATGGAGATCAAAAGGAGCAAAGTGATGATGGCCATATCATGTGACTATTTGATTGCATGTGATGTTTATCATGTTTATACATCTTATTTGCTTAGAACGACGGTAGTAAATAAGATGATCCCTCATTAAAATTTCAAGAAAGTGTTCCCCCTAACTGTGCACCGTTGCGAAAGTTCGTCGTTTCGAAGCACCACGTGATGATCGGGTGTGATAGATTCTTACGTTCACATACAACGGGTGTAAGCCAGATTTACACACGCGAAACACTTAGGTTGACTTGACGAGCCTAGCATGTACAGACATGGCCTCGGAACACAAGAGACCGAAAGGTCGAGCATGAGTCGTATGGTAGATACGATCAACATGAAGATGTTCACCGATGATGACTAGTCCGTCTCACGTGATGATCGGACACGGCCTAGTTGACTCGGATCATGTAATCACTTAGATGACTAGAGGGATGTCTATCTGAGTGGGAGTTCATAAGATGAACTTAATTATCCTGAACATAGTCAAAATATCTTTGCAAATTATGTCGTAAGCTCGCGCTTTAGTTCTACTGTTTTAGATATGTTCCTAGAGAAAATATAGTTGAAAGTTGATAGTAGCAATTATGCGGACAGTAGAAGGCTTATGTCCTTAATGCAACGCTTGCTGTGCTGGACCTCGAACGTGGTCTGTGGATGTTGCAAACATCTGACATACACGATTTTATGACTACATGATAGTTCGGTAATGATAAATGGTTTAGAATTGAGGCACCAAAGACATTTTTTGAAATGTCGCGGAACATATGAGATGTTTCGAGGGCTGAAATTGGGATTTCAGGCTCGTGCCCACGTCAAGAGGTATAAGACCTCCGACGATTTTCTTGGCCTGCAAACTAAGGGAGAAAAGCTCAATCGTTGAGTTTGTGCTCAGATTGTCTGAGTACAACAATCACTTGAATCGAGTGGGAGTTGATCTTCTAGATAAGATAGTGATGTTTCTCCAAAGTCATTGCCACCAAGCTACTAGAGCTTCGTAATGAACTATAACATATCAGGGATAGATATGATGATCCTTGAAATATTCGTGATGTTTGACACCGCGAAAGTAGAAATCAAGAAGGAGCATCAATTGTTGATGGTTAGTGAAACCACTAGTTTCAAGAAGGGCAAGGGCAAGAAGGGATACTTCATGAAACGGCAAATCAGCTGCTGCTCTAGTGGAGAAACCCAAAGTTGAACCCAAACCCGAGACTGAGTGCTTCTGTAATAAGGGGAACAACCACTAGAGCAAAATTACCCTAGATACTTGGTAGATGAGAAGGCTGTCGATAGAAGTATATTGGATATACATTATGTGAATGTGTACTTTACTAGTACTCCTAGTAGCATCAGGGTATTAGATACCGGTTCGGTTTCTAAGTGTTAGTAACTCGAAATAAAAGCTACGGAATAAACGGAGACTAGCTAAATGTGAGCTGACGAGATGTGTTGGAAGTGCTTCCAAGGTTGATATGATCAAGCATCGCACGCTCCCTCTACCATCGAGATTGGTGTTAAACCTAAATAATTTGTTATTTGGTGTTTGCGTTGAGCATAGACATGATTGGATTATGTCTATCGTAATACGGTTATCCATTTTAGGAGAATAATGGTTACTCTATTTATTTGAATAATACCTTCAATGGTCTTGCACCTAAAATGAATGGTTTATTGAATCTCGATCATAGTGATACACATGTTCATGCCAAAAGATATAAGATAGTAATGATAGTACCACCTACTTGTGGCATTGCCATGTAAGTCATATTGGTATAAAACGCATGAAGAAGCTCCATGTTGATGGATCTTTGGACTCACTCATTTTTTGAAAAGGATTGAGACATGTGAATCATGTCTATTGGTATATACGCATGAAGAAACTCCATGCAGATGGACCGTTTGGACTCACATGATTTTGAATCGCTTGAGACATGCAGATCATACCACATGGGCAAGATGACTGAAAGCTTCAGTTTCAGTAAAATGGAACAAGAAAGCAACTTGTTGGAAGTAACACATTTTGATGTGTGCAGTCTAATGAGTGCTGAGGCACGCAGTGGATATCGTTATGCTCTTACTTCACAGATGATTTGAGTAGATACTGAGCATATTTACTTGATGAAACACATGTCTGAATTATTGAATGGTTCAAGTAATTTCAGAATGAAGTTGAATATCGTCGTGACAATAGGATAAAATATCTATGATATGATCATAGAGATGAATATCTGAGTTGCGAGTTTGGTACACAATTGAGACATTGTGGAAATTGTTTCACGACTAGTACCGCCTGGAACACCATAGTGTGATGGTGTGTCCGAACATCATAACTGCACCCTATTGGATATGATGCATACCATGATGTCTCTTATCGAATTACCACTATCGTTCATGGGTTAGGCATTGGAGACAACCGCACTCACTTTAAATAGGGCACCACGTAATTCCGATGAGATGACACCGTATGAACTATGGTTTAGAGAAACCTAAGCTGTCATTTCTTAAAAGTTTGGGGCTGCGACGCTTATATGAAAAAGTTTCAGGCTGATAAGCTCGAACCCAAAGCGGATAAATGCATCTTCATAGGATACCCAAAACAGTTGGGTATACCTCCTGTCTCAGATCCGAAAGCAATAGGGATTGTTTCTCAAATCGGGTCCTTTCTCGAGGAAAAATTTCTCTCGAAAGAATTGAGTGGGAGGATGGTGGAGACTTGATGAGGTTATTGAACCGTCACTTCAACTAGTGTGTAGCAGGGCACAGGAGTTGTTCCTATGGCACCTACACCAATTGAAGTGGAAGCTTATGATAGTGATCATGAGACTTCGGATCAAGTCACTCCCAAACCTCGTAGGATGACAAGGATGCGTACTACTTCAGAGTGGTACGTAATCCTGTCTTGGACGTCATGTTGCTAGACAACAATGAACCTACGAGCTATGGAGAAGAGATGGTGGGCCCAGATTCCGATGAATGGCTCGAGGCCATAAAATCCGAGAGAGGATCCATGTATGAAAACAAAGTGTAGACTTTGGCAGAACGGCTCGATGGTCGTGAGGCTGTTGAGTACAGATGGATTTTAAAAGGAAGACGGACAATGATGGTAAATGTCACCATTAAGAAAGCTCGACTTGTCGTTAAGATGTTTACCGACAAGTTCAAGGAGTTGACTACGATGAGACTTTCTCACTCGTAGCGATGCTAAGAGTCTGTTGGAATTAGCAGGTACTGCATTATTTATGAAATCTTGCAGATAGGATGTCAAAAATATTGTTTCCTTGTTCTTGAGGAAAGGTTGTATGTGATACAACCAGAAGATTTTGTCGATCCTGAAAGATGCTAACAAGTATGCAAAGCCCCAGCAATCCTTCTAAGGACTGGAGTAAGCATATCGGAGTTGGAATGTACACTTTGGTGAGATAATCAATGATTTTGGGTTTATACAAAGTTTATGAGAAACTTGGATTTCCAAAGAAGTGAGTGGGAGCAATATAGAATTTCTGATGAGTATATGTTGGTGACATATTGTTGATCAGAAATGACGTAGAATTTCTGGAAAGCATATAGGGTTATTTGAAAAAGTGTTTTTCAATGGAAAACCTGGATTAAGCTACTTGAACATTGAGCATCAAGATCTATAAGGATAGATCAAAATCGCTTAATAGTACTTTCAAATGAGCACATACCTCGACATGATCTTGAAGGTGTTCAAGATGGATCAGTCAAAGAAGGAGTTCTTGCCTGAGTTGTAAGGTATGAAGTTAAGACTTAAAGCTCGACCACGGCAGAATAGAGAGAAAGGACGAAGGTCGTCCCCTATGCTTAAGACATAGGCTGTACAGTATGCTATGCTGTGTACCGCACCTGAAATGTGCCTTGCCATGAGTCAGTCAAGGGGTACAAGAGTGATCCAAGAATGGATCACAAGACAGCGGTCAAAGTTATCCTTAGTAACTAGTGGACTAAGGAATTTTCTCGATTATGGAGGTGGTAAAAGAGTTCGTCGTAAAGGGTTACGCCGATGCAAACTTTGACACTAATCCAGATTATTCTGAGTAGTAAACTGGATTCGTATAGTAGAACAGATATTTGGAATAGCTCCAAAGGTAGCGCAGTAGTTGCATCTACAAGATGTCTTAGAAATTTGCGAAGTACATACGGATCTGAATGTTTCAGACCCGTTGACTATAACCTCTCTCACAAGCATAACATGATCAAACCCAGAACTCTTGGGTATTAGTCACATAGGGATGTGACTTTGAGTGTTAATCACATATCGATGTGAACTGGATTATTGACTCTAGTGCAAGTGGGAGACTGTTGGAAATAGGCCCTAGAGGCAATAATAAATTGATTATTATTATATTTCCTTGTTCATGATAATCGTTTATTATCCATGCTAGAATTTTATTGATAGGAAACTCAGATACATGTGTGGATACATAGACAACACCATGTCCCTAGTAAGCCTTTAGTTGACTAGCTCGTTGATCAATAGATGGTTACAGTTTCCTGACCATGGACATTGGATGTCGTTGATAACGGGATCACATCATTAGGAGAATGATGTGATGGACAAGACCCAATCCTAAGCCTAGCACAAGATCATGTAGTTCGTATGCTAAAGCTTTTCTAATGTCAAGTATCGTTTCCTTAGACCATGAGATTGTGCAACTCCCGGATACCGTAGGAGTGCTTTGGGTGTGCCAAACGTCACAACGTAACTGGGTGGCTATAAAGGTACACTACAGGTATCTCCGAAAGTGTCTGTTGGGTTGGCACGAATCGAGACTGGGATTTGTCACTCCGTGTGATGGAGAGGTATCTCTGGGCCCACTCGGTAGGACATCATCATAATGTGCACAATGTGATCAAGGAGTTGATCACGGGATGATGTGTTGCGGAACGAGTAAAAGAGACTTGCCGGTAACGAGATTGAACAAGGTATCGAGATACCGACGATCGAATCTCGGGCAAGTACTATACCGCTAGACAAAGGGAATTGTATACGGGATTGATCGAATCCTCGACATCGTGGTTCATCCGATGAGATCATCGTGGAACATGTGGGAGCCAACATGGGTATCTAGATCCCGCTGTTGGTTATTGGCCGTAGAGTTGTCTCGGTCATGTCTGCATGGTTCCCGAACCCGTAGGGTCTACACACTTAAGGTTCGATGACGCTAGGGTTATAAAGGAAGTTTGTATGTGGTTACCGAATGTTGTTCGGAGTCCCGGATGAGATCCCGGATGTCACGAGGAGTTCCGGAATGGTCCGGAGGTAAAGATTTATATATGGGAAGTCTTATTTTGGTCGCCAGAAAAGTTTCGCACTTTATCGGTATTGTACCGGGAGTGCCGAAAGGGGTCCGGGGGTCCACCGGGGGGTCCACCTGCCCCGGGGGGCCACATGGGCTGTAGGGGGTGCGCCTTGGCCTATATGGGCCAATGGCACCAGCCCCAAGAGGCCCATGCGCCAAGATATAAGAAAAAGGGGAGAGTCCTCAAAGGGGAAGGCACCTCCGAGGTGCCTTGGGGAGGATGGACTCCTCCCCCCCTTGGCCGCACCCCTTCCTTGGAGGAAGGGGCAAGGCTGCGCCTCCCCCCTCTCCCTTGCCCCTATATATAGTGGAGGGGAGGGAGGGCAGCCACACCTGAAGCCCTGGCGCCTCCCTCCCTCCCGTGACACCTCCTCCTCTCCCGCAGGTGCTTGGCGAAGCCCTGCAGGATTGCCACGCTCCTCCACCACCACCACGCCGTTGTGCTGCTGCTGGATGGAGTCTTCCTCAACCTCTCCCTCTCCCCTTGCTGGATCAAGGCATGGGAGACGTCACCGGGCTGTACGTGTGTTGAACGCGGAGGTGCCGTCCGTCCGGCACTTGGTCATCGGTGATTTGGATCACGACGAGTACGACTCCATCAACCCCGTTCACTTGAACGCTTCCGCTTAGCGATCTACAAGGGTATGTAGATGCACTCTTCTTCCCCTCGTTGCTGGTTTCTCCATAGATAGATCTTGGTGACACGTAGGAAAATTTTGAATTTCTGCTACATTACCCAACAGTGGCATCATGAGCTAGGTCTATTGCGTAGATTCTTTGCACGAGTAGAACACAAAGTAGTTGTGGGCGTTGATTTTGTTCAATATGCTTACCGTTACTAGTCAATCTTGATTCGGCAGCATTGTGGGATGAAGCGGCCCGGACCGACCTTACACGTACACTTACGTGAGACAGGTTCCACCGACTCACATGCACTAGTTGCATAAGGTGGCTAGCGGGTGCCAGTCTCTCCCACTTTAGTCGGATCGGATTCGATGAAAAGGGTCCTTATGAAGGGTAAATAGCAATTGACATATCACGTTGTGGTTTTGCGTAGGTAAGAAACGTTCTTGCTAGAAACTCATAGCAGCCACGTAAAACATGCAAACAACAATTAGAGGATGTCTAACTTGTTTTTGGAGGGTATGCCATGTGATGTGATATGGCCAAAGGATGTGATGTATGATATATGTGATGTATGAGATGATCATGTTCTTGTAATAGGAATCACGACTTGCATGTCGATGAGTATGACAACCGGCAGGAGCCATAGGAGTTGTCTTTAATTTATTTATGACATGTGTGTCAACATAAACGTCATGTCCCCTCCCCGCAACGAGGTCATAGGCACCGATGGCGATGCTGCCGGCTCAACCCCGGTCCCCTCCCCGGGCAACTGAGCATCTGGGCGAGACCCGTTCGACCCCTCTCGTGTCGATTCATCGGTCTGTGGCCCATTGGTTCCCGCATCTCCATCACCCTCATGCATATCAACATCATTCCCATTAACCGCATCTGCAAACAGATCTATGTCCTCAAACTCAATATCTAGGGTGAACACCTCACCCCTATAAGTCCAGTTGACCACATCACGCACGAACTCAATATCCAAGACACTGACTAAAAGCCGGGCCACCCCATGAGCCCGAGTAAAAGCCATATCAACTTTCTCCGTTTTCCCAACCAACGTACCCAAACTAGCCACAACTCGAACATCCTGCAGAGGCTTAGACGGGGCCCCTACAAACCGCAACCAGACCTGTGTAAGCGGCTTTCCCTTAGGCTCCACCTTCTTCCACTCGTGGAACTCTAGAATGCCCGAAGTGCCAGGAACTCTACACAAGCCAAAGCTCAACAAACGCTGCAAGTCATCCACCGTGGGAAAATCGACCTTATAGACCTTATCCTCGAGAGCCACCAGCTCCCACCGAAAGTCCCCTGGAGCCAGCTCCTGAAGCCTCCGCACGATCTGAGCCTCAGTCACCTCACCCTGGGTAGCCTTCACAACCCCGGTGGTCAAGCTCGGGGTTTCATCCAGAATCTCTCGCGCGGCCGGTGATTCAAAGAACATAAGCTCAGCACAGTAGACTCCATACACAGTCAGTGACGGAGCCTGGTCACGCAAGAACAGGCACTCACTGGAGGGATGAGCCGGCTTGCCGCATGTCTGACATAGCTCGGCCACGCACTCAGCAATGAAATGGCCCTTCTCCCCATAACGGTAGCAAAGCATCTTTTCCTTTTTGCGGGCATATTTGGACAGCCTGTCAGCATCAGTTCTGCCAGTATCCTCGGCCATAGGTCCATCCTCAGGAACCTCCACACTGGCCAAAGCAGTCACCACCTCCATCGCCTGAGGAGGAAGTTCAGTGAGCGCGTGATAGGGCTCCAGTGCTGACGTCGTGTGCTCAACAACTGCCTTAGGCGGGGGCGGTCGGTGAAACCTCCCACGGCCTCCTCCCCGACCTCCGCGATGGCCCCGAAAGCCACCTCTCTGACGGTGATCCGGGCCTGAGGCTCCCTCAACAAAGCCGCCTGTAGGGCCGAGAAACGGTCTCTCCGCCGACCCATCGCTCTGCCAGGCATAGCCACGACCTCCTCCCGTGGACGAGGAGCCACGATGCCGTCCCTCACCATACGCATCATACCCATCATCCCCACACTGGCCTTGGGGCGGATCATTAGGCTCTCTGTTGGTAGGATGCTGTCTTGTCTGAGTCGGACCTGACCTGTTTTGTGCCGGCCTCGCAACGTGATGGGGCGAAGGTGCGGCCCGCGGCTGATTGCTCGACGGCAACGGCACCGGCACACCACCAGAAGGCCGAGGCCCTCCACCGCGGCCAGCCGGAACGACACCGGCAACGCCCGGCGCCTGAGGCCGGGGCCCACCACGACCCGCCGCCGGCTGAACCACAGATGCCGCACTCGGTGCCGAAGGCCTGAGCCCGCCTCTTCCGGCCGTAGCATGGACCGGCACTTGCCCCGGTGGCCGAGTGCCCACAAGGCCAGCGCCGCGACCCTGGGAGCCCGGTGGCACACCACCGGCCGCCGGCGGCCTCTGTCCAGGTTGTCCCAGGGCCCCGCGCCCCGCGCCCACCGCCGGCGGCAGTGCCGCACCGCCCGGCTGCGGAGCAGACCCACCCCGACCGGTAGCAGCAGCGGTCGGCTGCTTCTTAGCGGGCGGCGCCGCAGCCCCACGACCTGCCATGGATCCTAGAGGCGGAATACGCGCCGCTCTCCCCGGGCCACAACGGCGAAAACCCGGCGTTCCTCCCCTGCGCAGACTAGGGCACAGCGACGGCGGCCGAGCGTACGTGACCAGGGGATCGATCGCACGCATGCAATTCTGTACGTAGACGGACTCGTCCACATAAGCCTCGTTAGGCTGGGCCACACACCCAGTTACCGGCCCAGGTGGATCTGCCGTGCGATGGGCCTCATACCCATCGGCAGGCCGGCCCACGTCTCCCGATGCCTGATCGGGGCCACTGAGGCCCAAGATCGAATTCAAACGGCGAGACCTCTCGGCACGGATCTCGCTGATCCCTCTGATCGGCGGCGAGGCCCGACTAGCCGCACGAACAGTGCTCGAACTCGCCATCGGCGATCTTGGCGGCGGCGGCGGCGGCCGGCCAATTTTTCCCTTCTTCTTCTTTCGTGTCACCAAAGTCCAATCATCCGGCAAAAATTGAGACAAGGTCATAGGTTCTCTACATACCTTAGGAATCGGACCGATCCAGGGCTTCATAGCCGGCTTGGAGTTTTCAAAATTTGAGCGACGTCGAACGATCTTAATCATGGGCTCCGGCGACGGCCCGACAGCCGGCACAGCCATGACCCTGGATGGGACCTCCGCTTGATCTTCGTCGTCGCTCTCCAGAAGCGCCCAAAAACGTCCTCCCGGTCTTGCCTGAGTCGGCTCCGTCAGATCAATCACCTTGGATGCCTTCGAACGTAGGTCTATCTGCACATACTCGCCAACAACTATGTTATAATCATCAAGCTTCAATTGAAAACCTACCGCAATCTCGTCCTCGACTGGAAGATAATCGCCGGCGAGGACGTCATTGTCCAGATCGAGAAGAACCACCCATCTTGAATGAGGTGTGAAACGAAGCCGTCCTTCGATCCACACACCCGGATCCATCATGAGAGAAAATGAGACTCGCCATTGCGACCACCTGCGGTCCTCCCGCCTGACCTCACGCCGCAACTCACCACGGCCCCCTCCCGATCCCGTAGACTCCTCCTTTCTCTCCAACGGTGAAGAAACATATCTCGATGGGATTGGGTGAGCCCCCCCAGCGCAGAGACGCGGCGCTGATTGGGGCGCCGGCGGTGAGAGACCGATCTCCTCAGGTGGCCTCATCTCCCCACAGCCTCGCCCGGCGACCAGGTGCTGCGCAAGAAGGACGGCCCCGACGAGAGCGCCGCCGTGGTGGCGAGCGCGCTAGTCCCTGATTTTAGGAAAGCTTAAATCTCTCCGAAAAATTGGACGAGGCCAACGCCTTTTTTTTTGTTGTTGCTCTTTTTCAGTGTGGATGGACCCTGCCTGGCATTTTCTACGTACTCACATGTTTTTGTGAACAAAGCTAAATCTTTTCAAAAAAACATGTGGGTGGAGAAAATGTTTCACAAAGAAAATCTGATTTGGCGATGCGACAGGCCTCACTCAGAGCCAGAGAGGCATGATGCAATTGTCAGATGGGACTAGACGAATCCCTATCACAAGAAAAGGAAACAAGAATGTTTTGTCTGCTCTCATCCAAGATCCACAATATCATCAGCACAAACAACAAAGTTGTTGAGGATATTTTTTTTGCAGAAAAATTAGTTTGTATTATTCAACCAGGGCTAACAATACCACAGTTACATATAAGTTTTAACAAGCCATCTGGCCCGGAACCAATCCAAACAGCTGTTTTAAATTTTTGTCTACTGTATTTTGCCATGAAAATCACTAGCAAGGTCCTGGTTGCGACTAACATGAGTAATACGGACTATTACTCGAGCCTCTCATCAAGTCTTTGATTAACAAGACTCCAAAAAACACGGAAATTGGAGAAACATCAAGTTTAACAGTCAACTCGGATCCAGCAGGTTAAAAACTCTGCAAATATCTTCGAGAGGCTGGAGTGGATGGAAATTTTCCTACGAAACATATAGCGTCGATCCGTAATTTCCCTATGAAATTCAGGAAATTGTGTAGGGATTACAGTTGCTAAAATTCCCCTGTTTCAGTGTGGAATGGACTCTGCATCTGCCTGACATTTTCCACACATGCTTTTGTCTACAAAGCTGAATCTTTTCAGATGTAGGAGTAGGAGTGTTGCATCAACCTTTTTTTCTTTCTTAACAATGGCAAAGCTGGATCTGTGTAAACTAAATCACAAACCACTCATGTGCACATCAGCAGTAAGAACCAAGAACAAGAGGACAAAGACGCCAATGGTGATTTATCTGTACACATGTCCACATTAGCAGCGGTAGCTCTCATCTGTTGTTGGCATCACACGCATGTGATAGCCCAATCAAAACTAATCTATCAACAATTCCATGGCATCCACTCACCAATTCTCTGGCAGCAGCTGCAACTTGGAGCCGAATCACAGCTCCGGCGAGCAATTAACCGGCCATGGCGCTCGGCGGTGGCGGCGGTTAGGATCTGAGCTCACCTGGGAGCCATGGAGATGGAGATGTCGGTGGGGATGCGGAACTTGTCGGCCCAGTCCTGCGCCTCCAGGAACAGCTTGGACACCTTGGCGGCGACCCACGACATCTCCGGCCGCGCCGCGGGGTCCTTGGCCACGCACTGCAGCGCCAGCGTCGTCAGCGCCTCCGCCGCCTCCACCGGGAACGAGTCCTTGAGCCGCCGGTCCACCCACTGCCGCATCCCCTCCCCGCCGCCGGACGCCGACGCGGCGGAGGCGCTCTCGATCAGCGAGGTGCGCTCGTACTCCTTGCTCGCCTTGTTGAACTCGTACCGCACCGGCTCCTGCCCGGACACCAGCTCCAGCAGCAGCACGCCCAGCGCGAACACGTCGGACCGCCGCGTCGGCGACCCGCCCGCGGTCAGCTCCGGCGCCATGTACCCGCGCGTGCCCTCGATCCGCCTCCCGCGGCTGCCCGTGCGCCGCTGCCTCGCCTCCTTGCCGTCGCCGGATTCGTCGTCCGGGAGCTCCCCGGCGAGGTCCGCGGACCCGAAGTGCGCGAGCTTGGCCCGGAGGAGCGGGCCCTGGCCGCACACGAGGACGGAGGAGGAGGAGAGGCGGTTGTGGACCGTCCCGGCCTGCAGGTGCACGTAGCTGAGCGCGTCGCAGGCGTCGGCGGCGAGCCGGAGCCGCGAGTGCCAGGAGGCGAGCGGCGTGAAGGACGGGTTGTTGGCGCCGCGGAGGAGCGAGGAGAGCGGCGCGGCGCCCGGGACGAGCTCGTAGGCGAGGAAGAGGGCGCCGTCGGGGGACGCCGCGGCGCCGTAGAGCCGCGCGATGGCGGCGTGGTGGCAGTGGCCGAGCACCGCGAGCCGCGCCGACACCTCGGCCGGCTCCCGCCGCAGCGCGCGGCGGAAGACGGCGGCCGGGTGGCCCCGGAGCGCGCACCGGAACGAGTTGGACGACCCGGGGGCCAGGCGGTGCGCGGGGGAGAAGTTCTTGGTGGCGGCGGCGAGCTCGGCGAAGGTGAGGAGGAGCGGCAGGTCCGGGAGCGAGTCCCTGAGCGCCTGCAGGGAGGAGGCCGCGGAGGAGGAGGAGGTGGAGAGCGCCGCGGAGGAGGTGGAGTAGGAGGTCGGGTGGGTGCCGTTGGTGTTCCCGCGGGGCGAGCGGCGGCCGTGGGTGGTGGCGGAGGAGCGGGCCATGGAGGGCGCGGCGGCGGTGGCCGTGGCGCTCTTGGTCTTGCACATCTGATGCCTGCGGAGGCCAACCATCGGCGACCGAAGAAAGAAGCTCGTCGGACTTTCTTGCTTGCCGACCAATTTGCTGGCGTGATAAAGGTTTCGCCTTTGGGTTGGTTTTTTCTTCGTCTGTCTATCTCGCTGGATCGCTTTGCCTCGCCGAGCTGTTGCCTGGAGAGGAGGAAGACGGCTGGTCGACCGGTCAAACGCAAGTCAAACACCCGCTGCATTTTGAATTGTTCCGTGCACGAAATATTCTTGTTTTCAGCCGTTTATCGGTTTTAGGAGTACATGGGAGTCAAAGGGATCACAATGGGGTGAAGTTTGTGGGAAATCTCGGAATGACAAATTTATCTTCCACCTCTTCACCGCCCGTCACTTGATAACCGTCGAGAAACCTAGGGTTCGACATTTCGTCTATAATCACAGGGAGCAAATGCTCGACTACCATATTGATCTCGACACACCAAGGAGGTGCGGGGAGAAACTAGGAGCGGCGAGGAAAACAAGGAGGGGTAAATCGGATGCATGACAAGGAACAAAGACGACCTTTTTGTACTCCCTCCGTTTGTCTTTACTTTGCGCACAAAATTCGTTTGAAGTCAAACTGCGTAAAGTTTGATCAAATTTATCTTAATACATATTAACATATACAATACAAAAGTCGTATAGTATGGAAACTAATTTCATGATGCATCTAATGATATTGATTTCATATTGTGAATGTTGATATTTTTTCTTATATAATTGGTCAACCTCACGAAGTTTGACTTCAGACAAAATTTATATGCAGACTAAAAAAAAGGGATGGAGATGTGATCATGAGCACCAACGAAAATGATGATACATGGAGAAGTGAAAGTTTTTAGTAACCGTAGCATCGAGTTGGATTACTACAGTTAGCTCTGGGGGTAGGCCACCTTGGCCTGGGCCAAGGGCCCCGGTCTGGGAGGGGGGGCCCATCATCAGATACATATAAGACTATACATCTATTTGGCTGAAAAAAAATGAATCAGTACAGGCCCAGCCCAACTACGGGAGAGGAAAAGGCACGACGCCTGGCATACTACATCGATCGATTCGATCGATTGAATCGCATCTCGGCATCTGCGTCTGGTCCTGGTCGCCTCGGGGGCTAGTCCGCCTCCGCCTGCTGCTCTCTCTGTCTCTCGAAGACTCGCACGGACGTCCGGCCGGCCGGCCGCCGGCTGCTGCAATCAGGTGGCCCTTTAATCCTTGATTCCGTGATTTCCGTCTTGATTTTCTTGGTACGGTTGATTTTCTTGCTTTCTTGGCGTAAACGTATTTATCTTTTCAGTTTCATCATCTTTCTAGTCGTATTGATCTATTGATTTTTTTTGCAGCTTTAGGATTTAGGTGTTACAAGACAGATTGAATGGATTGGCCATGTGCTGTATTGAGAAGGATATCTTGGACAACATTGATCTTGATATTGTCATCAATGATTTTGCTTCTAGAAATGCCCGAAGAAGTTTTTTCGTGAAGAATTGAAGCATTATTGTCTATGAATTAGAATTTGGATCTATTTAAGGTAATCAAACTAGCAGGGAATATTGTTTCTCATATTTAATATTTTGCTACTTTATTAGTCTTCCTTTCATGATATGACATAGTCTGCGTGATTATCAATTTTTTATATGTTATACGTCTCAGAATAACAAAATATGATCGGATATGCGTACATAATATATTACCTATAAGGGCCCTTTTTTCAACTTGGCCAAGGGCCCCGAAAAACATAGAGCCGGCCCTGCAAGTGTGCAACTTGATGCCTGATTAGTCACTCATGTCCCTCAACATAAATTCAGCCTTTAGTTAGTTCGAGAAGCATCCTTGTTGGTCGGGTGGTTTGGAGTTTTACCACCGGTGACAGTTTGGTTGACTCCCCAAGTTGTTAACTACTCCCTCCGTCCGGAAATACTTGTCACCAAAATGAGAGCTTTATGGGTCTTTTAGATGAATGATGAATTTTCTTAGCCTTTTCTTTTCATAAAGGAATAATTTAATTGATCCTTTAACATCTATATCAAGAGGACTCGCTTAGCCAACAAACAATTCATCATTACAAAGTTCATGAAAAATAAAGCCAATAGCTAACATCCCATCATCAAAGAGAAACATGAGCTAAGCTAAGTAAAACCAACAACATTTAGTAACTTCTCATGCGATGATCGCATTAATGCTAATTTGGGAGTCACTTGAAGGGTTCCATTTAAATTTAGGTATCTCATGCTTTTGTTTGGAGTTATGTGCGGCCATAGAGTGCACTTATGTTTGTAGTTGAGAGGGCCACCCACGGGAAAATTCAAACATGTATTTGTTCAGAAGAAACAAGAGAAACATACTGAACTTACATACTACACTAGAGCAACATGATTAAATGGACATAAACTTTCATACTTACGTACTCTCAAATCAAAGTCAAATAATTAGACATCGAGAACTAGCAGATAGATGACACTACTCGCAAGCAAGTATGCACTAAGAGGGAACAAGGTAAATGATGGAAGCTTCTGAGCTAGGTGCAGTTGGTGTTCGCACGGGGCGCACGGCGGCCGTGGTGGTCGCCGTCGGGGTGGTGGCGGAGGAGCAGGCTGTGGGCGGCGCGGCGGCGGTGTCAAACGCGAGTCAAACACCGTTGCATTTTGAATTGTTCTGTAGTACGAAATATTCTTATTCAGCTGTTTATCCGTTTTACATGGGGAGTCAATGGGATCCACAATGGGGTGAAGTTTGTGGGAATGACAAATTTATCTTCTGCCTCTTCATCGCCTGTCGTTTGATACCCGTCGAGAAATCTAGGGTTTGATGTTTCGTCTCTAATGATAGGGAGCAAATGCTCGACCACCATATTGATCTCGACACGCAGAGGAGGTGCAAGGAGAAACTAGTAGCAAAGGAGGGGTAAATCGCATGCATGACAAGAGACGAAGGCGACTTTTTTTGATTTGATGGTGTGTACCAACCAAAATGATATTCCCTTTGTAACTTTTTATAAGACGTTTTAAAGTCCATGTTAGTGTCCAACAAAGTCTTATATTAAGTTACAGCGGAAGTGAAAGTTTCAGTGACTGTAGCATCATGATTGATTAGTTATAGTTAGTTCGATTCACAGAGACAATTGCTAGCTAGAGTAATGCATAAGATTTCCTCTTTTGTGTTCAGATCAAGGATAATGCAAGTGTGCAACTTGATCCCTAATTAATCACTAATGTCCCTTAACTTTAGCTTAGTTGGTTTGGGAAGCATCCATCTTGGTCGGGGATTGGATTGATTTGGAGTTTTACCAATTGACTGAATTTATCTCCACTTGCACGGCGGGTATATGTATATTTGTGGGTAGTCAACGACGAGCAGCCCGGTCGAGTAGGAGAAGTGGACAGTTTGGTTGACCCCCCAAGTTAACTAATGAACGCACGGTGTGAATGCTAATCGGATAAGAACCAATTTTCATTCAGTTTTTCATTTTGGCGTGAGGAAGAGAAGAAAAACAATCAATCAATCTCATCTCGTGGGTGGCGGCTAGTGCTCCAGGGACAGCCACGCGACTGCAGAACGTACACGTGTTAGCATCGATCCTACCTGTCACTACGAAAACCAATTTGCCAAACAGCAAGGGGAAAGGTAACTCGCCGACCAGACGACGTCTAGTGGACGGTGACGATCGGATCGGGTTAGGAAAAGTCAAGCATCCGCGTTGTTTTGAGCCGTTTTCGGACCAAGTTTTGTCGAAATTGCCGCGAGAGTTGGGAGTTTTTACGCGGAACCCTGGCTTATCAAAGAGACCCTCACAAAGTGAGCTCACATTTGGCGGTGTGATCCTACATCCCTCACTTTCATCAAGCACCGTCTTATGACTCCTAACATCGATCTGGAGCACATGAGACAGGATATGTTTTTTTTTTTTGCGGGGGAGACAGGATATGGTTGTGTGAGAGGAGGACAAATAGGAGCAGGATCATGGGTTAGGTGTCATCTTCTTTTTTTGCCCGGTGAAAGAAATTTATTCCAAGGGTTACAATCGAGAGGCAGAAAGCTCTTGAGTACATGGTGGTTCCTTATGTAGCCATACAACAATACTACATTTAGTGCAACTGTATAATGCCAACCGATATGCTGTCCTATTTTGATCACGTTTAAACTTCATTGCAATAAACTCTCGTTTTCATTAATATCTTATTCTCAGCAATCAGGTAACCATAGTTGAGTGTGACAAGCTCTCCCCTACAATAACTGGGCCATCAAGTGCCGATTGCCAATGAGCGATCGATCAATGACGAGCAATGACCACACTACTCACAGAGAGCAACAGTGGCACGGTCTCGAGCTTGATTTGCATCTTGCAACACCAGTGGCTGCATCATGTGCGAGAGTATATAAAGAAGTAGAACAATCTTTTCTATTTTTTTTTGTCTTGGAGATAAAAAGACATGTGTACAGCTGGACACTTGATCATATACGAATCTAGCCATCTAATTTTTTGTGACATGCATTAATATTTTATTAGTTAAATTTATAGTCAAAATTTGTCATAAAATACGAAAGAGACCAATAAATCAGGACAGAGGTACTAGATACACTAGCTAGACTAATAGTGGTGGTACTCCCTCCTTTCCGGTTTATAGGGCTTATCTCAAAATTTTAGTTTTTCCATTTTATAAGGCTCAATTTGGTTGTTTTCCATCACATGTTCAGATTCCAAGGTGCATTAAATCATTGCATGCAAGTACTAAGAGAAAATTGACCAATGCATGTAATTTATGCATGCATGCATTGCAATTAATGCATTGGTAAACATACTTTTTTGAGGAAAACAAGAGCATTAATTGGGTGCTTTTGCAAACTACAAAAAGTATTCCACCACTCACCATCTACCTTGGTTGGTGAGAATTTTGAATTGAGCCTTATAAACCGGAAAGGAGGGAGTATAAGATTTCACTTTTGTCCAGATAAGAGGAATGCAAGCGTACAGCTTGAGGCTTAATTAATTACTCATGCCCCTTTAACTTGAGCCTTACTAGTTAGTTCGAGATGCATCCATGTTTGCCCGGGATTGGATCTGTTTGGAGTTTACCACTCGACTGCACTGCACCTGCACGGTGGGTTTGTAGTTTTTGTACCTTGTCAACGGCGAGATACCCGGCCGGTTGGTTTGGGTTGGGTCAGGAAATATTACTACTAGTAGCAGGAGAAGTTGAGTATTTGGTTGACCCGAAGTAACTAATTAGCGGCCGGTGTGGATGCTAAGCGGAAGCGGAAGAGAACATTTTTTCAATTTTTCATTTTGGGCCGTGAGGAAGAGAGCAAAAATAATCAATCAATCTCGTGGGTGGCGGCTAGTGCTGCAGGAGGCGGCGACGTGAATGCAGACGTAGGATAACCAATTCGCCTAAACAGCAAAGTGAAGGGAAAAAAAGGCTCGCCGGCCACACGACTCTCGACGAGAGAGACGACGGGGTTAGGGATAAGTCAAGCATCCGCTGCGTTTCGAGTCGTTTTCGAATGAAGATTTTCAAAATCACCACGGTGATCGTGCCATTTTATGTATGTGGAACCCTAGCTAGCGATTCGAAGATGGATAACCCTCGGATTCGAAGACTGGGTGGCTCGTGTTTGGCGACATTGCAATCTTCCAGAGGGCATCGCGTTAGACCGGGCATCGGTTAATCTTATCTTAGAGGGTGAACGCTGTATCACCGTCGATCAGGGTACGGGAGACAAGCTAGGCATGAGACATGGGTGCGCCGGATGAAGGAGGAGGAACAAGGGGGGGGGGGGGGGCGTGTCCCCTTGATGCCGGCTACCTGCGAGATGACGACGGTTGGGTGAACGGACAGGAAGGAACAAACTTAGTTTTTGTTTTTCCTTTGAATTGAAAGAAAACAAAGTTAGTTAGTACGCGGCTGGCGGCTAGTGCAGCGGAGCGGGGGACAGCGACGTGACTGCACACGCACACGCACACGTATTAGCTTGCCCAGTTGCCACGGGGAAAAACCGATTCGACGCGCAAACTATAAGGGAATTATTTCGTCCACGACCCTGTACAAGCGTGCACAACATTAGCTAGTACTCCCTCTGTTTCATAATGTAGCGCATATAGATTTTTTACAAAGTCAAACTTTATAAACTTTGACCAAGTTTATAGAGAAAACTATTTATATCTACAATACCAAATGTATATAATATGAAACTATGTCTTGTGATGTATCTAAGCACATGTATTTGGTATTCTAAATGTATATGAGTTTCTCTACAAACTTGGTCAAAATTTTATAAAGTTTGATTTTTATAAAAATCTATATGCGCTACATTGTGGAACGGAGGGAGTAGTAATAATGCACATGTGCCTAGCAAACGTACTGCATACTCAGTCAGGGACAACAACTCCTTTCCTTTTTCCCTTTTTAGTTTGATTAATTGATGATGACTCGGTTCAATTAGCGAATCAGATCAGATCAGCCGCAGCAAGAAGAAATCAAGCCTCCGTCGATCGCCAAGCTTTTGCTTTATTAATAAATAATCACCCTCGTGTAGTGGCAGTGCAGACAACATTTATCATCGCATGAAGTTTACACTACGTGGCGGCGAAATTAGGTGGCTTCGCCGAGCTGCTATGCTAGACCAAGGCCACGGCGCCATGCCGAAACGGTTTGGGTCGTTGCAAATGCAAATGAACTGCGGCTCGCCCTCTGGCGTACGGCGTCGCCGTGACAAGCAGCGGCCGCAAGTGCAATCAAGGTTCCTCCGCCGACTCTTCATCCATCAGCTCAAGGAACCACTTATTCATGCGGGATGGCAAAAGTTACGTGCGTGTCTGCATGCGGTACAGCAGTACTGCCAGTGGTTATAGCAGTACGAACGTGGAGCACGCACGCGGCCGTGAGCTCGTGACATGCCAGCCTCCTTCGTTTTTTTTTTGCGGGCTCGGTTTTACGCGTACGCACAACGACCTACGGATGCAGCTACCCACCGTACTACTCCCTCCGTTCCTAAATATTTGTCTTTCTAGATATTTCAACAAATGACTACATACGGAGCAAAATGAATGAATCTACACTCTAAAATATGTCTACGTACATCCGTATGTGGTAGCCATTTGAAATATCTAGAAAGACAAATATTTAGGAACGGAGGGAGTAGTACGTGTTTGCCAAGTCTAGGGCTTTCGTGCATGCACGCACTGGTGGAAAAAGGGCCTTTGGTCGCGGTTCGCAACTGCCATTAGTCGCGGTTGCGCAACCGCGACCAAACAGGCGGGACTAAAGGCTCCACCCTTTAGTCGCGGTTGCTTAAGAACCGCGACTAAAGGCCCGTCCACGTGGGCGCCAGGTGGCCGCCGGGGCGGAGGTCTTTTAGTCGCGGTTCTTCTGGCCAACCGCGACTAAAGACCGCCGCAGGTTTAGGGTTTTAGCCCCCCCCCCCCTAAACCTGCCCCCCCCTAAACCTGTTTTCTGTTTAATTTGTATTGTTTTATTTCTTTTATGCTTTATTTTAATTTTGAAGGAGTTTCACATATTCTACGCTACTACATACATGCATATGAATGTACAATTTCAAACAAATTTGAAATTAGAACCAAAAAGAATTCAAGAGGAATATACAGTATATATTCAATATCATCGGATGACCATATACAATTTTGAACAAGTTTCCATACATAATTTAAGGCATATAAAGTTCTACGTCCTCGTAATGGTGTTCTCCTTTAGGATGGAGGACTTCCCTCCTGAACCATCCAGCTAGTTCCTCTTGAAGTGGTCGGAAGCGAGCTTCTGGACTAAGCATCATCCGGAGGTTATTCCTCTGAGCATTGGTATCACTCGGAACCCGCTCAGAGGTGTATCTCCGGATCATCTCACAGACATAGTATCCACATAGATTGGTCCCCGCTGGCTGAATATCCCCAGCATTCTTAGCCTTTGCCATTTTGAATTCTAGCTCTTTTTTCAATTCACCGACCTTTGTATCTACGAACCGTCTCCAAACCCTACGAGGCAAAGAAAATTAAATGAACAAGAGAGTTATTAGTTACTTGATATTAGGAAATGAACGCAATAGGCCGATCGATATAGAGCGCAAATGAATGAAAATAATTACTTCTGCATCATTTTTCTCAGGTCGCCCCAAAGCTTTGGATCCATATTCAGAGAGTCGTGGACGAGACATTCTGAGGTGTCAACTTTAATTACTAGCAGAATCCAGTGGAACCTGCGGACACGATACATGCATAGTACGTCATGCATAACTCATCGATTAGCCGGCCACATACCATGCATGGAGTAAACAAAAGAGAATGTGCTCAAGACAGAAACACTCACCCAAAATGGTAAGGAAATAGAATATCACTTTTGAGTTCCTGCTTTGTAAGAAACTGCCACAGGTCTGCCTCCATGTCGTCGGGGTGATGCCGCAACACATATCCATTAACGATCTGTGGGTCAATGAACCCAACATCATGGATGTTCCTTACTCTGCATTCCTTAATCTTCATTCTGCATGTATAATAGCGGACACAACAATATAGTTAGGACATATATATAGTGCAGGCAATATGAACGAGATGGGGTAGAAATAAATCACTTACAGAACGTAGCAACTGATGATAGATTTGTCGAGCTCGCGCAGATTGAAAAGCTGGAACAATTCACTCAGATGAATTTGTACATAGTAATGTTTGAAGTGATGCTCATGTCTAACTTCCGCATAAATATATTCGTTGGCGTTTTTATTTTTTATGTAACCCTTGTACCATTTCAGCAGATCTTTCATTTGCGGAGGTAGATCCTGTTCCTGCGCAGGCTCGACGAGAGGCCCATTCTTCACATATGTAATTACTACCTCCTTCACTGGCAGATCATCAAGGCCTAACAGTTCACGAAGAGTAATACCTAAGTTGGCCGCTTGTTCTCTGGCACTCGTTGCAGTCAATCCAAGTGCTGCCGCAGCTGCTATGATATCGGGGTCATCCGGACCGGCGGCTTTCACTATAAGCGGGGCAATTGATTGTTTACTTTGTTCCCCGAGCTGGGCAACTCGTTTACTTTGATCGGGGTCATCCGCCCGCCCTTTCTTCTCCTTCAACATGAGTGCCTGCCTACGAAGTTCACGTGCATAGTCCTCAGGCAGATTCTTCGCGGCTTGGGACGGTGTGCTCAAAAATGACTTAGCCCACTTCTTTTGCTCATCAGAAAATACTGGCTTGGGCTCGGGCTCTCTTTTCTTCTTGCAGTGCGCCTTCCATTTCTCAAGATCAGCAGCCGCGGCCGCGGCAGTTTCCTCGGCACTACGTTCCCAAGGCCTTGTGGGGAGAGGCTTCAGTGATGGCTCCGGTACCTTTGTGGTCTTAGGTACATAAGGGTCCGGGTTAATAACCCAGGACTGCTTCTGCTTCTTTGCCGGAGGTGGATTGGGGGGCGGCGTCTGATCACCCACCGGACGAGGACTGGGGGGCGGCGTCTGATCACCCGCCGGACGTTGTGGACTGGGAGGCGTCGGCTGACGTGACGGAGGTGTAGGTGAACCGCCACCACCACCACCACCGCCGCCGCCGCCACCGCCACCACCACCACCGTAGGGGGGTGGACTTGTTGTCCTTGGCGCCTCGCCTGGAAACTTGATAAACTTCTTTTGCCATAGAATGAAATGGCGCTTGACATCTCCAAGTCTTTTCTCCCCTTCAGGTGTAGCAATGTCAATCTCCAGGTCCTCAAACCCTTGGACTATGTCCTCCACCGTGACACGAGCATAGCCATCTTGAATGGGGTTGTTGTGGTGGAGTGCTCCAGGTAAACATGGTAAAGCACTGCCGATGGCTACCTTCATGGACATGTTCCCGATAGGATAATACAGATGACATTCTTTCCTCTCCTTTATATCGTCCACGGGGTAGCGAGGAGGCTCCGGTGCAATAATTTCGACCACCAGAGGCTCCGGTGCAGTAATTTCGATCGTCGGTGCATCTGCACCAGCCGGTGGGGCCTCCGTGGAAGCCACGCTGCTTCTCCGCTGCTGGCTTCCGAGATCCGCTGGATGATCTTCATGCTGCGCCCAAGCTGCATCTCTTTCGGCTACTAGTACACTCACGGTTTTCTTCATCACATCCATTTCCGATGCCAACCGCGCCACAACATCTGCTTCCCGATCCATCTTTCTCTTACGGCTTCTGTAACCGTACGGGTCATCGTTCTGGGGGAACCCTATTTTCCACGGAATGTGCCCCATGCCTCGTACACGTCCTCCGTGTTCAGGATTCCCGAGGGCTTTTGTCAGTGCGTCGTTCTCTCTGTTGAACTTGATCTTCCCCTCTTGAGCATCCCTCATTGCGTCAATAAGGGCTTGGGTGGGTTTCATTATTTTGCCCTGGTAAACACACTCCCCTGTCTCCGGGTTCAGCGTTCCCCCATGCCCGTACCACCAGCTTTTGGCCCTTGGGTCCCATCCCTCCGTACCTGGACGGATTCCTCGCGCCCTCAGCTCGTTCTCCATCTTCGCCAACCTAGGCTGCCAAAGGCGATACCCTCCTGGCCCCATAATATGATTGTACTCCTTCTTAGCCGCATTTTCCTTATTTTTTTCGATATTTGAATGAACTGCTCCGATTTCTTTTGCTTCACAAATTCTGGCCAATCATGTTTCAGTTTCTCATATTGTCCTTTGAAATCCGGAGTCTTGTTCTGCTTGACAAAGTCATGGTTTAGATTTTGCTTGAATTTCCGGAATGCGTCGGCCATCTTATGAAGAGCGAACTGTTTGACTAGCCTCCTCCTCTCCTTGTTTTCCTCAATCTTGTTACCCTCCTCATCGAATTTGTTGTATTCCGGAGGTAGAACGAAATGTTCCATAAGCTTCTTGAAGCACTCTTTTTTTGTTCTCTTATCGACAAAAGTGAAACCAGCAATTCGTGCCTTCTTTGGCTCATTCCACTCTTGGACGGTGATCGAGACGTTGTCTCTAACAACGGCTCCACATTGGCTGACAAACTTGATGGCGTTCTTGCGGGGCTCCAGCGGCCTGCCGGTTGCACTGTCGACAACCTCGATGGTGCATGTTTCCCCTTGTTTCATCGTCTTGGTTGCGCCACGCTTTGACGACGTACTCGATTGTTTCGACGATCCGGCCGAGGGCTAAAATAAGAAAGAGAGTCGCGCCCGTTAGTACACACATATTTATTCAAATCAGTTAGTTTGTATCACCAGAGGCTCAATGTATATATATACCTCGGCGCCGGAGGTGGTTGCTACTTCCATTTGAAGATCGTCGTTTATTGACGTTTGTTCGGCATCATCTTGCTGACGGCGCCCTTCATCTTCACCGTCAAGGTTCAGATAAGAAGAGACATCATCTTCTTCTTGTCCGGTCGGCACATATTGAATATCGCCGTTTATGATGCCGAACATATGTGCTTCACCGTCCGGATCATAGTTGTCCATAATCGGGTCAGCTCTATCGTCCGCCATTATGTCAGTCCTGAAAACATGTAGTAAAAACAAATTAATTAAGTGAAGAAGGGGGGCGGTGGCGGTGGCGGTGGCGAAAGGGCGGTGGCAAAAGGAGGGGGCGAGGAAGGGGTGGGAGAGGGTGTCGCGGTAGAGCGCGAGACGGGGCGGCAGACGACGGCGCCACGGAGAGGGAGGCGAGGACAACACACATGTATAACCCTCGCCATTTGGTTAATTATCAAATTTTTTCTTCTTCCTTTTTCTTTCTTCTTTCTTTCTTCTTTCTTCTTTCTTCTTCTTCCTCTTTCTTCTTTCTTCTTTCTTCTTTCTTCTTCTTCCTTTTTCCTTTCTTCTTCTTTCTTTCTTTCTTCTTCCCTTTCTTCTTCTTTCTTTCTTCTTCCCTTTCTTCTTCTTTCTTCTTCTTTCTTTCTTCTTTCTTTCTTCTTCTTCCTTTTCTTCTTATTCCTTTCTATTCTTTCTTTCTTCTTCTTTCCTTTTTCTTTTTTCTTTCTTTCTTCTTCTTCTTTTCTTCTTCCTTTCTTCTTCTTTTTTTCTTCTTCCTTTTTCTTTCTTCTTTCTTTTGGTTTTCATTTGGTTTTTATTTGGTTTTCATTTGGTTTTTATTTGGTTTTCATTTTTTTTCATTTTTTTCCTTTTTCTTTCTTGTTTTTTCTTTTTTTCTTCTTCCTTTTTCTTCTTTCTTTTTTTTCTTCTTCCTTTGTTTTTCTTCTTCCTTTCTTTTTTCTTCTTTCTTTTTCTTTCTTGTCTTTTTTCTTTCTTCCTTTTTCTTTCTTCTTCCTTTGTTTTTCTTCTGTTTTTTTGTTTTCTTTTGTTTTTTCTTCTGTTTAATTTGTTTTTTTTGTGTTTTCCTTTTTCCTTTTTCCTTTTTTCCTTTTTCTTCTTCTTCCTTTTCCCTTTTTCTTTCTTCTTCTTCTTCCTTTTTCTTCTTCTGATCTTCTTCGTCGTCGGGCCAGCGGGCGGCGGGCGGCGCGCGGAGGACGGCAGGCAGGGCCAGCGGGCGGCGGGCGGCGGGCGGCGCGCGGAGGACACGGCAGGCAGGGCCAGCGGGCGGCGGGCGCGGCGGGCGGCGGGCGGCAGGGCGTCGGGCGGCGGGCAAGGGCGCAGGGCACGGGCGGCGCTCACTGGGGACGGGGGGCGGCGGCGCGCAGGGCTTCGGCGTCGGGGCAGGGCTTCGGCGTCGGCGTCGGAGACGATCGGCGTCGGGGCAGCGCTTCGGCGTCGAGAGAGAGGAGAATGGGAAGTGGCAAAACTGCCAAGTGCAGTATTTATAGACGCAGCTTTAGTCGCGGTTGGTGTGGCGGACCGCGACTAAAGCCTAGCTTTAGTCGCGGTCCGCCACACCAACCGCGACTAAAGCTAGCCTTTAGTCGCGGTCCGCCACACCAACCGCGACTAAAGGGTTTTGGCGCCGCTTCGTTCCCGCGCAGGAAGAGCCTTTAGTCGCGGTTGGTGTGGCGGACCGCGACTAAAGGCTAGCTTTAGTCGCGGTCCGCCACACCAACCGCGACTAAAGGTCTGTGCTGGCACTGGCGCGGTGCGGTGGGATGTTTAGTCCCACCTTGCTAGCCGAGAGGCTTCGACAGTGGTTTATAAGCGCGGCTGCGCTGATCACTTCGAGCTCCTCTCAAATGCAGGCTTACGGGCCTATTCTGTTACTACTAGCCTGTGGGCCTATTGGGCCTTCCTGCGGGCCTGAATCCTGGCCCAATAATGGGTTTCTAGTCGTATTCAGGCCGTGGTGGCCCAGTAGGTGGCATACTTTTTATTTTTTGCCTGTTTTTTGTTTTCATTTTTGTTTTATTTATTTTGTTTTTTTCTACTTACAACAAAAAACTTATTTATTTTATTTTATTTTGTTTCTAATTACTTAATTATTTTACTTTATGATAATTATTTTTGCTATTAAAGTTTCTAATTACTTATTTATTTATGTTATTAAAATCTTAAAAATACAATTATATATCAAAAAAATCAGAAAATAAAACTAATTCATTTTAAATTCTTGTTTTTCTTCTGTTTTTTTCTTCCTTTTTCTTGTTTTTCTTCTTTTTTTTCTTCCTTTCTTTCTTTTTCCTTTTTTCTTCTGTTTTTCTTCTGTTTGTTTTTTTCTTATGTTTTTCTTCTGTTTGTTTTTTCTTCTGTTTTTCCTTTTTTCTTCTGTTTGTTTTTTTCTTCTGTTTTTCCTTTTTTCTTCTGTTTTTTTCCTTTTTCCTTCTTTCTTCTTCTTCCTTTTTCCTTTTAAAATCAGAAAAATAAAACTAATTCATTTTAAAATCTTAAAAATACAATAATATATCAAAAAAATCAGAAAAATAAAACTAATCCCTTGAAGGTTTGACAAAAGGTTTGATACATCATTCAGTTCATCGACCAAATACAAAGTTTGGTACAATAAATTATTACACATCAATTCTTCCCTTGTGTCCCTGCTTGCTTACGATTGTGCCGTATCCATGGAGCATCCTCATCATTTAACTTAATGCTTGGGTCGGTGTTCACTTTGAAGGGCGGAATTTCACCAAACATATTATAATCTTCTGACATGTCTGTCTTGTCCTCCACTCCCACGATGTTTCTTTTCCCTGAAAGAACAATGTGGCACTTTGGATCATCGCATGATGTACTGATCGTTTTCTTATCTTTCCGTTTCCTCGGTTTGCTACTCATGTCCTTCACATAGAAAACCTGAGCGACATCTTCGCTAGGACGAATGGTTCGTCAAGGTAACCAAGATTGTTGAAATCCACCATTGTCATTCCGTATTGCTGGTCCACCTTTACCCCACCTCCTGTTAGCTTGAACCATTTGCACCGGAACAAAGGGACCTTAAAGGAGGGTCCATAGTCAAGTTCCCATATCTCCTCTATGTAACCATAATATGTGACCTTTTGCCCATTCTCGGTTGCTGCATCAAAGCGGACACCACTGTTTTGGTTGGTGCTCTTTTTATCTTGGGCGATCGTGTAAAATGTATTCCCATTTATCTCGTACCCTTGGAAAGTCGTTATAGTCGAAGATGGTGTCTTGGCCAACATGTACAGCTGATCTACAACATCATTGTCATTCATTAAATGTTTTCTCAACCAACTGCCGAAAGTCTCCATGTGGGCCTTCCTAATCCAGGATTCAGGCTTCCCCGGGTTGTCCGAGCGTAAAATATTCTTGTGTTTCTCAAAGTACGGAGCCACCAAGCTGGAATTGGTCAGTACAGTGTGGTGTGCTTCAGTCAGAGAATGGCCGTCCATACATATCGTTGATTTCCTTCCGATCGTGCCTTTTCCACTTAGTCTCCCCTCGTGCCGCGATCGAGGAAGGCCAATCGGCTTAAGGTCAGGAACAAAGTCAACACAAAACTCAATTACCTCCTCATTTCCATAGCCCTTGGCGATGCTTCCTTCTGGCCTAGCACGGTTACGAACATATTTCTTTAATACTCCCATGAACCTCTCGAAGGGGAACATATTGTGTAGAAATACAGGACCGAGAATGAAAATCTCTTCGACTAGGTGAACCAGGAGGTGCGTCATAATATTGAAGAAGGATGGCGGGAACACCAACTCGAAACTGACAAGACATTGGACCACATCGTTCTGTAACCGTGGTAGATCTTCTGGATTGATTACCTTCTGAGAGATTGCATTGAGGAATGCACATAGCTTCACAATGGCTACTCGAACATTTTCCGGCAGGAGCCCCCTCAAAGCAATCGGAAGCAATTGCGTCATAATCACGTGGCAGTCGTGAGACTTCAGGTTTTGGAACTTTTTCTCCGCCATGTTTATTATTCCCTTTATATTGGACGAGAATCCAGACGGGACCTTCATACTGCTCAGGCATTCAAAAAAGATGACCTTCTCTTCTTTGGTCAGAGCGTAGCTGGCACGACCTTGAAACCATTCCGGATGCCGGTCATCAGGGTCTTTCAAACGTTGCTGATCCTGCCGTGCTTCCTTTGTATCATTTGTCTTCCCATACACGCCCAAGAAGCTTAGGAGGTTCACGCAAATATTCTTCGTAACGTGCATCACGTCGATTGCAGAGCGGACTTCTAGGACTTTCCAATATTCTAGCTCCCAGAATATAGATTTCTTCTTCCACATGGCTGCGTGCCCGTCAGCTCCCTTCGGAACTGATTGTCCGCCAGGACCCTTTCCAAAGATGACTTTCAAATCCTTGACCATATCAAATACCTCAGCACCAGTGCGTTCTGCAGGCTTCGGCCGGTGATCTGCCTTGCCGTTGTAATGCTTGCCTTTCTTTCTTACTGGATGAATTTTCGGAAGAAATCGACGATGCCCAAGGTACACGTTCTTCTTACAATTTGGCAAATGTACACTTTCAGTCTCATGTAAGCAGTGCGTGCATGCATTGTATCCTTTATTTGACAGTCCCGAAAGGTTACTAAGAGCAGGGCAATCGTTGATGGTTACGAAAAGCAACGCTCGTAGGTCAAATTCCTCTTGTTTGTGCTCATCCCACACACGGACACCAGGTCTGCCCCACAGCTGTAAAAGTTCATCAACTAATGGCCTTAGGTACACATCGATGTCGTTGCCGGGTTGCTTAGGACCTTGGATGAGCACTGGCATCATAATGAACTTCCGCTTCATGCACAACCAAGGAGGAAGGTTGTAGATGCATAGAGTCACGGGCCAGGTGCTATGGCTGGAGCTCTGCTCGCCAAAAGGATTCATGCCATCTGTACTTAGACCAAATCTTATGTTCCTTGCGTCAGCTGCAAAATCTTTGAACTCTCTGTCGATCTTTCTCCATTGCGTTCCATCTGCGGTGTGTCTCAACTCCCCGTCCGACTTACGGTCCTCTTTGTGCCATCGCAACAACTTGGCATGCTCTTTGTTCCTGAACAGACGTTTCAACCGTGGTATTATAGGAGCATACCACATCACCTTGGCGGGAACCCTCTTCCTGGGTTTCTCGCCCTCAACATCGTCACCAGGGTCATCGCCTCTGATCTTATAACGCAATGCAGTGCATACCGGGCATTCATTCAAATTCTCGTATTCACCGCGGTAGAGGATGCAGTCGTTGATGCATGCATGTATCTTCAGAACCTCTAAACCTAGAGGGCAGACAACCTTCTTTGCTTCGTACGTACTGGCGGGCAACTCGTTATTCTTTGGAAACATATTCTTCAACATTTTCAGCAAGTTTTCAAATGCCGAGTCAGCTACACCTGCCTGTGCCTTCCATTTCAGCAAATCCAGTGTGCAGCCCAGCTTTTTCAGACCATCATCGCATCCGGGGTACAACGACTTTCTGTGATCCTCTAACATGCGATCCAAATTCTCCCTCTCCTTTTCAGTTTCGCAGCGTCTCCGTGCATCAGCAATGGTCCGACCAAGATCATCAACGGTCTCATCACGTGCCTCTTCTTCACCTTCACCTTCCCCTTCACCTTCCCCTTCACCTTCAGCATCCTCCATGAAAGTATCACCGAAATCAGCAAGATAGCTTTCATCGATGAAATCATCCCCTTCTTCATCTTCTTCCATTATAACCCCTCTTTCTCCATGCTTGGTCCAACACTTATAGCTTGGCATGAAACCGTGCCGAAGCAGGTGCAGGTGAACTTCTCTTGAGGAAGAGTAACCCTTCTGATTCTTACAGTCAACACATGGACAGATAACAAAACCCTTCTGCTTGTTCGCATTAGCCACTACGAGGAAATCTTTCAAACCCGTAGTGAACTCGCGGGAGAGTCGGTTACCGTAGATCCATTGCCGATTCATCTGCATTATTATAATATAAAATATATAATTAACCATCATGCATTTGTTAAACTAACTAGCTATAAACAATAGAAATTAAACAATGAACAACACACATGCATATTTTATCAATGACACACATGCATGAAAGGTTCAAGTTGCTAACCGCGATCGAGGAGGAAAAAAATGAATGAGGAACCTCAAGTGTGGCTCTTGGGGCATTTCATCAAACACCTTGTGTGCATAAGAGGAACCAAAAGCAAACCTACACCCCCTTGTGAAGCTTGTGAAGAGAAGTGGCATCAAATGGCTAAGTGAGTGTGCTGAACTGGTATATATAGGGGAGGAGCTTTAGTCGCGGTTGGCCTGGCCAACCGCGACTAAAGGCCTTTGGGCACCTTTAGTCGCGGTTGGCCTGGCCAACCGCGACTAAAGCCCCTCACGTGCACCAGCTGGCCACCGAGCGCCCTGGGCGCAGGCATTTGGTCGCGGTTCGTCTGCCGAACCGAGACTAAAGGCTTCATTAGTCGCGGTTCCTACAGTTCCGCGACTAATGGGGCTGGACGGAAGCCTCTTTTTCTACCAGTGATGGTAAAGGCAAGCAAGAAACTATAGCACGCACCGCACGGTTGACCGACCGACCGAGCAAGCCGTGTGCCGTGTGCCGTGTGCGTGCCAGTGCCAGTGCCAGTGCGACCGCTCAACGGAAGGAGTGAGGAAGTACTCCCTCCGTTCCCAAATACTTGTCTTTCTAGCCATCTCAAATGATTACAACATACGAATGTATGTAGACATATTTTAGAGTGTAGGTTCATTCATTTTGCTTCGTATGTGGTCACTTGTTGAAATCTCTAGAAAGACAAGTATTTAGGAACGGAGGGAGTAGCAAATAATCAACCGTCTGATCTTCTTGTTCATCTATGCAATATATATTGTGTTGTGTGCATCAATGGCCGTCAGTTGACTTGACAAGTGTATAATACTAGCAATAATGTAGCGAACAATTAATATCTTGTGGCCTTCTTCACCTTATTATATTCAATGTTCTGATGTGCGGCGAGTGGCGACCCGTGACTGGTCTGCTTTAAACCAAAAACTTCAAAAACCTTAATTTTAAACCTTGAAATATGGTGCCCGACCCAATTTCAATCCTGAACAGTGAAACCCTCTATTTGAAATCCTGGGTTTTCTCAAAACACTTCAAACCCTGGTTTGGATAGTGGCGGTATGCGTTTCGGGGGAGTGAAAAAATGTGGAGACATTCATAGTTGTAGTGGCTGCTAGGATTATATAACTACCGAAAATTCATATAAAAATGCAAGTTAGTACCATCTATCCATGGCTGTATCCGACGGAAGCATGATGCTGACATAATACAAATGAATACAGCGCAACTAATTATTACTGCATAAAGTAATCAATTGTGTGGTCTCCATCTTCTTTCTTCTAGGTATAAACGATCGACGTACGTGTTGATGTAGTCAGGGTATCGAAACAGAGAACACTTGAGCAGTTCAGCTTGAAATGCCCGTTCGTATCTTGACTCGGGGCAGACGAAGGACGAGATCGCCGCATGCCATAATAGATCGAGCATAGATCATACACAATTTATAGAATTTCGAAGTTACGATAACAATTTTTTTAATCAAGGAAGACATAACCTGTTTTCCTTCTAGCTAGCCCTCCTGATAACAGAGAGGACGGTCCGCGTCGCGGCCCCGAAACCCTAGGCCCCGTGTCGCTCCCCGCGAGCGGCCCGGGCGCTAACCCTAGCCGCCGGGCACCGCCGCCACCTATCCCCCTTTCTCCCCCGCCGCCGCCGGCGAGCGCTGCCCGGGCAAAGCCCGTGTGGTGTCGGCGGCGGCGGGCTCTTCCACTCCCGCTCGCGAGGCGGGCTGCGCGGGGCAGCTGCGCCAAGCGGAGGAGGCAGGCGCGAGGCGCTGCGGCGTGTGGCTGTGCGCGGGCCGACGCTGCTCGGCACGCCATGGTCGCGGCGTAGGAGCCGTGGGCGCACGAGGTCTCCAGCCCGCGCGTTGTGGCGGGCTTGGCTGCGCTGAGGCGCCGTGCTCGCGCGCCGGGGATCCGGATCTGGCGCCTGGATGCCGCGCCGTGGCTCTGGCGGCCCGGATCTGGTGTGCCCGCGGGGCCCCGCGGCTGGCGGCCTGCCTGCGGCTCGGATCCATGGTGGCGGCCATGGCTGGTGGCACGCGGCGCAGCTTGGCGGCGGGCGGCGCCGGCGTGGACAGGTGGACCAATTCCCTGGCCATGTGGATGGCGGGGAGGTGGTGGGCTTCGGCTGCGGCGGCGGTTCCTCGTTGGATGTTGGAGGCCATGGTGATGTTCGTCCTTGACCCCGATCTACTCCGATCTGCAGCGGTTCCGGCCCTTGGTGGCTTCGGTCACCGTTCTTGGGTGCTGGCCTTGCAGATCCGGTGGCTGGAAGGGTTCCGGGGGAATCTCTTGGCCGGCGTGGCGGCCACTGTTGGGGAACGTTGCAGAAAATTAAAATTTTTTCTACGGTTTCACCAAGATCCATCTATGAGTTCATCTAGCAACGAGTCATGGGAGAGAGAGATTGCGTCTACATACCACTTTGTAGATCGCGAGCGGAAGCGTTCAACAAACGGGGATGAAGTAGTCGTACACACCGTGATCCAAATCACCGGAGATCCTAGCACCGAAAGCACGGCACCTCCGCGTTCAACACACGTACGGTCAGCGTAACGTCTCCTTCTTCTTGATCCAGCAAGGCAAAGGAGAGGTTGGGGAAGATGGCTCCAGCAGCAGCATGACGGCGTGGTGATGGTGGAACTACAGTACTCCGGCAGGGCTTCGCCGTGCTCAACGGAGGAGGAGGAGGTGTTGGGGAGGGAGAGGGAGGCGCCAGGGCAAGGGGTGCGCAGCCCTCCCTTCACCCCTCTATTTATAGGGGAAGGGGCAAGGGGGGCCGGCCCCTCTAGATGGGATCTAGAGGGGGGGCGGCGGCCTAGGGGAGGAGGCTTGCCCCCCAAGCAAGGGGGGCGCCCCCCTCAGGGTTTCCCCCAACCCTAGGCGCATGGGCCCTTGGGGGGGAGGCGCACCAGCCCACTTTGGGCTGGTTCCCTCCCTCATACAGCCCATGAGGCCCTCCGGGAGAGGTGGCCCCTCCCGGTGGACCCCCAGAACCCCTCCGGTGGCCCCGGTACAATACCGATATGCCCCCGAAACTTCCCGGTGTCCGTATGACAACTTCCCATATATAAATCTTTACCTCCGGACCAAACTCCTCGTGACGTCCGGGATCTCATCCGGGACTCCGAACAACATTCGGGTTACTGCATATACATATCTTCACAACCCTAGCGTCACCGAACCTTAAGTGTGTAGACCCTACGGGTTCGGGAGACATGACCGAGACGGCTCTCGGGCAATAACCAACAGCGGGATCTGGATACCCATGTTGGCTCCCACATGCTCCACGATGATCTCATCGGATGAACCACGATGTCGAGGATTCAATTAATCCCGTATACGATTCCCTTTGTCAATCGGTATTTTACTTGCCCGAGATTCGATCATCATTATCCCAATACCTCGTTCAATCTCGTTACCGGAAAGTCACTTTTCTCGTACCGTAATGCATGATCCCGTTATCAAACACTTTGATCACATTGAGCTCATTATGATGATGCATTACCGAGAGGGCCCGGTGATACCTCTCCGTCAAGCGGAGTGACAAATCCCAGTCTCGATCCGTGTCAACCCAACAGACACTTTCAGAGATACCCGTAGTATACCTTTATAGTCACCCAGTTACGTTGTGACGTTTGGCACACCCAAAGCACTCCTACGGTATCCGGGAGTTACACGATCTCATGGTCTAAGGAAAGGATACTTGACATTGGAAAACTCTAGCAAACGAACTATGGGATCTTATGCCATGTTTAGGATTGGGTCTTGTCCATCACATCATTCTCCTAATGATGTGATCTCGTTATCAATGACATCCAATGTCCATAGTCAGGAAACCATGACTATCTGTCGATCAAAGAGCTAGTCAACTAGAGGCTCACTAGGGACATATTGTTGTCTGTTATTCACACATGTATTACGATTTCCGGATAACACAATTATAGCATGAATAAAGACAATTATCATGAACAAGGAAATATAATAATAATGCTTTTATTATTGCCTCTAGGGCATATTTCCAACAGTCTCCCACTTGGACTAGAGTCAATAATCTAGTTACATTGTCATGAATCGAACACCCATAGAGTTCTGGTGCTGATCATGTTTTGCCTTAGGGAGAGGTTTAGTCAACGGATCTGCGAGATCCGTGTGCACTTTACAAATTTCTATGTCTCCATCTTGAACATTTTCACGAATGGAGTTGAAGCGACGCTTGATGTGCCTGGTCTTCTTGTGAAACCTGGGCTCCTTTGCAAGTGCAATAGCTCCAGTGTTGTCACAGAAGAGTTTGATTGGCCCCGACGCATTGGGTATGACTCCGAGGTCGGTGATGAACTCCTTCACCCAAATTGCTTCATGTGCTGCCTCCGAGGCTGCCATGTACTCCGCTTCACATGTAGATCCCGCCACGACGCTTTGCTTGCAACTGCACCAGCTTACTGCCCCACCCTTCAAAATATACACGTATCCGGTTTGTGACTTAGAGTCATCCAGATCTGTGTCGAAGCTAGCGTCGACGTAACCCTTTACGACGAGCTCTTCGTCACCTCCATAAACGAGAAACATTTCCTTAGTCCTTTTCAGGTACTTCGGGATATTCTTGATCGCTGTCCAGTGTTCCTTGCCGGGATTACTTTGGTACCTTCCTACCAAACTTACTGCAAGGTTTACATCAGGTCTGGTACACAGCATGGCATACATAATAGAACCTATGGCTGAGGCATAGGGGATGACACTCATCTCTTCTATATCTTCTGCCGTGGTCGGACATTGAGTTGAGCTCAATTTCACACCTTGTAACACAGGTAAGAACCCTTTCTTAGATTGATCCATATTGAATTTCTTCAATATCTTATCAAGGTATGTGCTTTGTGAAAGACCTATGAGGCGTCTCGATCTATCTCTATAGATCTTGATGCCTAATATATAAGTAGCTTCTCCAAGGTCCTTCATTGAAAAACTCTTATTCAAGTAGGCCTTAATGCTGTCCAAGAGTTCTATGTCATTTCCCATCAAAAGTATGTCGTCTACATATAACATGAGAAATGCTACAGAGCTCCCACTCACTTTCTTGTAAACGCAGGCTTCTCCATAAGTCTGCGTAAACCCAAACGCTTTGATCATCTCATCAAAGCGAATGTTCCAACTCCGAGATGCTTGCACCAACCCATAAATCGAGCGTTGGAGCTTGCACACCTTGTCAGCATTCTTAGGATCGACAAAACCTTCCGGCTGCATCATATACAATTCTTCCTTAAGGAAACCATTAAGGAATGCCGTTTTGACGTCCATTTGCCATATCTCATAATCATAGTATGCGGCAATTGCTAACATGATTCGGACGGACTTCAGCTTCGCTACCGGTGAGAAAGTCTCATCGTAGTCAACCCCTTGAACTTGTCGATAACCCTTAGCGACAAGCCGAGCTTTATAGATGGTCACATTACCATCCGCGTCTGTCTTCTTCTTAAAGATCCATTTATTTTCTATGGCTCGCCGCTCAACGGGCAAGTCAGTCAAAGTCCATACTTCGTTTTCATACATGGATCCTATCTCGGATTTCATGGCTTCTAGCCATTTGTCGGAATCCGGGCCCGCCATTGCTTCCTCATAGTTCGAAGGTTCACCGTTGTCTAACAACATGATTTCCAAGACAGGGTTGCCGTACCACTCTGGTGCGGAACGTGTCCTTGTGGACCTTCGAATTTCAGTAGGTGCTTGATTAGAAGTATCTTGATCATCATCATTAATTTCCTCTCTAGTCGGTGCAGGCACCTCAGGAACGTTTTCTTGAGTTTCGCCATTTTCCGGTTCAAGAGGTAACACTTCATCAAGTTTTACTTTCCTCCCACTTACTTCTTTCGAGAGAAACTCTTTCTGCAGAAAGGATCCATTCTTGGCAACAAAGATCTTGCCTTCGGATCTGAGGTAGAAGGTATACCCAACAGTTTCTTTAGGGTATCCTATGAAGACGCATTTTTCCGACTTGGGTTCGAGCTTCTCAGGTTGAAGTTTCTTGACATAAGCATCGCATCCCCAAACTTTCAGAAACGACAGCTTAGGTTTCTTCCCAAACCATAATTCATACGGTGTCGTCTCAACGGATTTCGACGGAGCCCTATTTAAAGTGAATGCGGCAGTCTCTAAAGCATAGCCCCAAAAAGATAGCGGTAAATCGGTAAGAGACATCATAGATCGCACCATATCTAATAGAGTGCGATTACGACGTTCGGACACACCATTACGCTGAGGTGTTCCAGGCGGCGTGAGTTGTGAAACTATTTCACATTTTCTTAAGTGTGTGCCAAATTCGTGACTCAAGTATTCTCCTCCACGATCTGATCGTAGAAACTTGATCTTTCTTTCACGTTGATTTTCAACCTCACTCTGAAATTCCTTGAACTTTTCAAAGGTCTCAGATTTGTGTTTCATTAAGTAGACATACCCATATCTACTCAAGTCATCAGTGAGGGTGAGAACATAACGATAGCCACCGCGAGCCTCAACACTCATTGGACCGCACACATCGGTATTAATGATTTCCAATAAGTTGGTTGCTCGCTCCATTGTTCCTGAGAACGGAGTCTTGGTCATTTTACCCATGAGGCATGGTTCGCACGTGTCAAATGATTCATAATCTAGAGACTCTAAAAGTCCATCTGCATGGAGCTTCTTCATGCGTTTGACACCTATGTGACCAAGGCGGCAGTGCCACAAATATGTGAGACTATTGTTATCAACTTTCACTCTTTTGGTATTCACACTATGAATATGTGTATCATCACATACGAGATTCATTAAGAATAAACCATTAACCATCGGAGCATGACCATAAAACATATCTCTCATATAAATGGAACAACCATTATTCTCTGATTTAAATGAGTAGCCATCTCGAATTAAGCGAGATCCAGATACAATGTTCATGCTCAAACTTGGCACTAAATAACAATTATTGAGGTTTAAAACTAATCCCGTAGGTAAATGTAGAGGCAGCGTGCCGACGGCGATCACATCGACCTTGGAACCATTCCCGACGCGCATCGTCACCTCGTCCTTCGCCAGTCTCCGTTTATTCCGCAGCTCCTGCTTTGAGTTACAAATGTGAGCAACTGCACCGGTATCAAATACCCAAGAGCTACTACGAGTACTGGTAAGGTACACATCAATTACATGTATATCACATATACCTTTTGTTTTGCCGGCCTTCTTGTCCGCTAAGTATTTGGGGCAGTTCCGCTTCCAGTGACCACTTCCCTTGCAATAAAAACACTCAGTCTCGGGCTTGGGTCCATTCTTTGGCTTCTTCCCGGCAACTTGCTTACCGGGCGCGGCAACTTCCTTGCCGTCCTTCTTGAAGTTCTTTTTACCCTTGCCCTTCTTGAACTTAGTGGTTTTATTCACCATCAACACTTGATGCTCCTTCTTGATTTCTACCTCTGCTGATTTCAGCATAGCATATACCTCAGGAATGGTCTTTACCATCCCCTGGATATTGTAGTTCATCACAAAGCTCTTGTAGCTAGGTGGAAGCGACTAGAGGATTCTGTCAATGACCGCTTCATCCGGGAGATTAACTTCCAGTTGAGTCAAGCGATTGTGCAACCCAGACATTTTGAGTATGTGTTCACTGACAGAGCTATTTTCCTCCATCTTACAGCTAAAGAATTTGTCGGAGACTTCATATCTCTCGACCCGGGCATGAGTTTGGAAAACCATTTTCAGCTCTTCGAACATCTCATATGCTCCATGTCTCTCAAAACGCTTTTGGAGCCCCGGCTCTAAGCTGTAAAGCATGCCGCACTGAACGAGGGAGTAATCATCGCAGCGTGACTGCCAAGCGTTCATAACGTCTTGTTCTGCAGGGAGAATAGGTGCGTCACCCAGCGGTGCTCGTAGGAGATAATCTTTCTTGGCAGCTATGAGGATGATCCTCAGGTTCCGGACCCAGTCCGTATAATTGCTGCCATCGTCTTTCAGCTTGGTTTTCTCTAGGAACGCGTTGAAGTTGAGGACTACGTTGGCCATTTGATCTACAAGACATATTGTAAATATTTTAGACTAAGTTCATGATAATAAAGTTCATTTAATCAAATTATTTAATGAACTCCCACTTAGATAGACATCCCTCTTCTAGTCATCTAAGTATTACATGATCCGAGTCAACTAGGCCGTGTCCGATCATCACGTGAGACGGACTAGGCAACATCGGTGAACATCTTCATGTTGATCGTATCTTCTATACGACTCATGCTCGACCTTTCGGTCTTCTGTGTTCCGAGGCCATGTCTGTACATGCTAGGCTCGTCAAGTCAACCTAAGTGTTTTGCGTGTGTAAATCTATCTTACACCCGTTGTATGTGAACGTTAGAATCTATCACACCCGATCATCACGTGGTGCTTCGAAACAACGAACTGTCGCAACGGTGCACAGTTAGGGGGAACACTTTCTTGAAATTATTATGAGGGATCATCTTATTTACTACCGTCGTTCTAAGTAAACAAGATGCAAAACATGATAAACATCACATGCAATCAAATAATAAACGTGACATGATATGGCCAGTATCACATAGCTCCTTTGATCTCCATCTTGGGGCTCCATGATCATCTTGTCACCGGCTTGACACCATGATCTCCATCATCATGATCTCCATCATTGTGTCTCCATGAAGTTGCTCGCCAACTATTACTTCTACTAGTATGGCTAACGCGTTTAGCAATAAAGTAAAGTAATTTACATGGCGTTTCTCAATGACACGCAGGTCATACAAAAAAATTAAAGACAACTCCTATGGCTCCTACCGGTTGTCATACTCATCGACATGCAAGTCGTGATTTCTATTACAATAGCATGAACATCTCATACATCACATATAGATCATTCATCATTCATCACAACTTTGGCCATATCATATCACAAAACACTTGCTGCAAAACAAGTTAGACGTCCTCTAATTGTTGTTGCAAGTTTTACGTGGCTGAATTAGGGTTCTAGCAAGAACGTTTTCTTACCTACGTGAAAGCCACAACGTGATTTGTCAACTTCTATTTACCCTTCATAAGGACCCTTTTCATCGAATCCGCTCCAACTAAAGTGGGAGAGACAGACACTCGCCAGCCACCTTATGCAACTAGTGCATGTTAGTCGGTGGAATCGGTCTCACGTAAGAGTACATGTAAGGTTGGTCCGGGCCGCTTCATCCCACAATACCGCTGAAGCAAGATAAGACTAGTAGCGGCAAGAAAGTTGACAACATCTACGCCCACAACAAATAGTGTTCTACTCGTGCAATAGAGAACTACGCATAGACCTAGCTCTGATACCACTGTTGGGGAACGTTGCAGAAAATTAAAAATTTTCCTACGATTTCACCAAGATCCATCTATGAGTTCATCTAGCAACGAGTCATGGGAGAGAGAGATTGCGTCTACATATCACTTTATAGATCGCGAGCGGAAGCGTTCAACAAACGGGGATGAAGTAGTCGTACACACCGTGATCCAAATCACCGGAGATCCTAGCACCGAAAGCACGGCACCTCCGCGTTCAACACACGTACGGTCAGCGTAACGTCTCCTTCTTCTTGATCCAGCAAGGCAAAGGAGAGGTTGGGGTAGATGGCTGCAGCAGTAGCACGACGGCGTGGTGATGGTGGAACTACAGTACTTCGGCAGGGCTTCGCCGTGCTCAACGGAGGAGGAGGAGGTGTTGGGGAGGGAGAGGGAGGCGCCAGGGCAAGGGGTGCACAGCCCTCCCTTCACCCCTCTATTTATAGGGGAAGGGGCAAGGGGGCCCGGCCCCTCTAGATGGGATCTAGAGGGGGGGGGGCGGCCTAGGGGAGGAGGCTTGCCCCCCAAGCAAGGGGGGCGCCCCCCTCAGGGTTTCCCCCAACCCTAGGCGCATGGGCCCTTGGGGGGGAGGCGCACCAGCCCACTTTGGGCTGGTTCCCTCCCTCATACAGCCCATGAGGCCCTCCGGGAGAGGTGGCCCCTCCCGGTGGACCCCCAGAACCCCTCCGGTGGCCCCGGTACAATACCGATATGCCCCCGAAACTTCCCGATGTCCGTATGACAACTTCTCATATACAAATCTTTACCTCCGGACCATTCCAAAACTCCTCGTGACGTCCGGGATCTCATCCGGGACTCCGAACAACATTCGGGTTACTGCATGTACATATCTTCACAACCCTAGCGTCACCGAACCTTAAGTGTGTAGACCCTACGGGTTCGGGAGACATGCATACATGACCGAGACGGCTCTCGGGCAATAACCAACATCGGGATCTGGATACCCATGTTGGCTCCCACATGCTCCACGATGATCTCATCGGATGAACCACGATGTCGAGGATTCAATTAATCCCGTATACGATTCCCTTTGTCAATTGGTATTTTACTTGCCCGAGATTCGATCGTCGGTATCCCAATACCTCGTTCAATCTCGTTACCGGCAAGTCACTTTTCTCGTACCGTAATGCATGATCCCGTTATCAAACACTTTGATCACATTGAGCTCATTATGATGATGCATTACCGAGAGGGCCCGGTGATACCTCTCCGTCAAGCGGAGTGACAAATCCCAGTCTCGATCCGTGTCAACCCAACAGACACTTTCAGAGATACCCGTAGTATACCTTTATAGTCACCCAGTTACGTTGTGACGTTTGGCACACCCAAAGCACTCCTACGGTATCCGGGAGTTACACGATCTCATGGTCTAAGGAAAGGATACTTGACATTGGAAAACTCTAGCAAACGAACTATGTGATCTTATGCCATGTTTAGGATTGGGTCTTGTCCATCACATCATTCTCCTAATGATGTGATCTCGTTATCAATGACATCCAATGTCCATAGTCAGGAAACCATGACTATCTGTCGATCAACGAGCTAGTCAACTAGAGGCTCACTAGGGACATATTGTTGTCTGTTATTCACACATGTATTACGATTTCCGGATAACACAAATATAGCACGAATAAAGACAATTATCATGAACAAGGAAATATAATAATAATGCTTTTATTATTGCCTCTAGGGCATATTTCCAACAGCCACTCCGATGGCAGTGCCTTTGGGTGTTGCTTCCCTCGTTGGAGGCTTCGGAGAGGACCTCCTTCCTTCCACCCCTCCCAGGAGCTCAGGTGAAAACCTCAGAACCCCCTGTTCCAAGTGATGACGACACCACGGTGCCGTGCTCCTTCCTGAAGGTGTTGCTCGGGGGCTGCTCAAGTGGCGGTAGAAGTGGCGGCGGTTCGGTGTCGACACATGCATTCTGGTCAGCTTCATCTTGGAGGCTGCGGCGACGTAGGCGACGCTCGTCTGGTGGAGCTACTGCCGATGGCCGAGGCATCGTCGGCAGTCTGCGCCATCAGGTTCGGGGTGCTCAGGGGGAAACCCCAGATCTGGGTCTTCCGGATCGTATGATGATGGTGTTATATCGCTTACCCTTCTGGGTGCATCGTCTTGGAGCAAGTGCTGGCTGGAGGAATGGTGGAGCGGTGTTTCATCTCACACTTTGATGGTGGCGGAGATCGATGGCATGACGCTGTGGAGACTCGGCGTCCGATGTGCGGAGATGGGCTCGCGCAGGAGGAGGTTGCTGTCTGGCGTCATGGTGACGTCGATGGCTGAGTGGCCAGATAAGGTAGAAGCCTCAATATGATCTGAAGACCTGTGGAAGATGGCGACGACGACACACGAGTGCGTCTGACCGGATTGTGCCCCAGACCCGGTATGTGGCTCAGCTGGGGCCTCCGAATGAGTTTCGGCTTCCGACTTTTGATGTTAGGCTTAGGTGAGTGGTTTGGGTAGTGGCCCAGCTAGCACCCCTTTATCATTTTGGATAGGAGTAGCGGCATATTTGCCAAAATGGTGGATTTAGGCATATTGTTGTAATACTTTGTAAGGTCCTCGAGAATAATCAATAAAGTGGCCGTATGCATCTCCCAGATGCAGAGGCCGGGGGTCATCCTCCTTTTCTAAAATAAAATAAAATACCATGCTCTTGTTAATCAAGGGCCGACCCTCTCAGGCCGAAAAAAGGCCCCGCTCTATGGAAGGAGCGGCTGAAGTGTTCGGACTATCCAGGCCGAACATTGGATGACTAAATGTGTCCGATCCGGACTGGATATTTGTGGTAGGTTTTGTGATCCGCGTTGAAGATGCATCAAATTTGTCTCGGCAGGAAAATATTTTTCATTAATTGTAAACCATTTTTCCTTTTCTAAAAAATAAGTCCAATCCATTAAACAACCGGAAGTACAAAGCATAAATATAATAAAAATTACAACAACGTCCCTGGACCACCGAACAATCTTTGCCATTGCTAAAATGAGCTGTCGGCGGCCACTATCGCCGCTCCCATACCGGAGCTAGCATGACCTTGTCGATGATAGCCGAAGTCTTCATGCATGTGCCTCTAAGGACCAATGCCTTGAGCTGTAGTGTCGTCGTTGAACTCTTGAATCGATCCGAAGTGCCTGACACCAAATCTTGCCGTCGCATACGCACGACGAGAAACCTTAATCTCTCCGCCCCGAGGAGCCGGCAGGAATCTACGCCGATCTCCATGTAATCTGTTCAACGGATGAAGATGGGAGGAGGGATCAGAGTCCAAAAGACTGACTCAAAGAAAAACCGCCGTCGTCCTTCCGAGCGCCACCCCTGCGGAACCGTAACCTATCTATTAACTGTAGCGGCCAGCGAAGGAAAGGCGAATCCGCATGCTCGACGGAGAAGATCGAGGGGAGAATGTCTTTTACTAGTAGTACAAAAGAAGGAGAGGGAAAACGTTGAAAACAAAATTTTCATACTCTGATGCCCGTAGGCTGCACTCGGAACATCACCGAGCTGCTAGTGCTAGACCAAGGCAACGGCGGCGCGCATGCCTCAAGCAGCGGGCGCAATAAAGGCCGCACCTCTTTTCTTCCTTGGCTACGACCAACGGCGGTGGTTGCTGCCTCTGGCCGACGAAAGCTGGACTGCCGATCGGATCGGGTCAAGGACAGGCCCGCTGATGAATCCGCTACGTGAAGGCCGGATGACGGCGTTACGTACGTGGCATGCGTGCAGTACCAGAAGTGTCCATGGTTATACTTACGATATACGAGCATGTGTACTGCATGGACAAATGAATGAACGGACTGATCACCGTCTCCAGCACGCATACAGCCGGTTCTACACGCAGAAGGACCTGCGGATGCAGCCATACACCGTGCCGTGTTTGCCAAGTCCAGGGCTTTCGTGGTAAAGGCTACGTAGAAAATAGGGTGGCATGCACGATGCACGGTTGACTGACCGACCAAGCTGTGCGGCAGCCTGCCAGTGCGGACGCTGAACGGAAGAGAACAAAAGATGGTATCTGGTAGGAGAACCAATGGACCGACGAGAGCGACGTCACTGCGGATATATATCCACATGCGTAGCGTACGCACGCGCGTGCGTTGCCTAGCCAGCAGCCAACACAGCCAAGATCAAACCTCCACAACGAAAGTGTCTTTCTGCTCCCGAGCTCATTTGAGCTCGGTGAACAGTAAAATCGAAAAAAAAAATAAATAAATAAATTTTTTTTAGGAGAAACATTGACAAAAGTTCTAAGTTCTTGCAAAAATTCATCATGAAATCACATTCCTGTAAGGCGTGGCAAAAAAAAAACAAATTCAGTGCTCCAAGATGTTTTTGAAAGTAGCTTTTTCAGAGTACTGATTTTTTTTTTGCCACGCCTTCTAGAAATGTGATTTCATGACGAATTTTTGCAAGCACTTAAAACTTTTGTCAATGTTTCTCTCAAAAAAAATTGGATTTTTTTGAATTTTTTTTTTGATTTAGTTTTAATTTTACTGTTCACCCGAGCTCATTTGAGCTCGGGTGCAGAAACTCCACGTCCCCTCCACAATGACTACTCCAAACGAAAATGAAAATAACACTAGTACGATTACGTAGTTTAATACATCATCCATTACTCAATGGGTGTGACTAGCTAGGTGTCAGTCGACTGAGAATTAACCAAGGCTCAGTCAATTGATTTACTATAAAAATAAAAAAATAAAAATAAGGAAAACTTTTGTCTGAATCTTCATGCAAAATCAAAGGAGTATAGCATTGACTGACACATAACAAAGTCTCGATCGACTGAGACTTAGCAAAACCGTTACTCAATTTCTTACATTTACAAAGAGAGGTAGTAGCACACTCACGTTGTTGTATTTCCTAGTAGTCGGTCTGACTAAGGTCGTCTCCAACACTAATACGCAAACCTGACACCACATCCATCTGCGGAAAGGGGACCAATCCATGGACACGGATGCAAAAGCCTACCATCCAACGCTAGTCGCGTACATTTCAAACCGCTTTTCAGCTAACCGGATGAAATTCACGACGGAAGTCATCATAGTTCGGATAGAAAATAATACAAATTATCCAGACATAGCATGCAAATAAGCGCATCCGGACTGGTCGGCGGATTGATCCATAACCACATTAGATGTCAAAACACGTCCGGACCACATGGTCCGAACGAATGCGGGTGGTTTGAGGATCAAACCTTTGTAGATGGCCTAACAACAATAGTATAGTTATTTTTTTAGGGACAATAAGCAGGTATATGGATGTATCTGACCGACGTGATCATGACGTCAGAGTATAAATACAGCGCACGTACTTAATCATTTGTTTACAATATATCCTAGCTGGTTACCTGTTCGTCCTACAGGTTCATAGCTGCTGCAACCATTGCCATCATGCATGCACCGTTGAACTCCCGAGTCAAACAAAATGGCGGAATCCATTGACCAGGTATATTTGTTAGTTACGGTATACGGTGCGCATGAACAGCGGTCAGTTGAGTGGCAGGTGTATATAATACTAGCAATAATTTAGCAGATAATTAATCGTGCGGTTTTCTTCTTCTTCTATGCAATAGATATATAATACTATGGTCAATGAGAATGCCTGCCAGTGCGAACGCTAAACAAGGAAACAATATAATCTTTTTTTCCATGGAATTTTGAGCTTTATTCAAATAAACACATTCACCGGGCAGTCAGCCAGAAGGTTACTGATCAGGAAGCTGGAAGTTTGCGTAAGCCAGCTTTCATGGAACAGACATAACTCAAGTGGGACTGCCATTGCTCCATTGAAAAAATTACTGACCTCCGTGGAGCCTGGCAACCAAAGCACATTTCCGCATGGGGTACTCTCTACTTTACATAAAAAGCAACACCATTGGACAGCCCAGAGTAGCAACAGAAGAAGAAAACGAGTTCAGATCTACAGCCATTTGAGCTTCTACAGTTGATTCTCGGATCTCAGTTGACTCTTAACTATATATGTTAATAATTTCAAATTAATTCAAGAAGCAGAAGGGTCACATAATTATTGCAAGTGCAAGAACTTTAAGTTGAGTTCCTGCAGAACATAGGCCAGAGGTCACTTGGCACCATGGAACTTGCATAATTTCCATCATCCGGAACCTAGTCCATTAAAACACATCTCAACGCAGACACTAGCGAGACACTAAAATAGTAAAATTACAGACACTAACGATCTACGACCAAAGGGAAACAGATTCATCACCTCTAGAGCAGCATTCGGATCACGGCAACTTCCCAGGTGGCCCTTGAGTGCACCAACTTCCCCGCAGCTTCAAGGTTTTCCCTTTCTTTTAGATATCCTCTCCTGTAAGAATATTTCATAGAATCGAGTCAAGTCTGTCAAACGAACACAACACAACACTAGGAGTGAAAAGAGGTTCTTCAAAACTTATATAAAATGTAGATAAACCAAGCTTCGGTTGAAACATTGCCAGATTCAAAAAAAAAAAACTCTACTAGATTGCTCAAATATAAATCACACTTCATAGGAGCAGGCATAGCTAAACATAAACATACACACACATGATCAACACTGCCTGCTTGATAAGTACATAAGTATGTACAAAGTTAGCGACCTCATTAAAACAGCACCATGTACACACACAAAAAAGGCTTCTCGTCATTGAAGACCAACTGCACATTCTTATATTTGACAGTAGCAGTCTAATTGACTAATTGATCAAATGAACCACAACTACCTTGTTTTTCCATAAGCCAATTGATCAAACAAATCAAAGGTAGCTTATTAATCCACCTCAAGCACAGTTTATACTCATTGTTCGGCGCGAATGCAAGACGAGAACACTTAATCTCTCCGCCTTGAGGAGCCGGCAGAAATCATCTACACTGGAGCTCCATATAATCCGTTCAATGAATGAACTTGAGAGGGACCAGAGTCCGAAAGACTGACACAATGAAGAATCGCCGCCGTCCATCCGAGCGCCGCCCCTGCGAAACCTAACCTATCTACTAACTGTAGTGGAATGGTGAATCCACATGCTCGGCGGAGAAGATCGAAGGGAGAATGTCTTTTCTCTAATCGCCCTACAGGAAGGAAAAGAAAAACGTTCGTTTTTTCTTCCATACTCTTGTGTCTGTCGGAAAAAGTTTGTATGCGTTCGGGAGCTGCTAGACCTCTTTCCTTCCTTGGCTACGGCGGTGGTTGTTGTCCCTGCCGGAGGAAGCCTGCCGATCGGGTCAAAGACAATGAATCCGCTGCGACTGAGCGCACGTGACGGCCGGATGACGGCGTTACGTACGTGGCATGCATGCAGTACCAGCAGTGTCAATGATTATACGTACGATATATGCGTGCGGTGTACTGCATGGACAAATGAATGAACGGACTGATCGCCGACTCCAGCACGTGTAAAACATAATATGTTGGGAACTTGCTTGACACCCTAAATAGGGTGTGGCTGTGAATCAACCTGTGGTTGAGTTGGTTAGGTGGACAATGGTATCCTCAACCCACCAGGGTTCAAATCCTGGTGCTCGCATTATTCCTGAATTTATTTCAGAATTTCCGGCGATGCGCCTTCAGTGGGAGGAGACGTTCCCGTCGACAACGAGGCGCCTACGGTGACTTCGTAAATCTCAAGATGATATGCCGGCTCAGTCTTTCGGAGGTGCTCATAGGGGTAGGGTGTGCGTGTGTGCGTTCATAGGGGTGAATGTATGCGCGTGTATATGAGCGCTTGTGTCTGTACTGATGCTCAAAAAAAAAACAGGGTGTGGCTCTCTCATTATATAGAGGTACCCACGGGGTACAATATAATGTTACAATATATGTGTACAGAGGCTACGTATATACAGTCTAACACCCTTCCTCAATCTTAACTGTGGTCTGAAGTACAAAACAAGTTAAGATTACACCTACAGCCTACAAACTGTGGTTGTTCTGCTTAGAGGTCGTCTTCACCATGGCTTGTACGCTCTTGATGCACTGCGCGCACCTTCCATGCAGTCTTCTCCCCAGGCGTTTACACCTACAGCCTACAAACTGTGGTTGTTCTGCTTAGAGGTCGTCTTCACCATGGCTTGTACGCTCTTGATGCACTGCGCGCACCTTCCATGCAGTCTTCTCCTCAGGCGTTCAGTGGTGTCCGTGTGTCACCCACTCACTGGCATGTGCGCCTTGGTCATCCTGCAGCTCCCATAGTTTGTCATGTGTTGCATCGTTATGAGCTACCAGTTGTGTCCAATAAAACTGCTGAAACTGTCTGTGATGCCTGTCAGCAGGGCAAGAGTCACCAACTTCGTTTTTAGAGTCTAGTCGTGTTGTGAAACATTCTCTTGAGCTTGTGTTTTCTGATCTCTGGGGTCATGCCCAGATGTTGAGTATAATGTTTATTAGGAAAGACGAGATAGATTAGGATTTGTTTTGGTTTGTCTTGTACTCCAAGTAGCTGATTGTACTCAACATCTGGGCATGACCCCAGAGATCAGAAAACACAAGCTCAAGAGGATGTTTCATATATATATATATATATATATATATATATATATATATATATATATATATATATATATATATATATATATATATATGCCCACGAGGCTCAAGCAATACAACAAACTATTCCACCAATCCTCTCTTCCTTCTAACATGGTATCTATCGCAAGTCGATCCTAAACCCAAGCCGCCGCCGCTTCCGCACCCGCGCTGTGACGCCCCCGATTCAATCGTACACTAATCATGCACGCAAATGTGTACGATCAAGATCAGGGACTCACAGGAAGATATCACAATACAACTCTAAAACATAAATAAGTCATACAAGCATCATAATACAGGCCAGGGGCCTCGAGGGCTCGAATACAAGTGCTCGATCATAGACGAGTCAGCGGAAGCAACAATATCTGAGTACAGACATAAGTTAAACAAGTCTGCCATAAGATGGCTAGCACAAACTGGGATACAGATCGAACGAGGCGCAGGCCTCCTGCCTGGGATCCTCCTAACTACTGGTCGTCGTCAGTGGGCTGCACGTAGTAGTAGGCACCTCCAGTGTAGTAGGAGTCGTCGTCGAAGGTGGCGTCTGGATCCTGGGCTCCAACGTCTGGTTGCAGCAATCGGGTACAGAGATGGGGAAAAGGGGAAACAAGGCAACCGTGAGTACTCATTCAAAGTACTCGCAAGGAAGGAGCTACACTACATATACATGGATATATGTGTAAAGGGCCATATCAATGGACTAAACTGCAGAAAGCCAGAATAAGAGGGGGATAGTTAATCCTGTCGAAGACTACGCTTCTGGCAGCCTCCGTCTTGCAGCATATAGAAGAGAGTAGACTGAAGTCCTCCAAGTAGCATCGTATAGAATAATCCTACCCGACGATCCCCTCCTCGATGCCCTGTTAGAGAGCGATCACCGGGTTGTATCTGGCACTTGGAAGGGTGTGTGTTATTAAGTATCCGGTTCTAGTTGTCATAAGGTCAAGGTACAACTCCGGGTCGTCCTTTTACTGAGGGACACGGCTATTCGAATAGATTAACTTCCCTACAGGGGTGCACCACATAACCCAACACGCTTGATCTCATTTGGCCGGACACACTTTTCGGGGTCATGCCCGGCCGTGGAAGATCAACACGTCGCAGCCCCACCTAGGCACAACAAAGAGGTCAGCACGCCGGTCTAAACCTATGCGCACAGGGGTCTGGGCCCATCGCCCTTAGCACACCTGCACGTTGCGTACGCGGCCGGAAGCAGAGCTAGCCTAGTGGCGTTCCAGTCCAATCCGGCGCGCGCCACTCAGTCGCTGACGTCACGAAGGCTTCGGCTGATACCACGACGCCGGGATACCCATAACTACTCCCGCATAGATGGTTAGTGCGTATAGACCAAGTGGCCAGACTCAGATCAAATACCCAGATCTCGTTAAGCGTGTTAAGTATCCGCGAACGCCGACCAGGGCCAGGCCACCTCTCTCCTAGGTGGTCTCAACCTGCCCTGTCGCTCCGCCACAAAGTAACAGTCGGGGGCCGTCGGGAACCCAGGCCCACCTCTACCGGGATGGAACCACCTGCCCCTTCAGCCCCTATCTCCGAACAATATCACAGGTAATGTAACAGTGTAAAGTATATAGTATATGCCCGTGATCACCTCCCGAAGTGATCACGACCCAGTAGTATAGCATGGCAGACGGACAAGAGCGTAGGGCCACTGATGGAACACTAGCATCCTATACTAAGCAGTAGGATAGCAAGTAAGGGTAACAACAGTAGTAGCAAGGACAGGCTATGCAGCAGTATAGGAATAACGGAAAGCAGTAACATGCTACACTACTCTAATGCAAGCAGTAAGAGAAGAGTAGGCGATATCTGGTGATCAAGGGGGGGGCTTGCCTGGTTGCTCTGGCAAGAGAGAGGGATCGTCGGTGACGTAGTCAACCACAGGGGCATCAGCATCGTCACGGGGTCTACCGGAAAGAAGTAACGGAGGGGGAACACAATAAATAACACAGCAATCAAAGTATAACATGGCAATGTGCGGTGCTAGAGGTGACCTAACGTAGGGATAGGTGATACCGGCGAAGGGGGGAAACATCCGGGAAATTATTCCCGGTGTTTCGCGTTTTCGGGCAAAGGAGCCGGAGGGGGAAAGTTGTGAATTCGATAGGTTAGGGATGCGTGGCGGACGAACATGCTGCGTATCCGGGATTGTCTCATCGTTCTGAGCAACTTTCATGTTGAAAATAATTTAATCTGAGTTACGGATTAAAAGATATGATTTTCTAAAGATTTTATTAATTTTTGGAATTTAATTAATTGTTTAATTTAATTCGAAAATGAATTATGACATCAGCATGATGTCATGCTGACGTCAGCAGTCAACAAGGGTGTAATTAAACAATTTAATTAACCTAATTAATATTAATTAGGGGGTGGGCCCCGCTGTCATTGACTACTTAATTAACTAATTAACAGATCAGGTTAATTAGGTAACTAATGTGTAATTAGTTTAATTAGTTTGTTAATTTATTTAATCACAATTAATTAAGTTAATTATTCCTTTAATTAATTAATTATTTTTATTTTTATTTATTATTATTTTTTAAACACGTTCTTTGTGTTAGGGCCCGCGTGTAAGTGGCCCAGGGCCTTGCGGGCGCCGGGTTCACGGGTGCATGGTGCAAACAGGGCGGAGCCCCGGGGTGGTAGTGGCCTTGGCCACAAGTGGGCTTGCACACGTGGGCGCACGGAGGTCGGTCGGCGGCCACAGCCAGGAGCTGCGGCGGCGTGGTGGGCAAGGCCAGCCGGAGCAGGCGTGGCCTAGCGCTGCCCGGCGAAGGAGGGCACGGCCCGGCGTGGCCAGCCGTGGCCGGATGCGGTAGACACCAGGGGCATAGGTAGGCAGCGATGGGGCGCCGGCGCCGGCGAAGTAAGTAGCAGGCAGCGACAGGCAAGGCCAGGCAGCAGGGCGCCGCCGGATGGCGCGGAGACGCACGGGAGCGCATGGGCAACATGGGTAACGGGGTGCGGGCATGGTCGGGCGCAGCGATGCGCAGCCGGGTGCGGCCTGCGGCGGTAGAGCGTGACCGGCGCATGGAAGGGGGGCAGTAGGTGCGGGCGGCGCCGGTGACAGAGGGAAAACGGGGAAGCGGGTTGCGGGAGCTCACCCCCGGTGCCGTGAAGGGGTCGGCGAGGCTCGGGGTCGGCCGATGAGGAGGAGGCCGAGGATGCGGCGACGCGGGGGGAGGAGCGGCGAAGGCGTCCGGCGTGGTCATCGCAGTCGGTGGCGACGGTTGGTCCGGGTAGCGTGGCTTGACGTAGGCCGACGAGGAAGAGGCGGGGACAGAGGAGCCCGGCGTCGGGGGCGGCGCCCGATGACGAGGCTCGAGGCGGCGGTGGCATCCGGTGAGGGCCACGGGCGACGATGGTGGGGCGGGCGTGAGCACCCCGATCCCGGTCTGGATCGGGGAAGGGAGGAGAGAGACATGGGAGAGTGGGGGGGGTTGTGCGGGGTGAGTGGGGTGTGCGCTAGGGTTACTGGGGGTGGGGGCATGTAGGACAGGCGCGGGGTGGGCCGGCTGAGCTGACTGGGCCAAGAGGCCCAGTGGGGGGCCTTTTGTTTTTATTTATTTTTTTTGTTTTTGTTTACAGTTTTGCCTTTTCTTTTAATTTTATTCTCTTTTCTATTTTGGCTAATTGTCTCGGCACCAAATGAGTTTTGTAAAATATGAGAGCTAGCCCACAAATCACATCACAATATATCCTACCACCAAAAACTAGTTTGGGGTAAATATCATTTCGTATATATTTGTATTCATAGAAAGGTTGTTAAATAATGTTTTCAGCCACTGTTTGAGGTTGGTTAAGTCACCTATCAAATTTCAATAATCTTGTTTATAATTTTATCATAGCCTCTGATTTATTTACTATTTATTGAACATTTTAGTTTTAATATTTGAAAACTTTTATTGTTTGCTTGATTTTGAATTTTTGAATTTGAATCGGTTTTGAACTAACGCGAGATTAGTAACAATAATAAAGGTGACGTGGCATCATTAGCAGAGGTTCACTGTAGCTTAAATACCCGGGCATCACAATTCTCCTCCACTACAAGAAATCTCGTCCCGAGATTTAAGAGGGGAACTAGGGGGGAAAGGTATGGTTACGGAATTCTAACGAATCTTCTCGTTCTTGGTTTCCCTTCTCGAAAAAGTCGAACCCTCTTGTTGATGTCTTCATTTCTCTTCTTTAGGTCATCATGATGAAGTCTTCATCCTTTCTTCGGGGGTCTCATCGTACTTATGAAAAATGATCAAGGTTATCTTCAGAGGAACTGACCTCTACAAGGTCACGTATCTAGTAGAGAACATCGAGGAGGGTGACTTATAGTAACTCTCGAATTGAAACTTAAGAAATCATCGAGAGCAAAGTAAGGAGGTGCAAAATAGAAGTTTCAAGCGCTTAGGCAACCGTTTGTTGCCTAATACAAAGTGTGAAAGAGGGTTCAAAGCAATGGGAATAAGTATTGCGTCTGGTAACAGATTTGATGATCCCTCGGAAGGTGGCTCGTGAATTACATACGAGTCCACGCGGGAGGAATAACTTTGGGAACAGGGGGTGTACAGGAGAGTCAGGTTTCGATCATGTGGAACTATGGGTTATGGGCCCACCATGTGGGGTAAAAGTAGGAAGGGTTGTGACGTCTTGCACGGTCATGTAAGCAAGGCATGTCAGGGGATAGCTTGTTAGTTATGTCGGCAACAACATCGGTACCAAGGGCGAGGGACGAAGAGAACCACTTTCCTGCTTGTTGAAACGAAGCAGACCAATAGGCAAAGTTCTCGTCCATCGGTGGTTACCGGAATGTCATCAACAATAGTAACAGGGTCTTTCTGACATAATTGTACACTGAGAAGTTTACATAAGCAGGAGAATATTACTGCTTAGATCATATGGAACACCAGAAAGGTCAAACAAACCAATGGAAAGGAAAATGTGATCATCAGGTTAAACAGAACAATGGAAAGGAAAAATGTGTTTAAACACATATTTCAACATAATTCAAGGGTATATCCTTCCCAAGGACAAGCAGAGCATAATATCCATGACATGATATAATGTAGAAAACTTTGTAGGTAAGGGGAAGAATTTTCATGACATTACCCATCAACGGTGTTTGGATAATTGATAAAGAAATTTTTAGCATGGTGATTTAAATGTTCTTTTCGAAGATCGGAGTACCATGGGCATGCTTCGAGATAGCATTGTCATGGTATTGAAGCAAATGTCAGACTTCGGATACACAAAGGATCCATCAGGAAAAACTTATAAAACAAGTCATTCAATTTCCTCATGGAAGAATGGTTAACCTTGCTAAAAAGGAAGAACTGTAACAATAGGTCCTCCAGCCAGGTGTGCTAGGCATGACATCACCTTATCGGGTCAAAGACCAATGCTATAACTCTTGGGAGTATGTTCCAACCATCATATCTGACTGGGATTCAGATCTGATTGGTGTCAGGTTACCTCAGACTCAGGATGCCTGAGAACAAAAGGTGCAAAACAAATTGACGAGATGACATTGTAAGATTCTCGGGAAATGAACTATGGTAGTGAGTATCGACACAAGAGTTCATCATTTAAACCAAAGAGAGGATGACGGGGTAGCTGATGGAGTCAGCGACAATCCTCGAGATTTCCAAAAAGGTGGATTTCCACAGTTATGTGAACAAGGGGATAACATATGTCGGATCAAATGATATAATGATGTATGCTCGAGGAAAACATACACAATTAAAAATTGGTTGAAAAGTGCACCCGAAATATGGGCTTATAGTTGCATGATCAACGTTAGAATGGTGGTTCAGCAACCGATAGGCTAAGAATGAATTATCGATCATTAACTTCAAAGCAAATAGGGTTGCTAGGAGTACATAATCCAAGCAGCATCGTTCCCTGGTTGGTATTCCGGTTAGAATCAACATTGGGACCCAGAAAGAATGGTGATGGTGAGAAGTATCACTATACCAAGAATTATTAAGAGGTGGAGTAATCCTCATGACATTCTTGACATAAAAGATGGTAATACCCCAAGGTAAAGAAGAACAAATGCTGGATAGCAAGGTACTCAAGGTATAACACAGAACACGAACAAGTTTGTGTTGGAGGGAAGGCAATAAAGTGGTCGATGACAATACCAATCATCGAGGGCAAGGATGGTATTTCTCATCATAAATTCAATTAATATCCTGGAAGTGCTCAAAATGTTGGTGCTGATCACGACACATTGGTCGAGAGATTTCATGAAGATGTAATCTATCGGCGATGACATCAAGTCAAAGGAATTATGAAGCAAAAGGTTATTGGAACCATGGGTACGACACAAACTCGAAATCAAGCTGGTTGTTCAAGGTGAAATGATATGACGAGAAAGATCGACGTAAGCTTAGCTCATCGTCAGAAGTTTTGTGCTTCGGGAAGAAGGACCAGGTAGCACAGTTAGAAGTTTGCACGATAATGATATAGCCGATCAGGCTAGGAATGACATGATCGAGTACAAACTCGCAAGTAAAGAAGATTACTAAGAGTTGTTGAACCGTAGTGCGGACTTGGTTCAGTTATTGGTGTCTTTGAGTGTTTAATAACTCAGAGCCCATGAAAAATTGGAATCAGTGGGAATGTAGCACTTGATGAAGAACTCATAAGAAGTTATGCAGTTCCATGATAATCTCGAGATACCAGGGGGTAATACTCGATGACAGATCAAAGTAGAGGTTGGACTGGGGTATTGCTCTACAGAAGACAAGTGCTTAATCTTGCACGAGAAATGGTATTTAAAGGAGAACATGGTCGGAACCACGATTGCAAAAGGCCAGATCCCAGATATAAGATGAACTTATACCAAAGGAATAATTAATTTAAGAGAAGCTTTAATGATAAGATCTACATCGTGTCCATGGGCATGAACACAAGTTCAAGGTCGACTCCCACTTCTCCAATGCATAACCTTTCATTCACTTCTCACTTTCGAGGAAGTTGTAGTGCTGAAATATTATCTGGCAGAATACCAGGAGTGTATGACTCGTGAAAACTTTCGAGTTCACACATATTAAGGAAGGCATAGGTTCAACCCATCAGGGTATCCTGGAAATATATACCACAAGCTTCAATAGTATATATCACCAGCTCAAAAGCAGAGCATGGTTGGCCAAATCAGAGAATAGGATTTACCAACGACATTATGTATCAGGGAGAGAACTTTCAAAGTGATTGAAAATGAGGGACGTTGTCGGATAAAATCCAACAAAGGATCTGATGGTTCTCAAGGGATCTGCTGTAAGCATCGATACTCAACAGAGGAAGAAACAATGCAAAGGCATTGGATTCTAGAAACAACTAACTAATCAAAGCTTAATGCAAAGAAATTTTAGGATTTCCAAATCAAGGGATCAGAAGAAATCGTTCTGATTGAAAATGAATAAGTTCAATAGGCTTAGAAGCACAACCGATCAAGGCATTGATTGGTTAAGAACCAGCTCATGTTTAAAATGACGTCTGAGCCGTGAAGATAATTTAAAAGGATCAACTGATGATTGCGTGCTTTCACACACATGTTGAATCGATAGGATCAAAACGATGGCGTCAAAGGATACTAATGAATATTGCTACACATATGGAAAGCATCCATATTGCAAGCAGACAAGTATTTGCCGAGCAATAGTTTGAAGAGGATACTCGGAAGATCGGGTAGTATTTCCAAGTATTTTGAAAAGCATATGAACAACTGGGGATAAGCGGATACTTGGTAAATGCGAGGAATTATCCGTAGGGATATTCATGTGGCTAAGAATTGTAAGGCAGTAGCCACAAGGTATTGTCGAAACAATAGAGAGAATTTCGAGGTATCTTGTAATAACAAGATCAACGGGGAATCATTGTATGAAAGGCAAGTGTACGTGGTTATCCATAGTGTTTATCGGTGGAAGGGAATTGCAAAAGCGATGGCACAAAGTCTTGGCAGAACATCGGAGAGTATTGTCAGAATCTTCTGTTGAAGCAGTCGATCATCTGTAATGAAGGGGCTCTCCGGTAGGAAGTGGTAACGAGAACCTAGAGTTAGAATTTAGTAAAATCATTTAACCCGAATAGAAGAGAGATCAGAGTCCCAGAGTACAGGTCGAGGAATAAAAGATCCTAATACCACCCAATGGCGACGTGGGCCCGTAAGGCACACAGCCATGATAATAAAAGTTTTATAATGTCTAGACTCGACTTCGGCCAAGGAGTTGGAAAGGGGGATTCCTACAGGCAGTCGGCTCCGATACCAACTTGTGACGCCCCCGATTCAGTCGTACACTAATCATGCACGCAAATGTGTACGATCAAGATCAGGGACTCACGGGAAGATATCACAACACAACTCTAAAACATAAATAAGTCATACAAGCATCATAATACAAGCCAGGGGCCTCGAGGGCTCGAATACAAGTGCTCGATCATAGACGAGTCAGCGGAAGCAACAATATCTGAGTACAGACATAAGTTAAACAAGTCTGCCATAAGATGGCTAGCACAAACTGGGATACAGATCGAACGAGGCGCAGGCCTCCTGCCTGGGATCCTCCTAACTACTCCTGGTCGTCGTCAGTGGGCTGCACGTAGTAGTAGGCACCTCCAGTGTAGTAGGAGTCGTCGTCAAAGGTGGCGTCTGGATCCTGGGCTCCAACGTCTGGTTGCAGGAATCGGGTACAGAGATGGGGAAAAGGGGAAACAAGGCAACCGTGAGTACTCATCCAAAGTACTCGCAAGCAAGAAGCTACACTACATATGCATGGATATATGTGTAAAGGGCCATATCAGTGGACTGAACTGCAGAAAGCCAGAATAAGAGGGGGATAGCTAATCCTGTCGAAGACTACGCTTCTGGCAGCCTCCGTCTTGCAGCATATAGAAGAGAGTAGACTGAAGTCCTCCAAGTAGCATCGTATAGCATAATCCTACCCGGCGACCCCCTCCTCGATGCCCTGTTAGAGAGCGATCACCGGGTTGTATCTGGCACTTGGAAGGGTGTGTTTTATTAAGTATCCGGTTCTAGTTGTCATAAGGTCAAGGTACAACTCCGGGTCGTCCTTTTACCGAGGGACACGACTATTCGAATAGACTAACCTCCCTGCAGGGGTGCACCACATAACCCAACACGCTTGATCCCATTTGGCCGGACACACTTTTCGGGGTCATGCCCGGCCGCGGAAGATCAACACGTCGCAGCCCCACCTTGGCACAACAGAGAGGTCAGCACGCCGGTCTAAACCTATGCGCACAGGGGTCTGGGCCCATCGCCCTTAGCACACCTGCACGTTGCGTACGCGGCCGGAAGCAAACCTAGCCTAGTGGCGTTCCAGTCCAATCCGGCGCGCGCCACTCAGTCGCTGACGTCACGAAGGCTTCGGCTGATACCACGACGTCGGGATACCCATAACTACTCCCGCGTAGATGGTTAGTGCGTATAGACCAAATGGCCAGACTCAGATCAAATACCCAGATCTCGTTAAGCGTGTTAAGTATCCGCGAACGCCGACCAGGGCCAGGCCACCTCTCTCCTAGGTGGTCTCAACCTGCCCTGTCGCTCCGCCACAAAGTAACAGTTGGGGGCCGTCGGGAACTCAGGCCCACCTCTACCGGGATGGAACCACCTGCCCCTTCAGCCCCCATCTCCGAACAGTATCACAGGTAATGTAACAGTGTAAAGTATATAGTATATGCCCGTGATCACCTCCCGAAGTGATCACGACCCAGTAGTATAGCATGGCAGACGGACAAGAGTGTAGGGCCACTGATGGAACACTAGCATCCTATACTAAGCAGTAGGATAGCAGGTAAGGGTAACAACAGTAGTAGCAAGGACAGGCTATGCAGCAGTACAGGAATAACGGAAAGCAGTAACATGCTACACTACTATAATGCAAGCAGTAAGAGAAGAGTAGGCGATATCTGGTGATCAAGGGGGGGGCTTGCCTGGTTGCTCTGGCAAGAGAGAGGGATCGTCGGTGACGTAGTCAACCACAGGGGCATCAGCATCGTCATGGGGTCTACCGGAAAGAAGTAACGGAGGGGGAACACAATAAATAACACAGCAATCAAAGTATAACATGGCAATGTGCGGTGCTAGAGGTGACCTAACATAGGGATAGGTGATACCGACGAAGGGGGGAAACATCCGGGAAATTATTCCTGGTGTTTCGCGTTTTCGGGCAGAGGAGCCGGAGGGGGAAAGTTGTGAGTTCGATAGGTTAGGGATGCGTGGCGGATGAACGGGCTACGTATCCGGGATTGTCTCGTCGTTCTGAGCAACTTTCATGTTGAAATTAATTTAATCTGAGTTACGGATTAAAAGATATGATTTTCTAAAGATTTTATTAATTTTTGGAATTTAATTAATTGTTTAATTTAATTCGAAAATGAATTATGACATCAGCACGATGTCATGCTGACGTCAACAGTCAACAAGGGTGTAATTAAACAATTTAATTAACCTAATTAATATTAATTAGGGGGTGGGCCCCGCTGTCATTGACTACTTAATTAACTAATTAACAGATCAGGTTAATTAGGTAACTAATGTGTAATTAGTTTAATTAGTTTGTTAATTTATTTAATCACAATTAATTAAGTTAATTATTCCTTTAATTAATTAATTATTTTTATTTTTATTTATTATTATTTTTTTAAACACGTTCTTTGTGTTAGGGCCCGCGTGTAAGTGGCCGAGGGCCTTGCGGGCGCCGGGTTCACTGGTGCATGGTGCAAACGGGGCGGAGCCCCGGGGTGGCAGTGGCCTTGGCCACCAGTGGGCTTGCACACGTGGGCGCACGGAGGTCGGTCGGCGGCCACAGCCAGGAGCTGCGGCGGCGTGGTGGGCAAGGCCAGCCGGAGCAGGCGTGGCCTAGCGCTGCCCGGCGAAGGAGGGCGCGGCCAGCTGTGGCCGGATGCGGTAGACACCAGGGGCGTAGGTAGGCAGCGATGGGGCGCCGGCGCCGGCGAAGTAAGTAGCAGGAGCGACAGGCAAGGCCAGGCAGCAGGGCGCCGCCGGATGGCGCGGAGACGCACGGGAGCGCATGGGCAACAGGGGTAACGGGGTGCGGGCATGGCCGGGCGCAGCGACGCGCAGCCGGGTGCGGCCTGCGGCGGTGGAGCGTGAACGGCGCATGGAAGGGGGGGGCAGTAGGTGCGGGCGGCGCCGGTGACAGAGGGAAAACGGGGAAGCGGGTCGCGGGAGCTCACCCCCGGTGCCGTGAAGGGGGTCGGCGAGGCTCGGGGTCGGCCGATGAGGAGGAGGCCGAGGATGCGGCGACGCGGGGGGGGAGGAGCGGCGAAGGCGTCCGGCGTGGTCATCGCAGTCGGTGGCGATGGATGGTCCGGGCAGCGTGGCTTGACGTAGGCCGACGAGGAAGAGGCGGGGACGGAGGAGCCCGGCGTCGGGGGCGGCGCCTGATGACGAGGCTCGAGGCGGCGGTGGCATCCGGTGAGGGCCACGGGCGACGATGGTGGGTCGGGCGTGAGCACCCCGATCCCGATCTGGATCGGGGGAGGGAGGAGAGAGACGTGGGAGAGTGAGGGGGTTGTGGGGGGTGAGTGGGGTGTGCGCTAGGGTTACTGGGGGTGGGGGCATGTACTACAGGCGCGGGGTGGGTCAGCTGAGCTGACTGGGCCAAGAGGCCCAGTGGGGGGGCCTTTTGTTTTTATTTTATTTTTTTGTTTTTGTTTACAGTTTTGCCTTTTCTTTTAATTTTATTCTCTTTTCTATTTTGGCTAATTGTCTCGGCACCAAATGAATTTTGTAAAATATGAGAGCTAGCCCACAAATCACATCACAATATATCCTACCACCAAAAACTAGTTTGGGGTAAATATCATTTCTTATATATTTGTATTCATAGAAATGTTGTTAAATAATGTTTTCAGCCACTGTTTGAGGTTGGTTAAGTCACCTATCAAATTTCAATAATCTTGTTTACAATTTTATCATAGCCTCTGATTTATCTACTATTTATTGAACATTTTAGTTTTAATATTTGAAAACTTTTATTGTTTGCTTGATTTTGAATTTTTGAATTTGAATCGGTTTTGAACTAACGTGAGATTAGTAACAATAATAAAGGTGACGTGGCATCATTAGCAGAGGTTCACTGTAGCTTAAATACCCGGGCATCACACGCGCGCCGCCCCCGGGGCGGTCGGCCTCCATGACCGCCGCCGGGGGCCGCGCCGCCCGTACCTAGGGTTCGTCCGTCGATCGTGTTGACCGGCTGCCCTAGAGAGTCTTTTTCCCGATCCCTTGATCCGGGTTTTCTCTCTCTCGCCGGTCGCTTTGATCGGCGTCTACTTTTTGATTTTTCGGTCTATGTGATCCGGTTTGCGTCGCCCGCCGCCATCGTCGATCCCGTGCACCTCTACTCCAACACCGGCGTGATCGGTCGGCTTCTTCACCGACCCAGCAGCCTCGCGCGTCGTCCGCGCGTCTGCCCGTCGGTCGCCCCGACCCGGCGGCCTCGCGCGTCGGCCCGCCGGTCGCCCCGACTCGACGGCCTCGCGTCATGCGGCGTCCCTTCGCAGCCGCTGTTCGCGCGCCGGGCCCGCCCGTCGATCTACGCCGGCCGTCACCGCCCTGCTTCGACCGGGACTCCTGCATCACCCCGACCCGGCGGCCTCGCGTCATGCAGTGGCCAACCATTGTCGCCCTGCTGACCGCCATTGCCGGCTTCATCTCGGACTCCGTCGCCACCACGCCTCCACCGAGCGGTGTTCCCGGCCTCGCGTGCGATCGGCTTGATCACCCGCTCGCCGCCGCGATCCGTCTCATCTACGCCACGCGACCGACCTGGCCCGTCGGTTACGCGCGCCTTCGCAGGTCCCTGAAGATCGTCCCCAAGTTCAGCGCGCCTCTTCACCGATCGAGCATCGGGCTGCCGCTGCGTCGCCCCCTCGGGCCACAACGCCGCCGCCCCGTGGTTATTCTTCCGGCTGCATCGACCCGCGTCATCACTGCGTCACCCCTTCGGGCCATAGTGCCGCGGCCCGCGGTCCCTCACCGCCACGAGGGCGTCCGTTCTAGGCCGTCCCATGGCTGCATGGACCCTCGCGCCGCCGCTGCGTCGTCCCGTCGGACCGTAGCGAGAGTGGCACGCGGTCCACGCCGTCGTCCCGAGACCGTCCCCGCGGTTGCACAGACTCATGAACCGCCGTTGCGTCGCCCCTTCGGGCCGCAGCGTCGCGGCCCGCGGTCCCCGCCGCCGCCCCGAGGTCTTCCCGCCGTCGTCCCGAGGTCTTCCCGCCGTCGCCCCGACCCGCCTGCCGCCGCTGCGTCGCCCCTTCGGGCCGTAGCGCCGCGGCCCGAGGCCCACTCTGCCGTTACCGCGTGTCGACCTCCCATGGTATGTGTCGCGCCGTCTCTCTTGGCGCGGGAACACCACCGTCCGCGCCGGTCTTCGTCATGCTGTCGGGTTCTCCGCCTACTTCGAGCACCGCCGCCGCGCTCCTAACCTAGCCGCCGCCGCCGCCGTCAGGCCGCTGCCGCCGCTCTTCTTTGGCCGCCGCCGCCGCTACCCACGTAGCCGCCGCCATCGCCCGTCCAGCGTCGCCGTCATCTACCCCGACCACTTCGTCTACTCCGACAATCACATGCGACATCGGCCCCGCGCTAATTGATGCCGCAACCGTCGTCGAGTCCTTCTCTGCTGGCCTCTCTGACTTCTCCGACATGGCGTACAGCTTGAGCAGGTCCTCGTCCATGCATGCCGGTGCTGGCAACACCGATGCGTGCCTTCGTCTACGACGTGTCCCCGGGCCTGGCAAGCCTGGTGCGGCGCTTCGTCAACTTCATCTTCGTCCGTCTACGCATGCCCGGTGCTGGCAACATTGGTGCGTGCCTTCGTCCACGATGTGTCCCCGGGCTTGGCAAATCCGCCGCGACGCGTCGTCAACAACATTTTCTTCCCGGCGCACCCTACTTCGACACCACTACGCCCATGCTAACTCGGCGCCCTCTTGCGCCTGCGGCTCCACGGCGACATCCTCGACACCGGCTCCCTGACTCGACATCAACCACGACAGTCTTCGCACGGCTACCTCGACCACGGCTACACCACCCTCCGCTCTCGGCTACATCGACAACTGGCACAAAGGGCTACCGCCTGCTTGAACAACCTCGTTGGTTTCCACTCCAGCCACGACTCCGCGATGCGTCGACTGTTACGACTGTGGGGGGGGGTGTCCGTCGGGTTGCCTTCGGATTCTTCTCCAGTCTCACCGTCTGCATCGCTACCGTTGTGACTACGGGGGGATGTTGAGTGTAATGTTTATTAGGAAAGACGAGATGGACTAGGATTTGTTCTGGCTTGTCTTGTATTCCAAGTAGATGATTGTACTCCTATATATATGCCCACGAGGCTCAAGCAATACAACAAACTATTCCACCAATCCTCTCTTCCTTCTAACACCAGACATCCGTTAGTGATCACAATTATTATGTCAGTTTTATTGATGCTTACAGTCGGTTTACTTGGCTATATCTTCTTAAACGCAAGTCTGATGTGTTTGATGTTTTTATTCAGTTTCAAGCACACATTGAGCGTCTCCTTAAACAGAAAATCATTCATGTTCAATTCGACTGGGGTGGTGAATATCACAACCTCAACTCGTTTTTTTAACAAACTTGGGATTTCACATCGTGTGTCATGTCCTCATACACATCAGCAGAACGGAACTGCCGAACGTAAGCATCGTTACCTCTGTTCAAACTGGCCTAACCTTACTACATCATGCATCCGTTCCGTTTCGGTTCTGGAGTGATGCTTTCTCCACAGCCTGTCTTCTCATTAATAGGCTTCGCTCATGACTTCTGAAAATGCGAACCCACCTTGAACTCTTGCTCAATGAAATCCCAGACTACACGTTTTTCAAAGTGTTTGGGTGTGCATATTGGCCTCATCTCCGTCCATATAACAAGTGTAAGCTCGAGTTTCGGTTTAAGAAGTGTGTTTTTCTCGGGTAAAGTTCCCTCCACAAAGGGTACAAGTGCCTATATGTTCCAACAAACCGCGTCTATATTTCTCGTGACGTTGTGTTTGATGAAAATATGTTCCCTTTTTGTGCACTTCCGACTCACTCTACCACTCCTATATCATCAGGGCCTGTGTCTATACCTTTGCTTGATCAATTTGCGAATGTTGCATATGCCCCTGCGTTGCTTCCTAATCATGCTGCAGGTATTGGACGCGGCGCCCGTCTCGAGCTCCTTGATGATCAGGTCGTGGACGTACCTCCCGCTCCGGACGTGCATGCGCCATGTATGGCGGGTGGCGCCCGCCAACCCGCTACCGCCTCACCCGTGGAGGCTGCCTCGCGGGTGCCCAGCTTGCCCGACCCACGCGCGCCCGCGCCTGGCTCGCGGATCGCCGTCTCGACTGGGCCGGCGCTGGCCTCGCCTGGCTTGTCTGGGCCGGCTCTGGCCTTGCCCGGCACGCCTGGGCCCGCCTCACCTGGCTCGCCTCGGCCGGCTCTGGCCTCGCCCGGCTTACCTGGACTGGTGCTGGGCTCCCCGGCGCTGCCTCGCCTGGCCCGGCAGTGCGGTCACCTGCACCGACCAGCCCTGCTTTGGTCTCCAGATCGGCGACAGGCTCAGCTTCAGCCTCCTCCGAGTCGGACTCGCCTGGTTCCACGCCGGCCTCGTCGCCGCAGCCTGCAGTTGCTCTTCGTCCTTGAACACGGAGCCAACACGGCTTTTTTGTCCGAATGAACGCACGGATGGTACGGTTGCATGGCTTGCTGCGCGCATGGCCCATACTACTGCCGATCGCACTGCAGAACCTCATCACTTTCAGGCTGCATTGAGCATCCCCCACTGGCATGCTGCCATGGAGCAGGAAGTTCAGGCTCTTCACAAGAATGACACCTGGCGTCTTGTTCCTCCAGTACCTGGTGTCAATGTTATTGATTCCAAATGGGTGTTCAAAGTCAAGAGACATGCTAATGGTTCCATCGAACGATACAAGGCACGGCTAGTCGCCAAGGGTTTCAAACAGAGGTATGGTCTTGATTATGAAGACACGTTCGGTCCGGCTCATCAAGCCTACTACCATTCAAATGTTGCTGTCTTTTGCTGTTACTCGTGGGTGGTTCCTTCGTCAGCTTGATGTGCATAACGCTTTTCTCCATGACATTCTAGAGGAGGAGGTTTATATGCGTCAGCCGCCTGATTTCGTTGATCCGGCACGTCCTCATCATCTCTGTCGACTGGTTAAGGCGCTATATGGACTCAAGCAGGCCCCTCGAGCATGGCATGCTCGCCTTGGATCTGTTCTTCGGATGTGGTGGCTCGAGCCTGGTCATGCATCACGAGTGAATTTACGTGTCTGATCATTTGTGAGTGACACGCTCGAGCGGCTCGAGCGTGGTCTTCTTAATCATTTGTGAGTGACACGCTCGAGCGTGGTCTTGCATAGTAGCTCCTTATTCCTGCAACAGCGAAACTGATTGCCGTCATGCATCACGAGTGAATTTACGTGTCTGGCGAAACTGCACAAAAGGCAGAATATGCGATGAACTGCGGTAGGGCACTCGGACATTGCAGCAGATTCAGAGGAGCCGTTGGACAACGCTGCGCTGCAAACTGAAGATAAGAGTTGCACTTCTGAAGAAGAGGTTAGGTTGGGCCAGGGGCTAAGACATGCATGGAAGCGATGACCTTGACCGTGGTTCGGTCCCGACGGCACCGACCGAACCCGGAGTGTGCTGGTGGGGATTGGGTGCGCTGAACATGCTCCACTGGAGATCGTCCAAGGATAGGGATTCAAGGAACGGCTTCCATTTCACCTAGTTTCCCTTCTCGCTCACCTACCTTTCTTCCTCTCTAATTTCTCACCCCTCTCACGCATAAGAGCTACCGTGGGAAACAACACTGAATTTGAGTTTAAATTTTTGAGGCAAACTGGATTTCAGTAGAACCAGACAATATTGACCAGGTAAAAATCTCAAAATAATGCAAGAGAACGGCAAAGTTGGGGGTTGTCTTTACCCACTACTTTCCCACCGAGGTAGTTTCCGCCTGCAGCCATGCACAAGTGTCGTCACCTACATCTCCTCTATGTGTTCCTGTCTCTCCATGCCGCACGAGGATGCAGTCATCACATCCTTGAGTAGGTAATTCATCAACTGATGGCTTTTCTCCCTGCTGTGACTTGCATCTTTCTACCTTGCTTCAAATTTAATCTGATTGGGACTGTTTGATTGAATGTCAAATAAAGATCAACTTTATCTCTGATTGATTCATGGAAGTGCAAGCTGAATTATATTATGAATATTCTGATTATTACTTACAAGTGATATTCTAACACACTGTCTTTGGTTTACTGAGTTGGGGGTTGTCTTTTGTTCATTCAGGTCTATTGTTGCTACAATAATTTGGGCCCTCTTTTGTTCATTTAGGTACAAAGTCTATTTATGGAAGCAAAAAACCTGTACCGATCCAGCCAACTTACAATATTCCAGGAATGGAAACGATCCCTGATGCGAGTCGTGCCACTCAGAATCCTCATGGTATATTTTTACTAACACCTGGTTCATAACTTCAATTCATCTCTGATTCTTACTCATTTTTCCCATATAAAATGTTATTATCAGGCGACAACCACGGCGAAGATCCATATGGAATACTAGAGCCTGATGCCCACACGATTAATATTGATGGTACGCATAATTATCATTTTAAGTCTCCTCTCCCCCGGTTACCTTTGTTTCATGTCCTAAGCGTTATTTGAAACACCTTTTGCATTATCGAATGTGTTGGCGGCTAGACTGCTTGGCAGGCCACAACCTTGGAGATGATGACCCTGATGAGGAAGCTAGGATGTTCGCCCAACCAGGTCTATTGTTGCTATCGATTGTGAAGTGACAAAGGCATGCTTTCTTTTCGGGTATCCCAAATAGTTCTAATTCTACTTATTTTATATCCTCCATACAAATTATTCTTTGTAATGTTCCTCTCAGGAATTAACCTTCAAGGAAACAAGTGAACAAATGCATCCAACTCAAGACGATGAATTAGCACAAAGATTCGACACCGAAGGGGGAGAAAATATAGGGGACAAGCTGGCAGAATCAAATGGAATAGCCGACAAAGCTGAAGTGCACAAAATGAAGAGCTCACGGTTCACTGAATCCGAGGTGACACAGGCATATATATTTTTTCAACTATGTCCCAAATAGTTCTAATTCTAACTATATTATATCTTGTAATGTTGCTCTCAGGAATTAACCTTCAACGAAACAAGTGAACAAATGCAGCCAGCTCAAGATGAGGAATTAGCACAAACATTCGGCGCCGAAGGGGCAGAAACTATAGGGGAGACGATGCCAGAATCAAATGGAATAGCTGACAAAGAAGAAGTGGAGAAAAAGCATAGCATGCAGTCCACTGATTCCGAAGTGTCCGAAGTGACAGAGGCATCAGAGGACGAAGAATTAACACACACATCCGGCATGAAAGGGGCACAAACAGGGAAGCCTATCCCTATCCGAATGCATAACAAACCTAAGAAGGCAAAAGACTACGTGGTGGCTTCAGAAGGCATGAACAAATCCTTCTATGCCCTGCTTTTGCTACACTAATTTTCTTCATTATTAATAATTCTTCTTGCTTACATCATGATAGATTATGCCTGCACCGGAGATGATTGGTCCGTGATTGAAAATATCATGTCTGAACCAAGCGATAAAAGAAATTTAGTGAGCGACTCATATCTAAAAAAAAACAGTTACTACGTCTTTTAACCGCCGGAGAATTTGTTGGCGACGAAGTAAGTATATGTAGCTTTATGACAAGATGATTTTAACATAAGTTCCTATATCTCTTATAACCAAGGTGTGCACTTGATATTGTAGATCATAGACGCATACATACATTGCATAAGTGCTAAAGAGCATCTACAGATGAGGTCAGGTGGAAGTGTGTTCTTAGAGAATGCATGCATCTCTAAGATGATAAAGGAATTTAGCTCTATACGGGATGACGTACCAAGATGGGTATTAAAGAGAGCTACAACTTATTTAGAACATGATATGGTGAGTCTCAGTTCCGTACATATTACTATGATGAATTCAATCAAGGATGGATGTTTGTATATATGAGACCTAATCTAACAAATCCCTTTTTTCAGATATTCATTCCAGTAAACATTGAACACTTTCATTGGTACCTAGCAGTTATAAATACCAGGGTGAAACGTATCCAGGTGCTCGACTCGCTAGGCCCAGGAATGCCCCGCCAAGACCTTACCGCTATGGTTAGTTATTAGTCCCACTGCACCATCTTTTGATAAGACAATTTCTGTCATTCTTTGCTTCTGATGCTAATCCCTTGGTCATTTATTCATGTAATAGCTGGAAGGACTGAAAAATATGTTCCAATATGCATCGCTTCAAATGGAACTAAAATTGGATAAGTGGAAAGACGTAGACATCACAGCATGGCCAAGGGAGGAGTGTCTTAAGATCAAACTACAGACAGATGGGTATACCTCTTTCGATTGAAACTTGTTGCTCTCATCCCCTTTAGGCACCTCCTTGTTCTCCTTCAGGATATCTGAATTATTAAGGGCCACATCATCAACGGCGGCGCCGAAGGCAGCGCCTGCTCGGAACACGCCATGGCCCCCGAACAGCTAACCCTAGGGGACGAACATTGCACACAGTGAGGCTATGCACCAATTTGACGGGGAGGAGCAGGCGGTGGGGTCAGAGAGACAAACCTGGACTCGGACGAGCGAGGAGAAGCGTAGGGAGTGTCGTCCCCCGAGCAGCAGCACAGCACGCGAAGGTCTTCATGGTCATCTTAATCAAGATGGAGGTCGCGAGCAGCAACTGCTCCTGCTCCTGACCGAATCAAACAGGGAAATTTAATGGGATCGGAGAGTAGAGCATCCGGATCGAGGGGAGAAGAAGACTTGGAACCGGACCTTGATACCATCCCGAGCAGGGGGGAGGGAAATTCGTGCCGCGCGGGAGAGGTTGGATAGGCTCCTGGCGGCTACATCGCACCAGCACGACGGAGGGCCAAGGCGTCGCCGGCGACCATGCCGACCTCGATCGCCCCGGCGTCGCCAGGAGGAGGCAGTGGAGTGGAGGGGCGGGGCGGGGCAGAGCAGGGGGGAGGGGGCTACATCGCACCAGGACGACGGAGGACCAAGGCGTCGCCGGCGACCATGCCGACCTCGAGCGCCCGGCGTCGCCAGGAGGAGGGAGGGGCGGGGCGGGGCGGGGCAGAGCAGGGCCTACCCGTCCGCCGGCGCTGGTGACGAGGGGGGGGGGCGGGGGGCGGCGGCCACCAGAGAACGCACGCGGCGGATGGCCCCGACGTGGCCAGGATGAGTGAGGGGCGGCGCAGAGCAGTTCGCCGGGCCGCCGGCTGTGGATGGGGATCTCTTGGCCACGAATGAGGGAAGAATGGGGAGGAAAGGAGAAATGAGGGGGCGGTGGGAGTTTGACTGAGCTTTGACTGAGTGCGGCGTGCTCCAAATAAAAATACACTGTATTGTATTAGATCTTCTAAATAAACATTATATTTTATAGGGCATGTCCGGTTCACTAAGTTTGTAAAAATTTTGTTTTCATCACGGCTTGTTTCAGTCATGATCATTTGATGATTCTAAAAGTTGTTTTATACAAATATCTATAAATTTGATAAAAAAAATGATTGAGTTTATTTAAGTTTTGTATTTTTAATCATGCAGGTCATCTTGTGGTCTGTGGATGGTAAATTTTATGGAGTACTTTACAGGAGATATATTGTCTGACATTCCTACACAGGTATTTGTTTACTGTGTATCATTACATTTATTCTATGTTGTATCACTATTTAACTCTTATTACAATTTTAATAGGAACATATGACAGATTTTAGAACAAAACTAGCTGTCATTTTAGTGGACTCAGAATTGAATGATGATAATATAAGAAATCGAGACATGGAAGAGGACGAAAACAACACAGATCCCACAGAATGTATGATTCTGGATAGACCTCCTGAGAATTTCAAAACATCAAATACATCAACAGAAGTTGAGCTCATCTCACGGTCATTTATTCTTTCACCGACTGTCAACCCAACAAACGATGATTTAATAGATGAACTTTGCTTGTTCATCAGTATGGTTGATGATGTCGCTCTACTAGAGTAAGCCATATTTTTTAGTTCATTTTGTATTCCAACAAATTACTCTGATGTCATTATAATTTATAGAATTTTGATTTTACAGGAGCGAATGGATGAAAAGCTCTGATCCGTACCCTATTAGCTTAAATTTGAGACAAATTAAAAACATATTAAGCAATGATGAATACATGGATATTCATTGCTTTAATATGGCTGTGCGAATACTAGCGCGCCACGAAGTCCAGCTTCTCAGAGACATTCCATCTCACTATATGGATCTGAACTTTTGTGTAAGTTACTATAATCATGTACTACATTTTTTTCTCATTGCACTAATATTTTCTCATTCTTACTTTAGTCCATGTTCCACTATGCACGAGACTCAAGTCATCGTGAACATATGGAAATTGCTACATTGAAACGGTTGTTTCATAGCTGGCCTGACAGTAATGATTATCATATCTCTCAATGTGATATGGTAAGATTTTTTTTCATTTGTAACATTGCTTTACTTGGTCTTAATTAATATTCTACGTGTTTCTAAACTATGTCATCATTGCAGATTTTATTGCCTTGGTATATGTTTGGGTTATTTCTATTGTTTGTCTTGGATCAAAATAGAAAAGTTGTCTCGATTTTTGATCCGATACCAATACCTACTTTCGGGAAGAATATACTTAAAACCGTGGCCGACAATCTAAACCTTGCGCTTGAAGTTGCAAACCCTGCATTCAAGGATGATATCTCTAAATGGGAATGCATAGTTCCTGATGCTCCAACAAACTCACACTGGTATGAATCTTTTAAACGCATTACAATATTAATTGATTCATTCAACGCACATAATGTGTTTATTTCATATATGCAGTGCCTTGTCTGGTTATTTGGTTTTTAATTACATGCACTCATTGTGCGATGAAAAGCTATATTTTCCCATACCCCAGGTGACTATTTACACCATGCTTATTTGTATACACATTGCACATACAACTTGTTATAACAATGTTGTATAATGCCAATGTAGGATGGTTTTCAACTGAGGAAGCAATTTTTGGTGCATATTTTAAAGTACGAAGAGAATGAAGCTCAAAACAATATCCCATACATTGAACGAAGCATCATTGATCGCATCTATAGATGGACCTTCATTGCTTCAAAAGATGGACCTTCAAAACATGCTTAGTTGTGGATTTGAGAATATATTCTTGTAGCAATTATAATACAATTATTATGTGACAGTGAATTTTATGCGAAGACATGTTTATGATATGTGTGTTGGATCACAAATATGTCGCACTTTCTGAAAATACAATTTGAATGACATGATAACATTTTGTAGCGATCTGAATTTTTTGTAAAAACCATTTTAGTATTATATCATGTGAACATGTTTTGTTTAGACGTGCGTTGCACGTGCATGCTTACTAGTCCTCTCTAATTTCTCACCCCTCTCACGCATAAGAGCTACCGTGGGAAACAACACTGAATTTGAGTTTAAATTTTTGAGGCAAACTGGATTTCAGTAGAACCAGACAATATTGACCAGGTAAAAATCTCAAAATAATGCAAGAGAACGGCAAAGCTTGCGTCAAGATAAGCTCATAATCCATAATCGAGGCCCATGTGCAATTCCTGGCCAAGCTTAAGAGCGAGCGGCCAACTATAAATAGAAAAGCTTAAGAGCAAGCGGCCAACTAAATAAAAAAGCTTAAAGAGCTAGCTGTAGCATGGGCGCGCTGTGCCTGTGTGGTTCATCCATTGATGCCTTTGGTTTGGTTGGATGGGATGCAGACTGAGTTCACGTGTGGTGCCGGTGCGCTGAACATGGTACGAGCGTGTTTCATCCCTGCCGCGTTAAAATTAGAGTAGCCGGTGATAGTCACGCACTTGCTTCGGTGGTTCCTGCTGTCTTACGGCAAAGCCCGGATTCCAATTTTAGATCTAGCTTTCGCCTGTTGTTTAAGACCCGGGCGTAGTGTCTCTTGGAACTGTCTGAGACTGATGGGTCAAAACGCTGAATCTGTTAGGCATCTCACATGGCTGGTGTTCAGATTCCCATGGCTGGGTGTAGTGTCTCTTGGAACTGTCCGAGACTGATGTGATCCTTGGAAGGTTTTTTTTTGGCGGAACCTTTGAATGCTTTTATATGGTTAGGATGGGATACAATGTACTTAGAGCATCTACAGTCGGACTTAGCGAATTCGATCCGTCAAGGCAGTGACCGGTCACACCTCAAATAGTTGATTCCAAATACCTTAGACATAAACTCGATCTTAAGTGGATCTCGTTCGGCTCTGTCGTGCCATGTTCAGCGGCCGGCTGCGCTGATCCAGTCGTTGGCGGGGTAGAGTAAGACACGGCTCGACTCATAGGACTCGAGGTGCCGCCGGCTCCCATGCCCTACTCTTCCTCCTCAGAGTCCGGAACCCTGACGATGCCGGTGGACATTAGATCGATGATGGAACCGTCCTAGGAGTAGCCAACGACATCCACCACGACGTGGTTCGGCGTCCTAACTAGTGCGCCCTACGGGGCGTTGGAGAATGCGACTCCACGTCACCAATGTGCACCGTCGCGAGGGCTACCACCGTCACTCGTGCCCGCTGCCTCGCACGGCGAGCATGCCGCGCCATGTTCGCATCGGACCATGCTCACGCGTTCACCTCTTGCTCGGAGCGTCAATGGAGGGGTTGCGCGGCCGCTACAGCGTCCGAACGCCAGAAGGACCACACCGTCTACGGTGAGGCAGTGGCGGCGTACCTCGCGGCGGAGCCATGCGTCATTTGGGATGACGCAATGGATTCCCGACGAAAGGGCTCCGAGCGCTGCCGTCAGGCAGCCTCATCCCAGAAATGGTGGAGCGCAAGTCGGGCGGTCAGCTCCTCCTGTGTATGATTAGTTCGGATAAGCTGCCCACCATGTCGGAGAAGGCCGGCGATCGCCGGATGGGAGTTTGGGTGGCGGAATGGAGTGGAGGGGAGTGAAGCGAAGTAGGTAGAATTTGGTCTCGGAAGCGGATGGGAACGACTATATGTGGGGTCGAGTGGGTCAGCATGGGCCGGATCAAGCGTGACGGACGTGCACAGTCACACTAGACATCCCATATTTGACTCACATTTTGGCTGAATATGAGGGATGGTGGTCAGTCCAGGCGTTTGAGGCCAGTTTGAGGCGCTCGTTTGGTTTTTTTTTTACGATCAATGATCGAACCGTCCGTCCAGGCGTAAGGGGTTGAGGCGCCTGACTGTAGATACTTAGGACACGTGGTGCTAACGACCGGGAGTTGAAAGTTAGGCCGTGTAGCAATCTACTCCCTGCCATGTTAACTAATAAGTGATGATCAAGCAGTTGCCTCTCTACTTCCTGCTGCTTTATTAAAATCATCGCCTGGCTAGATCCTGCTGTTATGTTCTTTTGTTAAATTTGAAACGCACAGCCTTCAATTTTTTTTTGAAACGCACACGTCTCTAGACAATTTAAGACAAGTAATATTATCAGAGTGAGTAACGAACTTGTTGTTTAAAGACGGCGCATAATGGGTGGAGGAGTACACACTGCATGACTCGCAGTGCCCTTGTCCAGTTCTATATATACGACACTGACCTTGTTGAGTCGCAAGCTTGCAGTAGATCTGGCATATCTCAGTGTGTAGCCCGATAGAGTTTTGTTGGTTCCAAAGGAAGGCGGCGACCTCGATCTTCTAGCTAGTCAGCACTGCCAGAGGTATGGGTTCACTCACACTCTCATGCATGCATACTTCGTGCAATGCTATTTGCTAGTATAATGCATTTTGTTCGACAGAAAGTGTCTAAATCAGACGCCATACATACCTAGCGTGTTTTCCCCTTAATTAGTTTTATTCGTTGTAGTACTACAATTAGGCTGGTCATAATGGGAAGTAAATTATACTAGTTTCATGCATATGAAACTAGTCTAAGTTACTACTCCATACTATACAAAGTATCATAGTAGTAGTGTCATGGATGATTTCATTTATTAGCTCATAGACTCATTTTGCCTCGGGAAACGCTATGTTACAGTAACATATTATATTACCACAAGCACTTATTTTTTTTATTAATGTTTGCCACATAAGTAAAATTGTCTGGGATGTGTTAAGTTACTACCTAAGTTACCCCCACTATGGCTAGCCTTAAGGGTATGCTTCGGTACACCCCTTAAAAAAATTCATGAATTTTGATGCAAAATAAATGGCTTGCATTAGAACCAACCACTTTAAGTATAAAGGGAGAATGAGTTATTAGTCACTTTTCTAATCTTTGTCATCAAGCTCACCCGGTCCGGCTCTCCTGTCCCCTACTGAGAACCACTGCATGCATTAGGCTGGTCGTAATATTGGGGGTATCATATTGGGGGTATGATAGTACCTCTCTAATGCATAATATCATATATTAGTATCATATAGTACTTTATTTATTGCCATGCTTGACACCTAGTAGTATAGCGTTTTGTTATGATACGGTATTATGATATGATACTTAACTTTGTGTTTATTTATTTAATTCTATGTCACGTCATCAAAATTGCTAGTTGGCATGCATGATACTATCTATAATACTACCATTACAACCAGCCTTATTGTGCAGGCCCAACCACTAGTTGCCACATGTACTGACAAGCCCCACATTGGAAAAACACATTTTTCTTTCTCAATTACTCAAACTCCCTTATCTCCTATATCCCCATGGACCCCGTGAGAGGATTCCTGTGTGAGCTCCACCCGGTCGTAGCGTCCATCGCCTGGGGCCCATGGCCATGGTCGGCAGCTAAAGCGTCCGTCACGAAGTGCCACACGTAGAACCCAGCCGCCATGTCGCGCTCATTCGCCTCCCGTTCAGGTCCGACATGGACCGGCGGCGCCGATGAAAATGGCCTCCAATCACTTGCCCACGTCCAGTCCGATGCCCCGACCTTGTGCGCGTACACCTGGAGCGAGGCCAGCGAGCAGGCCATGGTGATTTGGAATATTTGTAGCGTCGCTGCCGTTAGGGGAGAGGCCAGGGAACGTCGATGGAGGTGTCAGGACGGTGAGGATGTCGGAGGGCACGGTGCACGGGCTATCCATGTACTGTCCCATGAAGCCTGTCCCTACCCAGGCGACGCCGCGGCAGCCAGTCTGTTTCCGTCCATGGGTATCTCGCCGGAAGCAGTGCTTCCCAACAGAGCTAGTCTCTGCAAGCGAGCATCATGAGGTCAGGAGGCGGCCGACGAGCACGACGGGCAGCATGGACATGCTGGAGTCGGAAGAGGCCATGAGCGCGGTGATGGTGCCCAGCTCTCTGTACCAGCATTGCGTTTCACCGCTTTCGAGCTCCACGACGTCTCCTGAATCGGCGTGCTTGCTTCCAAACTTTGTCTAGTCGATTTTGGATGCACTTGGACTGAAATGCAACCCAAGAAGTAGATGCCTAATTGCATAAGGGCATCTTCAACACTGACCTGTAAATTTGTTCTGGCATCTGTCCATGGTCAGAGGAATAAGTCCATGGACACTGATGTTGAAGAACGCCATCCAGTGTTATCTGCATACATTACAATATTATTTTTAACTAACTAAAAAAAGCAAACACGGTGGATTACATTCAAATTTGGTTATAATTTACGTAGAAAGGTCAATATTTCAATCGTTTAACAAAACAAAACTAGAAAAAACCTAAACCCTATATCGGACGATCATCTCATACGCGTGGCCGCTCCTTCCCACTGCACCATCGTTGCCGTTTGTCCAGTAGTCATCGTGGTCCCTCCAGATGCGGAATGACGCCGGAGGGCCACAACAGCCTTGTGCAGCAGCTGTCTGCCGCTCGCGAAGGAGCCGCTGCAGCCATTGCTGATGTAGCTTTCGCAGCCCTGGTGGCGGCCTTGCCGCAAGCGGCGTTGACGGAGTAGTCGCTAAGTAACCACTCTTTGCCGATCTTGACGAGCTCGCCATCAAGGCGGTGGCGGCGCCTGGTGGCTACGTCAGCGGTGGCGACGGAGCGGTCGAGCGTCCACGCTGCGGGGAGGTCAGGGTCGTTGCGGACCTATTTCGGTGCCACGTCGCACTTGGCGAACACAGAGCGGCGACCGACATTGCGGTGGTCGTACCTTGCCCGCTGCCTCGCCGCGCGCTCCGCCTCGGATACGACAGCCCTCGAGCCTGAGGCACCGCCATAATTGTCTCATCTGAGGTAGTCGAGGAGGCGGCCCCGTGACTTCGTGATCGCCGACGGCAGCTCGTCCTTGACGGCGCGGCGATGGAAATGTGGCGGGAACAAGGGCCCGTCCATGCGAGTGTACCGGCCGCGCAACGGGACGTCGGCTCGTCCTTGACGCAACTTCCAATATCGGCGTTGTTTTAGTGCGGGGGTAACAATGGCTCGTCCTTCACGAGGTGTCCAATTTGGACGTCGTGGTTGCGGTGGGGTGAGGTCGGCTCATTATTGACCGACCGGAGCAGGGACGCCGACTCACGTGGTGGCGCAGCGGGGATGGCGGCTCCACCTTGGCGCGCGCTGACGATGGTGGCGACAGGCCCAACTCCGTCATTATCTCGATCTAACAGACGAATTCTTTGTCCATTACGGCAACCTTCAAGAGACGGTGGAGCCGCTACTATGGTTGCTGCTGCAGCGTCCGGTCCTCCTCGTCACTGAAGGAGATGATGATCTCCTCCTTGGCAGAGGTGCTAGCCTACGTGGATGCCAAAGGGCCCGGAGAGCGACGGCAACGGCGCCAAGAACCAACGGACGAAGAGCTTCCGCCAACTTTGCTTGCCTGCGGGGAGCACCATGACTTCGGTATTGCTGTTGGGCTTGGAGAGGAGGAGGGCCTCAGGAACGGTGATAGGGAAGGGGGAGGGGAAGTGCGCCTCTGTGCATAGTCGGTGCATGGCTTAAATAGCTGCGGCCAGGCAAGCCGAAGGGGCAGTCAACCCGCTTCAATGTGGCGCAGCGGCCGAATTTGTTTTCTCGGGACACGGCGTCTGCATTGAAGCGGCGACGCCCAAGAGGTCATGTCTGTCAGCGCCGCCCTCCATCCGGGCAAATCGCGGCATCAATGCCGGCCGCTACATGCTCTGGGCCGGCATGAATGCGGCAATGGCAAGAGGTGCAGGCATTGGATGGAAAAGTGCGGGAGAGGTGGGTGGATTTTTATTTTTTTGGTGTGCTAGGGCGACCAGACACGAGTGTGGCAGTGGTCCGGACGCCCGCAACCCCCCACCCCCTAATTTGTCTCCGGTTTACGGGAGAAAGTGCACCCGGACCGCTCGACGAACCGATACATGCCTGCATTAGATGGCACAACATATCTGGACCATGCAGTGCAGACGTATGCGAGCGGTTTAAGAGTCGACGTTGGAGATGCGTTTTATAAAAGGATGGGAATGCAAAAAGATGATACATTTTCAATAGTGCCATCCTCACTAGGATAGATAAAAAAAACAGAGGTTCTTTACAAGTATATTGACGAAAGTGGGTTTACATCTTGCAACCAAGAGCCAAGCGGATTAACTGGACACTTCTTAGTTTTTCTATTCTTGTTGGAATGAACTTGTCAAGTGTAATAGTGTGTTTCGGCAAGATGCCAGAGATCCTGACCGAGCTGATGTTTGTTATCGCCTTGTGGGTCATGCAGAGAATTTGTGGAAAGAAGCTGCCAGCGTGCCGCTATCGATAGGAGAAGACGTGAGGGAGTGGCAATGTCGTCAGGACAAGGCGTGGTCCTTCAGCCTGAGCAGCAAGAGATGACTACTCCTAGTGACAATCATGGTCCACACATGTCGATTGAAGCGTTGCTCGAGGTGATAAATGGTGCCAATGTCATGCCGGTGCTGTTTGTCCCCTCCAGCAATGGCCGACTGGCAGCGGCAGCCCTGGATGGCCTTCAGAGTCTGGTGCCTGCCAATCGACACAACAACGATTCTGTTGAAGACAACAAAGCTTTCCGCTCCTGGTTGCTGCTCCTGATGTCACTGGTTGCTACCGTCACCTTCAATGCAGGGATCAACACACCCGGTGGTTTCTGGGCCGATGACGGCCCAGGCTACGGGCACGTCGCTGGTATGCCAGTTATGCGCAGCAAATTTTACTGGAGGTACTTGGCCTTTTACTACAGCAACACGACCGCTTTCTTCACGTCCTTGATGACCATTGGAATGCTCGCCAGAAACATAAATAACCTACAGCCCACTTACTTGAAGAGATGTGTTTTCACAATCGTTGTAGTTATTTGTTTTATGAGCTTGGGGGGTAGCTATATCTCCGGAACGTTGGACGGATCATCTAATCGACTGATTTACATCATTGGTGTGTTTCTACTCAACATGGTTTACATGTTCGTCCTGCCTTCGCTTCGCAATTGGATCCAAAGCCGCAGAGGATCCAATGCAATAAATCCTTAATAGGCTGGCTTATTGCTACGAATAAATTACTACTGTAAGGAAGAAGATTTTAGAGAAGAAACAAGAAGAGAAGTCCTTACAGCAGCCTGCCTGCAAATTTATGCCGTCACAGGGGGAAACAATTGCCTGTTTTTGATTTGTAAACGTGTGTGAGAACGTGTTTTGCTATTCAAGACTCCTATTTGTAAACGTCAGGTTGTAATTTGATTCTTGTCAAGAATACTCCATCATCTCCTTTTTGGGTTCAGATTGGCTGAATTTGCACAACAGTCGCCTCATTTTGCCTCTGTGAACCGTTGGATAAAAAACAGACAGCCCAGATTTAGCTTCTAATCTGAACCGTTCGCCTCATTTTGCCTCTGTGCACCGTTTTCTCCTGTAAATATTTACTGTAGTACCTAATCTGAACCGTTTGCCTCAAATCGGATGGCCCGCAGAGAGCAATGTCAGCGATATTGTAGCTGAACTGATTTAGTTTCTCAACGTGAGCTAAATCCAGAGCGCTCGTCTTTGTCAGCTAGACCTCAGCATTGTTGGTGGTCGCACGATTATTACTAGCTATTGAGATATAGGAAGGAAAATGATAGACGCAAGAATGCCATCGAAATTTCTGTACGTGTTGTTGTCTCATGTGAAGTGACATCTAAGGGCACCTCCAACAATCGCCTACGACCCAAGCGGTGCCGGCATTGAAGCGGCGCGCCGGCAAAGAGTGTCACCCGCTGTGCACGCCTTCTCTCCACATTGAACCGATCCTCCTCAAGTTCGTTAGCCAGGACAGATTAGACGGAGCTCTGGCGTAGATTCCTGCTAGCCCCACGAGGCAGCGAGGTTAAGAATTCCTGCTAGCTCTTGTCTGATTGTTGTAATTTTAATTATCGAGGCAATCCCGCGAGACGGGGGGCCTTCGGTTGGACAACTGACTCTTGTTGCGGGACGCATGCCAATCAAGACGTAATTTGGACACATCCCCACTTCGGTTCGTAACAAGCATATCTCGATGGGTGACTTCTAGCGCACAAATTAAGATCATATTGGATCCCAACACAAATATATTGTTGTAAGATTAAGACCTCATACCCATACATATTCTTATTATATGTGTTCCCCTTCGGTTTGTTTGATTTTGATCTGGTCAAAAGCTGGAATTTCTCTTCAACAAAAGCTTGCTTGATACCCTAACTTTAAGGGGCCTTCCTCCCGTGGGTTCAATAACTCAGCATCACCTCTAGGAAAATAGGCGAGAATCCTTTCTGCTTCATTTCCGGCTCACAAAAGGAAGTAATCAACAACCGACGACCAGTAGTGCCGCCAGAACGAGTCGTCGACGCGCTGTTGTGGCCGCTCCCAACCGGAGCCTGCTTGACCCTGTCGATGATAATTGGGAAGTCTTCATGCATGTGCCCCTAAGGATCGGTGCTCTAGAGCCGCAGTCGACGATGTTGAACCCTTGAATAGATCTGAAGCAACCCACACAAAATCTCGTCTTAGCGCACACATGACGAGAAACACTAACCTCGCAGCCCAAGGAGACGACTGGAATCTACGCCAAAGCTCCGTTTGTTACGTCTAGTTGAACGAATTCAAGGAGGATCAAAGTTTGCACGTTACACTTTTGTTTGTAAAAGTTTGAGGACTCTGTTTTTGCAACCCATTAGCAACTCCTATTTGGGCACCTAAAGTTGTCATGCTGATTGCTTTGTATACCATGGGTACACGGGGTCACGAATACGACCAGGTAGCAATATCGTTGTCTCTTTTTCTTTGTCAGCTAGACCTCTACAATGCTGGTTGCATATGAGTGAGTCGAAAGTACAGAAGTGTGTGTGCTGTCTAGTAGCATGGTTAACATTCAGAATTTGAGAGTGAAGGAGGACGGGTATTGTTCAGTCGATCCCTCTTGAGATTATTTGTAGCGGTATACGCTGTACTTCCTGCTTCCCACAGAATAGATGAGGTTAATTAGTTTGTTGTTCTGAACAACAAATTTTTTTTTTTTTGAAAACGGGGAATCCCCCTTTTCAAAAAAAAAAAACGTTTGCTGTTCAGAATTTTCCAGGAAGCAGGTCCGTGCTTTCCCTCCCCCGATTCGGCGGTACTTCTCATATATTCATAGTACGCATAGTAGGTAGCCATTGATTTTGTGGGAAGGGTGGACGGTAGCATGGTAGATAGCGAGGTTATTATGTTTTTGTGAAACCGTGATGGATGTAGTAAGCGTCGCTCGCCGGTTCTACCTGCAGGCTACAGTTAGTATATACTAGAGACTGGGGCGCCACCTGGTGGCGCCACCTGGGCGGGCTTGGGCGCACTTATCTTACCTCCGTACATTCAGTTATCATGTTTGGTACTCGGTATCACTCAGGTATATCAATATGAAGGTATGCTATAACATTAGGATCTATTAATAGCACATCGATCAAACATGCATGTTAGTTGTTAATGTGTTGACAGTGCAGATAAGAGACCGTTTTGAACCTACCACCACCTCTGGGTATAGAAATATACACATCACGCAACCAAAATGACCATTACATAATTTAACAAACGTTGGACCTGTAATAGTATTATATCCAAAGATCTTCTAGATATTTCTGAAGTAAAGAGAGCATTATATATATTGGATTGAAAGCCCGCAAAACACCAATGTCATGAACAATGAGGCTGTGCATCCCGATGTGCCAGCAATTAGAAGGAACCACACTGAGATGGCTGGAGCAAAGGCATACATGTGCAGACTTATCTAGCTTACGCACGTCCATGGGTGTAGGTTGATCCTTGATGGCACTTATATACAACAAAAGTGATTTCCAAACATGTGAATATTCTATCTTTGCTGACTTTAACCCATAACCATTGGTAAACACGAATGCTGAATAGAATCTGTACTTCGTCATAATTAAGCTATACAAATGAACAAGAAGCAGTACAAAGTTCAGTAATGAACCCAAATAACTGAATCAAAGGGTAATGTTATACAAAAAAGAATAGTGTGAGCTGATGCAACATAAATATTTCAAACTTAAATGCAAAGATTTTCAATAAGAAAGCTTTGACTGTCTATTTACAGGAAGGCCTAAGATACTTTTGATACAAATGAACAAGCAGTACAAAGTTCAGTAATGAACCCAAATAACTGAATCAAAGGGTAATGTTATACAAAAATGATTAGTGTGAGCTGATGCAACATAAATATTTCAAACTTAAATGCAAAGATTTTGAATAAGAAAGCTTTGACTGTCCATTTACAAGAAGGTCTAAGATACTTCGAATAAGACCCTGACCGGTTCAGTTGTAACACTAACCAGTAGAAGAAAGGCTCCCTTCTTTCGCATCTCGGCCCTTCTAATCCTTAAAGAGCCCCTTTCCGACCTGAAATCACACAAACTATTAGCCTCTATTTCACAAATGAATATGGCATGAGAGAATTTCTCGAGGAACAAAAGAATTTCTGCAGGAAACATCCATTTTCTAATTAGAAAGTCATAGACTGGTCAACAAAATGATACATCCCATACAAAAATTACAAAATTGGCAAACAACCAAACATACTTGGTAATCAAATACTGTGACAGCCTAATCATGATATAGAAGTGCGAGCAAATCTTTACTTATGCATAGATAAAGCAGTGTATCATGAGCCCCCAAAATCAAAATGCATACCTGTACAGTTAATAGCTTACCTTCTCATAGTTGTCGGCTCACTGGGACAACTTCGAGTAGAAGGGATGCTATTTACAAATGCTTAGATTCATTTGGAGCCGAACTCCAAGCCATTCATCAGATTGGATACTGAAAATTGATCAAGTGAATTTGACCATGAGCTGAAAGGCAAGATAGTAATAAATATAGTAAATCATGTATATGTAAGGAAGGTAGATACTAATTTTTTTTTAGTAATACTGGTAAATATGCCCGTGCATTGCAACGGGAGAAACATATCTCTGCATGCCTTCTATCTTCCTAGCGACCCATTCATGTTACAACTTGAATCCCGAGGCGATGAGCTTGATCATCATAATTTAGCATGCCGCTTAGCGAACCCCTTCTGAACTTGCTTAAAAAACATAGCATGAAGGGCAACTTAGCAAACATAAACATAAATTTGTGCGAAAACGATACTTAATTAAGCATACATGTTAAATATAGCAGTTGCAACATACTGCACATCTCTGGACCTTGCTTCATGTCTTAATCACCAGCGGGTCAGAGCAATATATAAGTATGGTAGTGCACATGTTACCTTGTACATGCTGGATTAAAATGAACCAACTATATCACCGATCCTGCTGCACAGTGGTGAGTGAGTGTGATATGTCGTTATAGTATGCAAGTACACTCAAGCGTCTACATTGAGTGTTGTAGGCTACAGGATAGGCTTTTAGTAAAGAACAGATCTTGCTGGTATAAAGGAAGCCCATACTTCATTATCTGCTTCTTTATTAGTACCGAAATGCAAGAACATGAGTTACCATTTCAATTGGCTTATTCAACATGAGGAAAATAAGAGCACAAGCTATGCAACGGGTTCTTATATCCATGCTCTCCCTTGCCCTTACAGATACCTCAAGTCACGTTGTTGTGTCCATTGACAGGCCCATGCCAACAAATTTTCAAAACATGTCTATGCTGGAGAAACAAATATTTTCAAATCAAAAGAATCGATAAAATGGAAAAAATAATTACACATTTATTGTTCCAGGGCAACTCCTTGTTTCTGAATTAAGTACCGGTCCAATTGCCAAAAGTTAACCTTCGTAATTATTTGTATAATAATGAGAAGTAAACAAATGATATTTTTTTGAGGACTGTCACTTAAAATGTAAAATACCCCAATAAAAAGAACTCACACCAAAGTTTCAGTGGAGTGCAATTGAAAAAATAGTGAAACTACTAAAATTACTACAAAAAAATTGTGCTAGGTCGATTGCCATAAATCATTATCCGATTCACCTAGCCGATGAATGGTTCGTTTCATCAGATCAAATTATTTCCACATACTTTCAAGTGTGTAGCAGACCATAATTTTTTTCCTGTTAATTAAAATGCACAAAGGCTGAATGCATAATTGAACATATATTAAAGCCTAGAAGGTCCTTGATGGCTCATAATCAGACTAATCTACACGGACTGGAAACATAATTACTGCAGATAATAGAACATCTCCAGGCAAGAACAGAGGATCTCAATCTATTCCCTATCAGCTAAAATCTCAAAGAGTGAGATTATTGCAGAAAAAGACAACAAAAAGGAAGCGTACCATCATGACACATGGGTTATGTCAGAAGTACATGACATTGTGCATCACGTCCATCTTTCTGTTGAAGTAAGAGAAAATTGACAGAATAACTTAACATTACACAGGCAACACGGTTCCTGACTTTATCTGCACATGTTTCTTTTACATAAATTACATCATATGAGTAAAATTTATCTGATTCCAAATCATGTATTCAACGGAGCAGAGCACAGATCATGGATTTAAGGAATGGAGTTACAATATGATGTAATCATGCATAAATATAGGAAAGCCCACATTTGTACTCCTTGAAAAAATTAATTAACAATTACACTTGACCATGTCTATATACAATTCTATTTTTCTTGAAATGGGTGTACAAATCATATTACAATGTCAAGTACAACAATTACCTTTAGAATAGCAACCATATCCTCTCTGTACTGTAGTTCTTCTGTAAATAGCGACAACAAATACACTACGATGACAATAGCCATGTCACGCTTAGCGCTAAGTGCTACTACAACTAATTGACTCATGCCCAAACACATGTCATGTATAAACATACATACAGGACTCATTGCTACAACTGAATGCTTGCCACTAATCACAAATAGTCTTCGGCCTTAATGCAGATGGAGGTAAATCATTAATTGTTCTCTCACTAAATCAAAGCTTACTTCCAATAAGATGGAGGTGCAGCAAGCCGAGAGGGAGGGGAAGAGAGAAGGAGGCGCTAGTCACCTGGTCAGTAAAGTTGGATATGCTCTTACTTCTTGTTCCAGGTTGCATGGTCTCTGTCCTGTTTGTGAATTGCACACCCTGGGAGCAGAAATATTATAGAGCAGCTTGTAGTAATTCAATAAAATTATAAAAAATATGTGCCATAACGAGAATAATAATGAAAAAAACAATCAATAATTCAGTCTAATTGCTAGCTACGGTGTACTAAATAGTGCTAAAACATTGAATGTCATTAATGGTGTGATCTCCTCAAAACTAACTACTGTCAGCGGCTTGTATCGAGTTGCAGAAGGCCCATTTTAGAATTGCTGGAAGATGAAACATATCAAGTCTTATACATTAAAACATGGAACCATAAACATCATTTACTCAGGTATGTTGGCTAGAACTTTGCTCCACACACTCAAACACAACCCTTGCAAGCTTGTGTATCCTATCTTGAGATTCAGTATCGTCGCTTAGGTTTGCCTATCGGACAACAGCTCCTTCCACTGTCCTTGTTCGAACAATAAAAATACAGAAACCAGTGACCACACCCTACCCTCGCTTAGTCATGTACTCAGGTTTAGTCAGTAAGGAAATACAAGTTAAAAGCGTACTGTGTCTGATTGTCCTTCAACAATGTTAAGGCACTGATCCTTGTATCTTTCTTTAGCAACATTGAAATCCTCCTGAACCTTTAGGAATTCAGACTTGTGTAACAAGCAGGCCAATTATAGGAGAAAGAAATATAATGAATATGCAACCGGAGAAAAATATATCTAAATCTCATACCAAAACATGAAAATATGACGTAACTTACAAAGCTTATTTTTTCCGATTCTCCCAAATGTAGGAGCGTTAACAACACATACCTGAATAACACATCGAATAAGGACAACAGACCACAGAGAAGTCAGATGAAAAACAAATTGAGTTTACTGGCCTTAATGCGTGCATGGAGCTTCTTAAGAATCAGAGTGCCCCAATGCTCCGCTTTCTGGATCTCCTGCAACAATTAATGGAGGCTTTTGCTTCTGTTACATTGTAGTCACTACAGCTGCGATGAATACCGTGACACAAATATTATTACATTAGCCAAGGTTTCAAGATTAGAACAAAAAAGTACATTCAGTTATTCAGGACACAAATTATTAGTTTTGGGACTCTCCTTGGATTGAGAACTATATCTGTGGTCCATGGATCATGTGGATGGAATAAGATAGGCATGACACACAATGAAGTAATTCTCAGTTAAATATTCAAGTAAATTTTAGGTAAAAAAAGGACACTTAATCTTCATATATAAATTAGAAGGAAATAGCATGATGTATGCATGCAAAATTACAGTCATACGTTTCTCAGTGAGCAAAATAAGCAATGCAATTCGGAGTCCAGTAATCAATCAACGGACGAACTGGGTCAATGCATGCAAACATGATTAAGAATATTATAAATACTCCTAACCCAGGATCAGAACTAATGGCACCACAAAAGATGATTGATTAATTAAGTAGAACATGGCAGCTCCAAAACATCCAACTTTTGACAACGGCTGTTGCAACTCCATCCGGTTGCCCACGCATAGATACTGCATTGCAACTACATTACCCCTAACGATTCTAATTAGGGCGGCCACCAGCCTTCCAGAGATCGAAGTAACACTGCGGCATGTTGTCCAAATCCAAATGGCATAAGTAACACTGCAGCATAAATAAATCATTACGTCTATGTAAAAAGAATGAGAAAAAAAGTTTTCTGGAGTAAATATGACATACAAATTTCACGCTTCAATTTGACATTGTCCATGTATTCTCAGTTATTACTCAGAGCATTTAAGGAGTCATCACCAAGCATCCCCCGCCATATCGAGAACACATAGAGAACATGCAAAATAACACAAAGTATGTACTGTATGCTCAGTAATATAAATGCTAGTACCATTAGTCACCCTGCCACTAAAAATTACTCCATATGTGACCACTTCCAACAAGTAGATGGCTCATATTCAGCTATAAATTGGCAAACTGGAGCAAAGCTATAATGACTATGGTTTGCAGGCCAAAAGAAGACTCACATCATCTGATGTAGGTAAGTAGGTTACAGCAACTGGCAACAACCCAACATGTTCAGTACTCTATTGACTAATATAACCCAATCCTTGGCAGTTTGAACATCTCCCATATAAACATCTATTGGCTATTGTCTTGTGCTGCAGCAAACAAAGCCCTCCTTGCACCTGTTTGTCCAGAGACCTTTACACCATAGCATGGTTCAGTATAAGTATATAATGTCAGGTAATGGCTCCAAAGTGTTCAGGAGACCCACACGAGACAAATCGAGTGGCGGAGGGAGCTAGTTACCTATGGAGACGGCGCCCTTCTTGAGGTCTATGATGAAGATCTCTTCGTCGACGCAACTGAAAACAGACACAAATCACCTCAAGCCATCTTCTCCTTATATGTACATGCAAATCCATACTCCTCCTTGTGTTCTGCTCATCAAATAGAGGCCACAACTTTGATTTCAGCATCTTATCAAACCATGAAAGATGAACTGAACAGAAAAAAAATCAAAGAATATACAGAGAGGAGCTGGTACACCTGTGGAAGCACAGGTGGGATCAGAGCGAGCACAGTCGTCGGGGTCGCGTCTGCCGATGGCTGTTCCCACGCAGCCCAGGGCTCCATCCAACCCTCGACCGAGAAGGGCGTAGAGCCGCGCGCCTGACCACCAGCCCATTCGATCCCGTGGCGGAGGAGGCGCCGACGACCACATCGACATCGTCTAGGTTGTGCTCGTCGTACTGCGGCTCCCTCGGGACGAGACCTCGCGGCGGCGCCCGCCTTCTTGCCGCCACCTTGCTGTCGGGCCGTTGGGAGGCGCGGCGACGCACCTTGCTACGAGGACGCCACCAAGACGAGAAGATCCGTCGGAGAAGCCAGCCTTCTTGTGGTGGCCAACGCCGGAGGAGCGATGGGGCGGCAGCGGTGGCGAACCATGGAGGGGCGGCGGCGGCAACCCTCGATGGGGAGTGGGAAACGAGAGAGGGAGGTCGCGTGCTGGGCTGTGAAAATAAGGCAATAATTTACTGGGGGAGGTGTTATCTGGGTAGATACCTGCGACATTAAAATCTGTGCGGTGGCATAGCCGAGCGGACGCCCTTTGCGCGACCGTTAAAGGGTTTAGTAACACTAACCATTCTTGATGAGCTGCAGCCTCGCAGCACATCGATCTGGTATACCTAAGCTAGCAAGGTCTCCCCGCCTAGCCCCCGTTCCGGTGATGCGTCAAGCATCATCGGTGGGCGTGTGGAGGTGTGTCTCCGGCGGATCTGTCTTTGGTGGATTTGCTCGGATCTGTTCGTCGCTTGTTTTCGTTCATGTGTCTTCGGGTTGGTTCCTTCTGATCTACACTCTTCATCTGCGGCGGTTGCTGTTCTGGTGCGTTGGTTCTATGGGGCCTTAGTACGGCGACTTCCCGACTGTCTACTACAACAAGGTTTGCCCGGCTCCGGCGAGGGAGGAGCGATGACAGCGGCGCGCCTTCAGCTCGCTTCAGTACTTGTAGTCGTCGCTAGGTGGTCTATGGATCTGGATGTAATCTTTATTATTTCTAGTGTTCGTTGTACAACCTTGATTGAAGATAAATAGATTGAAAGTTTTTCCGAAAAAAAAAGATGGCCCCTTGGAGTTTACTACGTTGGCGTACCTGACCTCGTACGTCCTGCCCTCCAGCAACTCCATTCCTCACGTATGCATCCGATCTTTTTCTCTCTCTCTAACTCGCTTCGGATCGCTGAGAAGCAGTTACACGGAAGTTTGTTCCGGCCATATTTTGTTCGCAGGGCAAAACAGATCGAATTGACGTACGTGATAGTTGTCAAACGTGGTTTAACCTCGCCGTTGCGGGTCCATGTTACTCTCTCTGTCCCATAATATAAGAACGTTTTTTACACTAATGTAGTGTTAAAAACGTTCTTATATTTTGAAATAGATAGAGTATTATTTTTGAATCGGGAGCCCTTAAGCACAATCTGTTGTCCGATTAATTAGTGATGAAGTATTAGACGGGAAACGGAACATCGTCCACACAAGACAGGGCACTCTGGCCAATCTAATCTGGCTACCCACAAACACACACACACCAACAAAGAAAGAAAGGAACTCCTTCGAGGCTGTCGACAAACTGTCGTCCTGATCAATTCTTCTTGAGCAAGCGACTCCTTTTCTCCATAATACGCTTGTGCCCGAAAATCCAGTTCAGCTCTTAGAGAGCATATGCTCCTGCACTTCAATTTTTTTTTTTTGCAAATGTCAGTATTTTTTAGAAAATATAGGTGTGTTTATTGTCACATCCAAATGATACCTACAAATTTCCAGGAAGAAAGCTTAAGCATTTTGACTTGTGCAAAATAAAAAAACAAGTCAAACTACAAATGTTACATTTATTTTTGTTTTTCCATCAACGAAGCACTGCTATCCCGTTTCGCATGGAAATTGTCAACCATCTACAAAGGAAATCAGAAGTTTTTAAATTTACTTACTACTCTCTCTGTCCAGAAATACTTATCAGAGAAATAGATATATCTGCACGTATTTTAATTCTAGATACATCAATTTTTGTCCATTTCCTCGATAAGTACTTTCGAACGGAGGGGGTATTTATTTTGAGTAAACTATTCATCAAGGAGTACATGCACCCCAGAGCCAAAATGGTCATCCCCGCTTGTGTCATCCTTTATAACCATGCATTCCCGCGAATAATCGCGAGTGGACATGCGGCCATGCGGGTCTGGTATCCACACCGCATGTCCTCGCGTGATTCGTGCAGTTTGAATACGCGTGAGCTGTATAAGGATTTTAACCACTCGTATAACCACTCGGTGTTGCCGTGTATTTTGCACCTGACACACAGTGGCGGACCCATCATTGGGGCGAGCTGGGGCGGCCGCCCCGGGTCGCCGGCGACGGAGGATCGACCCCCACCTATCTATCTTCCTCCGGCAGCCATGATCGCGATCAGAAAACCAGCGACGGCGGCGTTTCTGTTCGTGCGGGAGCCAGCGAGCGAAGGGGCAAGAAGAAGGAGATTTGGGCCGCTGGAGTGGGCTATTTTCTATAGGCCCAAACAAAAGTCCACTAGTCCAGTTGAGAGGCCCAGACAGACATCTCCTTTCCTCGATCCAGAAATCCATCCGTCGTTCCCCTCCACAGACGACCTAGACTGCTCGCTGCTGCGGTGCTGCGCGGCAGCCAGGGGTTCCAGGGCGCAGGGGGCGGCGTGTGCATCTGCTCGCTCCTGCATCGGCGAGGGAGGGGGCTGGTACCCGTACTGCGGCGGTTTGGGGCGGTGCTGGTGCTGGAGGTCAGGCCAGCGGCGGGGGGCGGCAGTGGGGGGCGGTGCCGGTGATGGATTCCGGCGAAGAGATGGATTCCGGTGAAGAGGTGGATTGGATAGGCATAGCTGCTGCTGTCGAACTCGAAGAAGCTGAGGCTGAGGCTGCTGCTGTCGCTGTCGAAGATGCTGCGGATGTGGCAGGGGCAGAAGCTTCGGCTGCCAGAGCCAAACGGAAGCGAGAATGACCACATGACTCCGACGACCGGCAGGTATCCTCTTCTAGCCTTCTTGTATCCTTACTTTGATAATTGATATGTTAGTTGGAACTTGGAAACTTGGAATGTTGAATAGCAAATAGCCATGGGTGGTTAGCAGTAACAGGACACTCAGTTTTGATATGGTGCCATTTGATGTTGTAGGGCATTCCTCCGGCATTTAATTTAGCTGATGTGGATCCTGATCCTGGCACACGTAAGCAAATTGAAGAGTATGCAACTCCAGAAATTAGAGATGAAATGAGAAGAGCATATTTGTCGAAAGGTGTGGGACGTTTGTATGGTCATGATTTTCCTCGTACTCTTTTTGGTAAAGATTGGCGGAACTTCAAAGAAGCATGGTATAAAGATTATGACTGGCTAGAGTATAGTAAAGAGACAAAATCTGCCTATTGTTTCCATTGTTTTCTTTTCAAGCCTCCAAGCATTGGTGACAAGTTTGGCCATGATGTCTTCACTAAGAAAGGGTTCAAAAATTGGAAGAAGGCAGTGGAAATATTCAATGCTCATGTAGGTGGACCAAACAGCGCTCACAACAATGCTAGAAGACGGTGTGAAGATTTCCAAAGCCAAAAGCAAAGTGTGGCATACGCAATGACTTCTCATACTGAGAAATCACATATTGAATATGAAGAGCGTTTGAGGGCTGTTGTAGGTGTGGTAAGGTTTCTTGTCTCTCAAGGCCTAGCTTTTCGTGGGCATGATGAGACTACCACTTCCATGAACAAGGGTAATTTCCTTGAGATGTTGGATTGGTATGCGGAAAGATGCAAAGATGTAGCCGATGTGGTCCATAAAAATGCTCCTGGCAATCATCAATTGACTTGTCATAAAATCCAAAAACAAATAGTACAAGCATATGCCGAAGTGACTACAAAAGTGATAATGAATGAGCTTGGTGATAGTAATTTCTCTCTACTTGTTGATGAGTCTCGTGATGTATCGGTTAGAGAGCAAATGGCTGTGATTGTGAGGTTCGTTATTTGTCATGATTGTTCAAATTCTGAATGTAACTACTCTACCCTTACATGCTTTTTCTAATTTTATAGTTTGTTTTGCTTGCAGGTTCGCGAACCAAAAGGGGGAGTCTTTGGAAAGATTGCTTGGTGTTAAACATGTTCTTGATACTACATCCGCTTCTTTGAAAAGATCTTTGGATGCAATGTTTGTTAAACATAATTTATCCATGTCTAGATTGAGAGGACAAGGATATGATGGGGCCTCAAATATGCGTGGAGAACTTAATGGTTTGAAGAAATTGGTGCTAGATGTCAATCCGTATGCTTTTTATGTGCATTGTTTTGCCCACCAACTTCAATTGGTAGTTGTTGTTGTTGTCAAGGGAGTCCTAGCTGTTAGTGATTTCTTTGGACATACAAATAAGATTGTCAACATGGTTAGTGCTTCTTAGGTCTCATAGCTTATGGCTATTTGCAAATCCAATAGTATATATCTACTTATCTAGCCATTATAAAATTCTAACCGCACTTACTCTTTTCTTGTAGGTAAGTGCATCGTGTAAAAGGAAAGATGCATTGTTGTAGAAGCATCATGACAACCTAGTTTTGCAGTTAGAACATGGGGAGATTTTGTCAGGAAAAGGCCAGCATCAAGAGACAAGTTTAGCAAGACCCAGTGATACACGATGGGGGTCACACCACAAGACTCTAATCCGGATATATCAAATGTGGGATTCCGTGGTTGAAGTGCTACATGGTATTTCTCTTGATGGAGCAGATGCTGATGATAGATGTTTGGCTTCTGGCTTTATGATAAACATGGGAACTTTTGAATTTGTTCTTATCTTGCATTTGATGCTTCGAGTGCTTGGTTTAACCAATGATTTGTCACAAGCATTGCAACAAAAAGATCAGAATATAGTCTGTGCTATGAATATGATTGTGTCAGTGAAAAGTCTATTACAAAAGTTGAGAGATGATGGATGGGAGCCTCTCTTGATATCTACTACTAACTTTTGTGCTGCAAGAAATATAATAGTGCCCAATATGGATGATAACATTTCAGCAAGGGGTTACCCAAGAAAATCACGCAAAATGGTTACTTGTCTCCATCATTACAAGGTAACTATATCCAATGAGGTGTTGGATAGAAACATAGTTGAGATGAATAATCGATTTAGTGAAACTTCTACACGCTTGTTGAAGTGCATTGCTTGCCTTGATCCTAGAGACTCATTTAGCAACTTTGATCATGATAAGCTAGTTGAGCTTGCAAATATTTACTCAATTGATTTCTCTTCACAAGAGCGCTATCTGTTGACTGATCAACTCAACATATATATTGATGTGATGAAAAGAAGTACTGAATTCTTGGCTTGCGATAGTTTGAGTTCTCTTGCTCTCAAGTTGGTTCAGAGTAGACAACATCTGGTATTTCCATTGGTTTATCGGCTCATCAGACTTGCATTGACATTACTGATGGCGACTGCATCAGTTGAGAGGGTTTTCTCAGCCATGAATATTATAAAGACTGATCTTCGAAACAAGATGGGTGATGATTGGCTTAATGATTTGATGGTTTGCTTTGTTGAGCGCGAGATATTTGCTAAAATTAGTGATAAAGAGATTATGGTTCATTTTCATGCCCTGAAGAGCCGTCGAGGTCATCTACCTCCAGAACCTCGTGTTCACTATGCAATTACGTCTTAAAGGTATACTACCACCCAGTTACCATCAGATGAGTATATCAAAATATACAACTCTCGTCACACTTGTGCTAATGCATTCATTATTTTGTAGGTCTCATTTGGAAATTGGAATTATGGGATCATATTGTGGCATAAGTGAGCATTTCAAGCGGCAGGAGTCCATGTGAGCAGTCAGGCGGCCTCGGCGACTTTTATCAGTGTACTAGTTTTAAATAGTCTTTTCATCCTTTTGTTGTTGAATGCTATGAGTTCTGGTTGAATATAGTTGCATTTGTAGCGAAAAAACTAAACATTAAATGTTCGCCCCGGCTAACTTCAATTCCTGGGTCCGCCACTGCTGACACACGCAGTAAATGGCATGCAAGGCAGGGGAGGGGCATTGAACCGAGCCCTCACGCATTAAACCAGCGAGCTGCCAACCCTCACGCATCCTTGACTTTCAGCATTTAGTCGTTGTAGCTCCAGAATTTGTACTCAATGGCCACGCAAAAATTTCACACTACCACTTTGTCACCTTACTTGTTTATGAAGATTACTAAACCTGAAATTGTACTGTTGTGCGGAATATTTTTTCCATGTACAGCAGCAGCAGCACTACCAAATTTCAGTACAACCAGGCAATGTTGTCTAGCAAAATACGAGACTCGAGCACCGAAAATACGAGTTGCGGTGCTCCAGGTTTTGTTCAAAACCGTTCATCAGTGTCTGCGCGAAGCGCTCAACTCAACAAGTAGAGCGCAATCACGCGACTGCAAACGTCGTCTGCCCTTCAACATCAGAGTGCAATTCAAACACACAGCAGGTAAAAATAAGACGCACTTGGTTTCACCCAACAGTTTCAGGCAGCATATATTAGCACAACAGAAATACACCACATGAACTGCATGCTCAGGTACTACCAACATAACAGAATCACGACGGCGAATCCGTAACAAGTTAATGCATGGATACATCTTAGCACAACCAGATTACGTCTCATGAACTGCGTGCAGGTACCAACATAACAGAATCACGACGGCGAATCCTTGACAGTTAACAATGCATGAATCATGAACGCAACAATAGACGACTACGTAGCACTCGTCTCTCAAGTTACACAGGGAAAACAAGCCTTACAGCTAGTACTCTACATTGTGCACACGAGCAAGATCAACTCCCCAACCCGAGTGCCTAGAGACTGACTTCTGCTGCTGAACACGTCCACTGTAGCCCAAAGCTCAGCACTTACCATTCTAAACGTGATCATTCGCCATCGCCATCGTCGCCATTTTCTCCCGGATCCTGTCCAGCTCCAGCATGAACGCGTCGCACTTGGCGCCGTCGCCGCAGATCTCCCTCCCGATCCCGGCCGCCTTGCTCATCAGCGCCGCGTACCTCGCCGCATCCTCCTCGCGCCGCGCCGCCGCCACCAAGCGCCCCTCCTCGCGCCGCTCCAGCTGCTCCTCCCTGAAACCATCGGTCCACCGCGCCACGATGTACTTCTCCGGTATCTCGTCGATGCCGAACTGCGTGAAGAGCCTGAACACGTGGCAGCAGAGGATCCCGTCCCTGGCGAACTTGGCGCACTGGCACGTGTACGTGTCGGTGAGGCCGGGCTCGATTGACACCTCGAAGGAGTCCCGGTCGTACTCCGGGTTCTCGTAGCTGTAGGCCTTGTCCAGCCTATACAGGGTGCCTCTTTCTATCTCCTGCACTTTGAATGCTGTGGAGTGGAGCAGCTCTTTCTGGACTTTCAGGAAGATCTGCCTTGTGTAGACGCGTGATGCGTGCCTTTCTATTGGCTGCAGTGAGAAGCATGAAGGCTCGGTCGCCGCTTCCAGTGCGTCTTCCTCGTCCGTTTTCTTGATCTTCTCTTGCATCTCCTCGTACTTTTCAATCAGATTCTCTATCTTGTCCTTAGGAAGCACGTTCTCTTTGAACAGTGAGAATGCCCCCTGGCTGCCTCTGGCTGAAACGACAAAAGGGAAGAAATCTTGCATGAAATAAACAGGAGCCCAGGTCTTCCTCATCTCCCACAGCAACTGTAGATACTCGTTTTCACTTGCATCATGTCTCTGAATGAGTGCACTCCATCCTTGTTCGAACTCCGCCTCTGTCAGTGAGTTGTCAACTAAGATGTCCAGCTCTGCTTTCATGTTGCCTCTTGCTGCCACAAAGGCTGCCATCTTTTCCTGGGCTTTACCATTCCATCTGCAGAACCTGTGCCTTGCTTGTGGCATGACCTCGGCTATTGCTTTCGACATGGCTTCGTCCTGGCTTGTTATGACTGATCTTGGCATTTGACCTCCTCCCATCTCTTGCAGAAACGTTTCGAGCATCCATTTGTAGGTTTCAGCTTTCCGATCTTGCAGCAAGGCACATCCTAACACGATTGTTCTCCCACGGTTATTCATCCCAGTGATAGGAACAAAAGGCATGTTGTGTCTATTTGTGCTGAAGGTGGTGTCAAACGATACAAAATCACCATAGATTTCATAATCCATCCTTGACCTTGCATCAGTCCAGAAAATGCTCCTAAGCATGCCGTCTTCATCCTTTTGCACGGTATAGAAAAAACATGGGTCCTGGAGCTGCAGTTCCTCGAAGTGGTTCAGTGTTTTTTCAACATCTAAGTTTGCTTTCCTCCATTGTTCGGCAGACTGCAAGATCAGTGCCTGTTTTTCCTTTGATGGCAATTCCCGAAAAAAGCCACTCATCCTTCTTAAAATCTTGAGAATCTCTCCGGGAGGCACCCTGCTCTGCTGAAGAACTCTTGAGAATGACCTCTCTTCAGGTGACATGTGTTTTTGGCTCGTTAAGAATCTTGTGAACGAACGGCTTGGAGATAACGGATGGTTATGTTCATTCTGAACTGCTGCGATAACCCACTCTCCCTTGATAAGCTTCACGATGATCTTAGCCTGGCAATTTGTCTTCTCTATGACATTCTTCTTCCTCTTCCTCTTCAGGTTCAGGTCCTCAACTAGCTTTACCTTGCGATTCCTGTTGCAGTCCAGCTGAAACCTCTGTCTCTTGTAGTTTCTTCCCCTGACCACCACGAAACCAGTCTGGAGAGCATATGTGTTGTAGTACTCGTGTGCATCTTCGAGGGTTGGGAATTTCATTCCAACTTGCGGTGCTTTAACAGTGCCCAGTGCCTCAGGGGCAGGATAGAAGAACCTCCCTTCCTCCTTTTCTGACTCGCTCCCAGAGCTGCTGTCTGAATCACTTTGACTGCCTGTATCGTCGCTAGATATGTCATCGATTTCCATAACATCATGTTCTTCAGCAGTCACCAGCTGCAGTGAACGGTCCGCATAGCTGGCGTTTCTCTCCAGTTTAACTGACAATGCGATTGCCGCTTCTTCATCGTCATCCATGAGCTCTGCTGATCGTTCCTGCAGGCAAGCGCATAGTTTATGTTAACCCCTAAGTATATTGAAATGTCCAAAATACCAGTACTTGCTATATTTTGTTTGGCATCCATACCTCACGGTTGTGGCTGAGCAGTTGTATCCTTGGTCGTCTCACCGGCTGTTTGCCAGCATCCAGACGCGGTTGCTGTCATTTCAATCCAAGTTAACACCAGGCATTAAGTAATTTCTAAGAAGGGAAGGCAAAGCAGCGACTCCAGGTACCTTAACGACAGGTGCTGGCGTCTTCTCATATCCCTTACTACCCTGTGATACAGATATGTGTGAGACTCAGTAATTCAATGTGTCTGCCTGTTTTCTTCTATGTTATCTACTGATAGATGCACAGATGAGGGGAAAAGATGTCTTCAAGTACCTCTTCTCCATACACCTGCACTTTGCGCAGGATCGGCACATGGGAGCCATCATCCCCAGCCACAATGTATATCACTCTCTTGTTCGAGGAGCTCCCGGGGGTCTTCGCCGAACTGCTGTTGGTCGATTTCGCAACCTGCAGCAGTTCCAAAGAGCACACTTTCACTCAAATCTACACACCACGCATAATGCCAAGTCTCTCCTCAACAAAGGGCTCCAGTAATCTTACCACTCTGGAACTGGTCGGAGGAGCAGCAGCGGCTGCTGGCACCTGCTGCGCGTGGCCACCTGCTGCCCGCGCCGGCGGCGCACTGGCCGTCTGAACAGCCGGCTGCGCCGGAGTTACGGGATCTTCTTTCGCCTGAAACGAAGAAATTTGTCAGGCATAAACCCTGCGCGGCGGAACGTGAATGGTAGGTTTGGCGGGGCATTACCGTGTAGGCAGCTAGATACTCCTCCATCGCCGGTGTCCGCCGGTGGCAAGCGCGCTCCGGCGGAAGTGGAGTGTGAGTCTAGATCCGGATTTGAATGGGCGGAGGAGAGGGGGGCGAGGGGTTTGGGCCTGGATCCCGTGCGGGTGGTGGGGCGAGGGTGGGGAGTGGAGGTGACGGCTGGATCTGGCCGGGGAGGGAGGATACGGTGGTGGTGGTGGTGGCGGCGGCGGCCGCCGTTGCTGGAGTGACGGGGAGGAGGAGAGGTGGGTAGGTATCCTGCGCCGCCTGCGGAGAATAGGGCTATGGGAGAGGGGAGCGGAGTTTCCCTATTGGTCGCCTGTAGCAAAGAGTTGACGCGCCTGAGCACGCGCACATGGGCCGGCCTGACCTGGGTAGCTCAAGCCCACGAGCAGTTTCTACGGCTTCTTTGATTCGTAGGATTCTCAAAACACGGCAATTAAAAAAAAATCATAGGATCAGAATGCCATGCTCATCTCAGTCCTACAGAATTTTGTGTTTGTTGATTGCTTCATAGGAAATCAAAATGATTCTTTCCAAGAGATTTGAGTGGATGAAATAAATCCTATGGTAAGTAGTACAAAGAAATCCTTAGAAAAAATTCTTTAGGATTCAATCCTATATGAATCAAACAACCAACATAGGAAAAATTACAAAGGATTCTAATCCTTCAAAATTCCTATGAAATCCTTTAAATCAAAGGAGCCATTAGACACTATCTTCGCACGATCTTGTTTTCATTCTTTTCTCGTCTTCGGGTCTTCTCTATCGGTTTTCGCCATTCTCTTTAGGTTTTTTGTTTGTATTAGTTTTATTTTACAATTTCCTTTTCTTTCATTTTATAAATTGTCCCTTCATTTTATTTTTCCTTTTTAAATTTTATCTCTTTTGTTTACTTTCCTTTTCATTTTTAATTTCTAATGCATGCATATCTTTACTACTTGCATATTTTAAAAATTATGATTGTTTTAATATTGTTTAAAAAATATTAATTACTTAAAACATTCATAGTTTTAAAATTCTCAAGAATATTTCAAATTCATGGACATTTTAAAAATTTGTGAACATATTTTAATGTTCACAAACCTTTAAAAATTGGTGAACTTTTTTTTGGTAATCATACATCTTAATTATGTAAAAAAAAACTGATAGCCTATTTTCTTTACCCGGTTTTCTGTAGCTAGCAAACTGAAGTATGTCCTAAAATGTATCTATAAATTTTTAAGTTGTCATGACATAATTTTATTGAATATACATTGTTTTATCATTTATTTGGAATAACATATAAACAAAGTGTCAAAGAGCTACTTCATGTTTTCTTGTCTTTGATTAGGAAAGTTATATAGTTTCTAAAAGTAAAAAATCTCAAAAACATGGGGAATTGTTTGATCTGTGCTGAAAGATAGAGCGAGGAGGCCCACAGGGCCCACACACCCCACCCAAGCGTCGTAGGGGCTAGTGTACGCCCCTAGCTCATAAACACCCAGAAAACTTCCTTAGAATTATAGGAAAATTTTTTGCCTCGTCACTCCATGATTCAAGATGTTCTAATGTGGTGCCGGTGGGTACCACATGAAATCTGCATTGTTTATCCAGCCCGACTCGGGTAGCTCAAGGCCGGTTTTTAGTCGCTAGCTTCGCTCGATCTTGTTTTCATTTTCTTTTCACCACTTTTATTCTGATTTTTTATTTGTAATAGTTTTTATTTTATCATTTCCCTTTCTTTCATTTTAAATGGCGAGTGTGACGAATCAGTTGGATGATACCTTAGAGAAACAATCTGGCTAGGTAGCTATCCGATCAGCGTGCGTTGATGGCCATTGGATCACATCAACGCCACGGCAGTAGTAAGCACGCGATTGCTTCAACGCAGCGTTGCTGCACCCCGGCAAAAGCTCCACTGCAGCTCTCATGGCACACCACCGGCGTCCAGCGAAGTTCCAACGCAACACCGTCTGTGTCCGGCGAAGCTCCACTGCAACCTCGGCGGAGCTCCAATGCAACACCGACGCATCTGGTGAAGTTCCATTGCAACACCAACGGAGCTCCAACGGAACACCAACGTGTCCGTCAAAGCTCCATTGCAGCACCGACGGAGCTTCAACGCAACATCCCCAAAGTTGCAACGCCCTCGTCGGCCACTCTCTGCAGTCACCTTCACAGCGCCAGCACTCCATTGCATCTCCGAGCGGTGCTCGCCGCATCGTGCCCCCCCCCTGCAGTGACCGGCGAGCGGCTGCCCTTCTGCGGCCCAGTGCCCCAGGCACCGCGGGCGGGTATCTCTCACAATAGCAGTAGTAGCGGTAGAGAAAAGGAGAAGCATGGCCATGGCAAGGAGTTAGTGAGGAGCACCAGGAAAGAGGAGCGATGGAGACGAAGGGGGTCTGGAGAAAAGTGATAAGGAATGCGTGGTTTCGCGTGTGCCACTGGAGATAAGGATGGGGTGGTTCGTAGGCAGTGGGTGAGCCCAATGAACACGTGGCGAGCATAGCGAGCAGTGAAATCAGCCGGTTGAATCGAACACTTTTCCTTTTTAAATTGTCCATTTCATTTCGTTTTTCCTTCTTGTATCTTTTTTGTTTACTTCATTTTCATTTTTAATTTCTAATACATGAATATCTTTTACTATCTAGATATTTTCAAAAATCATGATTTTTTTAATCTATGAACAATTTTTTAAAGTTAGTGAGTACTTAAAAACATGGACATTTTTTAAAGTTCTCAGGAATATTTAAAATCCCGAACTGATTTTGAAATTCACAATCATATTATAATGTTAATGAACTTTTTAAAATTGGTGAATTTTTTTAATAATACATTTTGAATCTTCAAAAATTTCATAGCCTATTTTCTTTAACCAATTCGCCGTAGCTAGCAAACTGAAATATGTCCTAAAATATATCTATAAACTTTAAAGTTGTCGTGACAAAATTTTATTGAATATACATTGTTCTATAATTTATTTGGAAAAACATATAAACGAAGTGCGGGAGAGCCGGTTGATATTTTCTTGTCTTTGGCTTAGAAATAAAGGATTGTTTCCATGAGTAAAAAGATCTGGAAAAAGAATAGGAACTGTTTTTCCATCAAAAAAGAGGGTGTGCGCCAAAAGACGGAGTGAGGAGGCCCACACACCCCACCCAAGCGCCCTAGGGCTACTGTGCGCCCCTGGCTCATAAAATAAATACCCTAAAAACTTCCTTGGAATTATAGCGTAGTTTTTCCCCGCCACTTTGTGATTCGACATGTTCTACGACATCAAATCTGCGCTGTGTAAGGGTCATGGAGAATTGGATCGTAGTCCCATGTTGATGTCGGAGTGGCGGATCCACGTTAAGCGGGGTACAACTACCTTCGCGGAGGGGGGGGGGGGTATCTTTTTATATATCAACAGATCAGTATGTGCAAGCAGTGGTATTTATAATTTATTTGAAACTTTGATGATATGAGAATTTTGAAGCTTCACTGAAATTCCTTGTCTTTCTTTTTGCGAGATCACTGAAAATTACTTGTTACATGTTAATTCCAAAATCTTCAGTGTATTTCTTTCTTGATACGAGACATCGGTAGCAGTTGGTGAAAATTTCACAAGATCGCCATCTCTCAAAAGTGCAGAACTGTGAAAAGGAAACGGTAGGTGCTATGAACATGTTCTGGTGTTAAATATTAATTGCAGGTCTAAATAATAGGCTACTTTCAGTTTATAAAAGGTTTGATTTGAAAAGAGACGATTCTAGATTAATTTTATCTGACTTCTCTTTGGCACAATTTGGAAACGACAAATTGGCAAAGATTATTATGAATTACACGCATAAATATACACATACATCCCGAACCAGAAACGCAGGAGTTGCCCATGGCTCAGAATTAAGTTGACAATTCATCGTACCATGGGAACTGTAGAACATATACAATCTTGGAAGATTGCCCATGGCAGTATTACCATCACCCAGAACAGTGTGAGCTCGTCAGGTTTTGTGAATATGACAGGGCAAAAGAACATCGTGAGCATGTCCGATTGTGTGCATTTCATAGGAATAAGGTAACCAAGTAGCTGCGGTTACTTGCCTGAGGCAGATAAAATTTTCAATACCTGGACATATAGGAAAGATAGAACTAATAATGAACGAAAACGATCTTCTCAAGTACTTGTGCCAGTGGCCACACTAGGTCATCTAGTAGTAGTAGTAGTTACTACTTTTTTTTTTGTAGAAAGCAGAGCAGAGCAGAGGGGGCTCGTCAGTTTATTCGCTTGTAAAAGAAGTACTTGTGTCGGTTCATCAGCCAGACGATGGTTAAGAGCTCACCGCCGCAGGTGAGCTGCTTGGCATGGGAATCCCTGCTGCATTGGTCGGACGTGAAGGTGAGGAGACGTACCCATGAAACAAGAATGATCTGCAACATGCAATCGAGGAGTTCTGGTTGTTCCCGGCGGTCCCTATGCTCTCTAATTTTTATTTGTACCTCATCGGTGAATGCCGGGATGAAAGCTTCAAGTCTGTGAATGTATTGGCCCTGCATCGGATGTCGTCCGTAATTTCCCGGCTCTAGCTCATCTAACAGGTTGAAGGCCCAGTAAGCACCAATCCCGAGAGTATCATTTCTGTTATAAAGATGACTTGGTCTTCCAAGCACGTAGCTGCCCTCGGTGCCATCCATGTCTAGAAGGATGTTGGCGAGCTGCTTCGTCTCTCTTATTGTTGGAGAACTGCTGGTTCCTCTTTCGCTCCATATCTCCTCCAAATCGAGCCGGGCCTTTTTGTAGTGTACACCCTCGTCACCCTGTTTCAATACCATGTGCTGGCGTTCAGCGAGGAGGAACATCATGTAATCTGATATTGCTCGTATCTGCTTCTCGTATTTGGCTGATGCTTCACTTTTTATCGAAGTCGGCTTGCACAAGAGGAAGATATCCGTGGCGACGTGCAGGGCGATGAGGTTGCTTTCAAAACTGTAGTTACTGGCATTAGACCTCATATAATCATCGAGTTCCCTTATGGGACGCATCCCGACGAGTGTGCGAGATTCCAGCAGTACCTGTGTGCACACAGCTTCCAACAGCTCATTCTTGACATCATCAGTCTTCTTCTTCCCAAGTCCAGTGAAGAAAGAAGAGACCAGCTTCTCCAGTTGGCCCGTAGGGCGAGGAGGAGTACAGGTACAGCACTCTTGCAACAAGTTGTGTTGCCCGACGCCGGACAACAACCTATGGCCACTTGGGCCGCTCCTCAGTGAGAGACGGGACGTATCCAGAGAGACGAGGAGGCGACGGACGCAATACCATGATTGCATTGCAGCTTGACGTGGCAAATTGTCCGGGAAGGTCCGTCGAACCGGAAGCAGCCATTCTTTTCCTTCCCCTTGCTCTACCAAGAACGCATATGTCCAGGTCGACCCTAGTGCTCTCAGCAGCCATCTCACATCCAACACCAGGGTACCAACAAGCAAGGTGTATGTGACCGCCCGATCTGCACTCTCCATGGCATTGCCCTCCTTATTGTGGAAGAGATAGAGCGCCGTGGCAGTGGCGGGCGGCGAGAGGACACGGATGATGTAGCCGGCCCAAGTGCGGATCACACTTGCCTTGGTGTACAACATGTCGTACATGAGCGACGCCTCCATCTGAACCACCTCGCTCACATCCTTCCAGCCAGAATAAGATGGGACATACCTCCTGCAGTGGACTTGATAGTCAGCGAAGGCACCCATGGTGACACCGAGAAGGCCGTGAGCATCAAGCAGGGCATCATCATTATGCCACTTACGGCCTTCGTCCTCAAATGTGAAGCGCCGTAACTTCTTTCTCCCGGCTGAGCGACGAATGCTGTCAAAGCAAGCTCGCCGTAGCGCAACCGCCCTCTCCACGTACTTATAGGAGCCCAGGAAGAGCATGATGAAGAAGGCGGCACGCAGAGCCCCGTCGCCGCGCATAAATCTTTGCTTGTATGAGCCATAGATAGCTCCTCCGATTTCAAGGACGAGAGCAGCCATTTGGGTCGGCGACAACTCCCTGTGCTCCAAGGCGTAGCTGGTGATGTTGTCCGGGCGACCAAGGTGCAGCAGGAGAAACGGCGCCCAGAACGCAAACATCAGCTCCTCGCTAACCGCAGTCGCGGTGTCGAGAAACACCTTGCCGAGGGCGATTGGCGTGATTATCTCGGTAACGTGGTACGCCACCCACACCAGAGACATCCGCACGCCGGAGTCTCTACGCCGACGGATCCCGGATAATTGGGCCAGCGTAAGATGCGCGAGGTGGCTCACAATCACCAAGACCCGGGTCACCCGTCGATTCATCCGCTCCTGGCTCTCCTCGCCCATGAAAAATCCAGCCATACCCGATAATCCTCCTGCACTCAAATCATGAAGGTCAAATCATCTAGGTTAATGCATGCATGCAATCATCTAGCCCTAGATCAACCAGTTTGTTGTTGTATTTGCATGCTAGAGAGATTAGGATATACTAGTACTAGTGATTAACATACCGCGGTGAAGGCTGCTCGATGAACTACTAGTAAATTCTGAGACGCACGGTCAGGTTGATGAAGACGCACGCTAATCACTCCACTTTATTTCCGACATATCACAGGATTTCTCTCAACTTCAGAGTGAAATTGGGAGATACAGATCTTGATACAAGGAGAGCTAGGGTGAGCAGGAAGAACAAGTGAGATGAGAATAGAGTTCTTCCTTCAGAATCTGGTCCAAAAGTGGGCCCAGGAATGAACGGATACCATGTTTCCTTTCTCTCTATCCTCTCAAGCGTTAGCGTAACCAGCCACGGTCATGCGGCCATGCCCCGTCTCACACGGTTTTTGCTCTGTCCGCGCAATGTACGTGACAGAGAAACATTAATTGTTTGACACTATTGTGGTGATGGACTATCTATCTTCCTTCCTCAGCCTCACACGGTTTGCTGACCCGCAGTAGAAAGATATTTTCATGTTACATTTCTGTGAAGAGGAACGTGTTTTCGCGTTGCAAACATACTCCTCAGCTGCCACGATCCCCGGTCACATCTGAGTCAAATTAAGGAATGTAGTGGTATCACTGTAGTAAGAATATACTCCCTCCGTTCACAAATATAAGATGTTCTAACTATTTTTCTAAATCGGATGTATGTAGACATGTTTTTGTGTGTTTCTTCACTCATTCCAGTCCTTATGTCTATATTGTACCAACTCCTCCAGAACTTTGTGGCAGAAAAATCATGTTGCCAAATATTTATGTCATTAGGGCATCTCTAACGCGGATTCGTAAATTTGCTCTGACATCTGTTCGCAGACGGGAGCCGGTCATCCAATGTTGCCCGCATACATTTCACCACTCTGTTTCAATTAACCGAGCGAAATTCATGCAAACACGGTGGATTTCATATAAATAGGACGAAATTCATTACATTTCGAACATTTTTTATATAAACCGGACGGAATTCATTACATTTTTCATATAAGCCGGATTAAATCCAACTCTAACCTAATTTAAATGATCGCCGATGGCGAGCTGATAACCCTCCTATGGGCTTCGGTCACCCACCTCAGCATCGTCGGTAGGTCCGATGACACCACTGATGCTACTACCGTTGATGCTTAAGTGTGCAGTACATGTTCATGAGTGCTTGATTTGTTGTATGCTTGGAAATTGAAAATCTAGATGTGAAAAATAAGTGCTTACTTAGCAAATGGTTCTACAGATTGATGGTAGAGAGGGATGGGGTATGGTTACAGCTGTTGCGTAATAAATACCTACATTCCAAAACTCTGGACAAGTGACAGTACAACCGTCTGACTCTCCTTTTTGGAAGGGGCTAATAAGGACAAAGGCTTCCTTCTTCAACATGAGCAAATTCCTGGTTGTGAATAGACATAATACTCAGTTTTGGGAAAGATACCTGGCTAGGAGAGACACCACTAGCCTTGCAGTATCCTTCACTATACAACATTGCACAACGGAAAGAAGTTTTCCTTAGTACAATGTTGGGTTATGTTCCTCTCAACATTCAGTTCTGGTGATCACTAGTGGGAGAACGTTGGGATAGATGGTTGCATCTTGTGCGTAGGTTAACCTTTCTGATCCGCCTGATACCCTAAACTGGAAGTTGTGCGTGTCAGGTGTATTCTCGGTTAAGTCCGTGTATACAGACTTGATAAATACCAGGCCTATCTCGAGATCGATTCACGTATGGAAAATCAAGGTGTCGTTGAAAATCAAGGTGTTTATGCGGTTTATGCATAAGAGAGTAATTTTGACAAAGGATAACTTGGCAACACGTAGTTGGGAAGGTAGTAAAAGATATTGCTTTTGTGATCAGGACGAAACAATACAACTTCCTTTTCTCCAATGCCCACTTGCTAAATTATTGTGGCGGACCATTCACACGTCCTTTAACGTATCTCCGCCTATCACGATTTCGCATTTATTTGAGACTTGGTTAATTGGGATAGAGCCTAAGACTGCGACACATATTCGAGTTGGAGTTGTGCATTACTTTGGGGAATGATGTTGCCTTTAACAGAAAAACCATCACAAATTTTTGCGGGTTATCTTCAGGGCATCTGCTTGGATTCGTACGTGGTCGTTACTCAGCCAAACGAACCACATGGAGCTTATAGATATTAGGTGTAACCGATGGGAGATGGTTGCACGGGATACTTACAACTGATTTGGATTACGATCCATTAGTAGGATAGGTGTCTAGTCATCTTACCCTATTTTCATCAGTTGTGGCAACTTTTTTTATGAGTTTCACACCACTGTTTAAGACCTTGTTTTGGACCTGGATTTTTAATAACATGGTTGTGTGCATCAAAAGATGCAAAGGCCAGGGCATCCTTCCTTTTCGAAAAATAATGCGTCGTAGTCCTGTATCAACTGCCTGGTCCCTTGTCCGGCCCGTAATAATCGAGCAGCCGCAAATCTTGATTTTTTTTCTTGCGAGACACCCGTAAATCTTGATTGATGTGTCAGGATGCTGAAGCATCCGGCTTCACCATGTTTCGCTCTATAAATTCTGTTATTACACTAATATACCCCTTCATTCACTATTATAAAATGTTCTAGATATTTCAGTATAAACTACGTACGGATTTAAATGAGTGAACAAATCAGGGAAAAATATATCTTATATAGTAGTAATTCGGAAGGTAGGCAATACTTCTGTATTCACGTGCTGTCGATTGGTTCATTGATGCCTTTGGTTTGGTTGGGATGGGATGTACCAGCTCACGTGGTGCCGGGAACTAGGGTGTGTGAGCATGTTTTTGTTCCTGCCGCGTTTATATTAAATTAAAACAAGTGGTGATGGTCGCGCACTTGCCTCGGTAGTTCCTGTTGTCTTCTTACGTTTGTAATGCACGGATACCAATTTTAGATTAGATTTAGGGAATCGTTTGCCAACGGGGCACCGGCCAAAGGCAAACGGCGCCCCGGCCGAAGCTTCAGCCGGTTGCGTCCACGCGCAAACGCGCCCAACGACCCACCTAACGACATGTAGGATGAGGGGCCCGCCCACGTACATCTTCTCCTTCCTGCCCTTTCTCTTCTTCCTCTCGGTCATCTCTCTTCTCTCTCTCCCTGCTGCCATGGTCAACCTGTCGCCCACGCCGGAGGCTTCCCAGGGCCGCCGCCGTCATGGGAATCAGCCGATCTGGCCATCCTCGACCAGATCCGTGCGGATCCGCATGCATCGGAGCTCTGCCTACCTCGCCGGACCCGGCCACGCCGGAGCTGCAGCCAGCCATGGCAGACTACAATCATCGGTGGAACCAGTTGTAGCAAATTCAATCATCGATGGTACCGAAAATCTACTACGGTAGCAGCAAAACGACGATGGCCATGGGCAGGCATGGGAGCTCGGTGGAGCAGCACAAGTAGCTATGATAATGGTTGTAGCAAATTTCAACCCCGTTTGTAGCAAAACCAAACTATGGTTGCAGCAAAATGGCGTCATCGTCATCGCGGGTTCACAGCTAAGACAATAAGTTTGAAGCTTTTTTCATTGCCCGTTGTAGCTTTTGTAACCGCCGGTTGCAGCTTTTTCGTTTGTCGTCCATGGGTACGGCTCCACAGTTGAAGCTTTTTTCATCGTCGGATGAAGCTTTTTTCGTCGCGAGATGAAGCTTTTTTTGTCACCGGTTGTAACTTTTCTTTGGTCGTTCATAGTTTCCGTCGTACGAGTTGAAATTTTTTTAATAGCTAGTTGAAGCTTTTTTCGTCAGCGATTGTAGCTTTTTCCGTCGTCGGTTGCAGCACTGGGCATATTCCCCCGGGGCTTGATTTTCTGTTGCAAGTGGGGGATGAGCACCAGCGAGCAGACCGGCGAGCACGCCGGTGAGCTCCGGTCGTCGCCACCGGAGCTACAACGGTTGCCACGGAAGCTAACTGCAGGGGTGGGCTGTTGCATGGGCGAAGCCGGTGACGAGGACGGCCGCCCAGGGCTGGGACCGGCGACCATGGAGGCCGGCGAAGACGGCTGGCGAGGGTGTCGACGAGCTCGAGAGACGAGGAGGGCAGGTAGGGGGCCGACGACGAGGGAGAACGCGCGCGCCAGCGAAATGGGGTTCCTTTTCTCGTACGCGCTCGCGAGAGGAAGACGCCGCCCAGGGATAAGGATCCAACGGCTCGGGACGGGCCGATCTGACGGCTAGGGTGCGACCGGCCGAAACGTTCGGCCGGCGCACCGGCGCAGATCGTTGCCCTTAGATTTTGGCGGTTTTTCTAAGACCCGGGCGTAATGTCCCGTTGGACTTGCCGGAGACTGATGGGTCAACATCCTGAACCTTTTTGGCATCCCATGGTTTGGGTGCCATGCTCTCGTTTAGCTTGTGTCTCCACGCTGTGATTTTGATCCTTTCAATGTACTCCTTCCGTTTTTTCAGTCTGCATATAAGGTTTGGTCAAAGTCAAGCTTTGTAAAATTTGACTAATTTTATATTAAAAAATATAAACATTGACAATATGAAACCAACATTATCCGATGCACCACGAAATGTATTTTCATACTATACAGTTTTAATATTGTAGATGTTCATGTTTTTTATATAAATTTAATCAAACTTTGTGTATTTTGACTTTAACCAAATCTTATATGCGAAGTAAAAAGAAATGAAGGAAGTATAATGTACCTAGGGAATGCCGCATGCGGTGCTAATGGGTGCGGAAAGTAGCTAGCAAACCAACGCGTTTCCTTCCTGCCGTGTTAAGCTAATCAGTGATTGTCAGCCAATTGCCTCGGCATTTCCTGCTGCTTTATTGAAATCATCATCAGTGATGGTCACACAGTCGCCTGGGCAGTTCCTGCTACCCTAATATATCTGGAATGTACGGATACCGTGTTTAGATCTAACGAGCTTTAGATTGTTGTTTAAAAGACCTTGCATAGCGGATACATGAATATACTGCATGACGCGCACTGCCCTTCTCCAGTTCTATATATACTAGATGACTCGTTGCGCCAATGGCGCAAAGAGCGAGATAAAACCAAGCATTTTAAGAATATTAGGAAAGGTATGAGATCAGTTCATGATAGCATATTTACATTGCTTTTATGAGGCAAGCTACATAGGCAGAGGTCCATCATATAGAAAGCTTTGGTCATTTAGCTTACTTGAGTAAGCTACGCAGCGATGAACATCAAGTAGAGTCAATGCCCACTGCCACTGGGCCAACAGCGATATGTACGCATAAGAGTCCATTTGTTCAGGGATTTAAATAAGAAGACTGTATTGACAGTGGCTTGACATAGTTCTTCGAGTGTCACAGTCTTGCTTTGCAAACATGCACAAAATACATCAGGCTTGACATAGTCGTCAGTTTTAGTATTTTAGAGAGTATGAGCTTCTGTAATTCATGGTGAAATTTTCATCTCTATGTGGTGACAAAATTGACAGCGTGCATCAGTTCAACTGATTTAGTTAGCTTGTCCATGTTGGGCACAAGGTCTTGCAGCCTCCTTAGCCTCTTGCTAATCCTTGATATTCTTTCCTAAATAGCATAAGCAAAAAAAATTCAGTACAAACATGTGGAACAAAGACAAACACCAAAAATGCTGCAGGAAAATAACTAACCCTCTCAGCGATGCTTCGCGGGTGAGTGGCGCGGCCAAGCTTGGCGCAGACTGCGCAAGCGACAGAGTCCTACTGCAGGTAGTCGTCCATGCCGGGCATGTCCAGAGACATGTTTGACAGGCCAAACTGAATTTCGACTAAGGTGTTAGTAGAAGTGTAGCATTAAACAATTGACAGGCAGCAGAGTACGGATGGATGCGAAGTTTCTCCTACTTGGGATTCGATTTTGCTGAAGCTGGTGACCATGTTTTCGTCGCCGTCGATGAGCACCACATGTCTTTGTTCATGCAATCTTTGCAATTTAACTTCCATCGTATTTGTAAAGGAAACTACAGATTTAGATCTAAAGAGCAAGAACAATTGTTATGAAGTTGTCTATTTGGACTGGAAGGCGTGAACACATAGTAAGAAAAAATAGCAGTACATATCAATTTCTACGACCAAATATTAATTTACCCCTCAAATATTAGTTGTGCTACATTTCACATTAATTAGAAAAATCAGATTATTTTTTTGAAAAGTTTCAACAACACGCATTCACTAAAATAGTGAATGTAAAGATGTATTCATTAACATGGTTAATGAATTTTGATCCATTTGGATGTATCAATTGCTTCATGCTGCCCAAAAACAATTGATTAGCTAGGCAGCTTGGGCCTAATCCGACCAATACGGAGCGACAGACACTTGCAGACGACTGCCAATGCCAATCTCACCATCTCCCTCTTATTTTCCGTCCTTTCTCTTGTTATTGGAGTGAGACATCAGCTAATCCGTGCATTTGTACTCTCCTCGGCCTACTTTCGGCAACATCTTTAAATTAATACCAGGGAAATACAACACTATATGTGGACATTGCACTATCTTTCTTATACCAGCCAAATACAACACTAATTTTATTGAATACAAAAGGACCACACTATTTGCGTTCCTGAGCAACATTACAAATATATGCTTTGCTGAAGCATCTACCAGTTGTATGGCTTCGTCAAATTTTGTACTTCCATGGTTCAACAAAATCAAAGCGTGAACTCTCATGGCTATTACACAAGAAAACAAATGAAGTTGTTGTTGCTTCTTCACAGAAAGGATCATAAATAAGATAAGCAGGCATAAACTGCAAGCAGCAAGGCAGAACCTTCCTGCACAGTCGTGATTCCGTCAACGGTGACAGCAGCGCTCTACCTGATTTTTGCCACTTCCAAGAGAACATTGTTGTTGCCGTTGGATGGACGCGTACGAATCTTGGTGCATGGTACATTGAGAGAGAGAGAGAGAGAGAGAGAGAGAGAGAGAGAGAGTGGACGAGAGGGATCCAGCGCATCTTCCCCAAATCATTTCTCTAGTGACTGACCGACCGCATCACCCACTCCTCTCTCTCGCGCGTGCTCGTGCTTGCCGCTGCAGTCGCTCGCCTGCGACCCAACCTGCCAGAGTCCCGCCGGCAGCTGGCGCCCTCCTCCTCGTTCGTGCTCTCGGACGCCAGAGACTGAGCTCTCCCAGAGACCGAAGCCAAGACCGCGTGTGTCGCGTGCGATCTCGACGAGATCCTGGCTCGTGCGGAAGGAGGCGGACGGCCAAGACCGTCGCTGCAGCAATAGAGCCTGCGCTAGCCCGCCCGCTCGGCGGCGGATGCGGAGGTTATGTGATTTGCGGAGCGCTCGAGCGCGACCTCTGCCGGATCTGGCGCCTAGGCGCGGTAGTCGACGCGGCGGTGCTTGCGGGGGAGCAGGGGATTTTGGAGCTGGAGGTGGACAGGGAGATGAACACGGTCTGCTCCCTTGACCCGGTGTCTTGTTCTTCTCGTGCCACAGCATCGACCAAGAAGATCACGCGGGAGGCCTCTGTTACGCAGACGTCCCACGCCCGATGGACGGCGACCTTCCGGCTGAACATCTTCCTCATGTAGCTCAAGACCCGTTTTGTTGGTCGTCCCCGACCGCACATGGTGCATCAGTGAGTAGCTTTTGCCTTTGCTCAATTCCTATTCAGTGCAGGCTATGTTTTGTGTCAGTGTGTGCCTGATGCAAGTTGATCTGCTTTCAATTGGAGGCTAGTTTCATGTGTCTTCGTGTTTTCTTTGGTAATATATAAATTTTTATTTGTTGAAATTTCTTTGAGTCGTAGCAGGCATCCTTGGCTTACCCAAATGGAAAGAAAATAAGAGCTTCAATGAATGCCAAAGAAAAAATATATTTAAGTTAGGTCTGAATATAACATGCCTTCAAAAATCAATCCTCACATACTGAAAGTTGACAGAAAATGTGTGCTTAGTTTCTTTGATTGACCTTTAGCACAAATATACTGGTAGAAATTAACAAAAGAACATTTAGTGGAATGAGAGCCCCTGCCTAGCTTAGTAAATCCACTAATGTACTTCACATAGAAGCTTACAGTTCTGAACTTAGTTTTAAATATTTATCAACCCTTCTAATTGGAATGAACTGCGATTAATTTGAGGTAAATTAAAAAAACTATGTATATAAAAGATTAACATGAACAATATAAACAATTGGTTTGGATCCTAGCTAATGACAGAAGTGATCATCTCAGACTCAGGGTTCAAATGTGGGTATTTCTGCATCAGAACCATGAGCTGCCTGATATAGAAGACTGGACAGTGTACTCCTGTAGGGATCCTCCTCTCTCCTCTTCAGATACTGGATACAGCTCTCCACTTCAGATTTGGCACGCAAATAGAGGTGCTGGGCCTTCTCTTTATCTCTTAACTCCTTCTCCCTCCCTATGCAAACAAGTAAACCAATCCAACACACAAGAAGCAAACCTAATCAGACATGGGCTCTCCGAAATACGCCTGCATGCATTCTGACTCATTTTTCAATTATTAAAAAGGATAGCACGGCAGCGTATGTTGACTTGCCATGAGAACATGTAGATATGTTTTCAGATTACTATTTGCTAGTGCAGTTAGTTACCTTTTGTTTCAATAGGCTCCCCAAAGATGAAGTAAAATCTTCCTGACATTTTTGACGTAAGCACTACATGATGCATATCTTTATTCTTTATCTCTCCCATAAAATCAGTCCTGTGAAACAATAAGGTAAATAAAGATCATTGATTCTCATGGACAAAGTATTTGGGAGATTGCAAAACTATTATTATTTTGCTTCTAAAATGCAATCAAAAGATACCTTCCCCCCATCACCCACCTCCCCTGCTCCTCCACCCAAACTATGAAGACCCAGCTGCGATGCTACTCCTCAACTTTGCTGCCCCACCCCTCTTCCCCTGCAGATGTGACCCTTCTCTTCGAGGATAAGCCGACACGCGTGAGGATCCGGCAGGATCTGGTCGAGGAAAAGGAGGAGAGGCAGCCCTAGGCAGAGGAGAAGGAGGAGAATGGACGTGGTGGCGGCGACAAGAGAGGAGAGACGAGGCATTGGGTCTGGGATCGAGGATGAGAGGGGATTGGCAGCTAGGTTTTTACCCGATTCCACCGCGCACATAGCATACGGGAAACCCACACGTAACTGCAAAACGGGCCCGCGAGGAAAGGAAACCCACACGTCATCCGCTGTAGCATGAAAGATCAATGTCCAAAGAAACTAACCGCGGGATTTTTGACAGCACTGTAAAATCAGGACAGCAAGGTAGATCATGCGGCCAGATCGCATGCGCGCCGCGAATGCCCCTGGAATGGTGGTTGCTGAACCTGTTCGTCAGGATTAGTACAATACACATTATGTTCATGCTAGCAACATCTACTATTAGGCGCTTAAATCATACATCATGTTTATATTCTGTAAATTAAAATAATAACCTTGCTACCACAGGAAACAAACAAACATATAGGTAGCTGAATTACCTCACAGAGCTATTAGCAAAGTAGTAGAAAAATCTTGAGCTCCTTTCAGTTCTTGCTTAGTTTTCCCTACGGCAATCAATCCCAGACACCCAAATCTTCGCTGATGATTGCAAAAATTATGAACATGTGATTACATTTACACAACCAAATGGACAAATATCTGATCAACCAAACAAATTTGGATGGACAGTTGCCCATTTAAATCCAACAACGGTATGTAAGATGCGTCAATTTTTTCTCTCATGCCAAACAAAAACACCGAGCAGACAACATCAACATATAATCAAGGAATCCACGACGCCAGGGGTCACAAGAGAGGTGGCACGAGAGAAGGCTGCAAGAAAGACAAGGACTATGGTGGCGGCGACAGCGACGTGCACGGCTCTGCTGGGGCGGCAAACCTTCATCCGGGGGGCACTCTCCACCGGTGGCGGATGCGTGGTCGGCGAGGAGGCATCGTGGTAGTGGGCCAGTGGCAAAGAGGCAGCAGCGATGCGTCGACCTCCTCCATGCGCCGGCAAGCTCCTGCTTGTCGCCGCCGTCAACGCTCCTAGCCGGCGGTGGGGAACAGCGACGTCCCACCCAATGGCCCCGGGCCCCGGCCGATGGAGAATGGTAGGGCCGGAGAGGTTCAGCCGCCGCTGCTGCGCAAAGAAGTGGGCGGAGCTGGCGGCGCCAAGGAAGGGCAGGGGGATCGGGGGAGGGATATGAGTGGCGGCTAGGTTTTACCCACCCCGGGTACACAGCCCAGTTCCTATCGCTAGATGTGGTCGCTGTAAAACTCTCTCTTACGCATTAACGTAGAAGCAGCACCAAATTACCTGGCCCCACACCTACCAAGGTCCACCCACCATTGACTCATGTAACTGCAGCTAACGTGCAAAACAACGAACGGTTGACCAGGTGCCAGCGTAAGAATTATCGTACGGTGAAAAAATCGAGTGGTCCACGAGCGCTAGCGCATGCAATGCCTCTAAAACGGCGGGTACTCTAGCGACCTTTATATGTTCAATGACACTAACCATCCATTCTTGTTGAGTTGCAGGCTTCGCAGCAGATTTGGAATAGCTCAGTGTGTAGAGTTTTGTGGGTTAAGGGAAGGCGGCGACCTCGATCTTCTAACTAGCCAGCACTGCAAGAGGTATGGATTCAATCTCACTCTGATGCATCATGCGCATACTTCATACAATGCTATATATACTCCCTCTGTAACATTTTATAAGAAGTTTTTAGATTCCATGGCAGTGTCAAAAAATCTCTTATATTATATTATGGAGGGAGTATATCCTTATTTCTGCAATGCATTTTGATCGTGAGAAGACGGAAAGAGTGACCAAATCAGTGCGTCATAGAGGGCTATATGTACATACTACTCTTTCACCGTGGGAAACCACTCCACAAAATCTGCATGCACCACAACAGCAAAACAGTAAACAGCTACAAGGAAACATATGTCAGCTACAAGGAAGGAGATCAGCGGAGGCAAACATCTTGTCCACTAAATCTGCATGCACCACAACAGCAAAACAGTAAACAACTACAAGGAAACATCCTGCATCTACAAGGAAGGAGATCAGCGGAGGAAAACATCCTGTCCACTAAATCTGCATGCACCACAACAGCAAAACAGTAAACAGCTACAAGGAAACATCCTGCAGCTACAAGGAAGGAGATCAGCGGAGGCAAACATCCTGCAGCAGCGACTCGCAGGCAGTTTCCTGATGCAATCGTCGAACGAGACAGCATATCCTGATCAGGCAAGAAGGACTACATACCTCTCGTGCAGAATACGGACGAATTTGGTCCGACGCAGATGGAGCCGTTCATGATGTTCAAGCCGACGTAGGAGGACGTCCTTCCGGCGGCGCTTGCACTGCCGCTCCCGCCCGGCGAGGTGGACCAGTTCGACGAGCCTGCCTGATTTGGAGAAGGAGATCGAGGTGGGCGCGACAGACCGACGCGGCGTCTCCCTCCGACGCTGGGGCTGGACACCGGTGTAGAGGCAACCGTTCCAATGGAGAACGACGGCAGTGGTCCTCGACCTACAAGACCGAGTGGAGGAAGGCCGCCGCCATGACGAGTACGAAGTGGAGGAAGGTCGCCGCCATCGCCGGAACGAGGAAGGAAGGCAGCGCGAGTCAGGACTCGGAGGCCAAGAGGCGGCGGACGACGATGTCCCTCATCTCCCCCGTCCGACACCATGAAATCGAGGAGGAGAGGAGATGAGATTGGCGCTAGACTGGGCTGTTCGTCTACGTAAGTCCATGGCTATATAAAGAAATCTGGGCGCTGCTTTCGTTTGAGTTTGGAACGAAATTCTTGCGCGCGGAATCAAATCTCTTGTTTAGGAAAGAAATCTGGGCGCGATAGCAAAATTTAAGGGGAAAATATCGCGCCGAAGGAGGAAGGAGCGCGCAAGGCGGAAACAGCGCGGGGCAGAGGAAAATATCGCGCCAAATCAATTAAAGACTAAAAAATAAAGTTCTTTTCACTTTCTAAATTAATTGCAGCGCCGATGGTTAACGCTTTTACGTGGAAAATCAGAGCCAATGAAAATTCACCTTGGGCCAAGATATTGAAAACTTTGCCTTGCGAACTGGGACGGAGGGAGTAGTATATATGTTCTGACTTTAACTAGTGCCATTCGTTGGTGATGTACTTCTGTTATTATTTGTCCACAACTCCACATACATAGTAATACAAAACCGAATCACGTGTTTGTTTTGAAACTCGGGTTAGTCGATTTTAATGCTTGCCTAAGAAATGGATGCATAGGTGAGGGCTTTAGTTAATCCATATTTATTTTATTCTAACCCCTTAGATGCCTGAAAAGGGAGAATACGAAAAAAAGAGTACATTTCCCATGCTGTCATCCACAGGCCCTTATTAGGAATTTAGGATAGGAAAAATATAAAAACAAAGTTCACAGGTCCTTTACAAGAATATATGGGAAAAGTGGATTTACGTCCCACAGTTAAGCGCAAGTGAGCTAACTGAATTTGTCTTTTGTTCCTTTTTGGAAATGAGTTTGTCACTGTAATTGCACGTTTTACACAATAAACTAGCGTGCCTGGCCAACTTAATGTTTGTTATGTCCTTATGAAGCCTGCAGAGAATATGTCGGAAGAAGCTCACATAGTGGCAGTATCATCAGGACACGATGTACTTATTGGAGGTTCACTATAGTCTCTACTCCTAATGTCTCAGTTGGTAGGTCACGTTCCGGGTTTTATTTTCGTCCCACCTTACCCGGTCTTTTTTGGTACTTCTTTGGTACTTCCTCCCACCTCCCTCTCACCCGCGAAAAACCAAGGAAAACCCCGCGATCGAGTCCTGCACACGCCCAACCTTCCGTCTCACGCTAAGCCGCATAGAACCAAAAAAACCCTCAAGCCGAGTCCCCTGCCCGCCCCCACGCACTCCAGGCCCTAACATCCCGTCGCACCAAGACAGACGAACCAAAAAAATCTACGAATAGTCCGCCGGTTATTTTTCGCTGGTTTTTATTTCACCTCATCACTTTCGTTGGTTTTATTTCGCTGGTTTTATTTCGTCTCCCTTCCACCAGTCTTTTCGCTTCACCACCCACATAAACCCATCAGATTAGTTATCATAAAAAAATCGCAATCAATCAAGTATTGATGATCAGATTAGTTACCATATAAAAAATAAATCACAATCAATCAAGTATTGATGGGATATTTCCTTATATTGATGCGATTTTCCCTTTTTTATCATCAATCATCTCTACTAACTAAAAAAATGCGTTGCTTTCCTTTTCGCTTCACCACCCACATAAACTCATCTCTACTCCTAATGTCTCAGTTGGTAGGTCGCGTTCCGGGTTTTATTTTCATCCCACCTCACCCGGTCTTTTTTGGTACTTCTTTGGTACTTCCTCCCACCTCCCTCTCACCGGCGAAAAACCAAGGAAAACCCCACGATCGAGTCCCGCACACGCCCAACCTTCCGTCTCACGCTAAGCCGCATAGAACCAAAAAAACCCTCAAGCCGAGTCCCCTGCCCGCCCCCACGCACTCCAGGCCCTAACATCCCGTCGCACCAAGACAGACGAACCAAAAAAATCTACGAATAGTCCGCCGGTTATTTTTCGCTGGTTTTTATTTCACCTCACCACTTTCGTTGGTTTTATTTCGCTGGTTTTATTTCGTCTCCCTTCCACCTGTCTTTTCGGCTTCACCACCCACATAAACCCATCAGATTAGTTATCATAAAAAAATCGCAATCAATCAAGTATTGATGATCAGATTAGTGACCATATAAAGAATAAATCACAATCAATCAAGTATTGATGGGATATTTCCTTATATTGATGCGATTTTTCCTTTTTTATCATCAATCATCTCTACTGACTAAAAAAATGCGTTGCTTTCCTTTTCGCTTCACCACCCACATAAACTCATCAGATTAGTTACCATATAAAAAATAAATCACAATCAATCAAGTATTGATGATCAGATTAGTTACCGTATAATAAATAAATTGCAATCAATCAAGTATTGATGGGATATTTCCTTATATAAATGTGATTTTCTCTTTCTTATCATCAATCATCTCTACTGCCTAAAAAAATGCGTAGCTTTCCTTTTCGCTTCACCACCCACATAAACCCATCAGATAGTTACCATATAAAAAATAAATCGCAATCAATCAAGTATTGATGATTAGATTAGTTACCATATAAAAAATAAATCACAATCAATCAAGTATTGATGGGATATTTTCTGATATTGATGTGATTTTCCCTTTCTTATCATCAATCATCTCTACTGCCTAAAATAATGTGTAGCTTTCCTTTTCCTGCCAACCGACCGCGTCCCATCTCCCTACATCCGCCCTCGTTGCTCTGCCTCCCGCATGAAAGAAACCCTCTCGTTTGACCTCCCCCAAACCCCGCATGATGGAAAAACCCAGCCGCCTGCTTCCCCTCCTCTCGACCGCTCCATACGTCCAGATCGCGGCCCCATCCCCATCCTCCTCTCACGTCACGGCGGCCGATGGACTGCCGCCACCACCCTTCTACTCTCTCGCCGCCGCCGTCGTCCCGCTCGCTCGTCGCCGCCGTCGCCACCAATCCCGGCGAAGGCGCCATTGCTGCTATGTCGCCTCCTTTCCCCATCCAAGCCTGACCATGGCAACGGCGCCCTCTCATGTGCCCCGCGGTGAGGTTTGGGGAGGCGCGACCACAATCCAGTAGGGATCTCACCGCGGACCCGTCCACTGGGATGGATGTTGCCTCCGTTGCGAATGGGATCGAAGGGAGGGACTACTTCGTCGTCAAGGTCGGCGAGGCAGCGGCCGATTGGGAGCCCGGTTGTGAACATGGGAGTTCGTCCCCATGGAGGCGGCGGCCGTGGAGATTGGATGTGAAGCAACCCCACTTGCCGGTGGTGGAGGCTTGCCGTCCATGTAATCCTTTCTTCTCCCGGTATCCCCATTCCTTGCATCCCATTACAAAAGCGAGCATAAATGAGAGCAGGGGCTGGTTTTCATCACTTCATTTCTCATATTTTTAGTTGCTTTTTTTAGATTATACAAGATGCTCCCGATCTGTTTTGTCAAATTACTTGGATCGTCTTATGGAATTGACAACCATCGCATTTTTCACCTCATGTTATTTCTTAATCCTTGTGCGACTAGGCATCCACTACATGTTTGGTAATGACGTGATGTTGAGGCGGCTAGGAGAAGCTCAGCAGCCAGATCAAGGGCTATCGAGATGGATCTGGGAGCCAAGCAGTAGTTCTTCTGTTAAATTTTGGTTATTATCTTTTCTATTGTTACGATTGTGGGATGGTTGATTTTGACTCGGTGTAACATTTGCATTTGTTTCCCCAGCTTGTTGGCGTAGATGCGTGGCACTGCGACAACTAATCAAGAGCGACGGCAGTGCACATCAGAGCTACGCTGAATGTAGCGAGCCAACCACGAATTGGGTATGTTCACACGAGGGATAGGAGAGGAGAGGAACATTAACATTTTTCATGATTTGGATGAAAATTTCAGTTCATAGTTTCTCCGTACGTGGCAACACACTAGCGGTACTCATGGGCTTCTTTAATTACAAATTGATTGCAACATCGTGTTAGTATGTGATTTCTCACATCTGGTTATAATATTTGTGAAGACGTGCATTGCACGTGCACTTGGAAGCGGGCCCATGGCCCGCGCCGGACGGCGCCGACGCTGACCCGGGCCACCTCCTCCGCGTATTCTTATTAGAGCTGTGGCTGGCCGATTTACATGAAATTAATTCCCTTAGTTCTGATGGCAAATATAATACACATAATCCATATTATTATGCACTAGCGTGTGTATGTAAAATAGATGGATTATGGTCCCGTATTCAATAAGATGGATATGTGTGTGTGTTAGAGAGAGAGAGAGGGGGAGAGAAAGTGAGAAAGAGTGAGGGAGTGTGTGTGTGTGAGGATTTGATGGTAAAAAAGGTCGCCAATGTCGTAATATTGAACTCTTTAAGTTAATGTGGCCCCGTTGCAACGCACGGGCGTTCTTCTAGTCTCAATAGCAAGAGAATACGTCGGAAGAAGCTCACATAGTGGAAGTATCGTCAGGAGATGGTGTGATGGTTGGAGGTCCATCACAGTCTCAGCAGCAAGAGATCACTGTTGATGATTGTCCACACAAGTCAACTGATGACCCACTGAACGTAATGAAGGGAGCCAATGGCATGTCGATGTCGGTGGACAGACGGTTGGCGGCAGTAGTCGCTGACAAGGTCAACAATGACTGGTCCAATTTTCGTGGATGGATGCTGCTCCTGACGTCGCTGGTAGCCACCATAACCTTTGCTGCTGGGCTCAGCCCACCCGGTGGTTTCTGGTCAGCCCATGACAAGGTTCACGGATACGTCGCTGATACCACTACTAGAGATATAATTTTTAGCCACCAAGGTGATCGGTTGCTAAAAGTACAAAATTGGTCGCTAGTGGTCTACTGGTACCAACACTACTTGGTCGTTTCGTGGTGGCTATAGTCGTCGCTATAGATATTGAGCGACCAACATTGAGAACCCTGGTTACTAAATGTCATATCAATAGCTACCAACCAAATCTAGTGACTAATGGCATCTAGTAGAACTCTGGTTACTAAATGTCATTCTGGTTGCTATAGGTACTCACGGTATTGAATAGTACCGATTTGTGGCAGGTGCCTATAGTAACCGAGTGTGTCCTAAACTGGTTGCAATTAGTACATCTGTAGGCACCAATGCTTGGTAACAATAGGTGTGGTCGCTAATAATACATTTTCTTGTAGTTAAGTATCTCGCGAAGTCCATATATGTATATTAAAACCAATTTTTTGTTAATATCAAATAAAATTACGCTAGGTTGACTTTTACTGTAATTCGATCCCGCTTGCATCCTAGTAAACATAGAGATGGTCATGGACGGTGTTGGCTTGGAGTAGACGTAGTATAGTGGAGAGAGTCGCAAGCGAAGCAGAGGCGGGAGTGCTAGATTGCGAGTGGCATGAAAATTGGTTGTTGGTGCCAATCTGATTTTGTCCCGAGTTCCAGAACTACGCAGAGTTGCTTTTATTGGGAACTCGGCAAATTTCTATCTGCCGAATTTGACCCTAAATTCGACTCGATAGTGATAAGAAACTCGACAGAGCTGTGACTTTGATAGGTTCCCATGAAAAACCACTCAACAAACTAAATAAACTTGGCAGAATCTCAAGTTCGACGAGTTCCTGACATTTTTTAGCAAAGTCTGAAGAGGGGGGAGGGGGAGGGGGGGGGGGAGGGTTGCGCTGTAGGCGACGGAGCCGTGACGGCGGCCTTTGTTTACCGAGTTTCTTGTAACGGAGATTATTTTCTATTTTTCATTTTTCTAAATCGGAATTCTAGGGGTCACATCTTTGCCGAGTTCCGGACAGAATGAACTTGGAGAAGTTATGACCCCTCGATTGCTTACTCATCAAAATGGTAAAAAGATTGTGTTCAGTGCCTGACCAACTTAGTCGGCGGACAATGGTAAGCCTCTCTCTTGTTGCATTAGGTCCATCAATTCTGGCTGTGTGAATGATACAACTTGACACTATATTGCATTTTATCAATTGATGATTGTTCATCGAGTGTCAAGTTTGTCTCGTTCATATACGTTGATAAACCTACTATAATGAAAGAGCTTTTAAATTTTAAATAAATTATTCAATTTTCAGTGTTTCTTCCATTTCGTCTTTGCTATATGTTTTTTCTTTTTCTAAAATCGTCTTGAGTGTAAAAAAACGATCTTGTTATTGTCTATATGTTCAATTCTTTTTGGGTGTCCCTTGGGATAAAGTGGTTCATGAGTCATTTTACCTCATCTAGTTGGAACTCTAACAACAAAGTCATGTATATTATTTTTCATTTCATCAAGCAACTCTCTTTGAGATTTAGCATCTTGTTCTAACTGAGTTTGAGTCATAGAAGCATGCTTTCCAACACCTCTAACATCATAGATTCTAAATAATAAGTCACTCAAGCGAGCAATCATATCAGAATTATATTTCAATTGTTTCATAACATTTGCATTGAATGATCTTGTTTTCTAATATAGTTTTCAAACTCATAAAGGCATTGGTTAGGGTGCATATCATGAGGATTGTCATTATCATTGAACTTCATAAGAGAATTTATCTCTACCACCTTAGGCATTGTTGGTGTATTAAGCCCATGTATTTCTTCAATAGGAGGTTAATTTTTAACATCCTCTGCTTTAATACATTTTTCCTTCATAGATTCTTTGCCTCTTGCAGGACTGAGATATAATATACCCCTCTTCTTCGGAGTGGGTTTAGGTGATGGTTCAGGAATAGTCCAATCATCATAATTTTTCAATATGTTATTCAATAATTCTTCAGCTTGTCCAACAGTTCGTTTCCTGAAAACACAATCAACACAACTATCTAGGAAATCCCTAGAAGTATTGGTTAGTCTATTATAGAAGATATCAAGTATTTCATTTTTCTTAAGAGGATGATCAGGCAAAGTATTAAGTAACTGGAAAAGCCTCCCTAAGCTTGTGGGAGACTCTCTTCTTTAGTTTGCACAAAGTTAAATATTTCCTGCAAAGCAGCTTGTTTTTTATGAGCAGGAAAATATTTTTTAGAGAAGTAATAAATCATATCCTGTGGACTACGCACACAACCAGGAGCAAGAGTATTGTACCAAGTTTTAGCATCACCCTTTAATGAGAACGGAAATAATTTGAGAATATAGTAATAGCGAGTTTTCTCATCATGAGTAAAAAGGGTGGCTATGTCATTCAACTTAGTAAGATGTGCCACAACAGTTCCAGTTTCATAACCATGAAAAGGATCAGATTCAACCAAAGTAATTAACTCTGGATCGACAGAGAATTCATAATCCTTATCATCAATAAAGATAGGTGAAGTAGCAAACTTAGGATCACATTTCATTCTAGCATTTAGAGATTTTCCTTTATACTTTCACAATAATTTCTCTAGATCATCTCTATCCTTACAAGCAATAATATCTCTAGTTGTTTCCTAATTCATAACATAACCTTCCGGTACCTTAGGCAATTCATATCTAGGAAGGCTAGTTCTAGCATCTGTTTCAGGAGTTTCAGTTTCAAGCTCATCATCAGATTCAATAACATTACGTTGTATTACTCTAGCAATTTGTTTATCAAGAAATTCACCAAGTGACACATCATCATTAAGCAAGGTACTAGCATCATCATAAGCATTATCCATAGCAGAAGTAGCATCATCAATAACTTGCGACATATCAGAATTGGTAGCATGTGATGGTGTTGCAAGTTTACTTATAACAGAAGGTGCAGAACTGGATGACAGTTCCTTACCTCCCCTTGTCTTAGAGGGAAATATCTTAGTCTTGGCATCCTTTAGATTCTTCATAGTGATAAATTGATAATAATCCCAAGTGACTCAACAAATATAGCTATGCTCCCCGGCAACGGCGCCAGAAAAAGGTCTTGATAACCCACACGTATAGGGGATTGCAACCGTTTTCGAGGGTAGAGTATTCAACCCAAATTTATAGATTCAACACAAGGGAAGCCAAAGAATATTTGAAGGTATTAGCAGCTAAGTTGTCAATTCAACCACACCTGGAGATTAATTATCTGCAGCAAAGTGATCAGTAGCAAAGTAATATGATAGTTTTGATAATAGTGACGGTAGCAATGGTAACGGTAACAGTGATAGCAGTAATTTTGTAGCAAGTATAACCATGATGATAGCAGTAATAACTTAGCAAAAACAATATAAGATAAATTCGTAGGTATTGGATCGGTGACCTGTTGGATGATATTCATCATGAGACAGTTATAACCTAAGGCGATACGGCACTAGCTCCAGTTCGTCAATATAATGTAGGCATGCATTCCGTAAATAGTCATACGTGGTTATGGAAAGAACTTACATGACATCTTTTTTCCTACCCTCCCGTGGCAGCGGGGTCCATATTGGAAACTAAGAGGTATTAAGGCCTCCTTTTAATAGAGAACCAGAACAAAGCATTAATACATAGTGAATACATGAACTCCTCAAACTACGGTCATCACCGGGAGTGGTCCCTGCTATTGTCACTCGGGGTTGCCGGATCATAGCACGTAGTAGGTGACTATAACTTGCAAGATCGGATATAGAACATGGATATAATGGTGATAAAATAAACGGTTCAGATCTGAAATCATGGCACCCGGGCCCAAAGTGATAAGCACTAAGCATAGCAAAGTCATAGCAACATCAATCTTAGAACATAGTGGATACTAGGGATCAAGCCCTAACAAAACTAACTCGATTACATGATGAATCTCATCCAACTCCTCACCGATCAGCGAGCCTACGAAGGAATTACTCACTCCCGTGGGGAGCATCATGGAATTGGCGATGGAGAAGGGTTGATGACGATGAAGAACGAAGATCCCCCTCTCCGGAGCCCCAAACGGACTCCAGATCTGGCCTTCCGATGAAGAACAAGAGGTGACGGCGGCTCCATCTTGTGGATCGCGATAATTCTTTCTCCCTGATTTTTTCTAAAAAAATAAAATTTTATAGCATCGGTTTCCGGGTCTGCAGGGCCACCAGGTGGGGACAACCCACCTGGGCGCGCCTGGTGAAGGGGGCGCGCCCTGGTGGGTTGTGCCCACCCAGGTGCCTCCCTTCGGTAGGTCTTGGCTCCAGAAATTCTTATTATTGATATAAAAAAATCCTCGCAAAGTTTCGTTCCATTCCGAGAACTTTTATTTCTGCACAAAAACAACACCATGATAGTTCTGCTGAAAACAGCGTCAGTCCAGGGTTAGTTTCATTCAAATCATGCAAATTAGAGTCCAAAACAAAAGGAAAAATGTTAGGAAAAGTAGATACGTTGGAGACGTATCAGGGAAATACCGACGTAGCTTCAAGCGACATCAGGCAACAGTAGGGGATTTTTAGGAAGTCCTTCCGGATTGAAAACACAATTATATGGGGTGGTAATTCACTCCAACAATAAGAGCATCAAAAGAGCAAAATATCGGAGTCCAACATAGAAACAGAGAGAGGAGGTTGGTTGCCGAATCCCCGCACCAAACGCTCCCACAACCAACAACAGCAAAAATCATCATAGGAAAACGGCCGTGAATAATGTATGGAAACAATCATGGATACGCGTCTCTACAAAACCCTAGAATCGAATTTGAAGAATGTAACGGAGGGGATCGGTTCCAAAAATGACCGCAACTACCCACAAAATTGAAAACCGTAAATTAACCCGTCAAACGCTGTGCATGCAAAAAAGGGGCTACCAAATAGCAACTACATCACTTATTCAGCACATAGGGCGCATCCTCTCGTCGGTTTCTAACATGCGGCCAACCCGACGAACAATCTGCCGTTAACGGCGACCATAAACTGAACAAGGAACTCGAGGTGTGCTGGGATGTGGGGGCGGTTGAATCGAGACACCGGTAGAACCGCTATCTATCGCCGAGAATCGACCGGAGAAGAGACGCCGCTCGTCGTCGATGGAGAGAGAGTGGGGTGGAGCAACAGAGAATCAGAGAGCGGAGTGGTTGCGCCCAACAGATGCGGGGGAGTGGGGGTTATGTGCGCGGAGGAGGTGGGAGACGGTTCGAGGGGGAGTGGGCGAGGGCCCGCACGCAGCGACATAACCAACAATCAATATCGTGCGTGCAATGTTCGACTTGCCTGGTAGAAATCGCGTGTGACGGATCAAAATGAACGGCATCCAGCTCGTGTGGCAGATTTGCAAAAAACAATTTGGGTTGCCACATACATATTTCGTTCTCCAATTAGTATGTGAACATCTTCTTGACAATAGCATCTGAACATTTAGAGAGTTTTTAATAAGTAGTAGATGTTTAATGTAGCATAAAGAGGTAGTGTTGGGTTTTCTCGAACCATAGCTAGCCTTAGTTCACCCTCTCTCTCATGCCTCTCTCTCTAGCACAAACCGAGGAAGAAGAAAGGAGGGACACAGGTGGCTTTCGGCGACGAACGCCTGCTATGCCATAGATACAACTTTTTTCCCAGAGCTCGAACTTTGTCGCCACGGCAATTACAATGATCATCACAGGGTTTATATCTGGGTTGGCGCTGGGGCATGATCCCCAGACCTCCTACCCAGCTGAACGCCCGATTGGCCCGCTCCAACCACGCACCACGATGTGCAACTACGCACCCGCAAGGCGGAGAGCCCGCAGCGATCTCCACGCACACCCTGGGATCCATGCAAACTACCTAGCCCTACATCCCCGCGATGAGCGCGCACACACACGCACGCACACGCCACGGGCTCGACACATCCACGGACCAGCGCCCGACACACTCAGTGCAAGCGCACATACACGAGTACACACGGACTCTACCCAAACACTATCTGGACATGCCTGAGATAATGGCCATACAGCACTCAGACAATACCCATGCCCGCCACGGACTCGACATGGGAGTGCTCACGCCGGTCAGCGCCGCCTTGGGCATGGCTTATTTCCAACAGAAAGTACTCCCTCCATTCCTGAATATTTGTCTTTCTAGACATTTCAAATGGTTACCACATACAGATGTATGTAGACATATTTTAGAGTTTAGAGTCACTCATTTTGCTCCATATGTAGTCACTTGTTGAAATATCTAGAAAGACAAATATTTAGGAACGGAGGGAGTACATATTAGGATAGATGCTAGATAGACATTGACACGGCTCTAGAGCCAAGTCTTCAACCCTCGTCATAGTTTATATTCGGTGCTGCGGTAGTTGGAGCTTTGCCGGTTCAGCTTACTAATGATGCCTTATAAAATTTCTAGGGTAGCATAAAGAGAAAGTATATGGGAATAGATGCTAGATAGGCACCGACGGATCGATCTACGGTCAAGTCTCGAACCACCGTCTTAGTTTAAGTGCAGCGGTAGTTGGAGCTCTGCCCGTTCATCTCTTACTAATCGTGTGTTATTAAATTTCTCCAAACAAATAAAATGTCTTACTAAATCTTGAGATACCTCATGCGCCCGATACGTGCAGCTTGTTGGATTGATTCAGGGCGTGAGACTAGTGCAGTCAAGAGGAAGGGGACGAGAGGATAAGAATGAGACCCCTGCGAAGTCTTCTTGGAGAGAGTTTTTAATACCCGCAAAAAAAAAGGAGAGACTTTTTAATAGGTGTAGCATATACTTAAGTTAGATATTGACGACTTCACCGTCTCGTCTTCAGCCCTCGTCTAAGCTTTAGCATCTTGATGCAGTGCGGAGCCACGCTGTGCACGGATACCCATTTTGGATCTGCTTTGAGCCCATAGCAGGGGTGGAGTAAAATATAGGTAGCGTGTTCGCGTCGTACAGCTGCAGCACACTCTAGTTCTACTTATATGGCTTCGAGTACATGTCAGTATGTCACTAAGCAACCGCTAATCTCTTTGCTGCTCAGTTCGCAGCTCTTCTCACCAACTTCAGAAGGTATGCATCAGTCTCTCTCTCTCTCTCCCTCTCTCTCTCTCTCTCTATCTGGTATATGCTTCTAAATATCCTCATTTGTGGGTATATACGAGTGGTTTTGCAATTAGGCTTGCGTAGTGTAGTTGTTGCCGTTACGTCGATACTGGTGCCGGAGGGCAGTAGCGCCATTTTTTTAGCCATTTTTTGCTAGATGTTCTAATGAAACGGAACGTGGTTTTGTGGGTTTATGCGCTACAGCGCAACCCCGTCTCTGGTTCGCACGAGGCAAGTCTAACTTACAATTACAAATCTAAGCTTTGTGTGCCTTTTTACTGCCTTGTCAGCCAAACCGTGATTGAGTCGTTTGTCGAAAAAATCACATTATTGCTGGGGTGCACCCGTGCCACTTATCTTATATATACCCGGCCCACCCATGGTTGGTTCTTATGCAAGTGCATGCATATATTCATGTTAAAGAGATATACTTCCTCTGTCTCATAACGTAAGATGTTTTTACAAACCAAACAAACTTGCAAAAAATCTTACATTATAAAACGGAGGGAGTAACTTTTGTACATCATGCATTGTAGCTAGTTTTATCAAATCGTCAGGCTCGATGCATTTCGTGAAGATAAGCATTTCACTTTGAGTTCCGCAGGAAACAAAAAAGGCATTTCACGTCGTGACTAATTTCACCGGGGCTTGTTTAATTAGATCTACGTACTGACCAAAAGATTTCGGTCCTGGATTCATGAATCTTGTACACTTAACTTTTTTTTTTTACCACGAGAGCTGCATGTATTATACTCCCTCTGTCTTAAAATTTAAATTTGTATTAGAGTTAGTACAATGTTGAGATACTTATTTTGGGACGAAGGAAGTATTAAGTGATAGAGAAAAAAACATCCGACCAAACGGTTCGGAGGCAAACTCAGCTTCCTTTTATCTATACCAATATAAAAAAACCCAAAGGACGGATTCAATTAATCTCGCCCATCAAATCATGTCAATTCAATGACCTAGAATGCTTCAATGTCGAGTGCTCAACACGTTTAGCGTGCAGTTAATTTCATGTCAAATATAGTGTTAATCACGTAATAACACGCAAATAATTTCCTACTTAATATTCGCATGCACTTAATATACTTCAAAATTGACTTGCATTACACGTACACACTGACTAATTACCTTACAACAACCCACGCTGATTAAAAACAATAAACAAGGTCTACAACAAACGACCCAAAAAACATCAACCAACAGCAAACAACTCAGCCTTTTGTGACCATGGGCGAGAACATGCCCCACGCACACGAACTTAGGCCAACTCCATCGTGCGACCCCATCCGTTCGGCACCATTCGTTTGGGGTAAAACAGACAAACCAGACGGCCCAGCGCGCGACGGCCTGGACCCATCTGGTCCGTTTTGTGTCCGGGCCGACCCATTTCGAGCGCTAACATGCGGCTGGTTTGGGTCACGGCGGACAGCAAACGGACGTGTCGCTCGTCCGCTTCGGGGCCGCGTGGCAGGCGGCCACCTACCTCCCACCGCCCGACATTAATGCGCACGCGCGGTTGGCCCCACCTGTCATCCGCCAAGGCGAACGGCCGCCGTCCTTCTTAAATAGGGAAGCCGTGGACCGGTCGTCGTCCACACTCCCCACTCCAGCGGTGAACCTGGAACTGGGCCGTTTTGTGGCCGTGATGGTTAATATATGTTTTATGTTTTTATATTTGCGTTTATTTACTTTTTTGGGGCATTTCATTTTAGTTTTTCTGTTTTTCTTAATCACGTCCACCCCGGACATGATTTGAGGTGCGGCCGCGTGTTGGGCGCACCAACACCCCAACGGACAGAAGCAGACATGACCGAACCTATTGCCGCCCCAAAGGGATGAAAACCGGCCAAACCGGACGTTCGTTTGGGGTCGTGCGGTGAAGTTGGCCTTATGCACTCTCTCTGCCTCCTTATTTTGTACACCCCATGATCCGATCGTGTAAACAAAACAGAGTTGCAATTGTTGATCGAGCTGATTGATGTTTCTTGTTGCAGCGAATATGTCAGAAGGTGAGAAAGCAAACAGAAAGGCAATACCATCAGGAGATTCATCGCAGTCTCAGTTGCCAGAGATTGTCACTGATGGCAATCACATGTCCATTGATGAGTTGCTGAAGGTTATAAAAGGAGCCAATGTCATCCCGCTGCTGCTCGTCCCATCCAGCAACGGCCGGCTGGAGGTGGTGGCCGTGGACGGTCTTACGAATCTAGTGCGCGCCAATCACAAGGACAACAAGTCTGATGAAAAAAAGCAGGAGGCTTTCCGTTCCTGGTTAATGCTCCTTGCGTCACTCGTTGCCACCGTCACCTACACGGCGGGGCTCTCCCCACCCGGTGGTTTTTGGTCCGTCGACGACGCGGCAAAAGGGTACGCTGCAGGTACCTCAATTATGCGGGACAAATATCTTAGAAGGTACTCGCTCTTTCACTACTGCACCACCACCGCCTTCTTCGCAGCCTTGATGGTCATTGGAATGCTTGCCAAAAACAAGGAGATCACTGTCGTGAACAATAAAGTTTTCGGAACGCTTGTCAGTCTTTGTTTCCTTAGCTCCGGGTGTAGCTATGTCGCTGGCACGTCGGTCAGCCTAGCTCAATCGGTTTACTCCACTACTGTTTTTGTAATCGTGTGTGCCTACTTCTCATTGCAATGGTTTCTGGATTTCATCGCCTTGTTCCAAGGACACAAGAGATCCTCCGAATTCGTCGCTTAGGAAGCTTATTGCTACAGATAATTGGCGGTAAGCATGAAGATTTCACAGGAGAAACAACAAGTATCCCCTGCGGAATTATTTTCTTGTGGAGTAATGATGATTGTGTCATTTATATGCCCAGGAGGCAAGTAATGGTTTTGGCATTACTCTGGTTTTATTTTCTAAATAAAATACATTATGGTTAACTTCAAAACAATGTACATTATGGCTAGTGTTTGTGGTTACGTTCGTACTACTTGCACGGGAGTGAAAACCCTGGTTCTGAAAGGCTACTTCGTAATTTCGGTCTAACTTTGATTATTGACTTCACCAACAGAGTGATATTCCATAGAAATGTCTTACAAATACATATCCAGTGGTACACTTTTTGCGGCATATAACATTTTTTTTGGTCTAATCAATGGCAAGTGTTATTTTCAAATTACGCAGTGGCCTCGCATAAAATAGACAAAGGGAGTAACTCCTATTTTAACACATGTTTTCCTAAAAGAGGGATAACCCTCGGCCTCTACATTCGACTACACCAATAACTTTTATCAGTGTCCCATTGTAAGGCCGATGAATCTTTGTAGGGCGCAACTAGAATGGCATACCCATGCCTGCCCCCTCGGTATAAGAGGGTTAACCGAACTAACGGAGTTTTTTCATAAGGAGTGGGTCTTGCTAGTTTTTGTATAGGAGAAGAAATTAAATATGTAGGGGGAGGTCGAATCTCGTCTTATTTATTCCTTTTTTATGATATGTATATGTGTTTTTATTCTTTTTTCTTTATTAAATTAAGGAATTTACAACATGTCTCTTGCAAAAATAACTATCCTATCCCTTTCTATAGCAGTAATTCCTATTTGACGCTCACAGCGTCAAACTGTTGAGACACATAGGGGACACACATAAGTAGTAGGCCGGCCCATTTTCATTTTCAGCTGGTTGTTTTCCTTTTTAATATTTTCATTTTCACCCTTTCTCTGATTAGATGTTTTTTTTTCATTTTTCTTTTTTTCTTGTTCATGCTATTATAATTTCCTTTTCATACTTCTTAACATTTCCTCCCGTAGCACATGAACATATAACCACACATGTATGAGCAATTTTTTAAAGTTTATGAACTTTTCTAAAACCACATCAACTATTTAAATATATGAATACAATTTTAATATATGCATGAATATATTTTAAAAAGGTGTTGTTCATTTTAGTTCATACATACAGACAGGTATCTACATACATGAACAAATTTTATTTTACACTAGTTTTTTTCTTTCTTCAAACAAAACAATTAATCAAGATTTTTTTCTTGAAATTTGCAAGTTTAAAAAAATCAGGGACATAAATCCATCGCACCTAGCGGGCACATTTAAGGTGGTATTAGCATCAAATAAGGAGGTCTCTCCCCGCCCTCTAAAAACTCTATTTCCACCTTACAAAAAAAATTCTGAAAATAAGTGTAAATTATAAACATACATGTATATATAGTCCATACATATGAAGTTTCATGAAAATATATATTCGAATGTGGTGTACAGAAAATAGACAAGTACAATACATGTATAAAACTAGCCTTTTGTTTGTATATGGACTGTAATTTTATATATTTTTTCTAGCCTACAAATGATCGTATTATTCTAACTAAATTTTATATAGGTAAGTAAAGAACATAAATATGTATTTGTAGGGATAAATTCAATTTTGTCTAACACTTTTAACTACCACTTTTGATTTTTTTTAAAAAATCTTAGGCTCCATGGAGACCGGGTGGCAAAACACATCAATTGGTCTCTTCCTCGGGTTTTTTTAGGGGAATCATTGGGCTTTATTGCTTAGAAGTTTCCTATGGCTTTTCCTCGGTTAGTCCTTTCGTGCTTTCCTCCCACCCATTCCAAGCCCACCAATTTCCGGGCCTCACACCCGCAGCCACTTGGATATGGCTCGTGTCAAGGGTTCTACTCCTCTTTAATTAGTACAAAGTATACTGTAAGGCACCTCCTATTAGCGCCTTCAGCGTTGCGGATCGCAACTGGCGCTCACTGCAGCGTCTGGTGGACACCCCCGAAAATGCTCTTGACGAGGAGTCGATCTCGCGCCGTCGCGCTCCTGTAGGCATCAGTCTAACCATTACAGCTACTATAAGTGCTAGTGACTATTTACAGCATGGACCTTTTAAGAACAAATAGTAGACGCGCTATGTTTTGCACATTACACTATACCGTTTAGATGTTTGCATTATTTGGAAACATTTTGGAAAACATGATCTTTTTCTTTGAAGAAGTGAACCAAATTTGATAGTTCACAGATGTCAAATGAAGTTCACGAACATGCAAAAAAGAATCGTGTATTCAGAAAAAAATTCGCCAAATCAAAATAAGTTCATGTATTAAAATACGTTTATGAATTTCAAAAAATCCAACTATTTTCAAAAAAATCGCAAATTCAAAAACAGTACATGAATTTGATAAAAGTGCAAAATTGAAAAAGATTGTGATTTTGGGAAGAAGTTCATCGATTTTGAAAAAACTTCAAATATGAAAAAGTTCATCGAATTTGAAAAACATTCACTGAATTATGAAAAGTTCATCGATTTTGAAAAAAATCATTGAATTTGAGAAGGTCATAGATTTTGAAGAAAAGTTCATTGATTTTGAAAAAGTACACAAATTAGAAAAAAGTTCATCGACTTAAAATAGTTCTTTGATTCTGAAAAATGTTCACAATTTATGAAAAAAGTTAATCAATTTTAGAAAAGTTCATCGATTTGAAAAAAGTTCACAAATTAAGAACAAAAAGAAAAAGACAATAGAAGGAAAGGAAAAAAGAAAAATAAAAAAAAGAAAAGAAGGATGAAAAAGAAGAAAAGGGAGAAGTTATCACAGTCTCTCGAGTACAAGAGATACCACGTTCGTCTGTCCGTGAATGCAAAATACCCCGTAACGGGCTATAGATGGGATTGACACTAATGACGCACCAGATAAGAGGTGCGCCATTAGTATATACTAATGGCGCACCACCTTCTGATACGCCATTAATGTTGAAACTACTAATGGCGCACCTGGCCTAGGGTGCGCCATTAGTATCAATTTTTTTTGAACTAGCGCGCCTGTCCAAACATACTAATGGCGCATCCGGACACAGTGCGCCATTACTAGTTGTAACTAGTAATGGCGCACTAGTCCCAGAGTGCGCCACTAATGTTGTTTTTTAATTATATTTTTTATTTCTTTTGTTGCGAAAGTACTAATGGTGCACTGTTCCACCGTGCGCCATTACTAGTTCAAATTAGTAATGGCGCACCGTGAAACAGTGCGCCATTAGTAAGATTTTTTTTTACAAAACTACTAATGGCGCATCAGATGTAGGTGCGCCATTAGTAACCTGGATTACTAATGGCGCATTTATTGTTGATGCGCCATTAGTAAGTGGGCAGCAACAAGATATTTTGGGCAGCCTCTCCTACCCACACTCACTTTCTCCCCACTTCATTCTCTCCACCTCCTCCTTGTCTCAGGTGCCTCACTTTCTTAGTAGAAAGCGTATGATACACTACTAGAAAAAGGGCTATAGATAGGATTGACACTAATGGCGCACCAGATAAGAGGTGCGTCATTAGTATATACTAATGGCGCACCATCTTCTGATACGCCATTAGTGTTGAAACTACTAATGGCGCACCTGGCCTAGGGTGCGCCATTAGTATCAATTTTTTTTGAACTAGCGCGCCTGTCCAAACATACTAATGGCGCATCCGGACACAGTGCGCTAAGTTGTAACTAGTAGTGACGCACTAGTCCCAGAGTGCGCCACTAATGTTATTTTTTAATTATATTTTTTATTCCTTTTGTTGCGAAACTACTAATGGCGCACTGTTCCACAGTGCGCCATTACTAGTTTGAACTAGTAATGGCGCACGGTGGAACAGTGCGCCATTTCCACAGTGCGCCATTAGTATGATTTTTTTTGCAAAACTACTAATGGCGGATCAGATGTAGGTGCGCCATTAGTAACCTGGATTACTAATGGCGCATTTATTGTTGGTGCGCCATTAGTAAGTGGGCAGCAACAAGATATTTTGGGCAGCCTCTCCTACCCACACTCACTTTCTCCCCACTTCATTCTCTCCACCTCCTCCTTGTCTCGGGTGCCTCCTCTTTTTCACCTCATTTTCACCATAGATTCATTCAAATTAAGTGGTTAAATTAACTTGTTTTGATAGGTAAGTAAGGGGGGAAGCTATATTTATGTTGTTCTCCCTACAACAATGTGCACATGCACTTTTTATGGCCTAGCTAGATCTATGTATGTTTGTGGTGTTGCATATGTTTGTGGTGTTGCATATGTGTTTGTGTTTGGAGGTGTACCGGTATTTGAAATGCGATAGTTGCCAATATTTTGCCGGAATGTTGATTCATTTCCGTTTCGGCGATAATTTTGGCATTAAGCATTCTTTTTGGTCCTATTTTTAGGGAAAGTCATGCCAAATTTTTTCTTGGTTCTAAAATATCGTTTTGCTCTACCCCGCAGGCGACCATGGTCCGCAAGATGACCGAAGGCATCATGAATAGGTTTTTGAGGTCCGCGAAGGCCGAGATGCTTCAAAAGAACGAGACGGAGATAAGATGTCCGTGTCGAAGATGCAAGCTGGAGAGCCTTATTGCGGACCCGGATTCCGGGCGTGCGGGACCACCTGCTCTTGCGTGGTTTCATGGATGGCTATCGGTGGCAAGGTGATGAAGATGACTACGAAGTCGTTCATGGGGGCCGGCCAAGAAATGAGGAAGGGCAGCAAGACAACCACCGCGGCTCGGGCGGGCGAGAAGACGAAGAATCCCCAGGAGATGATCACGACGGTGATGCTGTACACAGTCATCATGTAGAAGATGCAGGACATGATGATGAGGAAGATGCCGGAGCAGACGACGGGCATGATCATGAAGATGATGATGCCGACGGAGCAGACGACGGTGGACCATCGATGGGCTGGGTGTAGGACCCTTATATTCAAGAGCTGCTTCTCAAGTAGACGGATAACGCAAGAGCTGCCGCCCGAGAGAAAGCCAAGGTGGATCAACTTGAGTTAGACGCGGTTACTCCATTGTATGAAGGATGCAGGTCCGAGGATACCCTCCTGAAAGTAACGCTCATGGCTCTGGAGATGAAGGTAAAACACAAAATGACCGACGCATGCTTCGACGAGAACATGTCATTCTGGCACGAACGTCTTCCAAAGGGGAACAAGTGCCCGACCAGTTTGGAGGAGGCGAAGAAAATCGTGTGTCCTCTGGATTTACCGCACGTGAAATACCATGTCTGCATGAACAATTGCATCATTTATCGGGACGAGCACGCGGAGTCTACCATATGTCCGGTGTGCGGCGTCACTCGATACAAGAAGAGGAAGAAAGCTCCTCGAAAAGTGGTGTGGTACTTTCCAATCACTCCTCGTCTGCAGCGGTATTTCGCGGATCCTAAGGTAGCAAAGCTCCTGCGTTGGCACGCGGATAGGGAGGAGAAGAAGCGAGAAGATGACGCAAATGATCCGGAGATAGATAAAAAAGACAAGAAGCTGAGTCACCCTAAGGATGCGAGCCAGTGGCAAGCGTTGAATTTTGAATACCCAGAATTTGGGAAGGATCCAAGGAACATCGTGCTGGGCGCGAGCACCGATGGAGTCAATCCGTTTGGCAGCCAGAGAAGCACACATAGCACCTGGCCTGTGTTTGTGTGGATGTACAACCCCAAAGACAACACCGCCAGTCGTGCCGGCGCCAAGTCGGCCCCATGGCAAGACCGCCGCAACGGTGCCGGACATCCCTGTTGGAAATATGCCCTAGAGGCAATAATAAATTGATTATTATTATATTTCCTTGTTCATGATAATCGTTTATTATCCATGCTAGAATTGTATTGATAGGAAACTCAGATACATGTGTGGATACATAGACAACACCATGTCCCTAGTAAGCCTCTAGTTGACTAGCTCGTTGATCAATAGATGGTTACGGTTTCCTGACCATGGACATTGGATGTCGTTGATAACGGGATCACATCATTAGGAGAATGATGTGATGGACAAGACCCAATCCTAAGCCTAGCACAAAGATCGTAGTTCGTATGCTAAAGCTTTTCTAATGTCAAGTATCTTTTCCTTAGACCATGAGATTGTGCAACTCCCGGATACTGTAGGAATGCTTTGGGTGTACCAAACGTCACAACGTAACTGGGTGGCTATAAAGGTGCACTACAGGTATCTCCGAAAGTGTCTGTTGGGTTGGCACGAATCGAGACTGGGATTTGTCACTCCGTGTGACGGAGAGGTATCTCTGGGCCCACTCGGTAGGACATCATCATAATGTGCACAATGTGATCAAGGAGTTGATCACGGGATGATGTGTTGCGGAACGAGTAAAAGAGACTTGCCGGTAACGAGATTGAACAAGGTATCGGGATACCGACGATCGAATCTCGGGCAAGTATCGTACCGATAGACAAAGGGAATTGTATACGGGATTGATTAAGTCCTTGACATCGTGGTTCATCCGATGAGATCATCGTGGAACATGTGGGAGCCAACATGGGTATCCAGATCCCGCTGTTGGTTATTGACCGGAGAACGTCTCGGTCATGTCTGCATGGTTCCCGAATCCGTAGGGTCTACACACTTAAGGTTCGATGACGCTAGGGTTATAAAGGAAGTTTGTATGTGGTTACCGAATGTTGTTCGGAGTCCCGGATGAGATCCCGGACGTCACGAGGAGTTCCGGAATGGTCCGGAGGTAAAGATTTATATATAGGAAGTATGGTTTTGGCCACCGGAAGTGTTCTGGGCATCACCGGTAGTGTACCGGGACCACCGGAGGGGTCCGGGGGTCCACCGGGAGGGGCCACGGGCCTCGGAGGCATACATGGGCCAAGTGTGAGAAGGGACCAGCCCCTAGGTGGGCTGGGGCGCCTCCCCACCAAGGCCCATGCGCCTGGAGAGAAGAGGGGGCAAACCCTAGGGCAGATGGGCCCTAAAGGCCCATGCCTGGTGCGCCTCCCTCTCCCCCCCACTTGGCCGCCACCCCAGATGGGGATTGGGGCTGCCGTCGCCCCTAGGGTGGAAACCCTAGGTGGGGGCGCACCCTTCTCCCTCTCCCCTATATATAGTGAGGCCTGGGGCTGCCCATAACACACGTGATTCGATCTCTCTCTCGTTGGTGCAGCCCTGCGTCTCTTCTTCCTCCTCTCTTGCGGTGCTTGGCGAAGCCCTGCTGGATTGCCACACTCCTCCATCATCACCACGCCGTTGTGCTGCTGCTGGATGGAGTCTTCCTCAACCTCTCCCTCTCTCCTTGCTGGATCAAGGCATGTGAGACGTCACCGGACTGTACGTCACCGGACCGACCTTACACGTACACTTATGTGAGACAGGTTCCACCGACTGACATGCACTAGTTGCATAAGGTGGCTAGCGGGTGCCAGTCTCTCCCACTTTAGTCGGATCGGATTCGATGAAAAGGGTCCTTATGAAGGGTAAATAGCAATTGACATATCACGTTGTGGTTTTGCGTAGGTAAGAAACGTTCTTGCTAGAAACCCATAGCAGCCACGTAAAACATGCAAACAACAATTAGAGGACGTCTAACTTGTTTTTGCAGGGTATGCCTTGTGATGTGATATGGCCAAAGGATGTGATGTATGATATATGTGATGTATGAGATGATCATGTTCTTGTAATAGGAATCACGACTTGCATGTCGATGAGTATGACAACCGGCAGGAGCCATAGGAGTTGTCTTTAATTTATTTATTTATGACCTGCGTGTCAACATAAACGTCATGTAATTACTTTACTTTATTGCTAACCGTTAGCCATAGTAGTAGAAGTAATAGTTGACGTGACAACTTCATGAAGACACGATGATGGAGATCATGATGATGAAGATCATGGTGTCATGCCGGTGACGACGATGATCATGGAGCCCCGAAGATGGAGATCAAAAGGAGCAAAGTGATGATGGCCATATCATGTCACTATTTGATTGCATGTGATGTTTATCATGTTTTTGCATCTTATTTGCTTAGAATGACGGTAGTAAATAAGATGATCCCTCATTAAAATTTCAAGAAAGTGTTCCCCCTAACTGTGCACCGTTGCGAAAGTTCGTCGTTTCGAAGCACCACGTGATGATCGGGTGTGATAGATTCTTACGTTCACATACAACGGGTGTAAGCCAGATTTACACACGCGAAACACTTAGGTTGACTTGACGAGCCTAGCATGTACAGACATGGCCTCGGAACACAAGAGACCGAAAGGTCGAGCATGAGTCGTATGACAGATACGATCAACATGAAGATGTTCACCGATGTTGACTAGTCCGTCTCACGTGATGATCGGACACGGCCTAGTTGACTCGGATCATGTAATCACTTAGATAACTAGAGGGATGTCTATCTGAGTGGGAGTTCATAAGATGAACTTAATTATCCTGAACATAGTCAAAAGATCTTTACAAATTATGTCGTAAGCTCGCGCTTTAGTTCTACTGTTTTAGATATGTTCCTAGAGAAAATATAGTTGAAAGTTGATAGTAGCAATTATGCGGACAGTACAAGGCTTACGTCCTTAATGCACTGCTCAGTGTGCTGGACCTCGAACGTGGTATGTGGATGTTGCGAACATTTGGCATACACGTTTTGATGACTACATGATAGTTCGGTAATGATAAATGGTTTAGAACTGAGGCACCGAAGACATTTTTTGAAATGTCGCGGAACATATGAGATGTTTCGAGGGCTGAAATTGGGATTTCAGGCTCGTGCCCACGTCAAGAGGTATAAGACCTCCGATGATTTTCTTGGCCTGCAAACTAAGGGAGAAAAGCTCAATCGTTGAGCTTGTGCTCAGATTGTCTAAGTACAACAATCACTTGAATCGAGTGGGAGTTGATCTTCCAGATAAGATAGTGATGTTTCTCCAAAGTCATTGCCACCAAGCTGCTAGAGCTTCGTAATGAACTATAACATATCAGGGATAGATATGATGATCCTTGAAATATTCGCAATGTTTGACACCGCGAAAGTAGAAATCAAGAAGGAGCATCAATTGTTGATGGTTAGTGAAACCACTAGTTTCAAGAAGGGCAAGGGCAAGAAGGGATACTTCATGAAACGACAAATCAGCTGCTGCTCTAGTGGAGAAACCCAAGGTTGAACCCAAACCCGAGACTGAGTGCTTCTGTAATAAGGGGAACAACCACTAGAGCAGAATTACCCTAGATACTTGGTAGATGAGAAGGCTGTCGATAGAAGTATATTGGATATACATTATGTGAATGTGTACTTTACTAGTACTCCTAGTAGCATCAGGGTATTAGATACCGGTTCGGTTGCTAAGTGTTAGTAACTCGAAATAAAAGCTACGGAATAAACGGAGACTAGCTAAAGGTGAGCTGACGAGATGTGTTGGAAGTGCTTCCAAGGTTGATATGATCAAGCATCACACGCTCCCTCTACCATCGAGATTGGTGTTAAACCTAAAAATTGTTATTTGGTGTTTGCGTTGAGCATAGACATGATTGGATTATGTCTATCGCAATACGGTTATTCATTAAGGAGAATAATGGTTACTCTATTTATTTGATTAATACCTTCAATGGTCTTGCACCTAAAATGAATGGTTTATTGAATCTCGATCATAGTGATACACATGTTCATGCCAAAAGATACAAGATAGTAATGATAGTACCACATACTTGTGGCACTGCCATGTAAGTCATATTGGTATAAAACGCATGAAGAAGCTCCATGTTGATGGATCTTTGGACTCACTCATTTTTTTGAAAAAGGATTGAGTAATGTGAACCATGTCTACTGGTATATACGCATAAAGAAACTCCATGCAGATGGACCGTTTGGACTCACTTGATTTTGAATCACTTGAGATATGCAAATCATACCACATGGGCAAGATGACTGAAAGCTTCGGTTTTAGTAAAATGGAACAAGAAAGCAACTTGTTGGAAGTAACACATTTTGATGTGTGCAGTCCAATGAGTGCTGAGGCACGCAGTGGATATCGTTATGCTCTTACTTCACAGATGATTTGAGTAGATACTGAGCATATTTACTTGATGAAACACAAGTCTGAATTATTGAATGGTTCAATTAATTTCAGAATGAAGTTAAATATCGTCGTGACAAGAGGATAAAATATCTATGATATGATCATAAAAATGAATATCTGAGTTACGAGTTTGGCACTGTGGAAATTGTTTCACGACTAGTACCGCCTGGAACACCATAGAGTGATGGTGTGTCCGAACATCATAACTATTGGATATGATGACGTCTCTTATCGAATTACCACTATCGTTCATGGGTTAGGCATTGGAGACAACCGCACTCACTTTAAATGGGGCACCACGTAATTCCGATAAGATGACACCGTATGAACTATGGTTTAAAGAAACCTAAGCTGTCATTTCTTATAAGTTTGGGGCTGCGACGCTTATATGAAAAGCTTCAGGCTGATAAGCTCGAACCCAAAGCGGATAACTGCATCTTCATAGGACACCCAAAACAGTTGGGTACACCTCCTGTCTCAGATCCGAAAGCAATAGGGATTGTTTCTAGAATCGGGTCCTTTCTCGAGGAAAAGTTTCTCTTGAAAGAATTGAGTGGGAGGATGGTGGAGACTTGATGAGGTTATTGAACCGTCACTTCAACTAGTGTGTAGCAGGGCACAGGAGTTGTTCCTATGGCACTTACACCAATTGAAGTGGAAGCTTATGATAGTGATCATGAGACTTCGGATCAAGTCACTCCTAGACCTCGTAGAACGACAAGGATGCGTACTACTTCAGAGTGGTACGTAATCCTGTCTTGGAAGTCATGTTGCTAGACAACAAAGAACCTACGAGCTATGGAGAAGCGATGGTGGGCCCGGATTCCGATGAATGGCTCGAGGCCATAAAATCCGAGAGAGAATCCATGTATGAAAACAAAGTGTAGACTTTGGCAGAACGGCTTGATGGTCGTGAGGCTGTTGAGTACAGATGGATTTTAAAAGGAAGACAGACAATGATGGTAAATGTCACCATTAAGAAAGCTTGACTTGTCGCTAAGATGCTTCCCGACAAGTTCAAGGAGTTGACTACGATGAGATTTTCTCACTCGTAGCGATGCTAAGAGTCTGTTGGAATTATGTTAGCAGTTACTGCATTATTTATGAAATCTTGCAGATAGGATGTCAAAACATTGTTTCCTCGATGATTTTCTTGAGGAAAGGTTGTATGTGATACAACCAGAAGGGTTTGTCAATCCTGAAAGATGCTAACAAGTATGCAAAGCTCCAGCAATCCTTTTAAGGACTGGAGTAAGCATCTCGGAGTTGGAATGTACACTTTGATGAGATGATCAAAGAATTTGGGTTTATACAAAGTTTATGAGAAACTTGTATTTCCAAAGAAGTGAGTGGGAGCACTATAGAATTTTTGATGAGTATATGTTGTTGACATATTGTTTATCGGAAATGATGTAGAATTTCTGGAAGGCATATAGGGTTATTTGAAAATAGTTTTTCAATGGAAAACCTGGATTAAGCTACTTAAAAATTGAGCATCAAGATCTATAAGATAGATCAAAATCGCTTAATAGTACTTTCAAACGAACACATACCATGACAAGATTTTGAAGGAGTTCAAAATAGATCAGCAAAGAAGGAGTTCTCGGCTGTGTTACAAGGTGTGAGTATTGAGCAAGACTCAAGACATGACCACGGCAGAATAGAAAGGACGAAGGTCGTCCCCTATGCTTTAGTCATAGGCTCTAAAGTATGCTATGTTATGTACCGCACCTGAAGTGTGCCAAACCATGAGTCAGTCAAGGGGTACAAGTGTGATCTAGAAATGGATCACAGGACAACGGTCAAAGTTATCCTTGGTAACTAGTGGACTAAGGAATTTTCTCGATTATGGAGGTGGTAAAAGAGTTCGTCGTAAAGGGTTACGCCGATGCAAACTTTGACACTAATCCAGATTATTCTGAGTAGTAAACTGGATTCGTATAGTAGAACAGTTATTTGGAATAGCTCCAAAGGTAGCGTAGTAGTTGCATGTACAAGATGACTTAGAAATTTGCGAAGTACATACGGATCTGAATGTTTCAGACCCGTTGACTATAACCTCTCTCACAAGCATAACATGATCAAACCCAGAACTCTTGGGTGTTAGTCACATAGGGATGTGACCTTGAGTGTTAATCACATATCGATGTGAACTAGATTATTGACTCTAGTGCAAGTGGGAGACTGTTGGAAATATGCCCTAGAGGCAATAATAAATTGATTATTATTATATTTCCTTGTTCATGATAATCGTTTATTATCCATGCTAGAATTGTATTGATAGGAAACTCAGATACATGTGTGGATACATAGACAACACCATGTCCCTAGTAAGCCTCTAGTTGACTAGCTCGTTGATCAATAGATGGTTACGGTTTCCTGACCATGGACATTGGATGTCGTTGATAACGGGATCACATCATTAGGAGAATGATGTGATGGACAAGACCCAATCCTAAGCCTAGCACAAAGATCGTAGTTCGTATGCTAAAGCTTTTCTAATGTCAAGTATCTTTTCCTTAGACCATGAGATTGTGCAACTCCCGGATACTGTAGGAATGCTTTGGGTGTACCAAACGTCACAACGTAACTGGGTGGCTATAAAGGTGCACTACAGGTATCTCCGAAAGTGTCTGTTGGGTTGGCACGAATCGAGACTGGGATTTGTCACTCCGTGTGACGGAGAGGTATCTCTGGGACCACTCGGTAGGACATCATCATAATGTGCACAATGTGATCAAGGAGTTGATCACGGGATGATGTGTTGCGGAACGAGTAAAAGAGACTTGCCGGTAACGAGATTGAACAAGGTATCGGGATACCGATGATCGAATCTCGGGCAAGTATCGTACCGATAGACAAAGGGAATTGTATACGGGATTGATTAAGTCCTTGACATCGTGGTTCATCCGATGAGATCATCGTGGAACATGTGGGAGCCAACATGGGTATCCAGATCCCGCTGTTGGTTATTGACCGGAGAACGTCTCGGTCATGTCTGCATGGTTCCCGAACCCGTAGGGTCTACACACTTAAGGTTCGATGACGCTAGGGTTATAAAAGAAGTTTGTATGTGGTTACCGAATGTTGTTCGGAGTCCCGGATGAGATCCCGGACGTCACGAGGAGTTCCGGAATGGTCCGGAGGTAAAGATTTATATATAGGAAGTATGGTTTTGGCCACCGGAAGTGTTCTGGGCATCACCGGTAGTGTACCGACGGGTAGGCCGATGCTACCGAGAAATATGCTCGATGTTGCAGCCGGTGCTATGCGGAGTCTGCATGACAATGTTCTTTCTTTGGAGAAGCGGCGTCTCAGAGAGAAGGATGTGGCATACCCGGTTTTCATGGCCAAGGTGCCAGAGGGCAAGGGATTTGTGGATAACTCCATCGGCGGTACGATCGTCCTGCGGTTTGATGACATCCACGCTATGTTGAACCTTCATCCGCTGCACTACACCTTTGTTCGGCTATTTTCGCTGAGTATGGAGATGCGGATCATTCGCGACAAGACCCCGGACATCGTGATAGTCGACCCCTTCTACATGCGTGCCAAGATCTTGGGCAGCGCTGGGGACCGGCAAGTCGTGAGTTCTTACCTCGAAGGCGTCATTCTGGCAAACCCAGATAAGGATAACTTCCTCGTGCCTTACTTTCCCGGGTAAGTCCTCCCCTCAACCTCCCCGTAACATACGAATTCTTAGATTTCGATCGTTTTTCTTTTAACATTCCGTGTTTTCTGCAGTGACACACATTGCACGCTCATCCTCCTAAGCCCCAAATATTCCATGGCCACGTATTTCGACCCGGACCGTCAGTCGAACGTAGACTACACAAATGTCAAGAAGGTTCTTGATGATGTTCTCCCCGGCTACGCCCAATCTGGAGGCACCTTCAACAGGCCTATTCGTAAGTACGGCAAGCACGTGTTCTCCCACAATACGACGTTCTGCTGCGTCAAGCAGCCGCCTGACGGTCAGAAGGGTGCCTACTACGCCATCCATCACATGCGGGCGATCGTACGGGACCATCATCAACTTCTGCTATCGAGTAAACTCAAAGATTGGGCCGCGAGCGTGTCGGCAATCCAGGACGCGGACATCAGACAAGAATTCTTTCGCATCCAGTCGGAGTTTGCGGAAATCATCCATCAAGATGTCCTTCGCACCTCGGGGCAGTTCTACCTCAGAAATCAACCGTCCAACAGTGAGATAGACGGAATGCTACAAATGCAGGCTGACAAAGCAAGTAATTTCATGACTCCCATGATAGACGGCGGCTTCATCCACGCTCCGGTCCCTTGAGTCGAGTCGAAAGCAGTGATGCTGTGTCTAGTTCTGAAACATCGATTGGCTCATGTTGTAATTAAGCTTTAATGAACTTGTAGTATGTCTCTTTGGTTTCGAGAGTCGTTCAACTTAGATGTAATCGATGCTATTAATGTCTTGCTTTTTTCTTTCGATCGTTCTGTTTCATACTTATATATTGCTTATGTATTGTCTGTGAATTGGTACTAACGTTTCGTTTGGCTAGTGCATAGCGATGCCGTCGTATGTCGTGTACAAGGGTAAGGTTCCCGGAGTCTACGACGACTGGGAGGAGTGTCGGAGACAGGTTCACCGACTCAGCGGTAACAGTTACAAAGGGTACACCACTAGGGCCGAGGCCGAATTTAGATACGCCCGCTATCTAGCGCGAGAGGGGAGGGAGCGTTGGAGGAACCGGATGAAGACGAGTTTCATCTGATGATGCTCATCGTGATGACCACAGCTCTCTTCTATGTGATGGTAGTTTAGATGATCGATATCGACTTGTAATGTGAAGACAAACTCGCTACTCGCAGTCTCGAGACTTGTAATATAATGTTGTATCTTTGTTTGGTCTTTTCAATTCGGAGACTAATATGATGAATTGTATTCGGAGACTAATATGATGAATTGTATTCAGAGACTAATCTTCTATTGTATTCGATGAATCTGTTGTTGATGTGTGCTGTCTATATTTTGTTCAATTATACATTTTGTAACCTGTGCAAAAAAACAGAGAATTAAAAAATTTAAAAAAACCTAATGTTCATACTAATGGCGCATTACATCACAGTGCGCCATTAGTATGCCAGAGGATACTAATGGCGCATCTTTAAGCAGTGCGCCATTAGTATGCCGAGGTTACTAATGGCGCATCCCGTTGTGGTGCGCCATTAGTATGCCAAAGCACCTGGCTATACATGGCCCCTGGGAGGCATACTAATGCCGCACCGTGCCCTGTACTAATGGCGCACCGGTGGTGCGCCATTAGTATACCAGATACTAATGGCGCACCACTGGTGCGCCATTAGTAAATATTACTAATGGCGTGCTAGTAATGGCGCACCACTAATGCGCCATTAATGGCCAAATTAGGTGCACCATTAGTAGCCCTTTTTCTAGTAGTGATAGCCGTTGATGATTGCTGTCATAGGAGGAGTTTCTTAGTTTTCATGCCACACCCGGTAGGTGAGGCTTTGCTGTTTTAAATCTACTATCACTAGTAGAAAACAGGACTTTGGTTCAGGCCTGGCCAGCCTATTAGTTCCGGTTCAATCACGAACTAGGACCCATGGGGGCATAGGTCTCGGTTCGTGAGCCCTGGGGGCGGCCGGACCTCGTGGGGCATTTGTCCCGTTTTCAGACACGAACCGGGACCAATGGGACTCGCTCCTGCCCCACAATCATTGGTCCCGACTCGTGGCTAGACCCGGGGCCACGAACCGGGGCTTATGAGGTGCCTATATATATCCCCTCGCCCGCGAGCAGAGCACTCCACTGCTCTGTTTTTTTTGACCGGTGAGGGGAGAGCTTTGTGGTGCTCTAGCTCACCTTCTATGCACATGAGGTGTTCGATGAAATGCCCGAGCCACACTACTTAAGCCTTCTCCTCTCCAAGCTTGACCTCAAAGCTTCATTTTCCTCAAGATTTATCTAGGTTTAGCCGTCCGTCACGTCCCGTCCCCGTCTTCACCGCCGCCGATCGCCCGCGCCGATCTCGTCGCCGGCACCACCGTGGTAAGCCTCTTGTTCTTATTTTCTTTCTAAAATAAAAATATCTTACTTGTATGATTTATATAGATACTCGTATAATTTTTTTACTTTTATTATTGTTTGTTATTATATAGTGCGATGGTTTTGGTATCCGCTCCCGTCGGCCCTCGTCCTGTCTATGATTCGGATGTGGTATATATATATATATATATATATATATATATATATATATATATATATATATATATATATATATATATATATATTATATTTTATAACTATTTGATTCATTCATTGTTTATGACAATTATGCCGACCTTATTGTATGTGAACCGGAATTTTTTATTTAGGAGGTATGTGAACTGGAAAATTCCAATCGACCCTATTTTCGAAAGGTTGGTCATAGCACGCACATGTCGGTTCATGAGCTGCTCAAGGCAATAAAAGGAGCCAATGGCATGCCGATGCTCTTAGTCCCCTCTAGCGATGGGCGGTTGACGGTGGTAGCCGTGAATAGCCTTCAGAATCTGGTGCTTGCCAACCACGACAACGAGGGATCCGCCAAAACGAGGCAGCAGACACTGGTAGAAAAAGAGGCTTCCGTCCAGCCCCATTAGTCGCGGAACTGTAGGAACCGCGACTAATGAAGTCTTTAGTCGCGGTTCGGCAGACGAACCGCGACCAAAGGCCTGGGCCCAGGGCGCTCGGTGGCCTGCCGGTTGCACGTGAGGGGCTTTAGTCGCGGTTGGCCAGGCCAACCGGGACTAAAGGTCCTCAGGCTGGCCCGAAGGCCTTTAGTCGCGGTTGGCCAGGCCAACCGGGATTAAAGGTTAGACCTTTAGTCCCGGTTGGTCTGGACAACCGCGACTAAAGGCCCGAACCTTTAGTCGCGGTTGGCGACACTAACCGGGACTAAAGGTCTAACCTTTAATCCCGGTTGGCCTGGCCAACCGCGACTAAAGGGATTTGAGGCCTCATTTTCAAACTCTACCCCCCCCCCCCCGGATCGCCTTTTCAGTTTTAGAAAAAACAAAAGAAAATTATGGAAATGTCAAAAAAATAAAATAAAATAAGTTTTCCATGTAATATGTGGTCTAGTTGTTGGGAAAATTTGGAAATATGAATTTCGACTTCATTTGCAAAATCTCGCGAGAATTTGTAAAAATGGGCATAACTTTTGCATACTAACTGTATCCAGATCCCGCTGTTGGTTATTGACCGGAGAACGTCTCGGTCATGTCTGCATGGTTCCCGAACCCGTAGGGTCTACACACTTAAGGTTCGATGACGCTAGGGTTATAAAAGAAGTTTGTATGTGGTTACCGAATGTTGTTCGGAGTCCCGGATGAGATCCCGGACGTCACGAGGAGTTCCGGAATGGTTCGGAGGTAAAGATTTATATATAGGAAGTATGGTTTTGGCCACCGGAAGTGTTCTGGGCATCACCGGTAGTGTACCGGCGGGTAGGCCGATGCTACCGAGAAATATGCTCGATGTTGCAGCCGGTGCTATGCGGAGTCTGCATGACAATGTTCTTTCTTTGGAGAAGCGGCGTCTCAGAGAGAAGGATGTGGCATACCCGGTTTTCATGGCCAAGGTGCCAGAGGGCAAGGGATTTGTGGATAACTCCATCGGGGGTACGATCGTCCTGCGGTTTGATGACATCCACGCTATGTTGAACCTTCATCCGCTGCACTACACCTTTGTTCGGCTATTTTCGCTGAGTATGGAGATGCGGATCATTCGCGACAAGACCCCGGACATCGTGATAGTCGACCCCTTCTACATGCGTGCCAAGATCTTGGGCAGCGCTGGGGACCGGCAAGTCGTGAGTTCTTACCTCGAAGGCGTCATTCTGGCAAACCCAGATAAGGATAACTTCCTCGTGCCTTACTTTCCCGGGTAAGTCCTCCCCTCAACCTCCCCGTAACATACGAATTCTTAGATTTCGATCGTTTTTCTTTTAACATTCCGTGTTTTCTGCAGTGACACACATTGCACGCTCATCCTCCTAAGCCCCAAATATTCCATGGCCACGTATTTCGACCCGGACCGTCAGTCGAACGTAGACTACACAAATGTCAAGAAGGTTCTTGATGATGTTCTCCCCGGCTACGCCCAATCTGGAGGCACCTTCAACAGGCCTATTCGTAAGTACGGCAAGCACGTGTTCTCCCACAATACGACGTTCTGCTGCGTCAAGCAGCCGCCTGACGGTCAGAAGGGTGCCTACTACGCCATCCATCACATGCGGGCGATCGTACGGGACCATCATCAACTTCTGCTATCGAGTAAACTCAAAGATTGGGCCGCGAGCGTGTCGGCAATCCAGGACGCGGACATCAGACAAGAATTCTTTCGCATCCAGTCGGAGTTTGCGGAAATCATCCATCAAGATGTCCTTCGCACCTCGGGGCAGTTCTACCTCAGAAATCAACCGTCCAACAGTGAGATAGACGGAATGCTACAAATGCAGGCTGACAAAGCAAGTAATTTCATGACTCCCATGATAGACGGCGGCTTCATCCACGCTCCGGTCCCTTGAGTCGAGTCGAAAGCAGTGATGCTGTGTCTAGTTCTGAAACATCGATTGGCTCATGTTGTAATTAAGCTTTAATGAACTTGTAGTATGTCTCTTTGGTTTCGAGAGTCGTTCAACTTAGATGTAATCGATGCTATTAATGTCTTGCTTTTTTCTTTCGATCGTTCTGTTTCATACTTATATATTGCTTATGTATTGTCTGTGAATTGGTACTAACGTTTCGTTTGGCTAGTGCATAGCGATGCCGTCGTATGTCGTGTACAAGGGTAAGGTTCCCGGAGTCTACGACGACTGGGAGGAGTGTCGGAGACAGGTTCACCGACTCAGCGGTAACAGTTACAAAGGGTACACCACTAGGGCCGAGGCCGAATTTAGATACGCCCGCTATCTAGCGCGAGAGGGGAGGGAGCGTTGGAGGAACCGGATGAAGACGAGTTTCATCTGATGATGCTCATCGTGATGACCACAGCTCTCTTCTATGTGATGGTAGTTTAGATGATCGATATCGACTTGTAATGTGAAGACAAACTCGCTACTCGCAGTCTCGAGACTTGTAATATAATGTTGTATCTTTGTTTGGTCTTTTCAATTCGGAGACTAATATGATGAATTGTATTCGGAGACTAATATGATGAATTGTATTCAGAGACTAATCTTCTATTGTATTCGATGAATCTGTTGTTGATGTGTGCTGTCTATATTTTGTTCAATTATACATTTTGTAACCTGTGCAAAAAAACAGAGAATTAAAAAATTTAAAAAAACCTAATGTTCATACTAATGGCGCATTACATCACAGTGCGCCATTAGTATGCCAGAGGATACTAATGGCGCATCTTTAAGCAGTGCGCCATTAGTATGCCGAGGTTACTAATGGCGCATCCCGTTGTGGTGCGCTATTAGTATGCCAAAGCACCTGGCTATACATGGCCCCTGGGAGGCATACTAATGCCGCACCGTGCCCTGTACTAATGGCGCACCGGTGGTGCACCATTAGTATACCAGATACTAATGGCGCACCACTGGTGCGCCATTAGTAAATATTACTAATGGCGTGCTAGTAATGGCGCACCACGAGGCCACGACCCGGGGCTTATGAGGTGCCTATATATATCCCCTCGCCCGCGAGCAGAGCACTCCACTGCTCTGTTTTTTTTGACCGGTGAGGGGAGAGCTTTGTGGTGCTCTAGCTCACCTTCTATGCACATGAGGTGTTCGATGAAATGCCCGAGCCACACTACTTAAGCTTTCTCCTCTCCAAGCTTGACCTCAAAGCTTCATTTTCCTCAAGATTTATCTAGGTTTAGCCGTCCGTCACGTCCCGTCCCCGTCTTCACCGCCGCCGATCGCCCGCGCCGATCTCGTCGCCGGCACCACCGTGGTAAGCCTCTTGTTCTTATTTTCTTTCTAAAATAAAAATATCTTACTTGTATGATTTATATAGATACTCGTATAATTTTCTTACTTTTATTATTGTTTGTTATTATATAGTGCGATGGTTTTGGTATCCGCTCCCGTCGGCCCTCGTCCTGTCTATGATTCGGATGTGGTATATATATATATATATATATATATATATATATATATATATATATATATATATATATATATATTATATTTTATAACTATTTGATTCATTCATTGTTTATGACAATTATGCCGACCTTATTGTATGTGAACCGGAATTTTTTATTTAGGAGGTATGTGAACTGGAAAATTCCAATCGACCCTATTTTCTAAAGGTTGGTCATAGCACGCACATGTCAGTTCATGAGCTGCTCAAGGCAATAAAAGGAGCCAATGGCATGCCGATGCTCTTAGTCCCCTCTAGCGATGGGCGGTTGACGGTGGTAGCCGTGAATAGCCTTCAGAATCTGGTGCTTGCCAACCACGACAACGAGGGATCCGCCAAAACGAGGCAGCATACACTGGTAGAAAAAGAGGCTTCCGTCCAGCCCCATTAGTCGCGGAACTGTAGGAACCGCGACTAATGAAGTCTTTAGTCGCGGTTCGGCAGACGAACCGCGACCAAAGGCCTGGGCCCAGGGCGCTCGGTGGCCTGCCGGTTGCACGTGAGGGGCTTTAGTCGCGGTTGGCCAGGCCAACCGGGACTAAAGGTCCTCAGGCTGGCCCGAAGGCCTTTAGTCGCGGTTGGCCAGGCCAACCGGGATTAAAGGTTAGACCTTTAGTCCCGGTTGGTCTGGACAACTGCGACTAAAGGCCCGAACCTTTAGTCGCGGTTGGCGACACCAACCGGGACTAAAGGTCTAACCTTTAATCCCGGTTGGCCTGGCCAACCGCGACTAAAGGGATTTGAGGCCTCATTTTCAAACTCTACCCCCCCCCCCCGGATCGCCTTTTCAGTTTTAGAAAAAACAAAAGAAAATTATGGAAATGTCAAAAAAATAAAATAAAATAAGTTTTCCATGTAATATGTGGTCTAGTTGTTGGGAAAATTTGGAAATATGAATTTCGACTTCATTTGCAAAATCTCGCGAGAATTTGTAAAAATGGGCATAACTTTTGCATACTAACTGTATCCAGATCCCGCTGTTGGTTATTGACCGGAGAACGTCTCGGTCATGTCTGCATGGTTCCCGAACCCGTAGGGTCTACACACTTAAGGTTCGATGACGCTAGGGTTATAAAAGAAGTTTGTATGTGGTTACCGAATGTTGTTCGGAGTCCCGGATGAGATCCCGGACGTCACGAGGAGTTCCGGAATGGTCCGGAGGTAAAGATTTATATATAGGAAGTATGGTTTTGGACACCGGAAGTGTTCTGGGCATCACCGGTAGTGTACCGGCGGGTAGGCCGATGCTACCGAGAAATATGCTCGATGTTGCAGCCGGTGCTATGCGGAGTCTGCATGACAATGTTCTTTCTTTGGAGAAGCGGCGTCTCAGAGAGAAGGATGTGGCATACCCGGTTTTCATGGCCAAGGTGCCAGAGGGCAAGGGATTTGTGGATAACTCCATCGGGGGTACGATCGTCCTGCGGTTTGATGACATCCACGCTATGTTGAACCTTCATCCGCTGCACTACACCTTTGTTCGGCTATTTTCGCTGAGTATGGAGATGCGGATCATTCGCGACAAGACCCCGGACATCGTGATAGTCGACCCCTTCTACATGCGTGCCAAGATCTTGGGCAGCGCTGGGGACCGGCAAGTCGTGAGTTCTTACCTCGAAGGCGTCATTCTGGCAAACCCAGATAAGGATAACTTCCTCGTGCCTTACTTTCCCGGGTAAGTCCTCCCCTCAACCTCCCCGTAACATACGAATTCTTAGATTTTGATCATTTTTCTTTTAACATTCCGTGTTTTCTGCAGTGACACACATTGCACGCTCATCCTCCTAAGCCCCAAATATTCCATGGCCACGTATTTCGACCCGGACCGTCAGTCGAACGTAGACTAAACAAATGTCAAGAAGGTTCTTGATGATGTTCTCCCCGGCTACGCCCAATCTGGAGGCACCTTCAACAGGCCTATTCGTAAGTACGGCAAGCACGTGTTCTCCCACAATACGACGTTCTGCTGCGTCAAGCAGCCGCCTGACGGTCAGAAGGGTGCCTACTACGCCATCCATCACATGCGGGCGATCGTACGGGACCATCATCAACTTCTGCTATCGAGTAAACTCAAAGATTGGGCCGCGAGCGTGTCGGCAATCCAGGACGCGGACATCAGACAAGAATTCTTTCGCATCCAGTCGGAGTTTGCGGAAATCATCCATCAAGATGTCCTTCGCACCTCGGGGCAGTTCTACCTCAGAAATCAACCGTCCAACAGTGAGATAGACGGAATGCTACAAATGCAGGCTGACAAAGCAAGTAATTTCATGACTCCCATGATAGACGGCGGCTTCATCCACGCTCCGGTCCCTTGAGTCGAGTCGAAAGCAGTGATGCTGTGTCTAGTTCTGAAACATCGATTGGCTCATGTTGTAATTAAGCTTTAATGAACTTGTAGTATGTCTCTTTGGTTTCGAGAGTCGTTCAACTTAGATGTAATCGATGCTATTAATGTCTTGCTTTTTTCTTTCGATCGTTCTGTTTCATACTTATATATTGCTTATGTATTGTCTGTGAATTGGTACTAACGTTTCGTTTGGCTAGTGCATAGCGATGCCGTCGTATGTCGTGTACAAGGGTAAGGTTCCCGGAGTCTACGACGACTGGGAGGAGTGTCGGAGACAGGTTCACCGACTCAGCGGTAACAGTTACAAAGGGTACACCACTAGGGCCGAGGCCGAATTTAGATACGCCCGCTATCTAGCGCGAGAGGGGAGGGAGCGTTGGAGGAACCGGATGAAGACGAGTTTCATCTGATGATGCTCATCGTGATGACCACAGCTCTCTTCTATGTGATGGTAGTTTAGATGATCGATATCGACTTGTAATGTGAAGACAAACTCGCTACTCGCAGTCTCGAGACTTGTAATATAATGTTGTATCTTTGTTTGGTCTTTTCAATTCGGAGACTAATATGATGAATTGTATTCGGAGACTAATATGATGAATTGTATTCAGAGACTAATCTTCTATTGTATTCGATGAATCTGTTGTTGATGTGTGCTGTCTATATTTTGTTCAATTATACATTTTGTAACCTGTGCAAAAAAACAGAGAATTAAAAAATTTAAAAAAACCTAATGTTCATACTAATGGCGCATTACATCACAGTGCGCCATTAGTATGCCAGAGGATACTAATGGCGCATCTTTAAGCAGTGCGCCATTAGTATGCCGAGGTTACTAATGGCGCATCCCGTTGTGGTGCGCCATTAGTATGCCAAAGCACCTGGCTATACATGGCCCCTGGGAGGCATACTAATGCCGCACCGTGCCCTGTACTAATGGCGCACCGGTGGTGCGCCATTAGTATACCAGATACTAATGGCGCACCACTGGTGCGCCATTAGTAAATATTACTAATGGCGTGCTAGTAATGGCGCACCACTAATGCGCCATTAATGGCCAAATTAGGTGCACCATTAGTAGCCCTTTTTCTAGTAGTGATAGCCGTTGATGATTGCTGTCATAGGAGGAGTTTCTTAGTTTTCATGCCACACCCGGTAGGTGAGGCTTTGCTGTTTTAAATCTACTATCACTAGTAGAAAACAGGACTTTGGTTCAGGCCTGGCCAGCCTATTAGTTCCGGTTCAATCACGAACTAGGACCCATGGGGGCATAGGTCTCGGTTCGTGAGCCCTGGGGGCGGCCGGACCTCGTGGGGCATTTGTCCCGTTTTCAGACACGAACCGGGACCAATGGGACTCGCTCCTGCCCCACAATCATTGGTCCCGACTCGTGGCTAGACCCGGGGCCACGAACCGGGGCTTATGAGGTGCCTATATATATCCCCTCGCCCGCGAGCAGAGCACTCCACTGCTCTGTTTTTTTTGACCGGTGAGGGGAGAGCTTTGTGGTGCTCTAGCTCACCTTCTATGCACATGAGGTGTTCGATGAAATGCCCGAGCCACACTACTTAAGCCTTCTCCTCTCCAAGCTTGACCTCAAAGCTTCATTTTCCTCAAGATTTATCTAGGTTTAGCCGTCCGTCACGTCCCGTCCCCGTCTTCACCGCCGCCGATCGCCCGCGCCGATCTCGTCGCCGGCACCACCGTGGTAAGCCTCTTGTTCTTATTTTCTTTCTAAAATAAAAATATCTTACTTGTATGATTTATATAGATACTCGTATAATTTTTTTACTTTTATTATTGTTTGTTATTATATAGTGCGATGGTTTTGGTATCCGCTCCCGTCGGCCCTCGTCCTGTCTATGATTCGGATGTGGTATATATATATATATATATATATATATATATATATATATATATATATATATATATATATATATATATATATATATATATTATATTTTATAACTATTTGATTCATTCATTGTTTATGACAATTATGCCGACCTTATTGTATGTGAACCGGAATTTTTTATTTAGGAGGTATGTGAACTGGAAAATTCCAATCGACCCTATTTTCGAAAGGTTGGTCATAGCACGCACATGTCGGTTCATGAGCTGCTCAAGGCAATAAAAGGAGCCAATGGCATGCCGATGCTCTTAGTCCCCTCTAGCGATGGGCGGTTGACGGTGGTAGCCGTGAATAGCCTTCAGAATCTGGTGCTTGCCAACCACGACAACGAGGGATCCGCCAAAACGAGGCAGCAGACACTGGTAGAAAAAGAGGCTTCCGTCCAGCCCCATTAGTCGCGGAACTGTAGGAACCGCGACTAATGAAGTCTTTAGTCGCGGTTCGGCAGACGAACCGCGACCAAAGGCCTGGGCCCAGGGCGCTCGGTGGCCTGCCGGTTGCACGTGAGGGGCTTTAGTCGCGGTTGGCCAGGCCAACCGGGACTAAAGGTCCTCAGGCTGGCCCGAAGGCCTTTAGTCGCGGTTGGCCAGGCCAACCGGGATTAAAGGTTAGACCTTTAGTCCCGGTTGGTCTGGACAACCGCGACTAAAGGCCCGAACCTTTAGTCGCGGTTGGCGACACCAACCGGGACTAAAGGTCTAACCTTTAATCCCGGTTGGCCTGGCCAACCGCGACTAAAGGGATTTGAGGCCTCATTTTCAAACTCTACCCCCCCGGATCGCCTTTTCAGTTTTAGAAAAAACAAAAGAAAATTATGGAAATGTCAAAAAAATAAAATAAAATAAGTTTTCCATGTAATATGTGGTCTAGTTGTTGGGAAAATTTGGAAATATGAATTTCGACTTCATTTGCAAAATCTCGCGAGAATTTGTAAAAATGGGCATAACTTTTGCATACTAACTGTATCCAGATCCCGCTGTTGGTTATTGACCGGAGAACGTCTCGGTCATGTCTGCATGGTTCCCGAACCCGTAGGGTCTACACACTTAAGGTTCGATGACGCTAGGGTTATAAAAGAAGTTTGTATGTGGTTACCGAATGTTGTTCGGAGTCCCGGATGAGATCCCGGACGTCACGAGGAGTTCCGGAATGGTCCGGAGGTAAAGATTTATATATAGGAAGTATGGTTTTGGCCACCGGAAGTGTTCTGGGCATCACCGGTAGTGTACCGGCGGGTAGGCCGATGCTACCGAGAAATATGCTCGATGTTGCAGCCGGTGCTATGCGGAGTCTGCATGACAATGTTCTTTCTTTGGAGAAGCGGCGTCTCAGAGAGAAGGATGTGGCATACCCGGTTTTCATGGCCAAGGTGCCAGAGGGCAAGGGATTTGTGGATAACTCCATCGGGGGTACGATCGTCCTGCGGTTTGATGACATCCACGCTATGTTGAACCTTCATCCGCTGCACTACACCTTTGTTCGGCTATTTTCGCTGAGTATGGAGATGCGGATCATTCGCGACAAGACCCCGGACATCGTGATAGTCGACCCCTTCTACATGCGTGCCAAGATCTTGGGCAGCGCTGGGGACCGGCAAGTCGTGAGTTCTTACCTCGAAGGCGTCATTCTGGCAAACCCAGATAAGGATAACTTCCTCGTGCCTTACTTTCCCGGGTAAGTCCTCCCCTCAACCTCCCCGTAACATACGAATTCTTAGATTTCGATCGTTTTTCTTTTAACATTCCGTGTTTTCTGCAGTGACACACATTGCACGCTCATCCTCCTAAGCCCCAAATATTCCATGGCCACGTATTTCGACCCGGACCGTCAGTCGAACGTAGACTACACAAATGTCAAGAAGGTTCTTGATGATGTTCTCCCCGGCTACGCCCAATCTGGAGGCACCTTCAACAGGCCTATTCGTAAGTACGGCAAGCACGTGTTCTCCCACAATACGACGTTCTGCTGCGTCAAGCAGCCGCCTGACGGTCAGAAGGGTGCCTACTACGCCATCCATCACATGCGGGCGATCGTACGGGACCATCATCAACTTCTGCTATCGAGTAAACTCAAAGATTGGGCCGCGAGCGTGTCGGCAATCCAGGACGCGGACATCAGACAAGAATTCTTTCGCATCCAGTCGGAGTTTGCGGAAATCATCCATCAAGATGTCCTTCGCACCTCGGGGCAGTTCTACCTCAGAAATCAACCGTCCAACAGTGAGATAGACGGAATGCTACAAATGCAGGCTGACAAAGCAAGTAATTTCATGACTCCCATGATAGACGGCGGCTTCATCCACGCTCCGGTCCCTTGAGTCGAGTCGAAAGCAGTGATGCTGTGTCTAGTTCTGAAACATCGATTGGCTCATGTTGTAATTAAGCTTTAATGAACTTGTAGTATGTCTCTTTGGTTTCGAGAGTCGTTCAACTTAGATGTAATCGATGCTATTAATGTCTTGCTTTTTTCTTTCGATCGTTCTGTTTCATACTTATATATTGCTTATGTATTGTCTGTGAATTGGTACTAACGTTTCGTTTGGCTAGTGCATAGCGATGCCGTCGTATGTCGTGTACAAGGGTAAGGTTCCCGGAGTCTACGACGACTGGGAGGAGTGTCGGAGACAGGTTCACCGACTCAGCGGTAACAGTTACAAAGGGTACACCACTAGGGCCGAGGCCGAATTTAGATACGCCCGCTATCTAGCGCGAGAGGGGAGGGAGCGTTGGAGGAACCGGATGAAGACGAGTTTCATCTGATGATGCTCATCGTGATGACCACAGCTCTCTTCTATGTGATGGTAGTTTAGATGATCGATATCGACTTGTAATGTGAAGACAAACTCGCTACTCGCAGTCTCAAGACTTGTAATATAATGTTGTATCTTTGTTTGGTCTTTTCAATTCGGAGACTAATATGATGAATTGTATTCGGAGACTAATATGATGAATTGTATTCAGAGACTAATCTTCTATTGTATTCGATGAATCTGTTATTGATGTGTGCTGTCTATATTTTGTTCAATTATACATTTTGTAACCTGTGTAAAAAAACAGAGAATTAAAAAATTTAAAAAAACCTAATGTTCATACTAATGGCGCATTACATCACAGTGCGCCATTAGTATGCCAGAGGATACTAATGGCGCATCTTTAAGCAGTGCGCCATTAGTATGCCGAGGTTACTAATGGCGCATCCCGTTGTGGTGCGCCATTAGTATGCCAAAGCACCTGACTATACATGGCCCCTGGGAGGCATACTAATGCCGCACCGTGCCCTGTACTAATGGCGCACCGGTGGTGCGCCATTAGTATACCAGATACTAATGGCGCACCACTGGTGCGCCATTAGTAAATATTACTAATGGCGTGCTAGTAATGGCGCACCACGAGGCCACGACCCGGGGCTTATGAGGTGCCTATACATATCCCCTCGCCCGCGAGCAGAGCACTCCACTGCTCTGTTTTTTTTGACCGGTGAGGGGAGAGCTTTGTGGTGCTCTAGCTCACCTTCTATGCACATGAGGTGTTCGATGAAATGCCCGAGCCACACTACTTAAGCTTTCTCCTCTCCAAGCTTGACCTCAAAGCTTCATTTTCCTCAAGATTTATCTAGGTTTAGCCGTCCGTCCCGTCCCGTCCCCGTCTTCACCGCCGCCGATCGCCCGCGCCGATCTCGTCGCCGGCACCACCGTGGTAAGCCTCTTGTTCTTATTTTCTTTCTAAAATAAAAATATCTTACTTGTATGATTTATATAGATACTCGTATAATTTTCTTACTTTTATTATTGTTTGTTATTATATAGTGCGATGGTTTTGGTATCCGCTCCCGTCGGCCCTCGTCCTGTCTATGATTCGGATGTGGTATATATATATATATATATATTATATTTTATAACTATTTGATTCATTCATTGTTTATGACAATTATTGCGACCTTATTGTATGTGAACCGGAATTTTTTATTTAGGAGGTATGTGAACTGGAAAATTCCAATCGACCCTATTTTCGAAAGGTTGGTCATAGCACGCACATGTCGGTTCATGAGCTGCTCAAGGCAATAAAAGGAGCCAATGGCATGCCGATGCTCTTAGTCCCCTCTAGCGATGGGCGGTTGACGGTGGTAGCCGTGAATAGCCTTCAGAATCTGGTGCTTGCCAACCACGACAACGAGGGATCCGCCAAAACGAGGCAGCAGACACTGGTAGAAAAAGAGGCTTCCGTCCAGCCCCATTAGTCGCGGAACTGTAGGAACCGCGACTAATGAAGTCTTTAGTCGCGGTTCGGCAGACGAACCGCGACCAAAGGCCTGGGCCCAGGGCGCTCGGTGGCCTGCCGGTTGCACGTGAGGGGCTTTAGTCGCGGTTGGCCAGGCCAACCGGGACTAAAGGTCCTCAGGCTGGCCCGAAGGCCTTTAGTCGCGGTTGGCCAGGCCAACCGGGATTAAAGGTTAGACCTTTAGTCCCGGTTGGTCTGGACAACCGCGACTAAAGGCCCGAACCTTTAGTCGCGGTTGGCGACACCAACCGGGACTAAAGGTCTAACCTTTAATCCCGGTTGGCCTGGCCAACCGCGAGTAAAGGGATTTGAGGCCTCATTTTCAAACTCTACCCCCCCCCCCCCGGATCGCCTTTTCAGTTTTAGAAAAAACAAAAGAAAATTATGGAAATGTCAAAAAAATAAAATAAAATAAGTTTTCCATGTAATATGTGGTCTAGTTGTTGGGAAAATTTGGAAATATGAATTTCGACTTCATTTGCAAAATCTCGCGAGAATTTGTAAAAATGGGCATAACTTTTGCATACTAACTGTATCCAGATCCCGCTATTGGTTATTGACCGGAGAACGTCTCGGTCATGTCTGCATGGTTCCCGAACCCGTAGGGTCTACACACTTAAGGTTCGATGACGCTAGGGTTATAAAAGAAGTTTGTATGTGGTTACCGAATGTTGTTCGGAGTCCCGGATGAGATCCCGGACGTCACGAGGAGTTCCGGAATGGTCCGGAGGTAAAGATTTATATATAGGAAGTATGGTTTTGGCCACCGGAAGTGTTCTGGGCATCACCGGTAGTGTACCGGCGGGTAGGCCGATGCTACCGAGAAATATGCTCGATGTTGCAGCCGGTGCTATGCGGAGTCTGCATGACAATGTTCTTTCTTTGGAGAAGCGGCGTCTCAGAGAGAAGGATGTGGCATACCCGGTTTTCATGGCCAAGGTGCCAGAGGGCAAGGGATTTGTGGATAACTCCATCGGGGGTACGATCGTCCTGCGGTTTGATGACATCCACGCTATGTTGAACCTTCATCCGCTGCACTACACCTTTGTTCGGCTATTTTCGCTGAGTATGGAGATGCGGATCATTCGCGACAAGACCCCGGACATCGTGATAGTCGACCCCTTCTACATGCGTGCCAAGATCTTGGGCAGCGCTGGGGACCGGCAAGTCGTGAGTTCTTACCTCGAAGTCGTCATTCTGGCAAACCCAGATAAGGATAACTTCCTCGTGCCTTACTTTCCCGGGTAAGTCCTCCCCTCAACCTCCCCGTAACCTACGAATTCTTAGATTTCGATCGTTTTTCTTTTAACATTCCGTGTTTTCTGCAGTGACACACATTGCACGCTCATCCTCCTAAGCCCCAAATATTCCATGGCCACGTATTTCGACCCGGACCGTCAGTCGAACGTAGACTACACAAATGTCAAGAAGGTTCTTGATGATGTTCTCCCCGGCTACGCCCAATCTGGAGGCACCTTCAACAGGCCTATTCGTAAGTACGGCAAGCACGTGTTCTCCCACAATACGACGTTCTGCTGCGTCAAGCAGCCGCCTGACGGTCAGAAGGGTGCCTACTACGCCATCCATCACATGCGGGCGATCGTACGGGACCATCATCAACTTCTGCTATCGAGTAAACTCAAAGATTGGGCCGCGAGCGTGTCGGCAATCCAGGACGCGGACATCAGACAAGAATTCTTTCGCATCCAGTCGGAGTTTGCGGAAATCATCCATCAAGATGTCCTTCGCACCTCGGGGCAGTTCTACCTCAGAAATCAACCGTCCAACAGTGAGATAGACGGAATGCTACAAATGCAGGCTGACAAAGCAAGTAATTTCATGACTCCCATGATAGACGGCGGCTTCATCCACGCTCCGGTCCCTTGAGTCGAGTCGAAAGCAGTGATGCTGTGTCTAGTTCTGAAACATCGATTGGCTCATGTTGTAATTAAGCTTTAATGAACTTGTAGTATGTCTCTTTGGTTTCGAGAGTCGTTCAACTTAGATGTAATCGATGCTATTAATGTCTTGCTTTTTTCTTTCGATCGTTCTGTTTCATACTTATATATTGCTTATGTATTGTCTGTGAATTGGTACTAACGTTTCGTTTGGCTAGTGCATAGCGATGCCGTCGTATGTCGTGCACAAGGGTAAGGTTCCCGGAGTCTACGACGACTGGGAGGAGTGTCGGAGACAGGTTCACCGACTCAGCGGTAACAGTTACAAAGGGTACACCACTAGGGCCGAGGCCGAATTTAGATACGCCCGCTATCTAGCGCGAGAGGGGAGGGAGCGTTGGAGGAACCGGATGAAGACGAGTTTCATCTGATGATGCTCATCGTGATGACCACAGCTCTCTTCTATGTGATGGTAGTTTAGATGATCGATATCGACTTGTAATGTGAAGACAAACTCGCTACTCGCAGTCTCGAGACTTGTAATATAATGTTGTATCTTTGTTTGGTCTTTTCAATTCGGAGACTAATATGATGAATTGTATTCGGAGACTAATATGATGAATTGTATTCAGAGACTAATCTTCTATTGTATTCGATGAATCTGTTGTTGATGTGTGCTGTCTATATTTTGTTCAATTATACATTTTGTAACCTGTGCAAAAAAACAGAGAATTAAAAAATTTAAAAAAACCTAATGTTCATACTAATGGCGCATTACATCACAGTGCGCCATTAGTATGCCAGAGGATACTAATGGCGCATCTTTAAGCAGTGCGCCATTAGTATGCCGAGGTTACTAATGGCGCATCCCGTTGTGGTGCGCCATTAGTATGCCAAAGCACCTGGCTATACATGGCCCCTGGGAGGCATACTAATGCCGCACCGTGCCCTGTACTAATGGCGCACCGGTGGTGCGCCATTAGTATACCAGATACTAATGGCGCACCACTGGTGCGCCATTAGTAAATATTACTAATGGCGTGCTAGTAATGGCGCACCACGAGGCCACGACCCGGGGCTTATGAGGTGCCTATATATATCCCCTCGCCCGCGAGCAGAGCACTCCACTGCTCTGTTTTTTTTGACCGGTGAGGGGAGAGCTTTGTGGTGCTCTAGCTCACCTTCTATGCACATGAGGTGTTCGATGAAATGCCCGAGCCACACTACTTAAGCTTTCTCCTCTCCAAGCTTGACCTCAAAGCTTCATTTTCCTCAAGATTTATCTAGGTTTAGCCGTCCGTCCCGTCCCGTCCCCGTCTTCACCGCCGCCGATCGCCCGCGCCGATCTCGTCGCCGGCACCACCGTGGTAAGCCTCTTGTTCTTATTTTCTTTCTAAAATAAAAATATCTTACTTGTATGATTTATATAGATACTCGTATAATTTTCTTACTTTTATTATTGTTTGTTATTATATAGTGCGATGGTTTTGGTATCCGCTCCCGTCGGCCCTCGTCCTGTCTATGATTCGGATGTGGTATATATATATATATATATATATATATATATATATATATATATATATATATATATATATATATTATATTTTATAACTATTTGATTCATTCATTGTTTATGACAATTATGCCGACCTTATTGTATGTGAACCGGAATTTTTTATTTAGGAGGTATGTGAACTGGAAAATTCCAATCGACCCTATTTTTGAAAGGTTGGTCATAGCACGCACATGTCGGTTCATGAGCTGCTCAAGGCAATAAAAGGAGCCAATGGCATGCCGATGCTCTTAGTCCCCTCTAGCGATGGGCGGTTGACGGTGGTAGCCGTGAATAGCCTTCAGAATCTGGTGCTTGCCAACCACGACAACGAGGGATCCGCCAAAACGAGGCAGCAGACACTGGTAGAAAAAGAGGCTTCCGTCCAGCCCCATTAGTCGCGGAACTGTAGGAACCGCGACTAATGAAGTCTTTAGTCGCGGTTCGGCAGACGAACCGCGACCAAAGGCCTGGGCCCAGGGCGCTCGGTGGCCTGCCGGTTGCACGTGAGGGGCTTTAGTCGCGGTTGGCCAGGCCAACCGGGACTAAAGGTCCTCAGGCTGGCCCGAAGGCCTTTAGTCGCGGTTGGCCAGGCCAACCGGGATTAAAGGTTAGACCTTTAGTCCCGGTTGGTCTGGACAACCGCGACTAAAGGCCCGAACCTTTAGTCGCGGTTGGCGACACCAACCGGGACTAAAGGTCTAACCTTTAATCCCGGTTGGCCTGGCCAACCGCGACTAAAGGGATTTGAGGCCTCATTTTCAAACTCTACCCCCCCCCCCCCGGATCGCCTTTTCAGTTTTAGAAAAAACAAAAGAAAATTATGGAAATGTCAAAAAAATAAAATAAAATAAGTTTTCCATGTAATATGTGGTCTAGTTGTTGGGAAAATTTGGAAATATGAATTTCGACTTCATTTGCAAAATCTCGCGAGAATTTGTAAAAATGGGCATAACTTTTGCATACTAACTGTATCCAGATCCCGCTGTTGGTTATTGACCGGAGAACGTCTCGGTCATGTCTGCATGGTTCCCGAACCCGTAGGGTCTACACACTTAAGGTTCGATGACGCTAGGGTTATAAAAGAAGTTTGTATGTGGTTACCGAATGTTGTTCGGAGTCCCGGATGAGATCCCGGACGTCACGAGGAGTTCCGGAATGGTCCGGAGGTAAAGATTTATATATAGGAAGTATGGTTTTGGCCACCGGAAGTGTTCTGGGCATCACCGGTAGTGTACCGGCGGGTAGGCCGATGCTACCGAGAAATATGCTCGATGTTGCAGCCGGTGCTATGCGGAGTCTGCATGACAATGTTCTTTCTTTGGAGAAGCGGCGTCTCAGAGAGAAGGATGTGGCATACCCGGTTTTCATGGCCAAGGTGCCAGAGGGCAAGGGATTTGTGGATAACTCCATCGGGGGTACGATCGTCCTGCGGTTTGATGACATCCACGCTATGTTGAACCTTCATCCGCTGCACTACAACTTTGTTCGGCTATTTTCGCTGAGTATGGAGATGCGGATCATTCGCGACAAGACCCCGGACATCGTGATAGTCGACCCCTTCTACATGCGTGCCAAGATCTTGGGCAGCGCTGGGGACCGGCAAGTCGTGAGTTCTTACCTCGAAGGCGTCATTCTGGCAAACCCAGATAAGGATAACTTCCTCGTGCCTTACTTTCCCGGGTAAGTCCTCCCCTCAACCTCCCCGTAACATACGAATTCTTAGATTTCGATCGTTTTTCTTTTAACATTCCGTGTTTTCTGCAGTGACACACATTGCACGCTCATCCTCCTAAGCCCCAAATATTCCATGGCCACGTATTTCGACCCGGACCGTCAGTCGAACGTAGACTACACAAATGTCAAGAAGGTTCTTGATGATGTTCTCCCCGGCTACGCCCAATCTGGAGGCACCTTCAACAGGCCTATTCGTAAGTACGGCAAGCACGTGTTCTCCCACAATACGACGTTCTGCTGCGTCAAGCAGCCGCCTGACGGTCAGAAGGGTGCCTACTACGCCATCCATCACATGCGGGCGATCGTACGGGACCATCATCAACTTCTGCTATCGAGTAAACTCAAAGATTGGGCCGCGAGCGTGTCGGCAATCCAGGACGCGGACATCAGACAAGAATTCTTTCGCATCCAGTCGGAGTTTGCGGAAATCATCCATCAAGATGTCCTTCGCACCTCGGGGCAGTTCTACCTCAGAAATCAACCGTCCAATAGTGAGATAGACGGAATGCTACAAATGCAGGCTGACAAAGCAAGTAATTTCATGACTCCCATGATAGACGGCGGCTTCATCCACGCTCCGGTCCCTTGAGTCGAGTCGAAAGCAGTGATGCTGTGTCTAGTTCTGAAACATCGATTGGCTCATGTTGTAATTAAGCTTTAATGAACTTGTAGTATGTCTCTTTGGTTTCGAGAGTCGTTCAACTTAGATGTAATCGATGCTATTAATGTCTTGCTTTTTTCTTTCGATCGTTCTGTTTCATACTTATATATTGCTTATGTATTGTCTGTGAATTGGTACTAACGTTTCGTTTGGCTAGTGCATAGCGATGCCGTCGTATGTCGTGTACAAGGGTAAGGTTCCCGGAGTCTACGACGACTGGGAGGAGTGTCGGAGACAGGTTCACCGACTCAGCGGTAACAGTTACAAAGGGTACACCACTAGGGCCGAGGCCGAATTTAGATACGCCCGCTATCTAGCGCGAGAGGGGAGGGAGCGTTGGAGGAACCGGATGAAGACGAGTTTCATCTGATGATGCTCATCGTGATGACCACAGCTCTCTTCTATGTGATGGTAGTTTAGATGATCGATATCGACTTGTAATGTGAAGACAAACTCGCTACTCGCAGTCTCGAGACTTGTAATATAATGTTGTATCTTTGTTTGGTCTTTTCAATTCGGAGACTAATATGATGAATTGTATTCGGAGACTAATATGATGAATTGTATTCAGAGACTAATCTTCTATTGTATTCGATGAATCTGTTGTTGATGTGTGCTGTCTATATTTTGTTCAATTATACATTTTGTAACCTGTGCAAAAAAACAGAGAATTAAAAAATTTAAAAAAACCTAATGTTCATACTAATGGCGCATTACATCACAGTGCGCCATTAGTATGCCAGAGGATACTAATGGCGCATCTTTAAGCAGTGCGCCATTAGTATGCCGAGGTTACTAATGGCGCATCCCGTTGTGGTGCGCCATTAGTATGCCAAAGCACCTGGCTATACATGGCCCCTGGGAGGCATACTAATGCCGCACCGTGCCCTGTACTAATGGCGCACCGGTGGTGCGCCATTAGTATACCAGATACTAATGGCGCACCACTGGTGCGCCATTAGTAAATATTACTAATGGCGTGCTAGTAATGGCGCACCACGAGGCCACGACCCGGGGCTTATGAGGTGCCTATATATATCCCCTCGCCCGCGAGCAGAGCACTCCACTGCTCTGTTTTTTTTGACCGGTTAGGGGAGAGCTTTGTGGTGCTCTAGCTCACCTTCTATGCACATGAGGTGTTCGATGAAATGCCCGAGCCACACTACTTAAGCTTTCTCCTCTCCAAGCTTGACCTCAAAGCTTCATTTTCCTCAAGATTTATCTAGGTTTAGCCGTCCGTCCCGTCCCGTCCCCGTCTTCACCGCCGCCGATCGCCCGCGCCGATCTCGTCGCCGGCACCACCGTGGTAAGCCTCTTGTTCTTATTTTCTTTCTAAAATAAAAATATCTTACTTGTATGATTTATATAGATACTCGTATAATTTTCTTACTTTTATTATTGTTTGTTATTATATAGTGCGATGGTTTTGGTATCCGCTCCCGTCGGCCCTCGTCCTGTCTATGATTCGGATGTGGTATATATATATATATATATATATATATATATATATATAATATTTTATAACTATTTGATTCATTCATTGTTTATGACAATTATGCCGACCTTATTGTATGTGAACCGGAATTTTTTATTTAGGAGGTATGTGAACTGGAAAATTCCAATCGACCCTATTTTTGAAAGGTTGGTCATAGCACGCACATGTCGGTTCATGAGCTGCTCAAGGCAATAAAAGGAGCCAATGGCATGCCGATGCTCTTAGTCCCCTCTAGCGATGGGCGGTTGACGGTGGTAGCCGTGAATAGCCTTCAGAATCTGGTGCTTGCCAACCACGACAACGAGGGATCCGCCAAAACGAGGCAGCAGACACTGGTAGAAAAAGAGGCTTCCGTCCAGCCCCATTAGTCGCGGAACTGTAGGAACCGCGACTAATGAAGTCTTTAGTCGCGGTTCGGCAGACGAACCGCGACCAAAGGCCTGGGCCCAGGGCGCTCGGTGGCCTGCCGGTTGCACGTGAGGGGCTTTAGTCGTGGTTGGCCAGGCCAACCGGGACTAAAGGTCCTCAGGCTGGCCCGAAGGCCTTTAGTCGCGGTTGGCCAGGCCAACCGGGATTAAAGGTTAGACCTTTAGTCTCGGTTGGTCTGGACAACCGCGACTAAAGGCCCGAACCTTTAGTCGCGGTTGGCGACACCAACCGGGACTAAAGGTCTAACCTTTAATCCCGGTTGGCCTGGCCAACCGCGACTAAAGGGATTTGAGGCCTCATTTTCAAACTCTACCCCCCCCCCCGGATCGCCTTTTCAGTTTTAGAAAAAACAAAAGAAAATTATGGAAATGTCAAAAAAATAAAATAAAATAAGTTTTCCATGTAATATGTGGTCTAGTTGTTGGGAAAATTTGGAAATATGAATTTCGACTTCATTTGCAAAATCTCGCGAGAATTTGTAAAAATGGGCATAACTTTTGCATACTAACTGTATCCAGATCCCGCTGTTGGTTATTGACCGGAGAACGTCTCGGTCATGTCTGCATGGTTCCCGAACCCGTAGGGTCTACACACTTAAGGTTCGATGACGCTAGGGTTATAAAAGAAGTTTGTATGTGGTTACCGAATGTTGTTCGGAGTCCCGGATGAGATCCCGGACGTCACGAGGAGTTCCGGAATGGTCCGGAGGTAAAGATTTATATATAGGAAGTATGGTTTTGGCCACCGGAAATGTTCTGGGCATCACCGGTAGTGTACCGGCGGGTAGGCCGATGCTACCGAGAAATATGCTCGATGTTGCAGCCGGTGCTATGCGGAGTCTGCATGACAATGTTCTTTCTTTGGAGAAGCGGCGTCTCAGAGAGAAGGATGTGGCATACCCGGTTTTCATGGCCAAGGTGCCAGAGGGCAAGGGATTTGTGGATAACTCCATCGGGGGTACGATCGTCCTGCGGTTTGATGACATCCACGCTATGTTGAACCTTCATCCGCTGCACTACACCTTTGTTCGGCTATTTTCGCTGAGTATGGAGATGCGGATCATTCGCGACAAGACCCCGGACATCGTGATAGTCGACCCCTTCTACATGCGTGCCAAGATCTTGGGCAGCGCTGGGGACCGGCAAGTCGTGAGTTCTTACCTCGAAGGCGTCATTCTGGCAAACCCAGATAAGGATAACTTCCTCGTGCCTTACTTTCCCGGGTAAGTCCTCCCCTCAACCTCCCCGTAACATACGAATTCTTAGATTTCGATCGTTTTTCTTTTAACATTCCGTGTTTTCTGCAGTGACACACATTGCACGCTCATCCTCCTAAGCCCCAAATATTCCATGGCCACGTATTTCGACCCGGACCGTCAGTCGAACGTAGACTACACAAATGTCAAGAAGGTTCTTGATGATGTTCTCCCCGGCTACGCCCAATCTGGAGGCACCTTCAACAGGCCTATTCGTAAGTACGGCAAGCACGTGTTCTCCCACAATACGACGTTCTGCTGCGTCAAGCAGCCGCCTGACGGTCAGAAGGGTGCCTACTACGCCATCCATCACATGCGGGCGATCGTACGGGACCATCATCAACTTCTGCTATCGAGTAAACTCAAAGATTGGGCCGCGAGCGTGTCGGCAATCCAGGACGCGGACATCAGACAAGAATTCTTTCGCATCCAGTCGGAGTTTGCGGAAATCATCCATCAAGATGTCCTTCGCACCTCGGGGCAGTTCTACCTCAGAAATCAACCGTCCAACAGTGAGATAGACGGAATGCTACAAATGCAGGCTGACAAAGCAAGTAATTTCATGACTCCCATGATAGACGGCGGCTTCATCCACGCTCCGGTCCCTTGAGTCGAGTCGAAAGCAGTGATGCTGTGTCTAGTTCTGAAACATCGATTGGCTCATGTTGTAATTAAGCTTTAATGAACTTGTAGTATGTCTCTTTGGTTTCGAGAGTCGTTCAACTTAGATGTAATCGATGCTATTAATGTCTTGCTTTTTTCTTTCGATCGTTCTGTTTCATACTTATATATTGCTTATGTATTGTCTGTGAATTGGTACTAACGTTTCGTTTGGCTAGTGCATAGCGATGCCGTCGTATGTCGTGCACAAGGGTAAGGTTCCCGGAGTCTACGACGACTGGGAGGAGTGTCGGAGACAGGTTCACCGACTCAGCGGTAACAGTTACAAAGGGTACACCACTAGGGCCGAGGCCGAATTTAGATACGCCCGCTATCTAGCGCGAGAGGGGAGGGAGCGTTGGAGGAACCGGATGAAGACGAGTTTCATCTGATGATGCTCATCGTGATGACCACAGCTCTCTTCTATGTGATGGTAGTTTAGATGATCGATATCGACTTGTAATGTGAAGACAAACTCGCTACTCGCAGTCTCGAGACTTGTAATATAATGTTGTATCTTTGTTTGGTCTTTTCAATTCGGAGACTAATATGATGAATTGTATTCGGAGACTAATATGATGAATTGTATTCAGAGACTAATCTTCTATTGTATTCGATGAATCTGTTGTTGATGTGTGCTGTCTATATTTTGTTCAATTATACATTTTGTAACCTGTGCAAAAAAACAGAGAATTAAAAAATTTAAAAAAACCTAATGTTCATACTAATGGCGCATTACATCACAGTGCGCCATTAGTATGCCAGAGGATACTAATGGCGCATCTTTAAGCAGTGCGCCATTAGTATGCCGAGGTTACTAATGGCGCATCCCGTTGTGGTGCGCCATTAGTATGCCAAAGCACCTGGCTATACATGGCCCCTGGGAGGCATACTAATGCCGCACCGTGCCCTGTACTAATGGCGCACCGGTGGTGCGCCATTAGTATACCAGATACTAATGGCGCACCACTGGTGCGCCATTAGTAAATATTACTAATGGCGTGCTAGTAATGGCGCACCACGAGGCCACGACCTGGGGCTTATGAGGTGCCTATATATATCCCCTCGCCCGCGAGCAGAGCACTCCACTGCTCTGTTTTTTTTGACTGGTGAGGGGAGAGCTTTGTGGTGCTCTAGCTCACCTTCTATGCACATGAGGTGTTCGATGAAATGCCCGAGCCACACTACTTAAGCTTTCTCCTCTCCAAGCTTGACCTCAAAGCTTCATTTTCCTCAAGATTTATCTAGGTTTAGCCGTCCGTCCCGTCCCGTCCCCGTCTTCACCGCCGCCGATCGCCCGCGCCGATCTCGTCGCCGGCACCACCGTGGTAAGCCTCTTGTTCTTATTTTCTTTCTAAAATAAAAATATCTTACTTGTATGATTTATATAGATACTCGTATAATTTTCTTACTTTTATTATTGTTTGTTATTATATAGTGCGATGGTTTTGGTATCCGCTCCCGTCGGCCCTCGTCCTGTCTATGATTCGGATGTGGTATATATATATATATATATATATTATATTTTATAACTATTTGATTCATTCATTGTTTATGACAATTATGCCGACCTTATTGTATGTGAACCGGAATTTTTTATTTAGGAGGTATGTGAACTGGAAAATTCCAATCGACCCTATTTTTGAAAGGTTGGTCATAGCACGCACATGTCGGTTCATGAGCTGCTCAAGGCAATAAAAGGAGCCAATGGCATGCCGATGCTCTTAGTCCCCTCTAGCGATGGGCGGTTGACGGTGGTAGCCGTGAATAGCCTTCAGAATCTGGTGCTTGCCAACCACGACAACGAGGGATCCGCCAAAACGAGGCAGCAGACACTGGTAGAAAAAGAGGCTTCCGTCCAGCCCCATTAGTCGCGGAACTGTAGGAACCGCGACTAATGAAGTCTTTAGTCGCGGTTCGGCAGACGAACCGCGACCAAAGGCCTGGGCCCAGGGCGCTCGGTGGCCTGCCGGTTGCACGTGAGGGGCTTTAGTCGCGGTTGGCCAGGCCAACCGGGACTAAAGGTCCTCAGGCTGGCCCGAAGGCCTTTAGTCGCGGTTGGCCAGGCCAACCGGGATTAAAGGTTAGACCTTTAGTCCCGGTTGGTCTGGACAACCGCGACTAAAGGCCCGAACCTTTAGTCGCGGTTGGCGACACCAACCGGGACTAAAGGTCTAACCTTTAATCCCGGTTGGCCTGGCCAACCGCGACTAAAGGGATTTGAGGCCTCATTTTCAAACTCTACCCCCCCCCCCCGGATCGCCTTTTCAGTTTTAGAAAAAACAAAAGAAAATTATGGAAATGTCAAAAAAATAAAATAAAATAAGTTTTCCATGTAATATGTGGTCTAGTTGTTGGGAAAATTTGGAAATATGAATTTCGACTTCATTTGCAAAATCTCGCGAGAATTTGTAAAAATGGGCATAACTTTTGCATACTAACTGTATCCAGATCCCGCTGTTGGTTATTGACCGGAGAACGTCTCGGTCATGTCTGCATGGTTCCCGAACCCGTAGGGTCTACACACTTAAGGTTCGATGACGCTAGGGTTATAAAAGAAGTTTGTATGTGGTTACCGAATGTTGTTCGGAGTCCCGGATGAGATCCCGGACGTCACGAGGAGTTCCGGAATGGTCCGGAGGTAAAGATTTATATATAGGAAGTATGGTTTTGGCCACCGGAAGTGTTCTGGGCATCACCGGTAGTGTACCGGCGGGTAGGCCGATGCTACCGAGAAATATGCTCGATGTTGCAGCCGGTGCTATGCGGAGTCTGCATGACAATGTTCTTTCTTTGGAGAAGCGGCGTCTCAGAGAGAAGGATGTGGCATACCCGGTTTTCATGGCCAAGGTGCCAGAGGGCAAGGGATTTGTGGATAACTCCATCGGGGGTACGATCGTCCTGCGGTTTGATGACATCCACGCTATGTTGAACCTTCATCCGCTGCACTACACCTTTGTTCGGCTATTTTCGCTGAGTATGGAGATGCGGATCATTCGCGACAAGACCCCGGACATCGTGATAGTCGACCCCTTCTACATGCGTGCCAAGATCTTGGGCAGCGCTGGGGACCGGCAAGTCGTGAGTTCTTACCTCGAAGTCGTCATTCTGGCAAACCCAGATAAGGATAACTTCCTCGTGCCTTACTTTCCCGGGTAAGTCCTCCCCTCAACCTCCCCGTAACATACGAATTCTTAGATTTCGATCGTTTTTCTTTTAACATTCCGTGTTTTCTGCAGTGACACACATTGCACGCTCATCCTCCTAAGCCCCAAATATTCCATGGCCACGTATTTCGACCCGGACCGTCAGTCGAACGTAGACTACACAAATGTCAAGAAGGTTCTTGATGATGTTCTCCCCGGCTACGCCCAATCTGGAGGCACCTTCAACAGGCCTATTCGTAAGTACGGCAAGCACGTGTTCTCCCACAATACGACGTTCTGCTGCGTCAAGCAGCCGCCTGACGGTCAGAAGGGTGCCTACTACGCCATCCATCACATGCGGGCGATCGTACGGGACCATCATCAACTTCTGCTATCGAGTAAACTCAAAGATTGGGCCGCGAGCGTGTCGGCAATCCAGGACGCGGACATCAGACAAGAATTCTTTCGCATCCAGTCGAAGTTTGCGGAAATCATCCATCAAGATGTCCTTCGCACCTCGGGGCAGTTCTACCTCAGAAATCAACCGTCCAACAGTGAGATAGACGGAATGCTACAAATGCAGGCTGACAAAGCAAGTAATTTCATGACTCCCATGATAGACGGCGGCTTCATCCACGCTCCGGTCCCTTGAGTCGAGTCGAAAGCAGTGATGCTGTGTCTAGTTCTGAAACATCGATTGGCTCATGTTGTAATTAAGCTTTAATGAACTTGTAGTATGTCTCTTTGGTTTCGAGAGTCGTTCAACTTAGATGTAATCGATGCTATTAATGTCTTGCTTTTTTCTTTCGATCGTTCTGTTTCATACTTATATATTGCTTATGTATTGTCTGTGAATTGGTACTAACGTTTCGTTTGGCTAGTGCATAGCGATGCCGTCGTATGTCGTGTACAAGGGTAAGGTTCCCGGAGTCTACGACGACTGGGAGGAGTGTCGGAGACAGGTTCACCGACTCAGCGGTAACAGTTACAAAGGGTACACCACTAGGGCCGAGGCCGAATTTAGATACGCCCGCTATCTAGCGCGAGAGGGGAGGGAGCGTTGGAGGAACCGGATGAAGACGAGTTTCATCTGATGATGCTCATCGTGATGACCACAGCTCTCTTCTATGTGATGGTAGTTTAGATGATCGATATCGACTTGTAATGTGAAGACAAACTCGCTACTCGCAGTCTCGAGACTTGTAATATAATGTTGTATCTTTGTTTGGTCTTTTCAATTCGGAGACTAATATGATGAATTGTATTCGGAGACTAATATGATGAATTGTATTCAGAGACTAATCTTCTATTGTATTCGATGAATCTGTTATTGATGTGTGCTGTCTATATTTTGTTCAATTATACATTTTGTAACCTGTGTAAAAAAACAGAGAATTAAAAAATTTAAAAAAACCTAATGTTCATACTAATGGCGCATTACATCACAGTGCGCCATTAGTATGCCAGAGGATACTAATGGCGCATCTTTAAGCAGTGCGCCATTAGTATGCCGAGGTTACTAATGGCGCATCCCGTTGTGGTGCGCCATTAGTATGCCAAAGCACCTGACTATACATGGCCCCTGGGAGGCATACTAATGCCGCACCGTGCCCTGTACTAATGGCGCACCGGTGGTGCGCCATTAGTATACCAGATACTAATGGCGCACCACTGGTGCGCCATTAGTAAATATTACTAATGGCGTGCTAGTAATGGCGCACCACGAGGCCACGACCCGGGGCTTATGAGGTGCCTATATATATCCCCTTGCCCGCGAGCAGAGCACTCCACTGCTCTGTTTTTTTTGACCGGTGAGGGGAGAGCTTTGTGGTGCTCTAGCTCACCTTCTATGCACATGAGGTGTTCGATGAAATGCCCGAGCCACACTACTTAAGCTTTCTCCTCTCCAAGCTTGACCTCAAAGCTTCATTTTCCTCAAGATTTATCTAGGTTTAGCCGTCCGTCCCGTCCCGTCCCCGTCTTCACCGCCGCCGATCGCCCGCGCCGATCTCGTCGCCGGCACCACCGTGGTAAGCCTCTTGTTCTTATTTTCTTTCTAAAATAAAAATATCTTACTTGTATGATTTATATAGATACTCGTATAATTTTCTTACTTTTATTATTGTTTGTTATTATATAGTGCGATGGTTTTGGTATCCGCTCCCGTCGGCCCTCGTCCTGTCTATGATTCGGATGTGGTATATATATATATATATATATATATATATATATATATATATATATATATATATTATATTTTATAACTATTTGATTCATTCATTGTTTATGACAATTATGCCGACCTTATTGTATGTGAACCGGAATTTTTTATTTAGGAGGTATGTGAACTGGAAAATTCCAATCGACCCTATTTTTGAAAGGTTGGTCATAGCACGCACATGTCGGTTCATGAGCTGCTCAAGGCAATAAAAGGAGCCAATGGCATGCCGATGCTCTTAGTCCCCTCTAGCGATGGGCGGTTGACGGTGGTAGCCGTGAATAGCCTTCAGAATATGGTGCTTGCCAACCACGACAACGAGGGATCCGCCAAAACGAGGCAGCAGACACTGGTAGAAAAAGAGGCTTCCGTCCAGCCCCATTAGTCGCGGAACTGTAGGAACCGCGACTAATGAAGTCTTTAGTCGCGGTTCGGCAGACGAACCGCGACCAAAGGCCTGGGCCCAGGGCGCTCAGTGGCCTGCCGGTTGCACGTGAGGGGCTTTAGTCGCGGTTGGCCAGGCCAACCGGGACTAAAGGTCCTCAGGCTGGCCCGAAGGCCTTTAGTCGCGGTTGGCCAGGCCAACCGGGATTAAAGGATAGACCTTTAGTCCCGGTTGGTCTGGACAACCGCGACTAAAGGCCCGAACCTTTAGTCGCGGTTGGCGACACCAACCGGGACTAAAGGTCTAACCTTTAATCCCGGTTGGCCTGGCCAACCGCGACTAAAGGGATTTGAGGCCTCATTTTCAAACTCTACCCCCCCCCCCCCGGATCGCCTTTTCAGTTTTAGAAAAAACAAAAGAAAATTATGGAAATGTCAAAAAAATAAAATAAAATAAGTTTTCCATGTAATATGTGGTCTAGTTGTTGGGAAAATTTGGAAATATGAATTTCGACTTCATTTGCAAAATCTCGCGAGAATTTGTAAAAATGGGCATAACTTTTGCATACTAACTGTATCCAGATCCCGCTGTTGGTTATTGACCGGAGAACGTCTCGGTCATGTCTGCATGGTTCCCGAACCCGTAGGGTCTACACACTTAAGGTTCGATGACGCTAGGGTTATAAAAGAAGTTTGTATGTGGTTACCGAATGTTGTTCGGAGTCCCGGATGAGATCCCGGACGTCACGAGGAGTTCCGGAATGGTCCGGAGGTAAAGATTTATATATAGGAAGTATGGTTTTGGCCACCGGAAGTGTTCTGGGCATCACCGGTAGTGTACCGGCGGGTAGGCCGATGCTACCGAGAAATATGCTCGATGTTGCAGCCGGTGCTATGCGGAGTCTGCATGACAATGTTCTTTCTTTGGAGAAGCGGCGTCTCAGAGAGAAGGATGTGGCATACCCGGTTTTCATGGCCAAGGTGCAAGAGGGCAAGGGATTTGTGGATAACTCCATCGGGGGTACGATCGTCCTGCGGTTTGATGACATCCACGCTATGTTGAACCTTCATCCGCTGCACTACACCTTTGTTCGGCTATTTTCGCTGAGTATGGAGATGCGGATCATTCGCGACAAGACCCCGGACATCGTGATAGTCGACCCCTTCTACATGCGTGCCAAGATCTTGGGCAGCGCTGGGGACCGGCAAGTCGTGAGTTCTTACCTCGAAGGCGTCATTCTGGCAAACCCAGATAAGGATAACTTCCTCGTGCCTTACTTTCCCGGGTAAGTCCTCCCCTCAACCTCCCCGTAACGTACGAATTCTTAGATTTCGATCGTTTTTCTTTTAACATTCCGTGTTTTCTGCAGTGACACACATTGCACGCTCATCCTCCTAAGCCCCAAATATTCCATGGCCACGTATTTCGACCCGGACCGTCAGTCGAACGTAGACTACACAAATGTCAAGAAGGTTCTTGATGATGTTCTCCCCGGCTACGCCCAATCTGGAGGCACCTTCAACAGGCCTATTCGTAAGTACGGCAAGCACGTGTTCTCCCACAATACGACGTTCTGCTGCGTCAAGCAGCCGCCTGACGGTCAGAAGGGTGCCTACTACGCCATCCATCACATGCGGGCGATCGTACGGGACCATCATCAACTTCTGCTATCGAGTAAACTCAAAGATTGGGCCGCGAGCGTGTCGGCAATCCAGGACGCGGACATCAGACAAGAATTCTTTCGCATCCAGTCGGAGTTTGCGGAAATCATCCATCAAGATGTCCTTCGCACCTCGGGGCAGTTCTACCTCAGAAATCAACCGTCCAACAGTGAGATAGACGGAATGCTACAAATGCAGGCTGACAAAGCAAGTAATTTCATGACTCCCATGATAGACGGCGGCTTCATCCACGCTCCGGTCCCTTGAGTCGAGTCGAAAGCAGTGATGCTGTGTCTAGTTCTGAAACATCGATTGGCTCATGTTGTAATTAAGCTTTAATGAACTTGTAGTATGTCTCTTTGGTTTCGAGAGTCGTTCAACTTAGATGTAATCGATGCTATTAATGTCTTGCTTTTTTCTTTCGATCGTTCTGTTTCATACTTATATATTGCTTATGTATTGTCTGTGAATTGGTACTAACGTTTCGTTTGGCTAGTGCATAGCGATGCCGTCGTATGTCGTGTACAAGGGTAAGGTTCCCGGAGTCTACGACGACTGGGAGGAGTGTCGGAGACAGGTTCACCGACTCAGCGGTAACAGTTACAAAGGGTACACCACTAGGGCCGAGGCCGAATTTAGATACGCCCGCTATCTAGCGCGAGAGGGGAGGGAGCGTTGGAGGAACCGGATGAAGACGAGTTTCATCTGATGATGCTCATCGTGATGACCACAGCTCTCTTCTATGTGATGGTAGTTTAGATGATCGATATCGACTTGTAATGTGAAGACAAACTCGCTAATCGCAGTCTCGAGACTTGTAATATAATGTTGTATCTTTGTTTGGTCTTTTCAATTCGGAGACTAATATGATGAATTGTATTCGGAGACTAATATGATGAATTGTATTCAGAGACTAATCTTCTATTGTATTCGATGAATCTGTTGTTGATGTGTGCTGTCTATATTTTATTCAATTATACATTTTGTAACCTGTGCAAAAAAACAGAGAATTAAAAAATTTAAAAAAACCTAATGTTCATACTAATGGCGCATTACATCACAGTGCGCCATTAGTATGCCAGAGGATACTAATGGCGCATCTTTAAGCAGTGCGCCATTAGTATGCCGAGGTTACTAATGGCGCATCCCGTTGTGGTGCGCCATTAGTATGCCAAAGCACCTGGCTATACATGGCCCCTGGGAGGCATACTAATGCCGCACCGTGCCCTGTACTAATGGCGCACCGGTGGTGCGCCATTAGTAAATATTACTAATGGCGTGCTAGTAATGGCGCACCACGAGGCCACGACCCGGGGCTTATGAGGTGCCTATATATATCCCCTCGCCCGCGAGCAGAGCACTCCACTGCTCTGTTTTTTTTGACCGGTGAGGGGAGAGCTTTGTGGTGCTCTAGCTCACCTTCTATGCACATGAGGTGTTCGATGAAATGCCCGAGCCACACTACTTAAGCTTTCTCCTCTCCAAGCTTGACCTCAAAGCTTCATTTTCCTCAAGATTTATCTAGGTTTAGCCGTCCGTCACGTCCCGTCCCCGTCTTCACCGCCGCCGATCGCCCGCGCCGATCTCGTCGCCGGCACCACCGTGGTAAGCCTCTTGTTCTTATTTTCTTTCTAAAATAAAAATATCTTACTTGTATGATTTATATAGATACTCGTATAATTTTCTTACTTTTATTATTGTTTGTTATTATATAGTGCGATGGTTTTGGTATCCGCTCCCGTCGGCCCTCGTCCTGTCTATGATTCGGATGTGGTATATATATATATATATTTATATATATATATATTATATTATATTTTATAACTATTTGATTCATTCATTGTTTATGACAATTATGCCGACCTTATTGTATGTGAACCGGAATTTTTTATTTAGGAGGTATGTGAACTGGAAAATTCCAATCGACCCTATTTTCGAAAGGTTGGTCATAGCACGCACATGTCGGTTCATGAGCTGCTCAAGGCAATAAAAGGAGCCAATGGCATGCCGATGCTCTTAGTCCCCTCTAGCGATGGGCGGTTGACGGTGGTAGCCGTGAATAGCCTTCAGAATCTGGTGCTTGCCAACCACGACAACGAGGGATCCGCCAAAACGAGGCAGCAGACACTGGTAGAAAAAGAGGCTTCCGTCCAGCCCCATTAGTCGCGGAACTGTAGGAACCGCGACTAATGAAGTCTTTAGTCGCGGTTCGGCAGACGAACCGCGACCAAAGGCCTGGGCCCAGGGCGCTCGGTGGCCTGCCGGTTGCACGTGAGGGGCTTTAGTCGCGGTTGGCCAGGCCAACCGGGACTAAAGGTCCTCAGGCTGGCCCGAAGGCCTTTAGTCGCGGTTGGCCAGGCCAACCGGGATTAAAGGTTAGACCTTTAGTCCCGGTTGGTCTGGACAACCGCGACTAAAGGCCCGAACCTTTAGTCGCGGTTGGCGACACCAACCGGGACTAAAGGTCTAACCTTTAATCCCGGTTGGCCTGGCCAACCGCGACTAAAGGGATTTGAGGCCTCATTTTCAAACTCTACCCCCCCCCCCCCGGATCGCCTTTTCAGTTTTAGAAAAAACAAAAGAAAATTATGGAAATGTCAAAAAAATAAAATAAAATAAGTTTTCCATGTAATATGTGGTCTAGTTGTTGGGAAAATTTGGAAATATGAATTTCGACTTCATTTGCAAAATCTCGCGAGAATTTGTAAAAATGGGCATAACTTTTGCATACTAACTCGGATGAAAAAGTTTTATATATGAAAAATCATCTACTCGAAAAGTTACATCCGAATTGTGGAGAGGCAAAAAACCTAACAGAAAAAAAGTTACGGGGCTTTTAAGTTCTGGAGAGGCAAAAAAATTCAAATAAATTCAAATTGTGGTCAAACTGTGGTCAAACAATGGTCAAACTAATTATTCTAGAATATTAGTGTTACTAAATAATTATTTCACTTTTTTTAAATTTTGGTCAAATCTGGTCAAACTGTGGTCAAATCTGGTCAAACTGTGGTCAAAAAATGGTCAAACTAATTATTCCAGAAATATTAGTGTTACTAAATAATTATTGTTTTTAAAACAATAGTTTCAAACTCAAACAGTGAAATGTGTCACTTCATGCTCAAGCTAAATACCTGAGGGTTAATAGAATTGACATCCTACTATTGTCAGGAAAACAACAAGTGCAGACTTGGAAACGAGGGAGAATAGAACCTGGAAGTTAAGCGTGCTCAGGCTGGGGGAGTGGGAGGATGGGTGACCGTTCGGGAAGTTAGATGATTTGGAATGATGAGGGGTGATTAGAGATTAGAGGATAAATTGAGCAGTGATGAGGGATGGTGATTAGAGATTAGAGGATAAAATAATTCAGAAATTTGAAAATAAAAAAAAATTGAAAAAATTCGCAAAAAAATTTAAACCTGCGGCGGCCTTTAGTCGCGGTTGGCCAGAAGAACCGCGACTAAAGGTCCTCCGCCCCGACGGCCACCTGGCGCCCACGTGGACGGGCCTTTAGTCGCGGTTCTTAAGCAACCGCGACTAAAGGGGGGGGCCTTTAGTCCCGCCTGTTTGGTCGCGGTTGCGCAACCGCGACTAATGGCAATTGCGAACCGCGACCAAAGGCCCTTTTTTCACCAGTGAGAATTTCCACGTCTGGCTACTGTTCCTGGCGTCACTAGTTGCCACCGTCACTTTCACCGCGGGGCTCACCCCACCTGGAGGTTTCTGGTCCGATGACAATGGACACCGTGCTGGTGACCCAATTATGCGTGACAAAATTTCCTACAAGGTACCGCATACATGTGGGCAGCAACAAGACGGCCTTCTGCTTCTCCTTGGTCATCATCGGACTACTCGCCAATAACCCAGCTAACGACACGAACAGATTCGTGAGAATTTTTTATTTCCCATTTTTGGTACTTATTTGTCTTCTGAGATTGATGACTAGCTTCTTCAGCGGCACGTGGAACTACTCTAATGTTGATACCAACTCATGTCTTATTTTTGGAGGCGCCCTTTTCATACACAAATTTGGAAGGCCCATGCAAACCATGGAATCCTCCGCTTAAGAGGTCGGTTTGCTGCTATGAACAATCGGCACGTACTACTGAAGAAACAACTACAATCCTTACAGTAACCTGCGACCTTCAAACTTATGCTCCTCGTGTAGTCGTGTTTGTACCTGTCAATCATTTGTAAGTGCTTGAGCACCCTTATTTTGCTACTCATTTGTAAGTGCTTGAGGACCGTCATTTGGTTGCTTATTTCTAACTCCTATTTTTTTCGAAAAGGAGAAATACCTTCGGCCTTAGCATTTCTTGATGCACACAATCATATTATTAAAAATCCGGTAAAGAACAAGGTCTCAAATAATACTGTGAAGCTGGTTTTTTTTTTGTTGCACAACCAGCGAAAATAGGGTAAGATGACTAGACACATATCCTACTGTTGGACCGCCACCCAAATCGGTTGTAAGTATCCCGTGCAACCATCTATCATCGGTTGCACCAAATATACATAAGCTCTCTATGGTCTGTATGGCTAAGTAACGACCACGTACGGATCCAAGTAGACGCCCTGAAGGTAACCTGCAAAAAGTTTGTGATGGTTTGTCTGTTAAATGCAACATCATTCCGACAATTCCTTATGGCCCTAAGTAATGCACACACTCCAACTCGAATATGTGCAGCGGTTTTAGGCTCTATCCCAGTTAACCAAGTCCCAAATAAATATGAAACCATGAGTGGCGGAAAAGTTAAAGGACGCATGAATGGTCCACCATAATAACTTAGCAAGTGGGCATTGGAGGAAAATAGGTTCTATTGTTTCGTCCTGATCATAAAACCAACATCATTTACTACATTCCCAACTGCGCTTTGCCAAGTTATCCTTTGTCAAAATGACTCCCTTATGGACAAACCGCATGAACACCTTGATTTTAGAGGCACCTTGTTCTTCCATATGTCGATTGACAACAGCTTTTGAAACAACAACTTCTGAAGGAAAAACCTAAGCATATTACAACAAAAGCAGCAGCAAAAATGGCATATTTAAGCAACAAACATAGTATATTTCAGTAGCAACAACATAACATGAATAGTATCAACGAAGAGTAGCTGCAAACATGGTATATTTCAGCAGCAAAAGAAGCACATTTCAGCAGTAAAACTTGAGCAAATTCAGTACAATACAATAGTACATTTCAGAAATAACAGTAGCTAAAAAGAGCATATTTCAGCTCAATACAACAACCCATTTCAGCAACAAAGATGACCATGTTTCAGCAACAAACAGGAGCATATTTCAGCCATGCATTGTTCAAAAAAGATGGACGTATTCTGAGATACTTATGTTGGGTTTCGGGTTCGGGTACTAGTCAAATGGGTTTGAACCCGGGAAACATGTTTGGTCTTATAATGTACCCATCAATAGTTCTGTGGGGATTAGAAAGACGCCCGTTCCCATTCCCTAATAGGATAAAAACCAGTGGGGACGTGAGTTTCGAAGCCCCATTGCCATCACTAATAAGGAAAACCTTATACACATAAGCTTACTAGTAGCGCTTTTTAAAAGGCACCGCTGCTACTAATTATCAGTAGCGCTTGGACGTAGAAAGCGCTGCTACTATGCACTTACCAATAGCGTTGTGGTTATAAAACACACTACTACTATAATTGCTGCACCATTGCCGGCAGGCCAGACATACTAGTAGCGCTCGTATGCAGAAAGCGTACTGCTATTCTACGTAGCAGTTGAGCTTTCCTCCGACCAGCGCTACTACTACGGGCACCTTATCCACACTCCGGCCCGCGCGCGTCCTCATTCTCCCACTCACACTCTCACTCGCCTTCGCCACCGTCCCCCACGCGCCGCCGTCTCCCACGCCGGCCCTCCCCCGTGCCGACCTCCTCCCCTGCCGGCCGCCTTCCCCCGTGATACATCTCCAACGTATCTATAATTTTTTATTGCTCCATGCTATATTATCTACTGTTTTGGACAATATTGAGCTTTATTATCCACTTTTATATTATTTTTGGGACTAACCTATTAACCGGAGGCCCAACCCAGAATAGTTGTTTTTAGCCTATTTCAATGTTTTGAAGAAAAGGAATATCAGACGGAGTTGAAACGGAACGAAATCAACTGGAGAAGTTATTTTTGGAAGGAAAGCTACCGGATGGACTTGGATCCCACATCAGGAGAGAAGGGAGGTGCCCACGAGGATGGGGGGCACGCCCACCCCCCTAGGGCGCGCCCCCTGCCTCGTGGGGCCCCCGAAGCTCCACCGACGTACTTCCTGCACCCATATATACTCACGTACCTTAAAAATTCCAGAACGGAGAATAGATCGGGAGTTCCGCCGCCGCAAGCCTCTGTAGCCACCAAAAACCAATCGGGACCCTGTTCCGGCACCCTGCTGGAGGGGGGAACCCTCACCTGTGGCCATCTTCATCATCCCGATGCTCTCCATGACGAGGAGGGAGTAGTTCACCCTCGGGGCTGAGGGTATGTACCAGTAGCTATGTGTTTGATCTCTCTCTCTCTCTCTCTCTCTCTCTCTCTCTCTCTCGTGTTTTTGATTTGGCACGATCTTGATGTATCGCGAGCTTTGCTATTATAGTTGGTTCTTATGTTTCTTCTCCCTCTCTTCTCTCTTGTAATGGATTGAGTTTCCCCTTTGAAGTAATCTTATCAGATTGAGTCTTTAAAGATTTGAGAACACTTGATGTATGTCTTGCCGTGCGTATCTGTGGTGACAATGGGATATCACGTGCCACTTGATGTATGTTTTGGTGATCAACTTGCGGGTTCCACCCATGAACCTATGCATAGGGGTTGGCACACGTTTTCGTCGTGATTCTCCGGTAGAAACTTTGGGGCACTCTTTGAGGTTCTATGTTTTGGTTGAATAGATGAATCTGAGATTGTGTGATGTATATCGTATAATCTTACCCACGGATACTTGAGGTGACATTGGAGTATCTAGGTGACATTAGGGTTTTGGTTGATTTGTATCTTAAGGTGTTATTCTAGTACGAACTCTAGGGCTGTTTGTGACACTTATAGGAATAGCCCAACGGATTGATTGGAAAGAATAACTTTGAGGTGGTTTCGTACCCTACCACAATCTCTTCGTTTGTTCTCCGCTATTAGTGACTTTGGAGTGACTCTTTGTTGCATGTTGAGGGATAGTTATATGATCCAACTATGTTATTATTGTTGAGAGAACTTGCACTAGTGAAAGTATGAACCCTAGGCCTTGTTTCCTATCATTGCAATAACGTTTACGCTCACTTTTATCGCTTGCTACCTTGCTGTTTTTATATTTTCAGATTACAAAAACCTATATCTACCATCCATATTGCACTTGTATCACCATCTCTTCGCCGAACTAGTGCACCTATACAATTTACCATTGTATTGGGTGTGTTGGGGACACAAGAGACTCTTTGTTATTTGATTGCAGGGTTGCTTGAGAGAGACCATCTTCATCCTACGCCTCCCACAGATTGATAAACCTTAGGTCATCCACTTGAGGGAAATTTGCTACTGTCCTACAAACATGTGCACTTGCAGGCCCAACAACGTCTATAAGAAGAAGGTTGTGTAGTAGACATCACCCCGCCGGCACCCCCCCTCCCCCCCGCGCCGGCCATCCTCCACCGTGAGGTACTCCTCCTCCCTTCTTCCTCCTCCTTCCTAGTTTATTTTGAACCCTAGCTAGTTGAAAAATGTAGGTTAAATATTAGAATAATGTAGTAGGTTATGATCTTAGGTAATTAATCTTAGGTGTTTAATCTTAGAATAATGTAGTATGAACCCTAGCTAGTTATGATCGAATAATGTTCAAAATTGAAAGGATCGATACGGTTGACTAGAGGGGGGGGGGTGAATAGGAGACTACAAATTTTAATCTTTCTTGTCAATTTTAAGGCTTAGTGGATAAATAGGGTTCACTAGATATGCAACTAGGTGAATGCAACCTATATGCCAAGCAATCTCCAAGATAAATATGCTAGGCAACAAACTAAGTAGCAAGCCAACAAGCATACAAAACAAAGTAAGGTCCGGGAAAGGATTAACCACAAGTGAGACGAGGACGCAGATTTTTATCCCGAAGTTCACTCTTCCTTGGGGAAGAGCTACTCTCCATTTGGAGCGGTGCCGGAGCCAAAGCTTGCGGAACGCCACCGAAGTCTCACCGTAATCTCCTTCGAGTCACCCCCAATGGATGAGCCTCGAATCACTCGGGGTTGGACTTAAAGGCGATCACACACCTTTACAAACTTCTCCAGAGCACACCACAAACAAGGAAGCTTCCGGAGGAACCTCTAGCCGCTTAAGAGCCCAAGCTCCAAGAGTAACAAGTCAATGTGGAAGAAATGTTGCGGGGAACGCGAGTTGGTTTGGTCAAGTTATAGATCGGGTCTTTGATGACCCACAAGTATAGGGGATCTATCGTAGTCCTTTCGATAAGTAAGAGTGTCGAACCCAACGAGGAGGAGAAGGAAATGACAAGCAATTTTCAGTAAGGTATTCTCTGCAAGCACTGAAATGATCAGTAACAAATAGTTTTCGTGGCCAGGGTGTGCCCCCCCTTCGGTTGATTCTTTTGCCAGTATTTTTTATTAATTCCAAAAGGAGCCTCTGTGATGTTTCAGGACTTTTGGAGTTGTGCAGAATAGGTCTCTAATATTTGCTCCTTTTACAGCCCAGAATTCCAGCTGCCGACATTCTCCCTCTTCGTGTAAACCTTGTAAAATAAGAGAGAATAGGCATACGTATTGTGACATAATGTGTAATAACAGCCCATAATGCAATAAATATCGATATAAAAGCATGATGCAAAATGGACGTATCAACTCCCCCAAGCTTAAACCTCGCTTGTCCTCAAGCGGAAGCCGATAACGAGAAATATGTGCACATGTTTAGAGATAGAGGTATCGATAAATAAAATACGGACATGAGGGCTTCATAATCATTCTTAGAACAGCAACATATATGTATTGTTTTCATATGATTTCTTATGCTAAACTAACAATTTATTCACAACGTCAAGTATGAATCAGGAACTTCATTGAAAACTAACAAACTATGATCTCGGTCATTGAAGCAATTGCAATTTATCATAACATCGGAAAGAGTCAATATAAGAGCTTTCCAGCAAGTCCATATATATCAGGATCTTTCCAACACAATGTGCTTGCCAAAGGATAAAATGTAAAAAGGAAAGGTGAAGATCACCATGACTCTTGTATAAGGTATAAGACAAGAATAAAAGATAGGCCCTTCGCCAAGAGAAGCAGAGGTTGTCATGTGCTTTTATGGTTGGATGCACAAAATCTTAGTGCGAAAGAACATCACTTTATATTGCCACTTGTGATAGGGACCTTTATTATGCAGTCCGTCTCTTTTATTGCTTCCATATCACAAGATCGTATAAAGCTTATTTTCTCCACACTAATAGATCATACATTTTTAGAGAGCAATTTTTATTGCATGCAACAATGACAACTTACTTGAAGGATCATACTCAATCCATAGGTAGATATGGTGGACTCTCATGGCAAAACCGGGTTTAAGGATATTCGGAAGCACAAGTAGTATTTCTACTTGGTGCAAGGAATTTGGCTAGCATGACGGGTAAAGGCAATCTCAACATGTTGGATGATTCATGACAATATACTTTATTTCGGATATAAGAAAACATAACCCATTACGTTGTCTTCCTTGTCCAACATCAAATTTTTAGCATGTCATATTTTAATGAGTGCTCACAATCTTAAAAGATGTCTAAGATAGTATATTTATATGTGAGAACCTCTCTTTCTTTATTAATTCCTATTAATTGCAACGATGACCAAAACTATGTTTGTCAACTCTCAACAACTTTTATTCATCATACTCTTTTATATGTGAAGTCATTACTCTCCATAAGATCAATATGATCTCCTTTTGCTCTTTTTCTTCTCTTTTATTCCCTCAAGATCGTAGCAAGATTCAAGCCCTTGACTCAAAACTAATGTTTATTATATATATATAGCTCACGGACTCGATTACATAGAAGGATCATAAAGCATAACTCAGAACTAGATCATACTAAACTTTATTCTACTAGATCAAGATATTACCAAAAGGATCGAACTAAGAAAAACGGTAAAGATAGGAGTGTGATGGTGATACGATACCGGGGCACCTCCCCCAAGCTTGGCAGTTGCTAAGGGGAGTGCCCATACCCAATACTCAGTTATCCTTTGGTGGTGATGATGGAGTTGTTGATGATGTAGGCTTGTCGTCCATCTTCCAAGGCATAGGCTCATCATCATAGAATAATGATCGAGTCTCCGGAATCATCAAATCTGCAGCTAAACTCATCCTCTTGAATCTATATTCGTACACACAGTTTTGGTTTTGAAGGTCATAGATCTGGGCTTGGAGGTGCTCGATTTTCTCGTGAAGCTTGAAGATGGTATCCCCAATGTTATTGGCATCTAGCTTGTGGTTGTTGGTGAACTCCGCGATCATTATGTGGTTGGTGTCGAGTCCACGTTCCACCATCTCCTAGCACTTGAAAACTTGTTGCTCCATTGCTTTGCATCTTGTCTCCACGCTTCCGCTCCTCCTTGGTCCCTCAACATCGCGAATGTGCAGCAACCCCTCACACGTCTCGATGGTTTGAGTGTGTCGCAGCACCTCCGCGAGGTAGGGGTTGGTGACCTTCTCGAAGAACTTGTCCTTGGGGGCACTTGAAGACGTTATGGTGATCCAAATCTGTTAGAGAAACAGCTCGAAACAAAAACAGGGGATATTTGCGTGATACGGTGGTCAAAACCTTCGGGAGATTATATAATGAATTTTTACAGACCAAACGAAGTATGGTGCAAGAAAACGGAGTCCGGAGGGCACACGAGGTGCCCACGAGGCAGGGGGCGCACCCAGGGGGTAGGGTGAGCCCTCCACCCTCGTGGATGCCTCGTGTCCTTCCCGGACTATTTATTATTTTTCTATTTTCTTAAATATTCCTAAACGGAGAAAATTTGCTATTAGAACTATTTTGGAGTCGGTTTACTTACCGTACCACATACCTATTCCTTTTCGGAGACTGAAACGTTCTGGAAGGTGTCCCTTATATATTCCTTCGGGGTTACGGTTTTAATAACATTGGTTTCAACATTTATGGGATTACCTGAGATATAATGTTTAATTCTTTGACCGTTCACCACCTTCGGATTTGTGCCTTCAAAGTTGTTGATTTTTACGGCACCGGAACGATAGACCCCCTCGATAACGTAAGGACCTTCCCATTTAGATAGGAGTTTCCTGCAAAGAATCTTAAACGATATTTGTATAGCAAAACATAATCACCTACATTAAATTCACGCTTTTGTATCCTTTTGTCATGCCATCTTTTAACTTTTTCTTTAAACAGTTTGGCATTGTCATAGGCCTAAGCTCTCCATTCATCAAGTGAGCTAATGTCAAATAGTCTCTTCTCACCGGCAAGTTCGAAATCATAATTGAGCTCTTTAATGGCCCAATATGCCTTATGTTCTAGTTCGAGAGGTAAGTGACATGCTTTTCCATAAACCATTTTATACGGAGATATACCCATACGATTTTTATGTGCAGTTCTATAGGCCCATAATGCATCATCAAGTTTCTTAGACCAATTCTTTCTCGATCTATTAACAGTCTTTTGCAAAATTAATTTAATCTCCCTATTACTTAGTTCTACTTGACCACTAGATTGTGGATTATAGGGAGATGCAATTCTATGAATAACGTCATACTTAGCAAGCATCTTACGAAAAGCACCATGAATAAAATGTGAACCAACATCAGTCATTAAGTATCTAGGGACTCCAAACCTCGGAAAAATAACTTCTTTAAGCATCCACTTAGTGACGTAATCAACAGCAACTAAAATATGTGTGTACCCATTAGAGGAAGGAAACGGTCCCATATAATCAAAGCCCCAAACATCAAATGGTTCAATAACAAGTGAATAGTTCATAGGCATTTCTTGATGTCTACTAATATTACCAATTCTTTGACATTCATCACAAGACAAGACAAACTTACGAGCATCTTCGAAGAGAGTAGGCCAATAAAAACTGGATTGCAATACCTTATGTGCAGTTCTATCTCCAGCGAGGTGTCCTCCATAAGCCTCAGAGTGACATTTGCGTAGGATATGTTCCTGTTCATGCTCAGGAACACAACGTCTAATGACACCTGATAACCCACAAGTATAGGGGATCAATTGTAGCCTCTTTTGATAAGTAAGAGTGTCGAACCCAACGAGGAGCTAAAGGTAGAACAAATATTCCCTCAAGTTTTATCGACCACCGATACAACTCTACGCACGCTTGACGTTCGCTTTACCTAGAACAAGTATAAAACTAGAAGTACTTTGTAGGTGTTTTTGGATAGGCTTGCAAGTAAGTAAAGAGCACGAAAATAAAACTAGGGGCTGTTAAAGTAAAGACACAACTAAAGTAAATATAGCGAGTATGGAAAAGTGGTGATAGGAATTGTGGAATTGTCCCTAGGCAACTGACTATGTTACTAGACCGATAATCGTTATTGCAATTCTATTTGAGGGAGAGGCATAAGCTAACATACTTTCTCTACTTGGATCATATGCACTTATGATTGGAACTCTAGCAAGCATCCGCAACTACTAAAGATTCATTAAGGTAAAAACCCAACCATAGCATTAAAGTATCAAGTCCCCTTTATCCCATACGCAAACAACCTACTTACTCGGGTCTGTGTTTCTGTCACTCAAACCACCCACCATAAGCAAATCATAAACATATTGCAAACCCTACAGCGGGAATCCCTCACGCTTGCGCGACACGGAGGGCACAATAGGACAGCACCAATAAAATATGCAACTCAAACCAATCATAGCAATTCAGCAATCACCGATAGGACAATAGAAATCTACTCAGACATCATAGGATGGCAACACATCATTGGATAATAATATGAAGCATAAAGCACCATGTTCAAGTAGAGGGTACAGCGGGTTGAGGGAGAGTGGACCGCTGTAGATAGAGGGGGGAAGGTGATGGAGATGTTGGTGAAGATGACGGTGGTGTTGGTGAAGATCACGGTGATGGTGATGGCCCCCGGCTGCGTTCCGGCGCCACCGGAAGCGAGGGGGAGAGAGCCCCTCTCCTTCTTCTTCTTCCTTGACCTCCTCCCTAGATGGGAGGAGGGTTTCCCCTCTGTTCCTTCGCTCCCATGGCTTGGGAGGGGCGAGAGCCCCTCCGAGATTGGATCTACCTCTCTGTTTCTGCGTTCTCTCCTGGCTCTGTTTCACCGTTTCGCGTATATATGGAGATCCGTAACTCCGATTGGCCTGAAACCTTTTCTGTGATTTTTTTCTGAATATTATACTTCTTGCGGCAAAAGAAGAGCATCAACCGCCTTACGGTGGGCTCACGAGGGTAGGGCACGCGCCCAGGGGGAGGGGCGCGCCCCCCTGCCTCGTGACCACCTCGGGCACCGTCTCGCGTGGATTTTTCTTCTGGAATTTTCCATATTTTCCAAAAATAAGCTCCGTCCGTTTTTATCCCCTTGGGATTCCGTTTGATATGGATATTCTGCGAAACATAAAACATGCAACAAACAGGAACTGGCACCGGGCACTGGATCAATATGTTAGTCCCAAAAATAATATAAAAAGTTAGCAAAAAGTATATGAAAGTGAATAATATTGGTATGGAATAATAAAAAATTATAGATACGACGGAGACGTATCAGCATCCCCAAGCTTAATTCCTGCTCGTCCTCGAGTAGGTAAATGATAAAAAAGAATAATTTTTGATGTGGAATGCTACCTAGCATAATCTTGATCATATGTCTAATCATGGCATGAATATTAAGACACGAGTGATTCAAAGCAATAGTCTATCATTTGACATAAAAACAATAATACTTCGAGCGTACCAATAAAGCAATCATGTCTTTTTAAAACAACAAGGCCAAAGCAAGCTTATCCCTACAAAATCATACAGTTTGGCCATGCTTCATTTTCATCACACAAAATGCCCTCATCATGCACAACCCCGATGACAAGCCGAGCAATTGGTTCATACTTTTTAACACGCTTCAGCTTTTTCAACCCTCACGCAATACATGAGCGCAAGCCATGGATATAGAACTATAGGTGGAATAGAATATAACGATGGAGGTTATTTGGAGAAGGCAAAAAAGGAGAAAGTCTCACATCGACGCAGCTAATCAACGGGCTATGGAGATGCCCCTCAATTGATGTCAATGCGAGGAGTAGGGATTGCCATGCAACGGATGCACTAAGAGCTATAAGTGTATGAAAGCTCAACAAAAGAAACTAAGTGGGTGTGCATCCAACTTGCTTGCTCATGAAGACCTAGGGCATTTGAGGAAGCCCACCGTTGGAATATACAAGCCAAGTTCTATAATGAAAATTCCCACTAGTATATGAAAGTGACAACTCAAGAGACTCTCTATATGAAGAACATGGTGCTACTTTGAAGCACAAGTGTGGTAAAAGGATAGTAACATTGCCCCTTCTCCCTTTTTCTCTCATTTTTTTGTTTTTGTTTTTTTGGCCTTCTCTTTTTTTTGGCCTTTCTCTTTTTTTATATTTTTTATATTTTTTTTATTTTCGTCCGGAGTCTCATCCCGACTTGCGGGGGAATCATAGTCTCCATCATCCTTTCCTCACTGGGGCAATGCTCTAATAAGGATGATCATCACACTTTTATTTACTTACAACTCAATATTACAACTCGATACTAGAACAAAGGTATGACTCTATATGAATGCCTCCGGCGGTGTACCGGGATGTGCAATGATCTAGCGTAGCAATGACATCAAAAAACAGACAAGCCATGAAAACATCATGCTAGCTATCTTACGATCATGCAAAGCAATATGACAATGAATGCTCAAGTCATGTATATGATGATGATGGAAGTTGCATGGCAATATATCTCGGAATGGCTATGGAAATGCCATAATAGGTAGGTATGGTGGCTGTTTTGAGAAAGATATAATGAGGCTTATGTGTGACAGAGCGTATCGTATCACGGGGTTTGGATGCACCGGCGAAGTTTGCACCAACTCTCGAGGTGAGAAAGGGCAATGCACGGTACCGAAGAGGCTAGCAATGATGGAAAGGTAAAAGTGCGTATAATCCATGGACTCACATTAGTCATAAAGAACTCATATACTTATTGCAAAAGTTTATTAGCGCTCGAAGCAAAGTACTACTACGCATGCCCCTAGGGTGATAGATTGGTAGGAAAAGACCATCGCTCGTCCCCGACCGCCACTCATAAGGAAGACAATCAAAGAAACACCCCATGCTTCAAATTTGTCACGCAACGGTTACCATACGTGCATGCTACGGGACTTGCAAACCTCAACACAAGTGTCTCTACAATCCACAACCACCCACTAGCATAACTCTAATATCACCATCTTTATATCGCAAAACTATTGCAAGGAATCAAACATATCATATTCAGCGATCTACAAGTTTATGTAGGATTTTATGACTAACCATGTGAATGACCAATTCCTGTCATCTCTCTAAATAGATATAAGTGAAGCAAGAGAGTTTAATTCTTTCTACAAAAGATATGCCCAAACTCTAACAAATATAAGTGAAGCAAAAGAGCATTCTACAAATGGCGGTTGTATATGTAAAGAGAAACAGGCAATCCAAACTTCAAATGATATAAGTGAAGCACATGATGCATTCTATAAAGCCATGCTCAAAAGATATAAGTGAAGTGTAATGAGCATTCTATAAATCAACCAAGGACCATCTCATACCAGCATGGTGCATAAAATAAAAATAAAAACCTAATTGCAAAAGACGCTCCAAGACTTGCACATATCGCATGAACGAAACGAATCTGAAAACATACCGATATTTGTTGAAGAAAGAGGGGATGCCTCCCCAGCATCCCCAAGCTTAGACGCTTGAGTCTCCTTTAATATTTACTTGGGGTGCCTCGGGCATCCCCAAGCTTGAGCTCTTTCCTCTGTTCCTTCTTCTCACATCGAAACCTTCTCAATCAAACACTTCATCCACACAAAACTTCAACAGAAAACTCGGTAAGATCCGTTAGTATAATAAAGCAAATCACCACTCTAAGTACTGTTGCAAACCAATTCATATTTTGTTCTTGCATTGTGTCTACTGTAGTATAACTTTTTCATGGCTTAATCCACTGATACAAATTGATAGTTTCATCAAAACAAGCAAACTATGCATCAAAAACAGAATCTGTCTAAAACAGAACAGTCTGTAGCAATCTGAACATTCACCATACTTCTGGTACTTGAAAAATTCTGCCAAAATTAGGAAAAATAAACAATTTGTACAGCAAGACAGTTAAAAAAGAATCAGAACCATTTGACGTTTCAGTAAAAAAGTAAAATTCACGCACTACAGCCAAAGTTTCTGTCCTGCACCGCACAAACCAACAAGCATTGTAAACATCCTAAAGGCAAACCTTGGCACATTATTTTTATAATACAATGGAATTGTACAAGGGGATAATTATTTTTGTTGAAATGTTTCTGTAATTAAGATTCACAAAGTTGTCGTGAGCATGAACAAAGTTCAAGGAGCTCTCCCACTTCAACAATGCTTGTCTTTCTCACTTTCAGTTTCCTTTTTGAAAAAGTTTTGGGTTCCCTTCTTTATTTTTGTTGTTTTTAAACTATATGAAAGCACTCAACAGAAATAAATGACTCTCTAAAACTTCCAGGTTGTCTCCCTGGCAGCGCTTTCTTTAAAGCCATTAAGCTAGGCATATAGTGCTCAAGTAATGAATCCACCCGGATCCCAAGGTATATCAAAGCCAATTTTAATTAGCAATTATTTGTAATTTAGTAGTGAGCACAAAGTAATATATATCATGTAATGACGAAGTCTAACTCTCTTCCTATGCATCGGCATGTCATAAAAGAACAATTCATGCACACAAAGTAAAGGCCAATGCATAGTATAAGCAGTTTCTTGCAATTCTATTGTGTGGGAAACATAGAGAGGTAGAGATATAGTTCCTCTCTCATAATAATTGCAAGTAGGAGCAGCAAGCACATGCATATTATATCTATCAAAATCATCATGTGCAACGGTAAAAGGCAACCCATCAATGTAATCCTTAATAAGGGCAAACTTCTCCGATATAGTATATTCGGGAGAATTCAAAAAGATAATAGGACTATCATGCGTGGGTGCAATAGCAACAATTTCATGTTTAACATAAGGAACCATAGCAAGTTCATCTCCATAAGCATAATTTATATTGGCATCTTGGCCACAAGCATAGCAAGCATAATAAAAAAGGGATATTTCAAAAGAATCAACGAGATCATAATAGTCATCATAGCGATCATCCTTCGGTAAGCACGAAGGGGAATTAAATAATGTATGAGTTGGAGGGTTACTCTCATTAGAAGGTGGGCACGGGTAGATAATCCGCTCTTCCTCCTTTTGTTCTTCGCTCTCCTCATCATCTTTTTCATCCAATGAGCTCACAGTTTCATCAATTTCTTCTTCCATAGCTTCCTGCAAAATATTAGTCTCTTCTTGGACAGCGTTGACTTTCTTCATAAAAGCATTAATATAGTAATTGTATTCATAATTTTCATAGCAATATCTAAGTATAGCAAGATTTTCAGGCCTATAAACATCATCATCTAAAGCTTCATACTTTTCAAACAAAGATTCAATTTCATAAGCAACCTTAAAAGCAACAAACTCTTCTATTTGTTCCACATCATAGTAATCATATATACCATTAGCATAACAAGCTAAGGTTTCATTATCATTAAATTTGCATGAAAAGGGAAGGTGTGGAGCCTTCATCCTAGAGCAACAAGTATAATCATATTCCAAGCATAGTTGTCTAGCATACCAACGCAACATAATAAATTGATCCCATAATAGTTTCCCTTTTTGTGTCGAGCGATAATCCCTAAAGTATTCACGTTGATCCAACGTATCTCCCATTATAAAGTTGAATGGGGTTTTCTCAGGATTATCAAAGTAGTACATAATATCTCTCACATAATGAGAATCGAGGGTTTTAGGAGTTACCCCATCCTCATGAGTAGCAAGTACAGCTAATTTTTCTGGTATTTTGCGTTCTATATCCATAACTAAAGATAGAGAACAACTAAGAACAGCAAATAAAAATAACTTAGTGATAAAGCAAACAAGCACACACGAGAATATTCACCCCACGCTATTGCTCCCCGGCCATGGCGCCAGAAAAAGGTCTTGATAACCCACAAGTATAGGGGATCAATTGTAGCCTCTTTCGATAAGTAAGAGTGTCGAACCCAACGAGGAGCTAAAGGTAGAACAAATATTCCCTCAAGTTTTATCGACCACCGATACAACTCTACGCACGCTTGACGTTCGCTTTACCTAGAACAAGTATAAAACTAGAAGTACTTTGTAGGTGTTTTTGGATAGGCTTGCAAGTAAGTAAAGAGCACGAAAATAAAACTAGGGGCTGTTAAAGTAAAGACACAGCTAAAGTAAATATAGCGAGTATGGAAAAGTGGTGATAGGAGTTGTGGAATTGTCCCTAGGCAACTGACTATGTTACTAGACCGATAATCGTTATTGCAATTCTATTTGAGGGAGAGGCATAAGCTAACATACTTTCTCTACTTGGATCATATGCACTTATGATTGGAACTCTAGCAAGCATCCGCAACTACTAAAGATTCATTAAGGTAAAAACCCAACCATAGCATTAAAGTATCAAGTCCCCTTTATCCCATACGCAAACAAACTACTTACTCGGGTCTGTGTTTCTGTCACTCACGCCACCCACCATAAGAAAATCATAAACATATTGCAAACCCTACAACGGGAATCCCTTACGCTTGCGCGACATGGAGGGCACAATAGGACAACACCAATAAAATATGCAACTCAAACCAATCATAGCAATTCATCAATCACCGATAGGACAATAGAAATCTACTCAGACATCATAGGATGGCAACACATCATTGGATAATAATATGAAGCATAAAACACCATGTTCAAGTAGAGGGTACAGCGGGTTGAGGGAGAGTGGACCGCTGTAGATAGAGGGGGGAAGGTGATGGAGATGTTGGTGAAGATGATGGTGGTGTTGGTGAAGATCGCGGTGATGGTGATGGCCCCCAGCGGCGTTTCGGCGCCACCGGAAGCGAGGGGGAGAGATCCCCCCTCCTTCTTCTTCTTCCTTGACCTCCTCCCTAGATGGGAGGAGGGTTTCATTTCTGTTCCTTGGCTCCCATGGCTTGGGAGGGGCGAGAGCCCCTCCGAGATTGGATCTATCTCTCTGTTTCTGCGTTCTCTCCTGGCTCTGTTTTACCGTTTCGCGTATATATGGAGATCCTTAACTCCGATTGGCCTGTAACCTTTTCTGTGATTTTTTCCGAATATTATCTTTCTTGCGGCAAAAGAAGAGCATCAACCGCCTTACGGTGGGCTCACGAGGGTAGGGCACGCGCCCAGGGGGGAGGGGCGCACCCCCCCTGCCTCGTGACCACCTCGGGCACCATCTCGCGTGGATTTTTCTTCTGGAATTTTCCATATTTTCCAAAAATAAGCTCCGTCCGTTTTTATCCCGTTTGGATTCCGTTTGATATGGATATTCTGCGAAACATAAAACATGCAACAAACAGGAACTGGCACTGGGCACTGGATCAATATGTTAGTCCCAAAAATAATATAAAAAGTTGCCAAAAAGTATATGAAAATGAATAATATTGGCATGGAACAATCAAAAATTATAGATACGACGGAGACGTATCAACACCATCTACTCCTTCTTTATAAAGGTGTGGGTCATCCCAGAAGTAATGTCTTAAATCATAGAAAGACTTTTTCTTTTGTTGATATGTGAAACTAGGTGGTATAAATTTGGCAACAATGTAATTAGCATAATATGCATACCATGGAGCAGTACGAGAAGCATTTATGACAGCTAATTGTGTTGGGGAACGTAATAATTTCAAAAAATTCCTACGCACACGCAAGATCATGGTGATGCATAGCAACAAGAGGGGAGAGTGGGGTCCACGTACCCTCGTAGACCGTAAGCGGAAGCGTTATGACAACTGCTACCTCTTGAGCTTGCGTTGGATTTCCCCGAAGAGGAGAGGATAATGCAGTAGAGTAGCGTAAGTATTTCCCTCAGTTTTTGAGAACAAAGGTATCAATCCAGTAGGAGGCCACGCGCAAGTCCCTCGTACCTACACAAAAACGATAGCTCAACGCAACCAATGCGATTAGGGGTTGCCAATCCCTTCACGGTCACTTACGGGAGTGAGATATGATAGATAATATTTTTGGTATTTTTGATATAAAGATGCAAAGTAAAAAATAAAAAGGTAAAGTAAAAGCAAAGCAATAATAAAGTGATGGAAGATTGATATGATGAGAATAGACCTGGGGGCCATAGGTTTCACTAGTGGCTTCTCTCAAGAGCATAAGTATTCTACGATGGGTGAACAAATTACTGTTGAGCAATTGACAGAATTAAGCATAGTTATGAGAATATCTAGGTATGATCATGTATATAGGCATGACGTTTGAGACAAGTAGACTGACTCCTACCTGCATCTACTACTATTACTCCACTCATCGACCGGTATCCAGCATGCATCTAGAGTATTAAGTTCAAGAAAACAGAGTAACGCCTTAAGTAAGATGACATGATGTAGAGGGATAGATTCATGCAATATGATAAAAACCCCATCTTTTTATCCTCGATGGCAACAATACAATACGTGCCTTGCTGCCCTTCTGTCACTGGGAAAGGACACCGCAAGATTGAACCCAAAGCTAAGCACTTCTCCCATTGCAAGAAAAACCAATCTAGTTGGCCAAACTAAACTGACAATTCGAAGAGACTTGCAAAGATAACCAATCATACATAAAAGAATTCAGAGAAGATTCAAATATTGTTCATAGATAATCTTGATCATAAACCCACAATTCATCGGTTTCAACAAACACACCGCAAAAAGAAGATTACATCGAATAGATCTCCACGAGAGAGGGGGTGAACATTGTATTGAGATCCGAAAAGAAAGAAGAAGCCATCTAGCTACTAGCTATGGACCCGAAGGTCTGAAGTAAACTACTCACACTTCATCGGAGAGGCTATGGTGTTCATGTAGAAGACCTCCGTGGTGGATTCCCTTTCCGGCGGAGCTCCGGAACAGGCCCCAAGATGGGATCTCGTGGATACAGAAAGTTGCGGCGGTGGAATTAGGTTTTTGGCTCCGTTTGATATTCCGTTTCTTCGAAACACTGAAATAGGCAAAAAATAGCAATTCTGGGCTGGGCCTACGGTTAATAGGTTAGTCCCAAAAGTAATATAAAAGTGGAAAATAAAGCCCAATATAGTCCAAAACAGTAGATAAAGTAGCATGGAGCAATCAAAAATTATAGATACGTTGGAGATGTATCAGGCATCCCCAAGCTTAATTCCCGCTCGTCCTCGAGTAGGTAAATGATAAAAAGAGAATTTTTGATGCGGAGTGATACTTGACATAATTTCAATGTAATTCTTCTTAATTATGGTATGAATATTCAGATCCGAAAGATTCAAGACAAAAGTTCATCTGTGTCATCCATCTCCAATCTGAATATCTTATGCCCCAAGTTGATTATTTCTATCCTTTCACCACAAGGGTTTCTTTTTACTAGATGACTCGTTGCGCCAATGGCGCAAAGGGCGAGAGAGAGCCAAGTATTGTGAGAATATTTAGACACCCAAGTCGGAAATCAAATGTGGCCAACACTGTCGCATCCTCTGCTTGGAAGCCGCCTTTTCTCACTGGATCTAACATAGATACATGATTCTTCAAGAGCAAATTTTAGAGAAAATATAAAGCATGGAATGCTTTAAGTTGTACTATTGAGACCAGGCCACCATATCTTCATTTAGTTTCTTCGGAAATCTAAAAGTCTAAGAGGATGGAACATGTGAGAAGCTGTGAGATTCATATAGTTGGCAGCTCTTGTGCTCCTGGTCTAAGAGGATGGAACAATTGTCTGCTTGCATAGTAAATACTGGTCGTGCCAATGGCAACTCCGTGGAACTGAACAGAGCAGACGACATACATTACAATCACTTTGAACATAGATGAGTAACGAAACTAAAAACCAGAGAGCTGTGGAGGCACTGACCTCAGTGCAGTGCTGCCCTTGTGCTCCTGGCTCCGAGGTCAGTGTGGTGCTGCCCTTGTGCTCCTGGCTCCGGCACCTAACGACCACACGGGTCTATCTTCCCTACAAGTATAGGTAAAATTAGATCAATCTCCATCAGCAGACGGACCCAAGCCAAGCCAAGAACATGCGTGGTGGTGGCGATAAATGTTCTTCCCCACGGAAGGCGTGTAGTGGAATACTCACCAAGGAAATCGCTGCCGGAGAGGCCCTTGGCATGGGCCAGATGCACCTCCAGAAGACCACGCCCCATTTTTTTCTTCTCTTGGCGCTGCTCCTCGTCTCCTCCTCCGAGTCTGGGTCGAGGCCTCGCTCCTCTCTTCTCTTGGCGCTGCTGCTCCTCTCCTCCTGCTGCTGAGGGAAACAATTCATACATATGCTATATACTACATTGGTGGCAGGCTCATAGGTTTAAACAAAGTCATTAAGATCAGTTTATGCTAAGTAAAGCTACATAGACACATATGCATCATGTAGATTGCTTTGATCACGCAACTTATAGTAAAAAAAATATGGCTTTTATCTCATCAGTGAATTTGGTGCCCAATGCCTGTGCTGCTGATATAATGTCATTCATGACATACCTCGCCCAGTTCCAATTCGGGATGTCATCCAAATTCTTGAGAGCCACAAAATATCTTGGAAGAATAACTACAGATCAAATCGATGTCGAACTTTATCTCACTATGAACACCACATAAATCACATTCTAACATGGAGGCCTCAGCCATCGGCAAGGTGAGACATCTCATGGAACATGGGGGAAACTCTAAATAAAGCAGAGCAACATAAAAATAGGAATCGAGCATGAGGAAAGGGGAATAAGCTAACCAGGGTAATGGGATCAGCAGGCCGAGGAGGGTGCCATCGTACCAGCGGCCTCCACAAGGATAATCTTGCACAAGCTGTCGCCTCAAGCAATGTATCGCCACCACCAGAACTGAAGCACTTGTTATTCATGGTTTCAGTTATGAGATATCCTGTCAACTGAGGTACAAAATGACAAATAGGTCAGCTCACGAGCTAAAGAATATAATCTTATCCAAGAAAAGACAAAATAAATGGTTCTTTACTAAGAAAGCAAACTTAGAAGGCTTGAATGTGATTATCTACCATCAATCATAGGCGATATTTCCACCACGTTCAAACATGGGGGAAACTCTAAATCCAAGAAGTATGATGGATTAGCTACCATCAAGAAGAGAACATAAACTGACAGACTTTTCGGTAAAAAAAACTGGTTGCGTTAATTTTTACCTTTCCCACTGGATAACCAAATGTCATTAATTATGAAATTAGTCACAAATAAGCCAAAAATCACCAACAAATTGCTACCTTGATGCTTTATATTTCTTCTATGTGTTTTGCTATCCCTTTCAAGTCACTGATGTGCCCGGTCGATCCTAAAGTTTGCTATTTCAGTGGGCACGAAAATACCTCACCATTTTGTAGTGGCGCAAGGCTCTGCTCGGATTAGTTGCACACTCACGTTTCCCAAAAAATCTACAACTTACTGTTGCTATACACTGGTACAACCATAACACCGCGTCAAAGCTAAAAGGGGGAAACTACTGATGTTTTTATTCAGGCAACTTTGCTCTAATGGCAGGAAGCAAACATCACAATGGTTGCGCCTTTATATGTTCGACGAGCAGAGAACCTGGATATGCAATGAAACAAGAAAATGGAGCCATCTCAGTTCACCGGAATTTGTCGAATATGTTATCGAGAATATGTGGGAGGAAGTGGCAGCTCTACCTGGGCATGATGCGGAGGAGGCAGTACCATCGATGGATGTTCATCACAACAACCCTTGGTCAAGACACTACCGGCTGCACAACTCTGTGTTCCTGCAAGGGAGGAGCACGTACATAATCAGAGAGAGACAGAGAGAGAGAGAGAGAGAGAGAGAGAGAGAGAGAGAGAGAGAGAGAGAGAGGAAAGAAAGCGAGCGCCGACGCGAGAGATTTACTATCAGCCACTTTGTGACCTACAACCAGTAAATAATTGTTATGCTTTTACTTTAGAAATAATTGTGTGTCCAAAAAAAAGTATGGACATCAATTTAAATGTTTCAGAGCAAGGAACATTATGCAGTCTGTTTTGACGGGCAATTATCAGTTGAGCTCAAGATATTAACCACTTGTCTGCATTTTTTGTGTCAAAATGCCTCCCATAATAACAATGTAGATTGGAGAAGCCATACTCACTGAAGTCTACATTACACAATCACACATTAAAGTTCATTGAACTATAACTTCTGTGTAGAAGTAAACATACTTTTTGTGGTTAAGTAAACACATATCTTTAGGGTGTCAAACGCATGCATACGTCTTGAGAGTAACTTTAGCTCCAGGTCTTTAAGAGTGTTTCATTTGTTTTAATTCGGCAAATAATAGATGTGCAGGTGCGGAAAAGGAACCTGTAAGAGAATAGCCATACCTCTGTTTCCCAAGGATCCATGTCTAACCTGCAGGGAAGTTCTTAGTACCTATAGAGATTCGGAAGAAGTAAATCTGTAGCTTTCATCAAGCATCTGCTGCAGCTAGGATTTTCATCGAACACCTTCTAGGTAGATACAAAAATGGATCTACATACAGAGATGAGACATTCTGGCTTAAACCCAAAAAAATGAGTGGAAAAGAGAGGAGAGGAGTCAAATTAGGAGGGGGTGAAGGGTGTGGGTACCTTCACTGGAGATGAATCAATCAAGATGAGTAGAAGCTCATCACCACATAGAAGTTTCAGATTCCAAAGACCTGCATATGTAACCAAGCAAACTCCAACTCGCTGGCATCAAGTGCCCTAAGCCCTAATCCTTCAAAGACCTGAGCACAATCACACAAAACAAGAGGTTAAAAGCCAATAGCAAAAAGGAGTTAATCTTCCTTTGCTTTGGTTTGCTGCTACCGCCTCTCTCCTACTACTGCCTCTCTCTTGGATGATATTTTGAACAGTCATTGGTATATATCACAATGTCCCCTATTTTTAGGAAGTTAGGCCCACAAGGTAGAGTAAACAATATATTTTCCATAGTTAAATTAGCTAGATTAGGAGCTCCACATATGAATATCTCCACATCATCTTACAGAAACTGATTGGAGAGAAAAACTTTTATAGTTAACATGATCTGGCATCCCATCCTAGGCATTTGAACAAACCATTATAAAATTCTATCACAGGATATTGTAATTAACAAAAAGGATTCATAGATGATATGGCAAAACCAGTTCTATGACAAAAGTACAAAACAATTATAAAATTCTATGACAAGATATTGTAATCAACCCGTGAGTTAGTTGACTACCAGAGAATAGTCACTTGTCTCAAAGCTGCATATAGCATATTAAAATCAAGTCTGCTAGGGGACAATACACTCTACAATATGTATGTGCATAAATCAAAAACTTGAATCAATCAAACCAACCAGTTCTATGACAAAAGTACAAAACAATTATAAAATTCTATGACAAGATATTGTAATCAACCCGTGAGTTAGTTGACTACCAGAGAATAGTCACTTGTCTCAAAGCTGCATATAGCATATTAAAATCAAGTCTGCTAGGGGACAATACACTCTACAATATGTATGTGCATAAATCTACAATATGTATGTGCATAAATCAAAAACTTGAATCAATCAAACCAAATCTATTAGCGAACACAAAAATTGGTATAAAACTGCATACTGCAGGCAAGCTTGCAAGCAACACCACCCTGCAATACTCTCCTGCGCGAAAGCCAAACGGAGCCAGCCGTCTCTGCGGCCGACGCCGGCACCGTGGACCACCGCTGTGGCTCGAGCTCCTCCCAGGGTCGCCGCTGCACGCGTGAAGATGGAGGCGGGGTGCAGCCTCCCGTGCATCGCGCCCGAGCCCCAGCCTCCCCGCAGCTCCCGATCCAGGAACGGATCGAGCCGTCGCCAACCGCCTGGTCGCGGCTGACCTCGCCGGCGCAGGCCGACGCCCGCCGATGACCCTCTCCCGTCAGCCGCCACACCTCCCTCTCCTCTTTCCTCTCTCTTTCTCCCTCCTCTCCTCTCCTTCCTTCTCTCTCTCCCTCTCATCTTCTCTCTCTGCTAGGGTTCGTGCTGGAGGAGGGGATTGGGGAGGCTAGGGTGGGGGCTGGGGATGGGCAGGGGCTGGGGATGACGAGACGCCACCACGCATGAAGAGGAGAGGAGGTGGCGCAGAGGGAGAGAGAGGAAGGAGAGGAGGCGGCGCTGAGGGCAAGAAAGGAGACGAGGACGAGGCGGCGGCGGCGGTAGGAGAGGAGGCGGCTGCGGGGGCGTGGGCTAGGTCTTTTCTCTCGCGCTGCCCGCTCGCTTCCGTTTCGCGGCGCTGCCTGCTCGCTTTCGCTTCCCTCGTCGATACAGTAACGCGCGCACTGTTCATGCGCAAAAAAGGAGACGTGGCTATAGCCGCTAGTAGGACGAGTGGCTTCATCTTTTACTATGTAAATAAATTGTAGTCGTCCCGTGTTCATGTGCTCTCAAGCCTGTCTAGGCGAAAGCTCTAATAGCATCAGCTCTCAAGCCTATCTGGACGAAACCTCTTGGGTAGAATATGGTGATGTTTTTGAGAGACAAGCTACGAAAATGCTACGAAAAACAATACTGGAATTTTGAAAATGCTCCGAAAAACTTCATGCGATGGTGTCGCCCACAACATCACCGTCATCACACCTGGCACCGTGGAGGACGGACGACTCCGACTTTGACGCAGCAAGCCGCCGACGCAGGCTGATTCATCTGGAGTTGGAGGCAGGCGCAAGAAACAAACTCGTCCAGCTCAAACAGCTAGCGACAGCAAGAGCGAGAAGTAGCGGCTGCCGGTTGGTGGAACTTAAGGTTGACGGACTCTATCGGGGTCTTCGCTTGGGAGGACTATTCCAGTTGCTGAGATGCAAGTGCGTGGATGCGGGGGCGCTGCACATGTGTTCTTAAACCCCAGCCAGGCCGGCATGAGCACCAACTCCATTCCATTGCACTTCTTCACAGCTCACTCCGCACGGCAAAATGGCTTCTGCTCCCTGGGCGCTTTTGAGTGGAGGTGAGCCTAGCTATTTTCTCTCCTTAATCATGTCTCTCTTGCCCGCTGTCATACTTGTGGGTGAACAGTAGTGTCAAGGTTTGCACAATCTACGAGTGCTTGCTAGCCTTATATGTTTTTTTTTGGAAAAAATTTCAATCTATTTATCTTCAATCATGGCAGTACAACGATCATCAGAAATAAAAATTACATCCAGAGAGGCCTGCTCCGGTGCTCCCCCCTAACCTAATTTCGGATGGGTATTTTTGTCCCCGCGAATTTGTTTTTTTCCTGGCCCGCCGCAGCCCAGATCCAAGCCCTGTCTAGCCCTGTATAACCCAGACCGTATACGTACAGTACCCTAGTCCGGAAAAAAACATCACATGACCCCACGTCCACGTAAGACCTGCCGAATCCAATCATTCACGCGAGCAGCTCCATCAATCTCGCGAGCATTGACGCACCTCCATAAGTCATGTAGTAGATCTCCACCGGCCGGCGGCTATCTCGTCGCCGGCGATCTCGCCGGACAGCGGGTGCGACAACGTCGTGAATCTCCAACGATCGCGCACAGGTACCGCATCCCGCGTCCCCCCTCTAGTCTCGCTCGCGACAACATCGAACGAACTGCCGCCGCGCCAGTGGCAGTGGTTAACCTAGCGGAGCGGCGCATGCGATCGTGGATCTTGTTCCGGTAGTGCTGCTCCTCGTCATCTGGGTTCACGTAGCGTCGGTTGCCGTCGGCTGTGCGCACCATGTGGATCGTTAATTGATGTGGCGGCTAACCTAGGTATCCGGCGGCAGAGGTAATCACAGATCTAGCTAGGTTTTGAGATCGTGCAGTTCCTCGCGATTGAAAGTGATCTCGACGGGTGCCGTGGCCATCTTCCTTACTAAGTTTGGCAGATCTGAACGGCCTCGGTTGTGGTTGTTTACATAACATCCGTGATCATGTGCTATGTGTTTTACATTTCATCATTGATAATGTTTGCACATGTGATGATACATATTACTGGTTGTAGGAAATGGCGGACGAGGAGTTAACTGATATCATGGTAGACATGGAGTTTGGAGAACTGATGAAAGACTGGATAGAAGATTGGTCAGATGATGAAAATTCAGATCGTGAATATCAGTCAGAGAATGGGAACGAATGGGACGATCTTAATGTGCGTGGCATTGTCATGTTGTAATTTTTTGGTGGCATCCGACAACATTAAATCTTCGTGTTGAAAATTTATAGATGGATGAGCTTGATGATGATCAGGAAAACAACTCGGAGCTCTCGAATGAAGATTACATTAGTCAGGTACGTAAGTGAAACGTTTTGTTGGCATGCAAATTGAATTTCTTCTGGAACATTATATGATAAGTAATTATGTATTTGTGTTGTATTTTTCAGTTCATTTCCGAATGTCATAATGCGTACGACTATTACGGTGAATCCGACGTGGAGACAGGCCTTAACGACGAATCATTAGATGCACCTGGTTCTGGGGAGTCCGAGTCGTCGGTCATCATGAGTGAGGTATGTGTGTAATCAATGTTCTATGGATGTAAGTAATGTTAAACCATAGAAAACTGTTTTCATGGTTGTGGTTTGATTGTGTAGGTGACACAAGATGATGGGGCAAAGAATGTCCAAGATACTGCCATTGCAGATGATAAGAGGGATATGTTCATGCAGATAATGGAAATGACCTTTACGTCTCACGATGCTGCGTATGATTTCTACAACAGCTATGCTAGAGATAATGGTTTCAGCATTAGAAAGAATAAGGTTAGGTATAGCAAAACAGAGTCACGTCATATGCGTTATAGGCGGTTTGTTTGTTCAAGACAAGGGAAATGTGACAACAAGTTGCTAACCGAGGAAGGACACAGCCGTAGGCTCAGAGCCGAGACACGCTGCTTTTGCGAAGCGCACCTGACCGTCAAGCTTGACCAAAAGCGTGGGGTTTGGTATGTTGAAAGTTTTGAGGACAAGCATAGCCATATGTTGGCAGGACCGGACGAGGTACCTTTTCTTTGGTCCCACAGAAAAATCAAAGAGTACCAAAAGCATGAGATAATCTCCATGGGAGCTGCAGGGACTAGAATTCATGACATGATGGATTGCTTCATTAGCAAGCATATATGGTACGGCGGTGTTGGTTTTACCAGGCGTGAAATATACAACCTTTGCGCCAAGGAGAAGAGGAAGCTGCTTTCAAAAGGTGATGCTGCCACAGCCATAGGCATCATGGCCAGTAGGAAACAGAGGGATCCTAGCTTCTTTTTCGAGTACAGGCTAGATAAGGAAGGACATTTGAATAGGATGTTCTGGTGCGACTCCCAGTCTCGTCATGACTATGAGGACTTCGGCGACGTGCTTGTATTTGACAGCACGTACAAGATGAACCGCTATGGTATGCCATTCATTCCTTTTGTTGGTCTTAACAATCACTGGAAGACCACTGTTTTTGGTTGTGCCATAGTTTCGGACGAGACCGAGGAGACATATGTGTGGCTTCTGCAGACTTTTTTGAGGTCCATGTGTCAAAAGATGCCTAAGAGTGTTATCACAGACGCCGACGCTGCGATGATCAAGGCAATTCGCGAAGTCTTGCCAGACGTGTGGCACCGTATATGTACGTGGCACATAGAGAAAAATATGAAGATTCACCTCAGTCACAAGTCCTTGAAGGAGTTCCGAACTCTTCTGTACTACAGCACGTCCACGGCAACGTTTGAGGAGAGATGGCACGCATTTTCCAAAAAATGGCAGTCGGAAAAAACTGTAACATGGTTGAGGCGGATGTATAAGAAGAGGAGACTGTGGGCCGCGGCATATCTAACAGAGGGGTTTTGGCTTGGCATGAAAAGCAACCAGCGGAGTGAAAGCCTGAACTCATGCCTTCACCTCCACCTAGCGGAGTGAAAGCCTGAACTCATGCCTTCACCTCCACCTAGACGGAGAAATGACCCTGGTGGATATGATTTTGCACTATGAGAACGCCGTTGTGCGTATCCATGAAAATGAGGCACGAGATGACTGCACGGCCTCACAGAGTTTACCGGTGCCAGTTACTAGCTCGAGGGAACTTGAGATAGCTGCTTCTCACGTCTTCACTCCAGCAAACTTCTATATGTTGCAGGATGATCTTAGAAAAATTGACGTCATGGAGATTGTAGAAATTAAGCTGGGAGACGGATCACAGCAGTACATCGTGGCCTGGAAGAATAACCAGATGCGCCGTTTTTGGGTGGAGTATACACCAGTAAATTCCGCAGAAACTATAAGGTGCAGCTGCAGAAGAATGATTCGAAAGGGTCTACCTTGCAAGCACATATTCCATGTACTAAAGCACTTGAACATATCTGAAATACCAAAGTGTTTAGTTCTTATTCGGTTCACGAAAGAAGCAAGGTTGGGATTGCCCGCGAGGCGCACAAGCGATCTGTTGGGATTTGGTTGGACTGGGGCCGGGGAAAGAATGAAATATAGCCAGGTCAGTGTGCTAGCGTCTGAAGCTATGCATGCGGCATGCAAACACCCTGCTTTGTGGGATCAGTTACAGGAGAGTTTGAAGGCTGTGATAGCTAAGAGTCATGAGTATGATCTGCTACAGGAAAATTTGTTGAAGCAAACAAATGACATCAGTAAGTGTGCAGTTGAATATGTGGATGATGGTGTAGGAAACATGATTGAGGTTAAAGATCCTATGAAAGTGTCAAGCAAAGGTGCAACAAAGGCAGATGAGAGCCGCCCTGTCTTGAAAAATGGTAGACCACTCTCTTTTGATGAGTTGAAAACCCGGTGCGGCGCTTGCAAATTGGTAGAACACACTAAACGTAGCAAGAAATGCAAACTAAATCAGAAGTAAGTGTTTGTATGCATTGTGGAGTATTAAAGTTTGTATCATTCATTAACTTAACTTGTCTTCTATCAGGTGCAGAAAAGTGGAGAAGGAACAAGAGTAGAACACTTACTTCAATTATTTACTGTGTTAATCGGCCGGCTCATACTTTGGCTAAGGTAGCTGTAGGTGCTTGTGTTTCTTTGGTTTGGAGGCTTTGGCCCCCTGATTGTATCCTTAGTTTATTAGCATACGAGATCCCAGTCTTTGTTTAAATAAAGTAAGATGTTTCCCTGTAAAAAAATCAAAAAAATTCTTTACTGTCTAATGACCGGGGAGGGAGGTAGAAAGAATATTATTGTACATTTCCCCTGCCCACGTCCTAAATGCCATTAAATAAGTAAATGTACCACTCTCCTCCCCATCACACACTCACCCACCTCCCACGGGCGCCGGTTCGAACTCCCCTCTTATCCCCACCTCCAGTAGATCGAGAATACCCTCGCCGGCGACCGCTGCAGCCGCCTCCATGGAGAGAAGCCTCGGCTGGCAGAGGGCGATGATGGACCTCGCCAGCGATGACGAGGGGTGGCGCGCGCAGTTGACTGAGGTGTGCGGCTGGTTCCCCAGCACGGATATGTTGGTCAACCACGCGCGTGGCCTCGTCAAAGTCCTCACCGACGCCAAGAGGAAGCGCGCCTTCCCCTACGGCTGCGGCGTCCCGCCGGCTATCCTACTCATGTGGGCAATGCGAGAGGCCACGCTGAGCGACTCCCCTGTTCAGCGCGCAAGGTGGTGGATGTACCGCTCCACCACCATGACCCTACAGCCAGATTCAGCACGCATCGCGTCGAGGGCGGAACGCGTCGACGTCGAGCTCGCTGTCCCTGCGCCCGTCAGACCGGACTACCAGGTCTGCCATGTGTCGAAGCCAGTGCTGCCGTTGGGCTCTGACGTCGTGGAGGAGGTACTGGTCATCCCTGATGACCATGAGGAGGGCGAGGAGGACGCTGTGCAGATGGTAGCATCGGTCGCCGTCGAGGGTGGCAAGACAATGCCCATCGACGTCGAGCTCCTTCCCCTCCTCCCTGACGTAGTGAAGGTGGAAGAAGAGGAGGTGGCTCAGGATCAGGTGGCGCAGCTGTCCAACACAACGGTGGTCAAGAAGAAGGCTTCTCCGTGTGTGGTGCGCCGCTCACGCCGCCTCAAATTTCTGAAGAAGTGAAGATGGGCACAGTTGCTGAAGGAGGAGGAAGCTGCTGGTTATCTTAAGCTAGGAATGCTGTTATATGTTTCAGCATATAAGTTAACATTATTTTGGGTTTGATGTTGGTTAGGTATGCTTTTATATGTAAGCATATAAGTAATGCAATCGGTACGGTTTGATCGAGTTCTTTGTGGCTGAAGAACTGAATATCTACTGCTCACCCTAAGTGCCAAGTTGAGTTAAATTTCTAAATATTGAATATGTATTGTTGCTTTGCTTCAGTGTTGCATGGAAGCTGCTACATGTTGCTCCTATGTTGCAACAAGACAATGTACTAGTCTGCTACATAAATCAGTAGTGTTGCTAGGTGATGTGCCCATGTGCATCACATACCAAATATAGAACATGCCAAAAGTGCATTGTCTGTCAAATACAGGACATGCCAAAAGTGCATTGTCTACCAAATATAGAACATGCCAAAAGTGCACTGTCTACCAATCATTATGGCCCCATGTTATTTATGCTGCAATATCTGTTTCACTTTGCCCATAAACTGAATTGCAAATAATTCAGCATCATGTCAATTACAATGATGTCAATAACTTTATGAACAATCTACTTGCTAACTATGACAGCAATCATAATGGCAAGCAGGCCAAGATACAGAAGACCTCCAAATCCTAAAATCCTATCCCTATAGAGCAATATCTCCTTGTGCATCTTAACCATTGCCCTCTTTTCTTTCTCATTCCTTTTAATTTTAGCTTCATATTCTGTAATCTTAGTCTCCAGTTTCTTGTTCTTCATGGCAAGATACTTAATGACTGACTTTGCTTTGCTATCCCACTCCCCATCAACCCATTCAACATACTCAGAAGTGATATCATCCTAAATAAATCATGAGCAATTCAAGTCATTTTATAACTGAACTTCCCGCTGCAAGCGTTAAACACTGAACTTTTTTGCAGCTTGACCGCAATAGCAGTACTAGTTTGAAGATCATGCTCAGTACACTAACCTCAAACACACATCCCCCGAGTGCGCTGCCAAAATTGTCTGCATCTATGCAGACACGGGCACTAAGAGTTTCCTGATGACCACATAGATGGAGCTTGTCATGGCCACAGGTGATGAATTATGGGCGATAATGTTGGGATGTAAAGAACAATGGTAAAGAACTTACCTTTTTGCCACCAAAGTGTAGCACTGAAGAAACCCTAGCCGTGGGTTCTCCCTGCCCGCCGCCGCCCACGAAACCCCCGTCCCCTATTCCACTAGATCCGCCGCCGCTGCCTCCTGTGCCACTGAATCCGGCCCACCTGCTTGCAGGACCCAGGGTTCGACCTAACTTGCGGTCGCCACCGCTCTTCTCGCCGCAGCCGCCGCCGCCTGACGTCCAACTCGCTGTCATGCTTTCGCCATCGAGATTTGGAGGCGCAAATAGAGAGGGAGGGCTAGGGATTTGGAAAGGGAAACGAGAAAAGGGGAAAGATCGATGTGAACCTGGCAAAATGGGCTGGTGTAGCGCTGCCGGGAAGATAGCCCGCCTGTGGGGCCCCTCACGTGGTTAGATGGGCCGTGCCTGGCATTATGGTGAGTACAGAAAAAGTTAATTATACATATAATAATTAAATGACGGGTTTGTAAAACAAACTAGAAAAACATGATGCCTGATAACACGCGATAGAGCCAACGAGCTGACATGACTAATTTTGATGAGTGTAATATTACATTTGGCTTGATATATTTACTTATCTACCATGACTACTTTTCATAATAATGTGATGAGGGGGAATTACTAGAAGATTATGCAAGATGATGACATGCAGATAGCTAAGGCAGAATGCTAAGCTTGGTAGAGTTTTAAAAAAAGTTAAGATTGTGAAATTTTTAATATGAAACTTACGAGAGCAGTTGAAGAGAAAAATAGACTATTATAAAAAATTGGAGAAGGATAAAAATATTAAGCAAGAACAGTTGATAAGTGAAGCCGTGAAAAATACAATTATAAAAAATTGGAGAAGGAGAAAAATATTAAGCAAGAACAATTGATAAGTGAAGCCAAAACTTTATTGGTACGACCAAATTGTCTTCTCCGAGCGAATTTTATGACCGAATTGTCTTGTACGAGCGAATTGTCTGACTGACACATACACATGCATGTGCCCTGTTTATTACATAAAACGATAGAACCCCTAAGATAATCATGCCGTCGAAACCTTCGACCGGACTAAATCCAAACCACTAAAACTTCAATCTTGCATGCCGCATGGATTCTTCAGGCGCGCCTTTTTGCTTGCGGTTTCGCGAATTTTGTTCTTCACACACTCCATCAAGTTTGAAGGTGACATAATCAACTCTGCGACGAAACGTCTTCTCCTTGCGTCAATAGTGGCCTGCAAAAAATGACATAAAGGTTACATGAACCGAAGTTGCTACACCACCATAGTAGCTAGTCTACAAACGAAAATAACAGCATACCTGTGTAAATTTGCGGGTGATTTTGTCCCCGTCCCAATGTTCTAGACATTCTGTGACAAAAAGGCCACAAGAGTTCCTGGTACATATGCAAACATTAGCGGTGGGCAATACAAACATGTGTGTTGTTGTTTGATTGTGCATGATGTCCTATTAACTCACCCATCCTCTTGCTGGGGTATGTCATACTCCTTGATAGGCCACGTACTTACGTCCGGATATTTCCCTGGTGTAATAAGATTTGCCTGACGCATATCGTGTGCTATAGCCATTCGCTATAAAGAGGATAGTGTTAAAGAACAATCATAAACAATATGTAAGAGCAATGGTACAAATGTTGGTTACATTACCAGTGCTTTAATAGTCCTCTCAGTCAGGTCCAGAGGATAGAGCGAATCGAGAGCTTGGAATTCTTTCTTGATCATGTGCATGACCACGGTCATCCAGTGGCTATTGTCGATATTCAACGCGATATACGTCTACGGTGCAAAAAACCATTACGTAGCAAAAGAAATACTTGATGAACTATCTTGTAGTGATAAATCACAAACATTACGTACCTTATCACGCACAGTATACTCTTTCGTGACTCTATTAACTGGCCCAGCTTTGGTCAGAGCACTATCCATGTTGCAGCTCGATGGCAATGGATCATCATTTGCGATAGCACGATCTACAAGGAATTTGGACCTCCACGCTGGACAAAGGTAACAATCATGACCAACACGCAGCTCCAAATGTCCCATATAAGCATCAATAACCTGCATAGAATATCAGCGCATTACATGTTGAGAGTTGAGACATAGATTTTTGAGCATTTTAAAAATAGGACATGAAAGTAGTACTTACATCGTCCGACAGCCATCTATGCTCTAGTACCGGTAGAATCCTTTCGGAAGTCAGAGTTATGCCACGGCCTTCACTGTAGTAATTTTTTTGTTCTTGTTCTTCTCAGTGCTAGCAGCTAACTCGACAAATGAAACAGCAGCATCAATTATTTCCGGTGTCAACTCATCTGCCACAACCTCCGGCACATTATTGTTCGAAAATAGAGCTGCATGAAAGCATATGAACGTCAACAATGGTGATCATATGCATTGGTAGTAAATAAAAAAATTAAGAATGTTAGTTACGATACCTCTAGTAGCAGTACTAGTACCAGAGGCTCTTTGACCACGGCTGGTACGCCTGCCGGGCTTGTCAAGTGCGAAGGGAGATTCAAATTTCTTGGGAACGGTCCGCTTCCGCTTACCGGACATAACCTCGTCATCCTTATCGATTGTTGCACCCTTTTTTCCATTCGCCTTAGCCATGAACTTGCTGACAGAAGATGGACAAATGTCTATATCCGATGAAGGTGCTACAGTAGAAGTACCAACCGCCCAAGGGTTTTCCGGTGTAGCCCCACATACATCATTACGCTTAAAAGGTGAAGCTTCCTTGTGTCCATTCAGCTTCGGTGGGGTTTTCTGTTTCGAAAACTAAATCGTGTGAACATTTCTGGACGAAAAAAATTAAACGAGAAAATTATAGACAGAAAGATAAATACATAGTACCTCAGGTTTGCTTTTATGGTCGGGAAGCACTATATCAGGCTGCGTCATGTCAATGATCGGCTGTCCATCACTGTCCATGTCTTCCTTGTACACGAATTCCTTCTTTTCATATGGACCATTCTCGAATGAATCCACTTCGTCCGGATCATTCTCCGCGGATGGCACGGCAGCAGCCGGCTTGTACATGACACCTGCTTTGTTCAACTTCTCCAACAACCTCTGCAATAGAAATATAAACTTAGTAATGGTAGCATGGTTTGAAACAGCAAACATACTCTAAACTATAAAGTTTGGGCGTGACACCTCAGCAACTATATCAGGGATTTGCCTCATCTCGGTGTGTATGAAGTCCATGCACCGCTTCATTAGAAGCTCCATCAAATCTTCCGACAATGCGGCTGTCGTCGACTTCTTTGCGTTTCCAGTTGCAGGCTTGGTTTTTGGCTTCATGGTAGGCGCATTATTTGGGATGTCGGGCTCCTGAGCCTTATACTCCTGGGTGATATTATTTTCGATCTGCATGCGATATTGAAGTACATGTGATGAATAAAAAATAAATAGTATTAAGTTACAAAATATTTAAGAAAGACGAAACACAATGACTTACCCTTACGTTACCACGGCCGCGCCCATTATCAAAGTCGAACCTATCTCTCCTAGTGGCTGCACCTTCTGTCCAGTTCCTCATAAGAGGTTGTATGGACAAGTTGGGATTATAGGCGCATTCGCCTTGGACCGGTTGCACCTTCTCCCAGTACAAGTACTACAAAAAAATATAAGGATTTAGAGTTAGTAAAATACATCACATAAAATTGCAATGATATGATAATTGACATTATGCAACAGGTCTGATATGTGTACCTACAAGAGAGCCAAATTGCCTTTCGGCCATTGGCGCAGGTGTTTGCCTTTCTTCACTATGCGAAGGCAATCAAGGAGAACACGCATGGTGAAGGCATTCCAGTTATTCTTTGAAATGCGTTTCACATCATAAACCAAAGCGTAGTACTGCTTTGGCACAATCTTGCTCGACATGGGAGCAATAATTGTTCCTAATAGGACCAGCACTACTTCGCGAAGGAAATCATCGTCGGTGGCTTTACTTTTAATTATGTCCTCAATGAGATTATCTATCACTATGTTTTCTGATGTCTTACTGAGAAATTGTGGCGGCACCCGCTCCTTCATGTCCTCGCCTTCTTCAGTCAGAATGTCCAAAGCGGACAGTCCTTGGTTCTCGAGGTTAAAGATGCACTCGACGTCGACCGCACCGAGAGTCACCTCCCCAACCTGCTCTTGTATAATGAATCTGCCCGTGCTGGCCTGAAAATTCTCAATCATATACCTAATCAGCAGGGTACGCATCTTAATAGATGGTATCTGCAGCATGCTGCGCAATGATGAATCAGCCACTCTAGCGCGTTGACCGCTCGATAGATCTGCAACAAGCTTGCACCATTTCTCCACTGCGCATACTATTTCTCCATTCAGCTCGTCCATCCTATTGAAAGAAAATATATAACTTCGTGACATTAGCTAGCACTAAAGCAAAAATAACAATAGGCATGCAAAAATATAAAACTTTCTGGCAGTAGCTAACACTAATGCAAAAATAACACTAATGGAAATACAAAACTATCACCATGTATACTGCAACATGCAGCCAAGTGTGTGCTGACATGAGGCAATAAAAAAATAACTACAATTGGTAACTGAATTTACTTGCATCTGATCAAGTTCTTTGAGTATCATATAAATTATATAATCAATAAAATTAATACGGTAAACTGTTACTTATTCGTCTGGTTGTCTTACTAACAGGGTCACAAATTGTTCAGCTGTAAATAAACTAGAGTCTATAGCAATGGTACCTATTTGAGGTTCATCAACATATAATGTTAATAACTCTTTAATGTTCTATGTGCACAACAATATAATTGGATCGTGTGACAAAAATATAATTGGATCTTGTGACAAAAAATGTATTGCGTCATGCTTCTTGAGAAACAACATCTTATTCTACCATGCTATGAAAGAACCAAAGAATGTTTTCATCTACGCCATCTGGTCAGAACGCATCTAGTCCAGTTCATACTAGTTTAAATTATGTGGTAAACCTAAGTCCATCAAAGGAACAAGACGGAGGAAGTAGCTTGCTATGAAGGCGTGAGGGAAAGAGGACAATTTACTTGATCGGTCGACGAAGATGAAAGAAGTCGGCGATGCGTTCTCGACGTAGTTCGTCGAGGTCGGCCTGCACGTGCGGACGACCTTGATCTTCTCGGGGTTTTTGAGGCGTGTGGGATGCGGCGGACGGAGCTGTCGATGCCTCGCCGGCAGGAGTCGATCTAGTCGACGACATGTGCGAGGAGGAGGAGATTATATACGAGGTCGACGCCTAGGTCGTCGTAACTTCCCTGTGGCCAATCTCGCGATCTATATTTTCCTCCGTTGAAGCGAGGCTGAACGTGCTCCTCAATCGTAGGGATTAGGAACATACGGATTAGCACGATCCCAGAATTGTGTAACAGAACGGCAACTACTCCTGTGATCGACGTGCGTGTGATCGACGTGCATGGAAAGCGCAGCGTTGTGGGCTCCACAATATGGATCCAGCACTTATTTGCGGTCACCTACCTGCATTGTTTCTTCCCTCAAAATAAATATCATTGGTTCATCCCTAAAAAAAACTCTTTGTGACACGTATTAGTTATTGTATACTTGTATATGTTCAACAATATTTATAGTATCTCTATCATTTCTACAATATTATACATGCATCGAGTGTCAGAAATGAACGATACTTGTCATGCATGCATGCCATGGTCATCGTAGGTTACGGATTAAGTTTGGGATCATTTCGTGAGATCATAAAGAAGAATAGATACATGGTATCAAACCTATAGAGTTTTTGCTTCAAAGGTACTTCGATCGAGATATTGGACATAGAATGCCACTCTTTAAAAAGGAAAAAAAGGTTACGCATAAACCACTTTCAGACCTGCCCTCCGGTAGACCCGAATGGTCCTGCTTGTACATGGTGCATGTGGAAGCATGCATGAGATGACCCCAACTTTTGGGAGCATGTGGGCTTGGCCAATGTGGTCCCCTAGGCAAGGTGTGCACGAATTCGGACACAGAACGCATGTTGCGTCACGTGGGGGCAGTGTTGTAGGGTTTTGTCGCCAAAAAACCCTAGAAATTGCATCGAGTGTCGCAAATGAACGATACTTGTCACGCATGCAAGCCATGGTCATCGTAGCGTATGCATGAAGTTTGGGATCATTTGGTGGGACCGTCAACGAAAACCAATTTCAGACCTGACCTCCGGCAGACCCGAATGGTCCTGCTTGTACATGGTGCATGTGGAAGCATGCATGAGATGACCCCAACTTTTGGGAGCATGTGGGCTTGGCCAATGTGGTCCCCCAGGCAAGGTGTGCACGAATTCGGACACAAAACGCACGTTGCGTCACGTGGGGGTAGTGTTGTAGGGTTTTGTAGTCGGAAAACCCTAGAAAATGCATCGAGTGTCGCAAATGAACGATACTTGTCACGCATGCATGCCATGGTCATCGTAGGGTATGCATGAAGTTTGGGACCATTTGGTGGGACCGTCAAGGAAAACCAATTTCAGACCTGATCTGCGGCAGACCCGAATGGTCCTGCTTGTACATAGTGCATGTGGGGGCATGCATGAGATGACCCCAACTTTTGGGAGCATGTGAGCATGGCCAATTTGCCCCCCCCCCCCCAAGGCAAGGTGTGCACGAGTTTAGACACAAAACACACGTTGCGTCACGTGGGGGCAGTGTTGTAGGGTTTTGTTGCCGGAAAAACCCTAGAAAATGCATCGGGTTTTGGAAATGAACGATACTCGTCATGCATGCTTGCCATGGTCATCCTAGGGTGTGCATACAGTTTGGTCTGAATTGGTGAGACCGAGAAGATAAACCTGCTCCTAATACATGGTGCATGTGGAGGTATGCATGCGACTGTCCCAACTACATTCGATTAATAATATTTGAAGTATCAAACAGAAAATAAAATTTATAATTTGGAATGAAGAATTGAAATAATGAAGAAGTGCAATAGAACATAACATATTATCTTACATTTTGGAAATATTTCGAATATAAAGAAGAGAACAAATATTAGAATGAAGAAGTGAAATAAAACATAACATTTTATATTAGAAACTAAAAATATTTCAAAAATAATAAAGATAAGAAATATTAGAATTAACAATTAAAATAGAACACACCATTTTAGTTTATATTTCGTAAATATTATCAATATACAAAAGAGAACGAACAAATGAAATAAAACACAACATAATTTGGCTTATTTTTTAAATTTTAGTAAACACTTTTATAAATATAGAAAAAAGAGATTTGATTTTAAATATTAGAAATATAAACAAGAAAAGAAACAAAGAAAATATAAAACATATCAGCGCGCGGGTAAGGCTGCCCTGGGCCAGCCCGCCCGAATTAGGCCCAAGGAGGAGCCGCGTAGGGCACGTCGCAGCGCATAGCCGTTGGGTGGTGGGAGTTTAGTCCCACCTCGCCAAGCGAGAGAGCGCCGCACCGGTTTATATACCCGGCTGCGACTCCCCACACAAGCTCCTATCAATTGCAGGCAGTACATTGCCTAACTCTCGTACCCTCTGCCCCGTGGGGCCAACTAGTAGCAGAGATATTCTGCACCACGGGCCTACATCCTGGCCCATGCACAGCAGGGTTCCTAGTCGTATGCAGGCCGTGGAGTATGAATTCTCCTGCTCTGGTAGGTGGGCACTTTGTTTGGCATATTGCCATGTGTATTGATCTTCAAATCACACACTAATTTATACACATGCTCACTTGCATTCAATACACAATTTTTTTTGTAATACATGATAAGTTAATGTTATGACCTTCAAGTCATCTAATAAATTTTACACATGCTCACTTACATGTAATACACATGGATATTAATTGGAATTTAACAAAAATGAGGCCGTGGTGTATGAATTCTACTACCACATGCATGGCATGGTCATGGTACGGTGTGCAAAAAGTTTGGAATCTTTTGGTGGGACCGTCAAGGAAAACCTCTTCCAAACTTGCCCTCAGGCAGACCCGAATGGTCCGGCTTGTACATGCTGCATGTGGGGGCATGCATGAGATGACCCCAACTTTTGGGAGCATGTGAGCATGGCCAATGTGCCCCCCCTAGGCAAGGTGTGCACGAGTTCGGACACAAAACACACGTTGCGTCACGCCGCGGCAGTGTTCTAGGGTTTTGTCACCGCCAGAAAATAAAATTTATAATTAGGAAAGACAACCATGAAAAGTGAAATATGAGAGAACAATATATCATACATTATTTAAATTTATAACTGTCAAAACAAAGAAAAGAGGAGAATATAGAAAATAGAAGAAAAAATTTGAATGAATAAGTGCAATAAAAGACAACATATTATCTTACATTTTGGAAATATTTCAAATATAAAGAAGAGAACAAATATTAGAATGAAGAAGTGAAATAAAACAGAGCATTTTATCTTACAAACTAAAAATATTTAAAAAATAATAAAGATAAGAAATATTGGAATGAAGAATTGAATTAAAACACAACATTTTAGTTCATATTTCGTAAATATTATCAATATACAAAAGAGTACGAACAAATGAAATAAAACACAACAGAATTTGGCATATTTTTTAAATTTTAGTAAACACTGTTAGAAATAATATAGAAAAAAAGAGACTTGATTTTAAATATTAGAAATATAAACAAGAAAAGAAACAAAGAAAATATATAATGTATCAATGAGCGGAGTAAGGCTGCCCTGGGCCAGCCCGCCGAATTGGGCCCAAGGCGGAGCCGCGCAGGGCACATCGCAGCGCATAGCTGTTGGGTGCTGGGAGTTTAGTCCCACCTCGCCAAGCGAGAGAGCGCCGCACCGGTTTATATACCCGGCTGCGACTCCCCTCACAAGCTCCTATCAATTGCAGGCAGTACATTGCCTAACTCTCGTACCCTCTGCCCCGTGGGGCCTACTAGTAGCAGAGATATTCTGCACCATGGGCCTGCATCCTGGCCCATGCACGGCAGGGTTCCTAGTCGTATGCAGGCCGTGGAGTATGAATTCTTCTGCTCTTGTAGGTGGGCAATTTTTTTGGCATATTGCCATTGTGTATTGATTTGATCTTGAAATCACACACTAAATTATAAACATGCTCACTTGCGTTCAATACACATATTTTTTTGCATATATGACAAGTTAATGTTTTGACCTTCAAGTCATCTAATAAATTTTTTTGAAATTGTTTGAATTTTTTATTAATTTATAATGCCCTCTAGACTGACTGGTCAAAACATCGGTCTATACCTCAGGGGGGCATTGTAGAAAATTCTTTTTCCAAATTTTCTTTCATAGCCATGATTGGCACATGTGGGTCACCATGTTCAAGAAAGTTTGTGTGACTTGGAGGTGGTGGGAAAAATCACATTTTTTCAAAACTGGCTTAAGTTGGACCAAATGGCCCCTCCGGAATGCGCTCATTTTTTCGACCACCTCCAAATGACCTCAACTTTGGCACACATGATCTATTGCACAAACAAAGGTGAGTTCCAAAGGTTTTGTATTTTTTTGAATTTTTTATTAATTTATAATGACCTCTAGACTGACTGGTCAAAACATCGGTCTATACCTTAGGGGTGCATTGTAAAAAATTCTTTTTCCAAATTTTCTTTCATAGCCATGATTGGCACATGTGGGTCACCATGTTCAAGAAAGTTTGTATGATTTGGAGGTGGTGGGAAAAATCACATTTTTTCAAAAACTGGCTTAAGTTAGACCAAATGGCCCCTCCGGAATGCGCTCATTTTTTCGACCACCTCCAAATGACCTCAACTTTGGCACACATGATCTATTGCACAAACAAAGGTGGTTTCCAAAGGTTTTATATTTTTTTGAATTTTTTATTAATTTATAATGACCTCTAGACTGACCGGTCAAAACATCGGTCTATACCTCAGGGGGGCATTGTAAAAAATACTTTCTATATTTTTGAAATTATTTGAATTTATAATGCCCTCTTAAATTTGTTTACCTTTTTAATTTCCTCTTATTTTTTTGAATTTTTTATTTACTAAACTAGGTTTACAAGATGGCTAGGATGGCCCATGCTTTTCCTTTTGTTTATTTTTTTCCTTTTCCTTCACTTTACATAAAAATTACCTGAGCACTCCAAAAATAACATAAAAATTACATGACCCCTCAAATAATAACATACAAAAAATTCAAAAGGTATTTTTATCAAACACATCTTTTCGAATATGTATATTTTCTTTTCTTCTAAATTTATATTTAATTCCTTCACACTTTGATGATGGAATATTTGCTCTGTAATTGCAACATAGGTTCAAATGATGGAACATTTGATATTTTTGCTTATTCAAATTATGCGTTGATGGAATGTTTGAGGATGAACAATTGTCAGTAACTTTACTAAACCCCATGTACTATAATTCATGGCAGCCATTTTGGAACATTGCGACATTCAATATTTGGTATAATTGGCACATGGGCACAGCATGTTGCACTTGCCCACAACATAGACAAGTGTTGCAGCATGTCTCAAGCAACACTTAAGCGCCATTTGTTTTTTTTTTTGCACCATCGAAACAACAACTAAACATGAAGGAAGCATTCACCACCATTAAAGATAAGGCCACACACATATATAGATAGCATTCTAATAGGTAGCAGGCAGTTCACAACAGATCCAGTTCAACCACACAATACATTACATTACATTAATATATCAAGTTTTCTCGCAGTTCAGACCCAGATGCAGCTTTCCCAAAAGTAAAACATCATCAAATATACTGATGATGAGTACGGCTTGCAGCTTTCGATGATCAGCATGATGTACGACTACAGGTCAGGGTTTCTCAAGACCTTCAGGAGCGCCTTATGCTGACCAATGATCCTGTAGTCATGACTGGAGATCGATGTAGCCCGGCAATGTTCCATCAGATGCTCCAATAACCCAGACCTGGGCTTGGGCTTGCTGCAGTAGGGGCACTTGTACTTTTCATTCCTCCAGTTGTAGTACTTGGCAGGTCCTTGGGCCCTGATCTTCAACACCTCCTTCTCTTTAAAGGACTCGACATTCCCCTCGACCACATCATCTCCAGATTCATACTGCACACATTAATGACTGACATTAATACATTATGCATTCAAAAACTATAAACACATAATACTAACTCAATGCAGAAATAACATTTGAACTAGGCCTTACCTCGTACGGCTCATCTTCATCAGACTCATATGGGTAGAACCCAGTCTTGTCCCACTTCCTCTTGTTGCCCACAAGATCCTCCTCCTCCTGCTATATTGTCAAACAAGCACATCAATTACAATGAATTGAATTGCAGTTCACAGAATGTCATTACAAACAAAATTGTGAATGTGAACCACATTGGTATGTTGCAAGTGACCAAATGCTTTCCTTATAAATACAGAATCTAAGCAATCAATCAACAGAGAAATGATGTCCTTCATAAATGCTAATGAAAATGCAAGCTGGATTCTTGACGTTCCCTGGATAAACCCAACACTTTACTTTTGAGGGAATTACCCCCCCCCCCCACACACACACACACTACTTAATGGAAACATATAGTATATTTTGTTGCTAGGGTCCTGCGTTGGAATGTTTACTTCACACTTTACATATAGTATATACTAATTACAGAAGCCAACTACAAATTTTAATATGCACAAATTAATGTTTTTGGGACAATGCAGCAAAGCTCCTACACATATTAACATAATGCAGTAGTTAATTAGGTACAACTTCCACTATAAATGCATACATCTCCAACAAACATCTAAAATTTCATTACTTACCTAAACAACAACAAATTATACTATAGATGAATCTTGTATCATCTAAATCAATTCATTGGCACATCTTAATTAATGCATTCCAAATCAAATATGTTTCCATCCAGTATCATTGAACCACAGATCAAATCAAATAATCATAAATGTCAGCAGCATTGAACTACATATCTAATAATCATATGACATCTATCTCACCTTAAATTCCCCCTTAAATAAGGTAGTCATCCTCATACTAATTAAATTCTAACAAGCAAAAATTCAACTACTAATCTAATAAGCATCTGAAAAAAACCCAAGATGCTTTTATCTCTGAAGCAACGGCATTGCAGAGGACGTTCAATGCTGTCAACATCTCTGAAGCAACAACAAAATTCCTCTACTAACCCAAAGTAAATAAGCATAGACTGCCCCTTCCCCTCGACCACGCTTCCCCTCTCCTTCAGAAGCCCCAATCCAGCACAAAAAAATCCAGCCCTTGAGAAGCTCTTTTTGATTAACATGACAACACCCAGTACATGAGCACATCCTTCACTATATTTACAACTAAACTAATGCACCATCTAATCACCTCACGTAGACAATTTCCAAAAACACAAGGCCATGCACAACCCATCTCATAGCCTCTGCCTGACAGGCATCCATCAAGCATCAAATAACTGCAACTATGACAACATGCATCAATCAAGCATCTAAGAATTGCAACTATGACAGCCATAATCCCTAGAACTAAGCATCCATTTAATTAATCATCAAGCCAAAGAACTAAAGCAGGCACCAACCCAAACCAATACAGAAGTATATATTTGACTCCAAACACCTAAAGAATTGCAAAATTTCCACTACTAATCTAATAAGCATCTGAAAAAAACCCATCCCTCAATCTGGATATTTCTAACCTAATCTAATAATCATATGTGGTCCACCATTCTTGCACGAATCAAATACATGAAAACCCTAATGCAGAGAAAACCCTACCTCCAATAAATCTAACCAAGCAAAGTTCTGGCCACAAACCCTACAATCTAAAAACTACCAACTAAAAGTTAGCCGCACGTACCTTCTGCTCCGCTTCCTCCTCGTCGGAGCCGGCCTCCACCTTCTCCACCTTCTCCACCTCGTGCGCCTCGCCAGAGCCCGCCCCCACCTTCTGCGCCTCCCCAGAGCCCGCCTCCACCTTCTGCGCCTCGCCGGAGTTGGCCAGAGCGGGCGCATCTGGCTGGACCACGCCGCTGCGGCCCGCCCCCGCCTTCTCCAGATCTCCAGCGGAGGGAGCACCGCGCTGGACGCCGGCACGCCCCCTCACAAAGGTGCCCGCAGCGATCTGCCGCGCCTGCTCCACCAGATCTACGCCCCAATCGAGTCGCTCGCCTCTTGCGTCCGCCATTGCGATGGAGAGGATGCGGTGAGGGAGACGAGGAGGTTGGAGAGGAGAGGGAGTGGGGAGTGGAGAGTGGAGAGAGGGAGACGATGCGGCGGGGGGAAATGGTGGGTGATGCGGCCGGAGGTGGTTGCCGTCCACATTTATATGATGGGACAGTTTTGGCAACTACCCGTGACACGTGCTGCCCCACGCGCGGGCGGCATTTTTTTGCGGGGGGCGCGCGGGCGCGGGCGGCTTCACGCGTGCACGAAAGGCCGCCGTATACGGACGGGCATACGTATACGGCCGGGCATACGATCTAACCGGGCCCGTACGGGCCTCCCAGGGCTCCTCGACGGCTATACGCGGGGGCAACAAAGACGATCGTGCCCCTCGTTATGAACCGTTTTTGGTTCATCCTGGCCGTCGATGTGTTTTCCCACCCCGCGTTCAGCCCGGGGGGAGCACCGGAGCAGAAACGGCATCCAGATCCGTAGACCACCTAGCGATGACTACAAGTACCGAAGCAAGCCGAAGGCGCGCCGCCGTCATCGCCCCTCCATCACCGGAGCCGGGCACAACTAGTTGTAGTAGACAGTCGGAAAGTCGTCGTGCTAAGGCCCCATAGGACCAGCACCCCAGAACAGCAACCGCCGCCGATGAAAAATAACGTAGATAGGAAGGATTCAAACCAAAGACACACGAACGTAGACGAATAACGACGAGATCCGAGCAAATCCACCAAAGATAGATCTGCCGGAGACACACCTCCACACGCCCACCAACGATGCTAGACGCTTCGCCGGACTAGGCGGGGAGACTTTTATTCCATTTTCAGCCACCGCCGTCTCGCCTTCTTGAGTAGGACACAAACCCTAGCAAGATTAAAAAAAGACTAAAAACGGAGCCCTCTCGCCGGCCCTTACCAGGATCCACCGCGCCTCCATGGTCCTAGGGCCACCGGAGACGAGGCGGACCTGCGCCGGCGCCGACGAGAGGCATGAACCCTAACTTTCTTTCTTGAAGGAGGAGGGGGCGGAGCCCTGGCTCTGGCACTATAATGTGCTAGCCTTACGTGTTAGTAGCACACAAGGTTTGCCCGCTGTCATACTTGCTTGCACAGTAAGAAGTTAGCCTCTCGATGGTGTTGTAAGCTTGTCCGTAACTTCTTACTCTTGCATCACGTGTTTACCTTAGTATATCCAGCAGCAAGGATGCAAGCAAGTATCTCGCGAAGTCCATATATGTATATTAAAACCAATTCTTTGTTAATATCAAATAAAATTACGCTAGGTTGACTTTTACTGTAATTCGATCCCGCTTGCATCCTAGTAAACATAGAGATGGTCATGGACGGTGTCGGCTTGGAGTGGACGTAGTATAGTGGAGAGAGTTGCAAGAGACGCAGAGACGGGAGTGGCAGATGGCGAGTGGCATGAAAATTGGTTGTTGGCGCCAATCTGGTTTTGTCCCGAGTTCCAGAACTATGCAAAGTTGCTTTTATGGGGAACTCGGAAAATTTCTATCTGCCGAATTTGATCCAAAATTCTACTCGGTAGTGATAAGAAACTCGACATGGCTGTGACTTTGGTAGGTTCCCACGAAAAACCACTCAACAAACTAAATAAACTCGGCAGAATCTCAAGTTCAACGAGTTCTTGACAGATTATTTTTAGCAAAGTCTACGTCGGGGGGGGGGGGGGGGGATGCACAGTAAGCAACGGAGCTGTGACGGCGGCCTTTGTTTGCCGAGTTTCTTGTAACGGAGATTATTTTCTATTTTTTATTTTTCTAAATCGGAATTCTAGGGGTCACATCATTCCCGAGTTCTGGACATAATGAACTCGGAGAAGTTATGACCCCTCGATTCATCAAAATGGTAAAAAGATTGTATTCAGTGTCCAACTAACTTAGTCGGCGGACAGTGGTAAGCCTCTCTCTTGTTGCATTAGGTCCATCAATTCTGGCTGTGTGAATGATACAACTTGACACTAGATTGCATTTCATCAATCGATGATTGTTTATCGAGTGTCAAGTTCGTCTCCTTCATATACGTTGATAAACCTACTATAATGAAAGAGCTTTCAAATTCTAAATAATTAATATAATTTTCAGTTTTTCTTCCATTTTGTCTTGCTATATGTTCTTTCTTTTTCTAAAAGCGTCTTGAGTGTAAAAAACGATCCTGTTATTGTCTATGTTCGCCGAGTTTCGGATATGTGAGGCTCGGCAAATACTTTCTCTTTTCCATTTTTTTAAATGGGAATTCTAGGGGTCATATATTTGTCCAGTTCCCCGTGCCAAAGAACTCGGCAAAGGTCGACACATGCATAGTGCTTTAGTCCCACCTCACCGCGCAAGGTCACGACCTGCTTAAACAGTTGCGTCGTCCAACTGCAGCACTGCCACAAAGTTTCAAAACAAAAAACTTCCTCTGTTTTTGTATGGAGCTCCTCGGATGTCAATTTGCCATAAATTTTGGCGAAGACCTAAAATATTAGTTCATACTTGAAGCCACAAAGTTACATTTTTTTCCTTTAAAATTTCTCATTTTACTGCTCATCAAAGGTTTTTGCGCAATGCATTAAGATTTTACTCACATCTGAGACAAGCGTTATCAATAGTGGTTGTTACGCCACGTGTGGAGGAGCGCGGCAGTGTCGAGGACGAACTAGTATTTTTTTTAGAATCAACTAGTGCTATTATGATGTATGGACAAAGGGGGAAAACAACAATAGAAGCTCCACATAGTGTGCAAGAGTACAAAAAATATATATATATAGAGAGAGAGAGGGCCATCAGATTTTGTGTGCAATAGTGCTAAACATACAAAAAGATACACACAATTACACGCTGACTAGGATTCTTTCTTTTTATCCCCACCCCCTGATTTTCACGGAGGTGGACCCCTCCCCCCTTAATCTCCAATTAAAACTCACCTGTTTGTAAAATCCGTGTAAACCTATGTATGTGTAGCATTACTATTTTGTGTGCGTGTCTTGTAGAAGGAGAGTGGCAGTGATGCATAAGCTACAGTAGGATTTTTCGACAAAGGATGTGTTTTATTGGCTCATAATGCAGCATCGAGGGATACAATCATAATAGAGTACCCGGTCTTTGTATAATTAGGATGCACACATCCAACTTTAACACACATAAAAGATCACGCCGGCCGTGATCCAACAGCTCCCATGGGATGGATCTAGAATATCTTGCCATAGAAAATATGATCTACATCTCACACTTCTAGTTAACTGAAACTTCCATTGAAACCTTGCGTTTAACATAAAAAAACAGATTCACTAATTAATTTGGTTGATGTTTGTTGCAGAGAACACGTCACAAGAAATGGCAATGCTGGGACGAGCCGGCGTAGTTGGAGAGTCGTCGCAGTCTCACCAACAAACCACTATTGATGCTAGCCCAGAAATGTCGATTAATGATTTGTTGAATGTAATTGAAGGAGCCAATGGCATGCCGGTGCTCTTCGTCCCTTCCAGAGACGGGCGGCTAGTAGCGGTGCCGGTGCCCGTGAACGGCCTCCAGAATCTGGTGCTTGCCAAAAGGAAGCAGCATGATTCGCGTGGCTGGCTTCTGCTCCTGGCGTCGCTGGTTGCCACCGTCTCCTTCAGCGCTGCGCTCACCCCACCTGGTGGTTTCTGGTCCGAGGATAGCAAGGAACACGTCGCTGGTACCCCAATTATGCGTGACAAATTTCCCGGGAGGTACCGCTTATTTGTGATCTGCAACATGACGGCCTTCTTCTTCTCCATGATAATCATTGGAATGCTCGCCAGTAACTTAAGCAACATGGAATGGCTGGTCAAACGCGCAAAACTTTTTTATTTCCCATTCTTAGTAGCTTCTTCGGTTGCGGCCTTGGGGGCTAGCTTCATCAGCTGCATGTGGCCGTACGATAAAATTGATTCCCTAGCATGTCAGTTGTTTGCATTCGCCCTCGTGAATTTGGTCGGTTTGTATGGTCTTGGTCTGTACGAGTCAAGAATCGAAAGCCGAGAGCGACACCCCCAGTCCTCTGCTTAAGAGGTCGATTCGTTGCTATGAATATTGGTACTACTGGATCGGGGAAAGAAATAAAATCCTTACAGGAGCGTGCAATCTGCAAACTTATGTTCCTGGTGTAGTCGTGTTTGTACATGTTCTTCTATTGTACTCCTTCCGTTCCCAAATAATTGTCTTTCTAGCCATCTCAAATGGACTACAACATACGGATGTATGTAGACATGTTTTAGAGTGTAGATTCACTCATTTTGCTTCGTATGTAGTCATTTGTTGAAATCTCTAGAAAGACAATTATTTAGGAACGGAGGGAGTAAGTGCTTGAGGACCCCTATTTTTCTACTCATTTGTAAGTGCTTGAGGACCCTCATTTTGGTACTCATTCGTAAGTCCCAGATAACTATGTTTAGCCAAAATCCTATATATCTTCACCATAAAGTTGCAAGTTGATTCCTTTACGTCAGGCATATATCAATATATTTTGCTAGAACTCTAAACTAGTGCTGGTTTCGTATGTATTGTTGTTTGGTTTGAAGATGGTGCTCTGATCCATTTTCATTGTACGGACAGAGGAAACAATTGGTCTGTTTTCGATATGTAAATGCTTGTGCACAGTACTGATTTAGCTATTACTTTTACACATGAAGTTCCAATTTCACTCCTTTATGTCGGGTCGGTGTTACGAGCACACAGTACTCCATCATCTCTTTTTTCTGTCAGTCAGAGCTCTGCATTGTTGGTGGTCGAATGTGAGTGGTTGAGTACAAACTACAAAGTACAGAAGCATGTGTGCTGACTGTTCACTTAATACTAGCTATTGAGATCTATGAAGGCAAAGATGGATGCAAAGTTGCCATCGTAATTTTTGATACGCACTGTTGTGTGATGTGAAGGTGATGATCTGATTCATTTTCACTGTTAAGGTATAGTATGGAGCCATTACGTATGTATATTCTGCTCCAACGGGTAATACACTTTGTTTCCTGGTTGTATCTACAACCTATATGGGGATTTTTTAAATAACTACAAAAAATTTAAAATAACTCGGAACTTTTACTAGAATAAACTTGACATTCTTTTGCACTAGTATATAAATTTTCACAAATAAAAAAGTAGCATTGACTTCAAGGCAAATAAACAAATTTTATTGAAAGTACCTTTCTACGCCCAGGAGCAAGTGCTCCTGGTGTGAAAAGTAAAATCATAAAATAGAAAAAAAAATCAAAATTTCCGAAAAAATTGTGACATACTTTCACAAATGTTTGTTATGCATACAAAATTTCATCACCAAATCACATTGATGAAAGTGGTGCCAAAAAAATCAGAGCTTCAAAATGCTTTTATAAGTAACATTTTCAGAGCAACAATTTTGTTTTTTAGCACGCCTTCCACCAATGTGATTTTGCGATGTAATTCTGCATGCACAACAAACAATTGTGAAATTATGAAACAAAAAAAATTCAGAATTTGTTTTTGATTTTTACTGTTCACACCAGGAGCATTTGCTCCTGGGTGTAGAAACTCCATGTCCCAAAATTTTATTAGCTATCATAGTTCACTATTTTGGCCAAAAAATTGTCTCTTTTAAATGAAATCAAAGAGGGGATTTCTGTTTGTGGAATTTTTTTACAAGTACACAATGGACGGTCAAGTTTGTCAGGTTGAAGCCTTGCCGCGTGGAACACAAGCGCGTGTCATTCATTGGCCCTGTACTAATTGTACAAGTGTGCGCCTTGCCCTCTGCTTCTGTGAGTATGTTGGGCCGGCTGGTTGAGTAGGTATAATGTAAAAATCATGTGGTGCACATGGTTTGGTAGGTCGCATATAGGTTGGCTACACTAGGGAAGTAATTTCTGTCTGGCATTTGATGACCTGCGTTGGCTGGGCTGCTGTATAGACACGGTGTTTGGTTGCATACACTGAACGTGATTAATAGTTAATAACTACACATGATACATAAAGTTTTTTTTTAAATGGATGACACATAAAGTTACACTAGAGTGCCTCGACGAATATGGTGAACAGTGGCCGTAGTGCCGCGTCCGACGGGACGAGCATGAAGTCGCGGGCAAGCCATCCCGTCGTCGACGCGGCGAGCCAGTTGCTTGTGTCGTCGTTGCAGGGAAAGGTCACAAGGAGGAGGGCGCCGAGGCAAAGGACGGGGAAGAGAAATGTAGTGCATGCGCCATTGACAGTGTCAGTTTAGTAGGACGCTGGAGAGGAGGCCAAGAGGAACGACGCCGACGATGGCATCAGTGTAGCAAGACGCGGGAGAGGAGGATGCGTGGAACGACGTTGGCGGATGCACTAGTGTAGAATTGAATGTGGGAGGAGTGAATTGCAAAAAACATCGACATTGAAAGCTAGAGTTGCAGAAATGACAAGTCTTTAGTTTTGTGCCCAAAAACACTAATTCCCAGGCTAATTTTTGTGCCCAAAAACACTCTCTCCTCGCCATCGGCAAAGCCGCATGGCGTTGGCGGCGGTGCTACAGCCAGCGTGGCGTTTTTCTTGATCTGAAGCGACGGAGATACATGCCGGCAAGCAGAAGAGCGGGTTGGCCTTGATCTAATGCTTGAACCTGACATCCAGTAATCTCTCAAATTCAGATTTCTGAAATCTACTAAAATCAAGCTTGTTAATTTTGGGGTTTGCATATGAGCATCCTAAAAAAGAATTTTGTTGATTATTAACTGTTTGAATAGATAACAGTCTGATCCCCATTATATAGTTCTGTTCTTAGTCTAATAGATGAAGGATTCGTTTACTTGGTAACTGTTTCTTGTGTTTTTACCTGTTGTGATCTCTTCAAATTGAGGTTAATAATTACATGTGCTCCGGTAGCACTCAATTTTTTAATTCTCCATCTGGTTTGTCCTTTATTTATGGGTTGAGGTAACTAGTTAATATTGTTCTTTCTCTCTGCCCAGGTAGTGTTCTGGACCCGGAGATGTATGAAGCTTGTAGTGCCGCTTGCTCATAATTGGGTTGCTGGTGAGTGTGATAGATTCCTGGTGGTATGGGGTGCTGCCTGATGGGTGGCTATTTTGCTGGGTGCAAGCTCTTAGCTTCTTTAGTATTCAACACAAGGAAGGGCTGTTTGACGAGTTGTGACCATTCGGACTAAAGAATGACGGGAGTGGTATGATGGATGGCAGTGAGTACTGGAAGCTGTTAGATTCATCCATGAGCTTATTTTGTTTGTCGTGGTGGTGGAAATGATTTGGGAGGATGATGGTATGGAATGGATTAAGCTTCATCCAGGTATCGACTTGGAGTGCATGAATGAAATTTTGGGATGAACAAGACAACTTCATTCTTGTTGAATTGGAGGGTTAATGAACGAATGAACAAGAAAATGTCCGGGACAAAATTTGGCCTTGTTTGCAAGAAAACGAGAACTTTAGGGTGTTCGCTGTGAAGTGGAAATATCGTTACATAAAGAAGCAAATCCGATAGAAACTCCACTTTATACACCTCATGAATAGATCAATACACCACAAGAATGACAAGATCCAATTTTGCCTCGTTTTTTCTGACTTTTGAGGTCTACATGCTACAAATATTGATTCCAATAGTGATGATTTTGTCTTGCGAAAAAGTTACTAAACAAAATGAGGATGGCCATTACATGCTTCCATTTTCAGTTTGTGCTTGTTTGAAAATCAGCAACTCCTTCCATATTCGACATAGCATCTCTTGATGCCGTCTTGTTTTGGAAAAAGAGGATGTACCCCGGACTCTGCATCTGGATGATGCATGCAGCTATATAATTATTTACAAAGATCATACAAGGTGATACATCAATAAGTCTGAAGCCACCATCTTAGCAACGTTGTTGCTACTTCTATCTCCTTGCTGAAGGTGTGCCGAATGTCCGGGCCTAATACCAAACAGACATCACACCAAAGCCTAACATCTAAAGCTGGGTGTCCCATCCAAGTCTCTACCTGGATTGGGCCCCACATCGGTCTGGCACACTTTCAGTGAGCACCGCACGCCGCAAGGGCCGTCACCTCCATCTTCTATTGGTCCATCCTCAAAGCAGAACTGATGCACCGACCTTGCCAGGCCTCTCTGCTATCGACGACACCATGATGCCAGACAGCTTCCTCCTCCTGCGCGAGCCCATCTCCGCGCATCAGACGCCGAGTCCCCGCTGCGCCATGCCACCGAGACCTACCGCTGACGATACGGTTGATGCCGCACCGCTCCACCTACATGCCATCTCGCGTCGACTCCGAACTACTAGCAACTCCACCACCCTGAGCAGTCCCCCGTCGACGCCTTCATGAAGAAACACGACACCAAAGTGCCATCGTCGCCCAAACAGAGGAACAGAGGCTTTCGCCTGCGCTCATGGCAGAGGTGAGGGGCGTATGATCCACACCGAAGCCTCCAGGAAGGGAATCGGCGCCGAGAGTGTCGACTTTGGTGCAGCCGCCACGCCAGTCTGGAGTTTCCCCCGGATCCATGCCCACCCGCCAAATCCGTCCAGGCAGTATTGCCGTCGACCGTAGTCGCTACCATAGCCAGCACGAACCGGAGTAGATCGAGTCGGAGACGACGCCTCCCATGAAACTCCGATCGACCAACGGAACCGCCTTAGCGCCGCCGCCTCCATGTATCCCACGCAGCCGTGGAAGGCCCCCCATCTGCACCCGTAGGTGCCGCCCGCCAGGTAGGCCGCACCGCGCGCCACCGATCGAGGCCGCTGCCCTGAGATCCCCGCGCCGCCCGAGGCATCAGCGGGCAGATCTGAAACAGATCGACCACCAGACACCCAAGGAACGCCCCGAACGGCCCCCCACGCAACCACATGGGGAGACACGAGCGCGTCGCCCCCTGAATCCTCGCCGGCGTGCCCCGCCGCCAACACGCCGCCAACCGCCGCCGAACACCACCCGCGCCAGATCCGGCCGTCGCCGATGCCAACCAGGCTTTGCCCGGCGGCGGCGGGCAGGAAAGGTGGGAAAGGGAGTTGAGGGCTTGGCGGCGCTAGGGTTCCCCTCTGGTCGCCCCGCGGGGGCGACCAGGGGTGAGGAGGGGATTGTCAGTCACTATCTGCTGGGAACTCTGATGTCGTTTTTAGGTGTAGGATTATTAGTATATTGTGAGAAGCGAGCCTCCTCTGTCATGAGCCCGTGCCGCCGCACGAAGCCGCCCACCGCTGCGTCCAGCGACATGTGAGGGAGACACCGCGCTACAATACATCAACGCAGGATTGTCCCGTCTACCGTTTGAGTGCACCAGCTCGTCCCGAGTCGCGATGTAGCGAGCCCTCCGTCCGACTCCGACGACTACTTTTTTTTTGCGGGTGCGACTTCCTCACTGGATCAGCCACAAGCATCTCTCCTTCGCTATCCAACTTAGTCAACATTTTGTAATGTTTGGAGCAAACAAAAACAAAAATATTATGGTTTGAGTCATTTAAAATTGAGGCATTTTATACGAAATCACTAATTAAGGAGTAGTCCTTTCAATGAT